>JALXJV020000023.1:9744482-10427013 GCA_024633595.2 Lepomis macrochirus
TTTATGGCATGAAGGGATTTTTCTGTTTCACATTGATAAGAAGCTTCGTGGTACCACTTATCCCGATTGTTAGGATTAGTGAAGCCAGATAAGGAAAACATATTCTGGGTTTGTTGAACTTGCTTTGTGGTGCAGGACCCAGGTATGTGAGTGAGTGAGTAAAAGAGAGACGGGGTTGTGTGTGTGTAGCTTAATTTGTAATATTATTTTAAATAATTTATTTATACCACAACTACCTTTATTTTTTTAAAATACAGCAAGAAAGTGTTAGACACTCAGTCCGTGAAGTCAAAAAAAAAACTGGTTAGAGCCAGCTGACAGCTGACAGAAAAAATCTCCGATGACCGGCAGAGAGAGAGAGAGAGAGTGTGCACAGTCAGCTACGCAATGACGATTTTTATTTGATCCGAGCACAGATATTGACTCGGATTACTCGTATAATACTCGTACTCGGCAAAAATGCTTTATCCGTACCGGATACTCGTTTCAGCCGAGTATACGGCTCAACCCTACTGAGTACCTGTTTTTGTGCCTCCATGATTAGTGCTTCATTGCTGTCCTTTAGTCAAGTCTTTTCCAACCGCTGGTAGGATTTCTTGTATCAGCCTCTTGCTCTATTTGTCTGTGGTACATGCCGTGCAGCGGCTTGTCTCTCCATGAAGGTTCTTTGTCTTCCTTGTCCTCACGCTCGGGTTTCTGCTGCATGAGGAATTCACTAAGCCCTTCATCTTTGGGGGCCATCTTCCTGATGTACTCTCTTGATCTTTGTCGTTTCATCCTGGACAGTGGTCTTGACACTCACTAGCCCTCGGCCTCCCTTGCTACGCTTGGTGCACAGTCTTAGGGTAATGAATTTGGGGTGAAACCCTCTATGCATTGTGAGGAGCTTTCCTGTCTTGGTGTCAATGGCCTCATCTCCTTCTCGATGTCATCTCCTTGTTTGGCCAGTTTATTATACCACCGGTGTTTCTGATGACTGGCAGGGCGTATATGTTGATGGCTCGGATTTTGTTCTTCCCTTTCAGCTGACTTTTCAGGACCTGCCTTAATCTCTGTAGGTATGTGGCTGTGGCGAACTTCCTTGCTGCCTCTTCATGGTTTCTGTTTGCCTGCAGCACCCCAAGGTATTTGTAGCTCGGTTCTGATCATTTTCCCTCCGAATGACATTTCATTGTCATTGCTGTAGATCCTGGTAGTGTGGATCAGTGAGCCGATGTCTTGCTCGTTATGGGCATACAGCTTGATCCCATCCATGTAGAAGAGGTGACTGTTTGTTGTTCCACTTCAGAACCGGTGTCCATAGCCAGTCTTTGTGATGATCTGGCTGAGGGGGTTCAGGCCTATGCAGAACAGCAGCGGGGATAGTGCATCACCTTGGTACATTCCGTACTTGATGGTGACTTGTGCAATTGGCTTTGAGTTGGCTTCCATACTTTACGTCCAGATGATCTTGTACATTTCCAAGCATTCATATCCATGTATGTGGAGTGAGTCATTGGCTTTCTTGTCAATTCAGGCGGTGCACAGATTGGTCTGCCTGGTCTTGCAGTCTCGAGTGACTGCTCTATCAACCAGTAGCTGGTGCTTGGCTGCTCTGGTATTACTGCCCATTCCCTTCTGGGCCCTGTCCATGTAATGAGGCATGTGCCTACTCATCTTAGCCACTATGATGCCTGACAGGAGCTTCCATGTTGTGCAGAGGCAGGTTATTGGTCTGGAGCTGGATGGGAGTGTTCCCTTCTGGGAATCCTTCATTATCAGGATTGTTTTGGGATGCCTCTCTCTCCCACATGTTCTTCCAGTGTTGTTCAGTCTCAGCTCTGGGTGGATCTGATCTTGTGTTATTACCCTGCCACTGAGAGTACACTTAGGATGGTGTGGTGGGGAACATCCAGTGTATTCTCCTAGCTTGTGCTTCTCCCTTATATCTCTTTAGGCAGGTAGCCAGAGCGGTAAGTCTTCGTTTGGTAGTCTCCAGAGCCTCAGGTATCGACAGCTTGTTGTATTTCTTAGGAAGCCCTTTCCTTGTACCTTTCTGTAGCTCTGACAGCTGATTAACCTCTCTTCGTGTTGCCTTGGTCTTGGCCTCTAGCCTTCTTCTCTATGGGGGGTAATGCTCTTTGTGGCTTGTGGTGTTCATCTTATAGCCATGGATCTCTAGGATCACTGTTGCTGTGGCGTACATCAGCTCATTGGTCTTGGTTATGGCTTTATTAATGATAGTATGCAGTGCTGCATTCACATCGTCCCGCAGACTTTCAGTGGATACTTTGTCACTTAGCCACGGCAATCTTGTTGTACATGGGGGTCCAGCTAGGTTATGATCTTCAATTGTAGGTCAGTCGCCCTTATGTTGAGTGATTCTGTGCCCTAAGGGCTTGTTGTTATTGGGGCTTGGGATCCGATCTCTCAGTGTGGATATGATGATGATAACATCTCCCCGCTGACCCGTCATCCTGGCTCCCCCTTAACGTAGCAGTTATATTCAATTTCTTTGACCAAAATTTGTGCTAAGGACAATTAACAAGTCACTTGATATGGTTAGGGACATGTCCTACCATCCTTTCTTAATTATATGCCCTTGGTCTGATGGAAAAACCTTTGAAAAAACATTATTGAATCAACAGGGGTTTATAACATGCAGATCTTTAAATAACCATTCACTCTACCTAATTAAAGTGTATCAGAATCATGGAAGAACAAATGGAAGCATACTCAGAAGTAATAGTATAAGGGGGTTGAATAATATCCTACTGTCCATGTTCTCCTCTTTTGCCCTGTGGCACATCTTAGCTTTGTTTTTATAGGGTTTTTTGCATAAGTGCAACAAAATTATTTCATTAATAATGCATCCACGCATAATGATCCTCTTAATTTCCATGTTTTGTTCCTCAGTGAAGACACAAAACGCAGTGGTGGGTCTTATATAGTAGGCCTTTCATTAATTAAACAGCCTCAAAACGGGTCATCGTTCCCTTATATATACCTATGTCTGCTGTTTGTGGGTGTTAATAACTATTCTTTGTGCGAGTGTATGTGTGTGTTTCAAAATGTCCTGTCGAATACGTGTCTGTGTCTCACATGCATTTCATGCAAGTTGCAAAACTGGATCGTTCAGTACTTAGCTAGTATTCCAGCAAGATTCCCTCTTCTTGCAAAAACAGCAATTGGAAACTATTTTAGAATACAAACAAAGACAGTAACATTCATACATTGACCTGTGGTTAAACCTAGTTTACTGAGGAAGAGGAGTGAAAAGAGTAAGGGAGCAAACAAAAGGATCACACTTAACAATCAAGCCCTGGAGAGGTGAAGTCATTGGTTTGTGGAATGACAACAGAAAGTGATAAAAATGTATACTTATGGAAGAACTGAAATGTAATAATAAAGCAAATTTCAATGACAGTTTTGGAATGCAACTTTCATCTCAGAAGCCAGTTGATAATGAGTTTTATTTTTTAAATTTTCAGCAATATTGTATTTTCTTATCATAAATATTCACATCACTATACCATAATGCAGCTGCCTGATGCTTGTGTGCCAGCTATTTGCACTGACCCCTGCACCTCTCTGCATTAAAATAAAATGTTCTGAATGACTCAGCTACTCCACCTCTCTGACTCCTCTTCTGTCTTGACAAAGGCACGACTTGTCTGACACTTGTCCTGACCATGAGAAGTTAATTGGAACTTAACGTAGTTCAGCGACGGAGCCTTTATTCAATGCGTCTCAGCCTCTTCTCCTTCATCTCAAATTCATCTGCATCTCGTTCAAACAATTAATGAGTTTACTTTGCTTTACTTTACTATTATGCATTTTTTCCATTCAAAAAAGGTCTTTGGCTCTTTTAAAATGACTCCTTCCATTTAAGAACTTTATGTCAATGACACTAAATTGAAGCTGGAAAAATATCGTTATATTTAGAACAAACCAAGTGGGTGGCGATGGGACAGGGAATGAAACACCTGCCTGTGGTGTGGGAGACCTGTGTTTGATTCTCACTGTGACATCAGTGTGTCCCTGAGCAAGACATTAACTCCTAGTTGCTCCAGAGGCATGTACCCTCTGACATATTGTAGCACATGTAAGTCGATTTGGATAAAAGCGTCAGCTAAATGAGTAATTATCATTTTAATTAAATATTTATAGTTTCCGGTGACTTCAGGTGACCTGCAGGTTTTAATGAGCATCAGTGCAGCCAGAGCAGGTTGGGTGAAATGAGGAGGGAGTGCTGGAGGCTTTCTGTTGTGTGTGTTGATCTCATGCCATAAAATACAGATATAGTGCAAAACATGCTGAAAGGTGAGGTACTGGTTGCAAGAAAAGAACCAATTAGATAGTTAATCAATTACTCCATTAGACAGATGACAGAAAAGTATTTTTTCTAGAATTTATATCATTATAAATTGAATACTTTGGGACCTTGGGATCTTAAAATTTGACATTTTTTCTTGGGAGTCAAAAAAATGTTTTGCTACATTATACATATAATTGTTTGTTAGATAGTTCTATATAATCTTATAATAGCATACCTTTCAAACAAATATCATTTGACAGGGAACAATGATAATGGCTGTACAAGCAAATGACCCTTATAAAATATATATTTTGTAAGTAATGCATGTTCCAGCCAAGTGAGCAGAGAGCTTTTCTGTGCCCGAGTAGGGTTGCCAACTTCCTGAACTGGAAATATGGAACACCGGGGGGAGAGAAATGAGATCAATGATCGCAGGTTTGGTTTTGTTTCAGCTAGTATTTCACCATCTTCTTTATGTATTGTGCAGTCAGACTGTCTGAAGTCTTTTTATTCATACCTTTACATGTTGGTCATTTAGGATTAGACTTCCTGTCAGAGGTGAGAAATCCAATGCTGATGGTATGGGCAAGAATGAGGGGAGCAGCCAGTACTCCTCTTCATTTATTTATCCCCACCACCACTCCACCATTGTACGAAACAAAACAACAGTGAGACTTGGGACACCAGCACAAAGGTTATTAAAGGCAAGGAAAGCTTTGCCCCTAAGGCAAAGTGCAAACAACAGGGTTTAATAATGAATGACAGTTAGGAACATGACACAGTCAATTCATTGTTTTGAGCAGCACTCAAAAGAAATGTTTCACTGTCAGCCAAATCCCCCACAATAGTTACAGAAGACATAGATACAAGGGCTTTCAGGAAAAAGGGGGGGACTCTTACAGCTATCTGAATTGCTTGTTTCCGTTTTTGTGTCATCCACCCTTGTAATTCCCGGCTGTCATGGAGCACTAACACTATTGCTTAAGCGGATGTGTCACTATCTACCAATTATTCCAGTCATTTGTGCTCATCATTTGTTATATCCCCACAGTTGAGCCTTGGGTGTTATTTACTTTAGCATTTTCCCCTCCTGCCTTGCTGTGAACCCCATAAAGTACCTTGTTAATTCTGCCAATTAAGTAGTTCCCAACAAACCAATCCCACCAGCACACATACTCACATACATGTGTACTCACCTACACATCCTGATCCTATCCCCCAACACCCTTCTACATCTTGTACCTCAACATCGATTTCTAATAAGGCATAGTTTATAGGTTCTAACTTATGGCTGTCTAAATTGTGTAATAGATTTTTTTATTAAATCCATAACTGGCCATTAGTAAGAACTACTATTGGGTTGCCATTTAGCTGATGTACTGTACATCATTTTTTTGGCAGGACTCTTGCTTTGTATTTTTATCTTTTAATTCAATTGTCAGTTTGATTTTTCACAAACATTTAACCACACTGGGCATACGTACATATTGCACTAAATGCAAATAAAATCAAATCATCAAAAGTGGAAACTCTTACAGTGCTCACATATTTCCTGATGAAATTAATCACTAGCAGATTATTGTTATATCTGTTTTTTTTTATTTTTCATTATGTGTCATACAGATTGCCACCTAATTGACATTTGTATATTCATTATATCCAATCAGTCAATTTTATTGACTGCTTTAAAATAAGGTAGGGGAGACTGGGGATGGTTGTAACATGTCTAATTTCTTCAATCAGCAACAAGTTTCACAGGTTCACTCTGCAAATGCCCAGGTTAGTGAGTGCTACTGGCACTGAGGAGCTTCTGTTCATTGAGGGAACCGTGAATGCCAACATGTACTGTGACCATACCTGTCAAGTATCCCGTTTTGGCCGGGAAAGTCCCGTATTTTACCCTTCTTTCCCGTCGTCCTCCCGTATTAGTATTTTCCCGTAAATCTCCCATATTTTAACCTGCGTTATTAAAAAAAATTATACCCGCGCCCGGGCAGAGTAAAAAAACAGAAAACATTAGGTGCGTTTGACTTCATGCGGCGCTGCGCAGGGCTGACTTAAGGTGATGCATGTTGGACTTAAAACAAGGCATGCTGGTTAGAAATCGTGTCCGACTTTAGCAGGTGCTGCAAAACGTCACCAGGACACATGACATTAAAAACTCATGGGAGCCACGGCTGCAGGCGCCGAGTCCGGCGGCCACAGTTGCTTTTCTCAGGCTGCACAAAATTGGAACCACACTTTTGCCTGCAGCTCACGTTTGACTATGAAGTCGACGAAAGTCAGCCGCCGTCATCTCGAACGCACCTATCCTCAATCTGAGCTCACTAGCCTCGCGATAACTGCCACCTGCAGGTAGATGTTAGACAACAGAACTGTTTGCGCTCTACTGTCATGTAAAATGAACCGCTCTGGCCCAGTCCACAAATACACTCCTTTCAAAACAGTGTTAAAGAAGCAAAGTCTGCAACAAAATTGTACAATAACTCACTAAAAGAGTAAAGAAAAGTTGTGTGAAATTAAAAGAAAAACTTTAAAAGAAAAGCAATATGAAATGAAAAGAAAGTGTGGAATGAAAATAAAATGTAAATGTAAAGACAAGCAATGTTAAATGAACAGGAAATATACAAATAAGTAATTTAAGCAAATGCTCTTCTCTTTTGTGTTTTCATTTAGGCTATAACAACTGTCTTAAAATGTAAGGGATCGGCTACTGGAGGTTGGTTGGGGTGGTGGGACTGCTCGCGGTGGGCGCCGGAAAATTTCCCTTATTTTCAAATCCAAAACTTGACAGGTATGACTGTGATATACTGAAGCAGAGCATGATGCCCTACCTTCAGGTACTGGGATGCAGGGCAGTATTTCAACATCATAAGGACCCCCAACACACCTCCAAGATGACCACTGCCTTTCTAAAGAAGCTGAGGGTAAAGGTGATGGACTGGCCAAGCATCTCTCCACATATAATACCTTTTGAGCATCTGTGGGGAACCCTCAAACGGAAGCTGGAGGAGGGCAAGGTTTCTTAACATCCACTAGCTCTGTGATGTCGTCATGAAGGACTGGAAGAGGATTCCGTTGGCAACCTGTGAAGCTCTGGTGAACTCCATGCCCAAAAATAATGGTGGTCACAGAAAATATTGACACTTTGGGCCCAATTTGGACATTTTCAATTAGGGGTGTGCTCACTTTTTGCCAGCGGTTTAGACATTAATGGCTGTGTTGTTTTGAGGGGACAGCAAATTTACACTGTTATACAAGCTGTACACTCACTACATTGAAGCAAAGTGTCATTTCTTCAGTGTTGTCACATGAAAAGATATAATCAAATATTAACAGAAATGTGAGGGGTGCACTCACTTTTGTGAGATACTGTAATAGCAGACACATGTCTCTAGTTTGTCAGTACAGTAAACTATATAAATTATAGATAATACTAACATATAATAATATAGTAATCTATAGGCGGCACAGTGGTGCAGTGGTTAGCACTGTTGCCTCACAGCATTGAAGCCTTTCTGTGCCCCGGCCTTTCTGTGTATAGTTTGCATGTTCTCCCTGTGTCCGCGTGGGTTCTCTCCGGGTGCTCCGGCGTCCTCCCACCATCCAAAGACATGCTGACTAGGTTAATTGGTGTCTCTAAATTGTCCTTAGGTGGGAGTGTGAGTGGTTGTTTGTCTATGTGTGGCCCTGCGATGGACTGCCGACCTGTCCAGGGTGTACCCTGCCTTTCGCCCAATGTCAGCTGGGATAGGCTCCAGCCCCCCGCAACCCTGCAACCCTGTATACAGGATAAGCGGTTGACGATGGATGGATAGTAATCACTACATGTGGCATATACAGTATAAGTGCACTACTTGATCACAATGTGCAAATTATGTCACTGTATGTGTCATATGCTTTCCATTTATAGTCATTAATATCATTCAACATGAACTAAAAACACCTGGAACAGTATGGATTAGGGATAGAAATGATGTACCTACTGCAGACAATGTTTGTGTGAAGGCTTTTAGATGTCTAGTCATATGGTAGCTGCCAATATATGGCACCATGACAGCAACTTTAAAATTTGGCATTAAAAGTAAAATTTGGCATTGAAAACAAAACCTGAACTGAAAAAGGAAACATTGGCATTAAACCATTTGTATTGGAAAAAGCTGTATTGGCACTGAAACAAGAGTTGGCACTGAAAAAGTTTCACTGAAAAATAAAACACAGACTTTAAAAATAATTTAATTTTGATTAGATATCTGATGTGTTTTTCAATGACAATGTTCAGATATTTTCTTCACATCAGTATTTTTTCAGTGACAGTTTTTTCATGCTGCCAGGTTTGTTTCATTGTCATTGTTTCAACTTTTTGTTAGCATTTTGGAGTGGAGTGGAGGGGTGTGAGGGGAGGGGCAAGGAGAGCGTGATTTACATTATTGTCCCTCTTCCTGAACCAGCCGCTCTGAAGCCTCTGGCATCATTGAAAACCTACGGCAATAGCCATGAGTTAACCTGGAACTCAGTGTGATCGTGGCTGGTGTTCTGCCTTATAGTAGTTTAGATTCCTGGCATTGTTTTAATCCACTGCAGAAATTTAGAGTCATAAAGTTTTTATAAAAGTGCAGGTGTGTGAGATGTGTTTTACAGTGTCCTTTGAGGTGACTTTTCCTTTACAGTATTGTACAGTGTAAAGTCAACTCCTCAGGTCAAGACTCATTTGAAGGATAAGAGAAACTCATTCGAGGACTACAGGGAGGACAGATGGTTTGAAAGACGATTCAATGGAGATTAGGGAAATTGAACAAATGCTTACATTACTCACATGACAATACCAAAGACAGGATTTCAGACTTGGCCTCCAGTGACTCCATCTATAACGACCGTGGTTACAACAGGGAGGTGCACTAACAAACCCAGCGGTATCCTTCACCTTGGTAACAATCTCACAGAGGTTAAATAGCTGGGAGTCCCTGCCAGTCAATTAGAACTGAAGAAGCCTCTTGGTTGAGAGACAAAAAGTCTCTGAGTATCTTCAACCAAGTCCAATTGCCCTTTATTATAACCCACTGTGGATAACTTTCACCTGGATGACTGAGATGAGAATCTTCACAGACAATGTACAAGGAATCTACTTCAACTTTTATTTGATCATAGGAACATTTAAGGAGAAATTCATTGTGCTCCTCAGCAAAATTAATTTGTAACAGTTTTATCATAAGAGGCTTCTTTGGTGATTTCACATTCAGCAATTCTTCTTCTTCTTCTTCTTCTTCTTCTTCTTCATATGATGTGTAATATAACTATTTTATTTTAATTGGTATACCATTAGTAATCAAATTAAAGGGGCATTATGTAGTTTCCAGTGGCCATTAGCGTTGCTGTTTTAAGATTGCAACCAGGTGTGTGCTCGTACGCGTGCTTGCTTGAACTCGTGAGCGAGCAGAATCCGAAACACAACCGCTTTCATACAGAAATCCTTTAATAAACGCAGGAACAGCACAGCATGCAGGCCTTGGCTTTTCACATAGACATGTTCAGGCTGGGTTACCTCAAGGTTCCTGTCTCAGAGGCGGATCAACACCGGCGCCATAACGTTACTTCATTCAGCGCAGCGAGACACCGGCATATCGGCACAGTACTCGCGAAAAAAGGTAAAAGTGAGAGCGGCTATCGACAGGTGGGGAGCCAGCTTCACACAACATGATGGGAACTCAGGTAAACTCCCACTCCAACGTTACAGTAATAGTTTTATAAGCTGCAGGTTGAACTAATCCACGCTTATTACATGATCATGGTACATTTACTGCACTTAGCCGACGTGCTACATCGTTAGCTCGACTGTTGCTTTTCAGTAACTATCTTTACTATCTGTGAATCTGTCACCGGAGGCTCAGCAATGTTAGCACAGCTACATGTACTGGACGGTAATGAAACGGGTGGTGAGCTGGACTTAATATAATAAGATTGCGTCATACTTTATAACAGACCACAGTAAGTAAATTTACTGTATCTAGTGTTAGTGGATGGCTCTTCTTCCTCTGGGTTGTATATTATGTGGGTCATGTTAGTTACAGCGACCGAGAGGTGAAGAAGCCGTGTACCTATCAGTAAAAGGCAATAAATCTAAATTGAACGTTACGAAGCAAACAGCGGCGGCATCACTATGGGGTAGTAAACCAATCGCTTCACATTAGCTTTTTACCATTACATCATTTCTTGCAGGCTTTGACAAGTTGAGTTTATGTTGAAGTCTGTGTTGTGCTGGGAGCAGGTCTTGCTTAGTATTAGCAGACTCCATGTCGTAAGTTGTAGGGTCGTTGCTGCTGAGTAGACACAGCGAGAGGCTCGGGAGCGGGTGTCACAGAGTTAAAAATGTACTTTAATAATTCTTATTTCCAAATATGCATTTGTGGATTTATCATTTAATGATGAAAAGTTCCTTAGCTTCACACTACCCCTTATGTACCTCCTAAGCTTTCGTAGTGCTCGGCTCCCTCAGTTACGTTTTGCACCGCTGAGGGTAAGTTGTGTGGAAAAGTGCTGCTGGGTTTATGTATTGTTTTCTTTGGAAATTGAACCATTTACGTTATAACTTTAAACACAAATTGTGCAATGTCAATATGGTTATGTCACGTAGCAGTTTTGTATTAGAGTGGCCGTTATAGTACGTTTTATCAGTGTTTTCATTTTAACTCTCTAGCCGCCATTTTTACCACGGCAGGTGGGCCGTGTCATGTTACCTATGTAGCTTGTCACAGTTTTCAGCGTCTTGTCACTTGAGTAAACGCTGTATTTTTGTATGTTTAGGAAGCAGAGGTAATGTAAGAGGAGGCCAGGGGGCAATTTATGTGTGCCTTGTCTTCTGCAGGTATGTGTTTTCCTTCTGTTTCTTAATGTAATTTCGTTGTCCCTGTCACCTCCCCACACACTTTTTATTCAGACCACCAGGTGTCGCTGTTAGGCTATGTTGTTTTAAGGAAACCTATGTACTGTTTTTATGTAATTGTTGTATTTAATATTTAGTATTTTCTGAACAGTGTTAATGGCTTTCTATGAGCACTATGTCCACTATGAGCAAAGTAACTCATGTGATGTTGAAGTAATGTGTTTGTAATGTATTTTGAATACATGAATTGCTCAGTTGCACCGCTGAGGGAAGCAGAGGTAATGTAAGAGGAGGCCAGGGGGCAATTGATGTGTGCGTTATGTTCTGCAGACGCGGGCCAATAAATTGTGGAAAAGAAGTGATCTCAAGAGTCATCCCTCACACACCAACCACACCCATTACGCGCATGCAGGTGTCAGTCACTGGATTTCGTGGAAAATCCGACCCGGAGCCTTCAAATAGGAATAGGAATGCCTGCCTTCAGAGTTAATAGCCAAACCCGGCAAGTGGATCATTTTAACGTCAGATTACAATCCCTTCACACATAGGCAATTAAAAAAGGATTCATTTTAGTAGAAAAACTACATACAGTCCCTTTAAGTGAAGCAGGCTTCTATTAGAGACAGGTCTTGTTTCTTATTCCCTCTTTTTAACTGTTTAGTAAGTATATTTATATATTAAGTATATTATATTTTAGTATGAAGGCTCCTTGTTTTCTTACCCACTCCTGTTTACCATGTAAACATTTTGTTACTGCATTATGCTGTTAATACAAACTCAGCACTTCCTGTGTTTGTTTCAAAATATAACCTCTCTAGCATTTCAGTGGACAGAATCCCTTTTTTGCCTAACAAGGCTTTCATTATGGAGCATTTGCATGATTGTGTTGTGGAAAATTCAGGAAATTGCATGGTCCCCTTATGGAGCTTCAAATGTAGCTCCTGCCATGTTACTTGTGACAAAATATTGTTAGGCTTAGACATTAACAAATACATTATACACCCACAGTGAATAAAATAGCACTATAGTTTAGATCAACAAAATGTTCACAATAACATGATTATATTCTTACATTTATTAAATGAAAGTCATGGAAATGTACATCGTGATTAGTTGACATACACATTATATTACGGGCACCAGGCACTTATCCACCCTTACTTTTTCCCTATAATTATTATCTACTTATTCGAGAAGCTATTTGTATAGCGTATGAAATGATTACTGTCTTACTTTGACCTTTTTGGCCGCTCCCAGCACCAGTTAATTCAGGTAGTCCCTGACAAAGACCAACCAATAGCTTTTGCTAAACTGCAACTAGATACAAAAATAAGTCATGCAATTGGTCTTTTCTCTTGCAAAAGTAATATCTTGGATTCTAGCCATCTAGTCATAAACAAGAAAAAAGTAATTTCTTTCTTATGTTTTGATTAGTTTTACAGAAGTCCATGCTTTGAAGGCAAGTGGCAGACAATGCACTAGTTTGGGACTGACGTCACCTGTGGTTCTTGTCCTCTTGGGCAATCAAGCTCTCGTCTTTATAAAGCACCACAGGAGGATGTTTCCCAAGAGGCTGCTGTGAAGCACTCATAATAAGGCAGTCAATTAGGGCGGAATCCATAAAGTGCTATTTCTCTCTCTCTACCTCTCTCTCGGGTTCCATGCTGAAGATCGCCTTCTCTCTGAATCTTTCTCTCTGGTTTGCTGCACTTCACCATTTTATTATTAGAAGCCATTGGGAGCATTAATTGCATTCAATGGGAGAGGGGCCGGCAGTCTTGCCAAGCTTTTGAAGTTGCTTGTTCTCTCAAACAATGGATTTTTAATGATCACCCCCCTTAGCTGTCCCCCAATCATTGGAGAGGCAGTTGTTGATGAGAACAACAAATCAATCAACACACTTAAAATTTAAAAAAATAAATAGACCAAGTAATGAAAGGGGAGGGGGTTGCTAAATACTGTTAGTTCGGAAAGGTTAAATTAAGATATTGACATCACAACGGCAACCTAATACAGGGTATTGTGAAATGTCTTCCTGCCCTATTGTTACTCCTTTTAGTCAGCATTTTGAGACTGACCAGGATAATGCCTAAAATTTTTAAACCCTATTAAACTAACAATGAAAAGTCAAGCATGTATGCATATCTCTACAGTTGAAGAATTGCATGGTTCCATAGATGTAGACTAGGCAAGTTTATTTTCTACACTGAGCTGTCTTTGAGAACCTTTAATGGCTAATGCTGTGCAATGGCAGAGAAGGTGACTATTAAACTCCACACAGTGTTTTGTCTTAATCAGTGGAAAGTTGAGCATCTCAGCCTGTCAGCCTTGTCAGTGGCTCACAGGTTGTAAAATAGCAAATATCTAAACTTCCCAAATGATTTAAGAGATGAAACAGTTAGATGATTTTATTAATGCATGGGGTTGATTGGTTTTTGATGTATATGTTGGATTTGATATGTGAAAAATTGGATGTAATAATAGATAAAATCTTCTGAAATACACCAAATACTTTTCTTTTTCTATCAACGTCAGCATCAATTTCGGTATCTTAAAAACACATTTTTTATTGTTCTACCTAGGAAACATTTGGTAGTCTGGCTTCCCTTCTGACCTTCACTATCTTTAATAATTACAGTTATTGTGGAGCTCTAACTGACTGCATGCACTTTTCTGCCCCAGGGACTCCATTAAATTCCATTTCTCAGCTCTGTGCTAACAAAACAGTGCATAGATGCATGCATCAATTAGCCTTAGAAATGGCCCTGAAATAAAAAAAACAACCACATAAACCATAGGGTGGTGTGTGTGTGTATTATTGGTAGCATGACTCTGGGCCACAGAAGTCACTGTGATAATTAGCATGGGAGTTAAATAAAGCAAAATCACTGCCACCACCTGGTAACTGGGGACAGGATCATGTACAATAATGAATGGATTTGGATGGAACATGACGGTAAACAAAATTGTCCATACTCAGTTTATATACACATGGACGGTAATTATGAATTAAACCCTAAATCTGATTTTGTTTTGTCATTTTCTAAATTGCAATTGAACATTTGATTAACGTGATTATTTCCAAAATGAAAAATCAGAGAATAGATTGAACTTAAAGGACAGTGATGCCAATAACACTGCTAATATTTGTGTGTTTTTAACATATTTGCTGCAGTTTATCATCTGCAACAGCATCTGTCATTAAATTGGCATGTTTTGTTACAATTCTGTTTTTCAGAGACGTATTTAAGGTCTATGTGTGAGCAAGAAAAAGGATCCTTGCGACTGATGTATTATAATAACACATCAGGATCATTTCTCTGACATGACATTAATAGATAGTTGATAGATACACAATTGTTAATAATGATGGATAGGCAGTATGCTTTGAAGATAGGTTACTGTATTGTTTTGTACTAGTCATTGCCAACCTAGGAGTCAAGCCCTTTCTAAAGGGTCACAAAATAAATCTTAGGAGCTCTGAGATGATTAATGGGGTAGGAAATTAAAAAAAAAAAACGTTCTGCTACACAAATTTGTATTGGTCTTTTGAACTTTTTTGAAATGTGTAATGAAAATACACACATGACCTGCACCTATATAGCAAAAGTTTGGTCATTACATGACGGGTCTCTATAATGTAAGAAATAAATGCAATATTTAGCCCAACATAAAAAGAAAAATGAAACCTTATAGTTTTACAGCTCCGATAGGCTGTGTGAAACGGACTTGGGAGCAAATAAAAATTATTTATATAAAAACATAATTCAAAGCAGTCCCTGACTTTACATCTGCAGAGGAGCTGGCAATCCACCAAAACTACAACAAGCCAGTGTTGGAGGGCATACCAGGTGAAAGTTGTTTTTCTGTAATGCATTTAATAATAACTAAGAATTCATAATGCTGTAGAATCCTGAATATGTACTCTTCATGTATAAATAATAGCTCAAAATTGAAATAAATAATAGAGAGAAAGACATGCTGTTAGGATTTGGGTTTTGTGCTGTTGTTTTTCCTGTGTTTATTTGATATTGTCTTGGTTTGGAGTTTTGCAGTCTTGTTTATTGTTTTGGTTCTTTCGCTTTAAGTCTTCTTAGTAACTGTCTTGTCTCTCATCTTAGTTCTTGGTCCTGTACTTTAGTTCATGTTCAATGTACTTCTGATGGTCTGTCTTAGTCCTTAGTCTTTTGTCTCCATGTTTTAGTATAGTCTTGTCACCTGTTTGGTCTCGTCTCTGTCCGTGTCCTGATTTTGCTGTCTTTGTGTTTTTACTTTTGTAGATCTGTCCTTGTGCGTCCTTGCGAACTTTACTTCCTGTTTTATTTTGGTAATCTTCTGTACCTGGTGTCCTTGTCTGGCTTGGTGTGTTTACCTGATGTGTCTCAGCTGTGCTTCTCTCCCCTGTTGTCCCTCTCTGCCTGCCTGGTCTCGTTAGCCTCATGTCTGTCACCTGTGTACTCCCGCCCTGCTTGTTTGTCCCTGGTGTATATATGTTTGGTGTTTCTCTTCAGTCTTTGTCTGGTCATTGTTGGTGTTACTCCCCGTCAGTCGTGGCTTCAGTCTTCCAGTCTTGTCCAGTGTTTCAACTTGCTCTTTTCTGCTCTTGGTATTTTGGATTACCTATGTTGGATTTTTTTTTTTGTTTCACATTTGGCTTTTTATGGACTCAGCCACTCAGTATGGAATTGTGCTTGCTTTTTGTTAGTTAAATAAATCACCTTTTGAACCATATCTCCTCTGCCTTGCGTCCTACGTTTGGGTCCTCCAACCTGCTCAACCCACATCCACCGCAACTAATGCAGTATCAAGTCGTAAAGCTAAGAAAACTGGAAAAAAAGATTGGTTCTTAAAGAGGTGGTATTATGCTTTTTGGCTTTTTCCCTCTCCTTTATTGAGTTATATATCTTTTTTTTGTGCATGTAACAGGTTTGCATAGTGAAAAAGCCCAAAGTCCAACCCAAAGGGAGTTCCGATCTCCCACAGAAAGCTGTGCTCAGAACAGCTTGAAAACAGCTTGTTTGTAGTCCAGCCCTTCACTTCCTTGACTTGTGACATCACAATGAAAACGCATCATAAAGCTTGCCAAGCGGCTGGTGGGTCAGGCACGCCCTCAAACCAAGCTAGTCTGAGCGGAGGCCCTTTGGCTCGACTCGCCTTTGTTTGGGTTTCCATTGTAGAAATGTTGCACCTGTACCTGCTTACAGGTACTTTTTTCTTATCACCTCACCTCGTGAAACGTGAAAACACAACAGACTGCTGATTAGCCAGAGAATTTTCACTATTCACTGCATAATCACTGTGTGCACCAGACAGAGGCCAGCAACAGAGTTTATTTTACAGTTTTCGTTTGGATTATCATCACTAAATCCACTTCTGAGAAGTTTTGAGGTGAGAAATCATCATAGATTTTGAATATTGACAGTTTTACCACAAGTGATGGCGGAACAAAAATGTGAAGAATATTTTTGGAGTTTAGGAGCTCCGCAAGTGGCAGCGGGGGAAGCCTGCAGTGACCCGCGGGAGGAGAGTGTGAGGCCGGCCAGCCGTCCGCTCACAGAGCCCTCTGCTCCCTCCGTGTCACACAGACCGCTGCAGCAACAACGGCAGAGGAAAACACAGCTGGGAGGTTTTCATACCGCTTATCTGTCTTTACATTCTGAGGAATATTCAAACATTTTCACCGTAGACTGTATATATTTTAAGAGCTGTATGGATCGCTGGTGTGTGTGTCACATTGAACATTACGTCGCAGCCGTTGTGTGTGGCGTCACCATCTCTGGGTACTATCAGCAATGGAAAACAGAGCAGGGGCGAGGAGAGTCGAGTCTATCGATTTGCGCTATGGAAGCATTTTCGGCAAGGCAGCATAGATCGTCATAACACTGGCAACAGTTCAACGTTTAGTCCTGATGATAAGATGTGGAACAATGATGTTGTGGACTGGTAATAACTTAGACCATCTGCTAGGTCACGGTCTCTGCTTTGATTTGGATCACACTACCTTGGTTTCTTATGACCCGCCCTTCTCTAATTCTGAATGGCTAGTAGTCCTTACCTGGGAACTGCACATGTGCAACTCCCAACAAAGATATGGTACAAGTAAGATGCATCACTCTGTGCACAACGGACAGGCTGAAAAGAGGAGCTGCAGCAATGTGCAGTATGAGAAAAATATGGTGTTTTTTGAAAATTAAACCATGTAAACCTGTTCTGGTACAACCCCTATTTAAGATTTTGAACCTGAAAATGAGCATAATACCATCCCTTTAACAACTTGTAAGTAGCAACACTGTTAAATTTAAATTATATCATGACTCACCTAATCGAAACTTAGATTCCTCTTCTATTGCAGGACCAACTCTAGTAAATAGAAACTCGTGTAAGGAGAAATAAAAACAAATATATTTATATTTGGTCGATGTTTTCTCTGTTTTCAAGAAACAAAAAGGCAGCGAATCATAATGCTGTGCTCTAGAGAACTTAGGGAAAATGCAAGAGGAAATTCCTTTTTGCTCATCCAAAATATTGGGCCACAATCCGGTCCCTTTCAGCCCTGCCCTGTTGGTAAAGATGGTACAAGGTCATCATTAGACTGCATGTCCACTTTAGAGGCCCTTTAGTTTTGAATAGTTATGTAGCATACAACATCCCACTGTAATGTTGAAGGCCATGTTAGCGACCCTCAGGCTATAAAGACACCCAACCTCCCCTTCAGTTGCTCAAAAGTAAATTTAATTTGAGCCCTTGACCTGGGCTGTGTTGTTGTGGCTCTGTGGCCCTGGGACTAGGTCAGGGAATGGGTCATAAAAAATGGCCTGCAGGCATGTCTTTGAATTCTATCATAATAGCCTGTAAGATAATCAATAGTTATTAGTAATACAAGTGACTGGTACATATTTTACATACTGCTAAAACATGTGCCCTAACTTGTTCAAATGATGCGTGTATTTTTAACTCCATAAATATACTGGAGTCATACATAGATCTTGGCCATTATGCTTCAACATGGCTTATCAAGCAAGAAACATTACAAATCATCTGGGAATTGTAAATAAGTGAAGGTGGGTCAATTAGATGTGTTTTCATAGCAAAAACTGTCTAATTTGGCTACTGAAGTTATGTACCTGTACATTTATCATATAGAACCCCTTCCTGTTCACAAAGTCTTTCCCTCATTAGGGCCAGATGGATGCTTTTTCTTAATGTGAGTGCAGTCCACTGCCCTGATAATGTTTGGGAAGTTTGTGCAAACAAATTAAACCATTGCTCTCTAGTTGAAATTATTTCAGAAAACATTTGAAGGTAATATTACCTGCAATTGAATAAAAGCCCTCTTTAATGGTCTGCATTCCAAGGTGGCGAGGAAACACAATGAAAAATTTTAAGAACATCTTGAATGCCAAGTACAGTTTTCTTATAGCACAGAACACAGCACATTTCCCCAGCCTTTCTGCAGCAACTGTGTACAAAAAAAACCTTGTGGCTCTAGTAAATTGTTTAACTAATTTATACCAAAACATCTGAAATATATACAGTAAAAAAAAACCTTTTGGACAGACTGCGCTCCTTAACTATTATCACTGACATCGATCAGTAACTCTCTTGTGGATTGGCCATGGTTGAAATTACTTTTTGTGTGGAGGAGCAGGCTTATAAAGGCAAGGGATGATCCAGTTTACTAAAAATAAGCCTGCTCTTAAGGTTTGCTCTTAAGCAAGGTTTGCTCTTAAGAACTCGTTGCTCTGACAACAGCTCCAGATTTAAATTAAGCCAGCATTGAACAACCAAAAAATCCAGACTCATGTCAAATCATCAACATTCTAATATGGATAACTTAGTTATCCCCTTACAAAGAATGGGGCCCATGACTATAGTAAATTTAACCACAACAGTTCATACTGGGCAGCAACACAGGACTGAAGCAGTACTTGTTTTTCAAATTCAATGGTGTACTGATTAAGAGCTCCTCAAACTCAGACTCAGTAAGCTCAGCTAATATGCAAAGCTGTGCTCTCGTCCTCTGAACTGAGTGGCCATGAGCTTCACCTATTCACATCAAAGCGATCTCATTGTCTGCCTTTCTTTTATCCACCGTTGTTTCATGCAAGGGCGGTCAAAGAAATTTATTCAAACAGCCCAGGACTTTGAAGTTTCCCCCCAAACCTGCCTGCTGGGTTTGTTCTGTCCTCACTTTTGTCATTTTTGCCTGGATGAAAGCAAAGAATGCTGCAATTTTATCCTCTGGCCTTTTTTTAACTCAAAGGGCCATATACACTCTGTGATATGTATGTGAGTGAGTATACAAACACTGTTTTACTCTGATGTCCATCAAATCTGACGATGAAATCTGCTGGCTTTTTGTTTTTTTTCTTCTTTTTTTTTTTTGGCTTAGTAGTCCCGAATGGATCGATGTGGCTGTGCAATCATGTCTCCAAAAACTTAGTATCCTAAGTTTCCTCATATGCTAATATTCGTATACTAATTTGCATTAGACATCATAGATACATCTGGCAGGAAGCGAAATCACAGATTATTTTTCTTTATCAAGTCATCAAGCCAATTTTTATTTTTTAAAGCCAAAAATCCCATATCACATCATTTACCCCAAAGGGTTTTACAATCTGTTCCACATACAATACCCCCACTCATTAGACCCACAAATTGGTTAAGAAAAAAAAAACTCTCCAAAAAAACTTTCAACGAGATGAAAAGAAAGAAACCTTAGGAAGAGGACCAGAGGACGGATAATGGGGACACATTAATATTGAATGTGTCTTCAAACTGTTCACTGCTGATGCAAAACACTCATACTTATCATATTTGCAAATGGATCATTTAATGTTAAGGAAATATCTGGTCCTCTATAAATATTGAAAACAGATCTCAAATTTCCTTCATACTGTGCAGTATAAAAATAACCGTTCATATATACATTTATTTTGTAGGAAATAGGGTTGTAATGTGCATGTTTGACCAGAGCTGTGGTGCTCAGTCATTGTAGTAAGACGTGCTCCCTCCCTGCTTTCATCTGATCACAGTGTCTGGTGTCTGTGGGAGCGCTCCTCTGGCCCGGCCCTTTCTGATCTACAGTATCTCAGTATGCTTGCTGCTCACCTACTACAGAGAGAGGGCAAGACAGAGTTAGAGGGTACAAGTGTGTGTGTACAACTGTATGCATGTGTGCATTTTTACAGAGGCAAAAGGAGCTGGGGAGGCAAACGAGTGCTCAAGGGAGACCACCCTGGGAGAAGAGGAGGTGGTAGGAGGACAGACCGATGAAAAGTAAGATTAATGATGCTTGGGTAAACGAGTGCTCCTGCTGGCCCAGACTTTAAAGACAGCGGGAGTTAGTTTCTGGCTGCTGGTCCAGAGGGGATGTGTTTTTGACATCTTCCCATTAAAAAACATTCAAAGAGCTGTGTTTGATTTCAGGGAAAGCAGACAAACATCACCCAAGTTATATACAGTACAAGACTGAGATCAACAGAAGTGTTTAAGGTGAGTGACTGACCGCTGAGGACTATTTCTTCTACTGTCTGCCAGAAGTAGATCACAGAAGGAAACATTTTGTCTGGTTTTAAGACCTTCTCACTGTTGTCTTCTGCACATAAATCATACTTAGATGCAGTTAAGACTCATTTTCCCAGCATGCTTCACTCCCGTGTGCCTGCATTATATTAGGTGCGTTCAAGATGACGGCGGCTGACTTTCGCCGACTTCATAGTCTAACGTGAGCTGCAGGTGACTGCAGGGGCAGGGTATAACAACGGGGTCGTAAAATTGGACACATTCAACTTGCGTAAAAAAAAGCAGCCTGATAAAAGCTACTGCGGCCGCTGCAGCCACCTTGCTCCCATGAGTTTTTAATGTCGTGTCCTGGTGACGTTTTGCAGCGCTGGCTAAAGTCGAACACGATTTCTAACCAGCATGCCTTTTGTTAAGTCCAGCATGCATCATGTTAAGTCAGCCCTACGCAGCACCACATGAAGTGAAACGCACCTATTGCTAGATGGCAAGGCAGGCACAATGCGAGGCTAAACTCAAACTGCAGTCCTAACTTATAGCAGAGTGCTTTCATCTGTCATGATCTTACTATAAGCCAACAGCAACAGCAACCAACAGCAACCTAGCCACACAGAGAATGTTAAATAAAATAGAGAATGGTTTGTGTTAATGGTGCAGAGATGTAAACATTTTGCTGTGCAGATAATATTGGAACAACAGACCATCATGACCCGGCCGAGTACAAACTGAGAGGCATGATAGCATCTCAATCAAACTCCCACACATCTGAGAGATAAGTTTGTGCCACATGTCGCGGTGTGTCCACATTAAATTCTTACAGAGACTGTGCGGAAAAACACCATAGACAGATAGACAGATATATGGGAGAGATAATGAAAGTTGACACTCAGCCATTAGAGAATGTGGTGGAGAAAACAAGCTGATAAATGCTTATTGTATTACACAATGGGGAGTTTATTGAAGTCGTAGAGGTGGCTTCCATCCCAATATTTCTTTTAAAATAACTGAATGCTACCCATCCCCCGGCTGTGTGGTCACCAGCAGCAGCATCCACTAAAGTTGTTTATGACAGCAATTTATCACCTTCTTCATCGCCCCCCAAAAGCAAATTTTGTTCATTATCCATTGATTCAATAAGTGAGACCGAATGATTGAGCACAGGCAATTTCCGCTCCCTGTACGACAGAAAGTATTGACATTCTAAAAAGTCAAACAGAAAATCTGTAGGGGAAAGTCAGCTTGTTATGGTGTGACAAAATATGCTCAAGACTAGAGCTTAAACATCCACCCATCCATTAGCTTTACCTGCTTACATCCGGGTAAACCCTGGACAGGTCACCATTCAATCACAGGACTGACAGAAACGGACAACCATTTATGCTCACATTATGCCTCCAGGGAATTTAAAGTTACCAGTTAACCTAACCAGCATGTCTTTGGAGTTTGGGAGGATTTTTTTTTAAATAGCACTGAACACAAAGTAGTCTACACCTAGGTAAAAGTCAGGGGATCACCAAAGCGATTACATTTGAACATGGATGTCTATAGCAAATCCATCCAAATTTTGTAGAGATATTTCATTCAAAACCACACATCAACCTCATGGTGGTGCTAGAAGAAAACTCAGAGAATCAGCAACGTCATTAAGATTCATGTTCTGGGCACCTTCTATATCTATACTGATGTGTACATACCATTGACCATTATATACTATTACAGAAACTGGAACATTTAATTGGCATTTAAGGAACTGTTGTAAGCTGGTTTAAGTCCTATTTATCAAATCAATCTTAGTCTGTACATATTAACGATGAATCCTCCATGCACACCAAAGTTAGACATGGAGTTCCACAAGGATCTGTGCTTGGACCAATTCTGTTCACTTTATATATGCTTCTTTTAGGCAATATTATCAGGAAACACTCCATAAAATTCCATTTTTATGCAGATGATAATTGGATCTATCGATTAAGCCAGATGAAACTAATCAGTTAGCTAAACTTCAAATGTGCAAAAGTAGAATGGGAGCCAGAGAGTTTAGCTATCAAGCTCCTCTGGAACCAGGTTCCAGTTTGTGTTCAGGAGGCAGACAACATCTCCACGTTTAAGAGTAGACTTAAGACTTTCCTTTTGGATAAAGCTTATAGTGAGGGCTGGCTCAGGTGAGTCCTGAACCATCCCTTAGTTATAGGGATATAAGCCTGCTGAGGGACTTCCCATGATGCAATGAGCTCCTTGCTCGCCGTACGCAGCCTCCTTCCATTAATGCATGTTACTAACTTGACTTCTTCCCTTTCCGTTTCTGGCTCTGGAGCTATGGATCTGTATCTGTGGCTTGCTACCCCATGTTCCTGCTGTCTTATTGTTATTATTATTATTATTTAGGGGTCTGAGCCCAAAAAGAGCAAGAGAACCCGCAAATCCAAGGCATCGCGTTTCCCAGGCCCAGCAGGGCTGGGAACACTATTGTAATTGTTGGGATTTTTATTATTATTATTCCGTCGCTAAAACTGATACTGCAGCCTAGACAGTAAGTGCTACAGATAGGGGACGCTATAATCAAGGTAATTGCTTTTGGGCTTAGAACTCCCGCTCATGAAGGCACACATCAAAAAAACTTATATCCACACGTTCGGGTATCCAGCTGAATCTCCTGGTATAGGCCATGTCTATTTCAACATACTTTTTTCCCCGCAAAATCACCAAAACTGCAAAACCTATTTTTATTAATTCCTCTGAAACTGGAAGTCCGATCGGCACCAAATTTGGCACGGACCATCTCTAGATGAAGCTGATGAAAGTTAGTTCTCCCCAAATTGATATGCAAAAAACTGTTGGAATTATAAGCTCACAAATGTTTCTGGAAAACACTAAAAACAGGAAGGGATGGGAAAATACTATTAATTTCAATGCCATTTTCAACCACAGGACATTTTGCCTCACGACTACGCGACAGTACCTTATATCTGTGTGTTTTAGGTGATGCTGCCGAATCATATGGGATAGGATACGCCTCTGTGCAAAGATAATATTTTTTGCAACATCACCACAACTGAAAAACACAATTTAATTAACTACAAAACCCAAAACGCAATTGGCACCAAACTTGGCATGGACCATCTCTGGATAAAGCTGATACAAACTTGTGCTCCACAGATTGATTTGTGAAAAAACTGTTCCAATTTTAAGCTAACAAATGTTTGCGAAAAAAGCTAATAACAGGTTGTGATGTCATATTTTAGGTTTTGAATGGTCCGATCTTCACCAAACTTGGTGTGTTAATCAGCCTGTAGGTGGCACTATTAATCATATATCAAATAACACTCCCATAGACATACATTCATTTTAGATCTCCATAACCACAAGTCTCTTTAATTTCATACTCTGGTAATTTATTCACCATGGGCCCCAAAGCCACGGTGAGGCGCCTGGGTTGACTCACATGCCCTCCGCGGGGCAAGGGGCCCATGGTGGCGTCAGGTGGCTTGGACCTTGCTTACAACTGGTTCAACTAGTTCTTATTATTATCATTAACATTGCGACTATTATCATAAACATTACTATGAATATCTCTACCATTATTTATTCAGTCTATAGGATTAACAACATATATCTAACCTTTACTGTCTGTACTTCTGTGTGTGCGTAGGCTACATTCCCCATCTCTCTCTCCCCAACTGGTCAAGGCAGATGGCTCCCCACTCTGAGCCACGGTTCTGCTTGAGATTTCTGCCTCTTAAAAGGAAGTTTTTCTTTGCCTCTGTCGCCTAGTGCTTGCTCTTGTTGGGAGTTGTTGGGTTTCTGTAAATAACATCACAGAAGAATACGGTGTAGACCTACTCTTTTATGAAAAGCACTCTGATGTAAAATAAATAACATTGAATTTAATTGAATTTAATGTACTGAATTTCAGTGTAGTCCATCTAATAATTGATATTTCAGATATTTTAGTCTGGACCAAAGTCATGGGCAGACCAACACCACCCATACAGCCACACCGCTAGCGTAACTAAAAATTGGCAACACAAGTAATAGCGGTGGAGTGAAGCTCCTGAAGAATTCTGTAGACATTTCCTTCAGTGTGACTAAAAACAAGGACAAAGCAAGTGAAGTTTGGAGGGCAGCTGGGGTTGCAGAATGCTGAATGCTGGGAAGGAACTGAGGAAAGTCTCATGCAGGGCTGGATGTCAGGCCTGAGTCAATTCGAGACTCTGCTGTGGTGTGGTGGCGGAGTAATGAGCACCAGGCGGAAACACAGGGCACTTAATGGGATTACACAAGGAGACGTTAATCTAGGGAGAGCAGGTGGGGAATTAAACATGATCAGAGGCCTGCAGTGAGAAGGATGGAAGAGGGACTGGAGAGTCAGAGGGGAGGGACATAGAGAGGGGGAGAAAATACCAGAGAGAAAAAGGACCAAAGAAAGTCAGAGGACACAAACACTATTAAACTACAGAGATATTCACTATCATTTCTACTTCCCTAGTTCCTTATTTTAAAGACTGACTCAAATTATTTTTAGTGTTTTCATGCAAGAAATTAGATGAGAGAAACTGATTTGCTTGTAAAACCAAGCTAAACATTTATAAAATGGCCCATTTAATTTCACTGAGAATATGGACTGTGGGTGTGTGTTAGGCAGCTGTTTTTTTCTTGAGATAGATACATTACCAATATACAATAACTGTCTGGCCGATGCCCATTAGCCTGACACACATTGAGCGGTAAAGCTAGAGGAGTGAAAGGACCCTTTGATAATCAGCCAAGCCCGGAGGACAGCAAGTGCTTCATTTGAATGAAACAACAATTAAATTACTGGCTGCAGTTTTTGCTAGCCTTATTAAACCCCTTACTGCGTATATGGACTATTTCCATTTTTGTAATTTAGCTTCTAAGGCTGCAAATTGATTTAGAAATCTGGTATTGTCGATGCAGATTCCAAACGCTATGACCTTGCCTGCGAAGGTGTGTGACATCTTAATTGGTTTAGAACACACTGAGCCACAGCTGAGTAAAATGTATTGAAATTAAGATCTTTTCAGGCATAAAGAAATGTAATTGTGGCCGAAGCCCATTGTGGTGCTAATTAAAGAGATAATGAATAAAGCATATTCAAGTCAGTTATGTGGTAAACCTAAAGTGAGGAACTGTTTTCTTTGCCCTCCACTTCAGTGTGTACCACAACTTTGTACCATCTTTTCTCTTTCTTTTGCATGTAGGGGGATGTTTTTACAGAGGCAGTGTAGACATGACACATGCCTATGCATAAAATGTTTTTAATGAATCAATTGATGAAAATAATTAAAACATTTCCTTAATGTTTTAATGTTTCTTGCCACAGCTTTCCTGCCTGGCCTGGCCTCCTCTAGAGCTGCTGCAATATGCCAAGAATCGCTAAGAAATTATGGCAGATGTGGAGGATCAACTTATGCTAAGCTACACTAGCTACTCCCAAAATTTTATCATGCCACAGTGAAACTATCATGGATAATGAAAAACAATTTTAAAGAAGAGTATTTATTTGCTACAGTGGGACATAATGGACAAACCAGATTTGGTCTGTGTGTATTGAATAGTTCAGTCTGAGACTGCGGGTCCCCTCAGACAAAGCTTGGGAAATGGTTCCCCACCACATCTTTTGTTTACGCACAATTCCTGGATGCCTATGGGATCAGAATTATATTATTTGATCCCACAGACACTCAACATTTTACTCGAAATAGCCTAATATTGCTCTTTGACATAACTTCTGACTACACCAAATAGTTTTGAAAAAAGTTCTGTCCTAAGGCATTTATTCGTTTCTGACTCTGATGGGGGGAAAACAGTTCCCAAAAACTACTGTATCTCTGAACTCTCACATATGTAGGCTATTCTATTTGATCTCCTTTAGATAACTAATGCAATATATAATGTAATATTGTTTCACTTCCATTCACTGAGCCTCCCCTGAAACTGTCTGGAGCTACCCTAGGGAGGCCTGCCTCACACTTTGAAATCCCATGGAATAGTTAATTTGATAGACTTGCTAACACCTAGTCTATTCAGTAGCACACATACAGTTTTCATTTGCGAGTTTAAGTGAAAAGATTATCAAAAACATTACTTTCGCCATTGCTATCATAATCCAGCAGTCCTTCCCCATGTTTCCCTGCGTTCTTTATTGTTTCCCCCATCCTTATGTTCCTGTCAGTTTTTCTGTCTGTTTTCCTTTCCTCTGGCTCCTGCTGTCAGAAATCCACATACAGGTCACTAATTCAGTAATCAGTGCCGGCAGTGTATCAACCCCAGTTCAGCCAGCACTGAGATTGATGATTTTTTCCCCCTCATTATGATTATTCCTTTGCAACTAATCTATGTGTTTTTTTCCTGCCTGCTCAGATCCATTGGTTTACCTGTGGTCTCTGCCTGTCTGCCTGACTCGCTCCACAGCCAGCATTTACCCCCAGTCTCTCCAAGGTTTGCCATCTCTGCTCGGACCAGTTACCATCTCCATACACCAACATTGCTCTCTCTGGACAATTGCACATTTTGTTTGTAATGAACTCCCTTCTGAACTCTGAACAGTACAGTCGTGCTTCTGGGTCCATTTTTCAGTACTTCACAACAATTGTAGAATTATAATGGGCTTTGTTGGTGTTTTCTATGGCTCAGGACAGTAGATGCTAAAGCTTACAACTTTAAAAGTTATCAACCTCCCCAGATACATACATAAATATTAAGCCTTCACATAGTCAAAGAGTCAAGCTGTGGTAATAAATATTTTTTTTATAATGAAGGGGTACTACAGCGATTTAGTCTTCACAAGTAGCAGAGGACAAAATATCCTGACCATTTGTCCCTGGTATAAGTTCCAAAACCCCCGGATCCTATACTTCCAATAGTGCAATCTATTGGGGTCTTTCATTGGACTTGCATGGTGGGCAAAACAATTACTTCAAATATATACTAATGTTGCTCTGTGTCTGCTGGATAGACACCTGTCTTCCAACAGGTTCACAGTAACAACTTGAGGTTATACTGTATGTAAGATGTTAAGTTTTCAGCTTGGACTTGCATGTTAGGCCCTGCCCTCAAGTGTTTCACTGTTTCAGTATATTTCTACATAGCACAGACTCAACAGGTTGGATAGGTAAGTAGTTGAGAAGAGACAGTTGAAACAGCTAAACAGACCTGAAGGAGCGACAGCAGGCAGAACATGGTCAAAGGGCAGACAGGTGGTCCAAACACACAGGTGACAGATATCATGCAGGTGGCAGGAAAGCAGGAATTGGCTGGACCACTAACTCATCAAAGGAGCATAGACAATTTGGCAGCAAGTGACTGAACGCTGCTGTCTATACACACACTGAGGCGGATTGCAAAATGAGCAGCAGTTGGGCAGACAAGTGCCTTGGAGCATTGCTAACTGTAATGCTAGTGGTTGACACACAAAGTTTTTTTTGTAATAATTAGATTGCAAGGCATTTACTGATGTAAATAGAATTTTTTTCATGACATTTTGTATTCAGTTCTTTTTTTCATCAAGGGAGCAGTTTGAACCACATTTTCTCTCTCTCTCTCTCTCTCTCTCTCTCTCCCTCTCTCTCTAAAAGCAGTTACCTATTCTTTCAGAGTTAGACAAAAAATATTCAATCAGCAGGTTTGAACTTTATATACTTCCATACTATTAAAAGGTTCATCAAGCACATAGATGGTTGGTAATTGCACAACAGTTCCCCCATAAAACAAGGTCCCAGTCCAGTCACAGAGAAGCCAGTGAATTATGGCCTGTTCATCAGCTTTTAGGGCTCTGACTGCTGCTCAGGCTTTTGTGCCAGCGGAAAAAAAACAAACTGTGATACATAGTGTGTGTTTGTGTACATGTCCGTGTGCATGTGTATGTTTTTGAGCATACCCTCACTATAGTGCTGGGAGAGGTACAGTTCTTCTGTAAGAAATAAACTGGTTTAAAAGGAGGAACGAAAAAAACAACTGAACAAGCAGTGTGTCCGGGGAGCATGAGCCCTCCCTCCCAGTCTCTCCACACAATCATCCACTTAACCCAACCAGGCCAACAAGTGAACAGAGATTGCAGAACAACAAACATGCACTCACTGACATGTGCACAGAAGTACACCCACAAATACAGACACCCACACACACATACACACAGTGTACAGCACTGACAAATTACAAGACAGGGTAAACAAGGCTGTGCCACAGACTTTATCAGGTAAACTTAAATGTATAATATATTTCATGTTGCCTCCATACCATAAAACAATGTGATATGAAAAGGACAGAGTCAGCTGCCCTCTATCATCATGGTAACAATAGTTTATATTTTATAGAAATATGGAAGAGCTATATTCACACCTTTAAAATGTTAGGGAGCTAACACTTGTGTAGTTCACAAATCATACTCTGTGAGAGTTAATGACTACCACTACATAAAACTGTTAAAAAACGAACACTGGTAGGTCTTAAGAAATGTTAAATTTTAGCTCCAAAAAGAGTTGGAACACTCTGTGGTGTGGATCCACAGAGTGTTACCACTATCACTAAACATGACAGCTAGCCCAACCTGTTGGCTACCTGTGGTGTAGTGGCTTTGGGTAAAAGCTTGCTCCTCCAGGTTTGTCCCTTTTTCGCAAGGCAGCCTCCACTTCCTGCTCTATCTCTTAACTTTAGTAGAATGCAGTTTACATCCTTCACACCAACTCACTTCACTCATACATTCGCTCATCCCCTGCCTTCCATGACTGTCTTTACATCATGTTATTTCCCTTGTTAAACAGAATTAGCATTTATACACAATTGACAACACCAAGTTTGTAACATAAGTCAGAATTTTTATTTGTTTGTTTTTTGGGGTTATTTGGTTAACCGACCCTGAGACATGTAATGATTATGCCATGAGCTGAGAAATAAAGAAAGTGAAAAATGGCTTTTGTTCAAGAGGTCAGATAATTTTGTTTTTTTTTAGTTTTCATTGTATAATTGTTATTATACTTTACCACATTGAAATATGGTCTTGGTTTTTGGACTTAGAAATTAACATATTTTGGTGTTCATGAAATGTACCCTGAGCTTCTGCTGAGGGCATAGAATGCATTTTATTAAAAAATGCAAAAAATTGAGACAATGCTCTTACCATGTTTATCCTCTCAGTGTATTTCACAGCCCTGTTCCTGGGATTTAACTCTCCTAATGCCAGAAACATAGGGAAGCATGGACACCTGGATTGAGGATAAATTAGCGCTACGTGTGAGTACAAAGCCTCTTATTTGGCTGTTTCCGCGGCATCTCCGTGGCTCACTTGCGCCCCACTGGCACAGCCTTTGAGTGCAAACAGAGTAGAAGCATCCAGGCAGCTGAGGCCAGGATTAGGCTCTGATTCTTTGAAGGCATTGAAACGAACCAAGCAGACACTAATCCCTCATTTCCCTGTATCTCACTAGACCTCTGCTCTACAGAGGGTAAGAGACGGTCATAGAACCGGTGAGAGAGAAAACTTAAATGAACTGGAACAGAAGAGAAGAAGCTATATTAACTGACTTTATTGAGGATGTTTACTGGTGCAATGACATCAACCCAGTTCATGCAACTAGGCACTGGCATATTTCGGAATGATGTGTAAAGGGAAGGAAGGCAAAAGAGAAGAGAGGGAATGTGTGGGCAATGGATGGGGAACGTATTAAGCTAAAACTTAAAAAAGCAGGTTAAAACCGATATGTAAAGGGCACCGTTTACAAATCACCCGTTCCACTAGCCCTGGATTAAGGGATTAGTTTTTGTTACTTTTGGGCAAGAAAACCCCAAGTGGTGTCTCAGAGACTGATTTGTCTCTCCTTTCCCATATCTTACTCCTCTATTGCTCTGCCCCCACTCCATCTCCTTTCTTTCCTTCTATTCAGTTTCTCTTCTGGCTTCCTCTTGTTCTACACTGTTCTGTCCTTCAAATGTGCTCTTTTCAGACACTCCTCACACACACACAGCCTGCGGTCTTTGAACCTAAAATAGTTATTTTGTAAGCACCCACATTCTGAGTCCGTTATTGGTTCGCAGTGCCTTCATTACTTTCCTGCTGGGCTCAGCGTAAGTTTTCCATTGGAAAATAGGGACCACGGCTGTTGTTGAGCAAGAGCAAATAACGGAGAATAAGAATAAGTCAAAACGCCCACAAAACAAGGTCTGACAAATACTTGATCTGAGCGTATGCGTAGAGAGAGAGAGAAACTGTGCTTTGCCACCGTGTAGCCATGCTTTATCATTACACAGCAACAGTGAATTTTAAATCTGTCTGCACCTCTAGCTCGCTCATTTCTCTTTCCACCCGTCTTGTGTGAATGCATTTTGATTCATAACTCAGCCGTTTTTATTACTCAGGTGCATTCCTCTCAAATTTAATGCCGACCCTGTATCTTATTTATTGAGGGGGTGAAAGATATAAAGGTACAGCATATAAAATTACTCCATGATGGCTCTTTTTGCTGACAAGGCTATTGGCACTTGTTAGATGTTATTTGGTTTTTAAGTGACTGATTTACGGACACCTTCCATCTAGAGAAGCCTTTCATTCACCACCACTTACTCTGTTTCTGTTTACTTCTTCATCTTGAATGAATTGGGTTGTAGAAGCTTTTGGCTGCTGTAGTTTTTATGTTGTGTTTTGTTAAACACTAGTATTTAATGTTGATCCACAGTTCCATCTGGTGCTTCCTCCATGTGTGAATCGTCTGTGCTTTAGGCAACCTGCTGAAAAGTCTCGTGATCAGCTGTGTTTCTATACCAAACTATAACTTCTATCCTACTGATATCCACAGCACAGGCTGAGCAATGTCAGGGAGAAACAATGTCAGAGATGGAATGATCACAGGAGCGAGGGGGAAAAGTGCTAAAACGTTAATAGGCTGAAAGGTTTTCTGGCAGGAACTATATATTGTTTAGATTAAGCCTGTGGGACAATCAATGTTCAAGGACAGAGGGGATTCTAGTGATGAAGGTGTCATGAGGAGTCACCAGGAGATATACTGATTCTACCTGCCAGCTCCAGGTAGACAATGGGTGAAAATATGATACAGTATTTAGCTAAGGGGAGCCAAGCCAGACCTTGGGAGAAGGTATGATCAATCATCTCATGCCAACTGTGAGAATACAGGCGGGGAAAAATAAACACTGTTTAACTGGCTCAGTTTAACAGTGACAAGAGTTTCTATGTGATATATATATATATATATATAGTGCCATTTTTGCTCTCATCAAAAGGGCCTTTCAGATGTAAAGACCGAATAAATGAATCACTGGAAAAACAGTCAACACCTGAAAAACCTTTCAATGGGTCTTGATTAGTCCTGTCTGTTAGAGAGCTAAAAAAGCTGCTGACAAATACCAGCCTGTTGACACCATGCAGAATTTTGCACTCTGTAATGGGACCGTCTGAAAAACCTGATTGACAGACAGCCGATCCCAAACAACGCACAGGCACTGTTGTAACTGTGCTGTCATGAAGGAGAAAGACGCAGAAGGTTGCAGAGGGTGGAAAAAGCCAGGAAAAGCCTCATTAAGAGGTTAGATTCATTCACGATAACAACATTGCTGCTGGCCTTTACCACCGTGGTTCACAAATGTCTTGGCTTGAGACCAGCTTAAAATAAAGCTACATATCTTCTTGCAACCCTCTTCACAGGTTCTTTCTGTAAGGTTGGTATATAATGCCTATGTGATGGGAGCAGTGGTACCAAAGATAGGTATTCATTTCTCAGATTGTTTAGTTTTAATAATTTATAGAAATTTGAAATAGTTTTTTTAGCCATGTTAGGGGAGTGGCTCTTTGGATGGCAATGTTGGTATGTAGGTTGGTCTGCTACCTTTTTCCAGACTGACATATCTCAACAACTGTTGGATGGATTGTCATGAAATTCAGTACAGACATTCATTTTCTGAAGCCATATGACATTGAGAATCCCCTGACTTTTACAACCCCACCAGGAGATTTACACAACTCTTTTTGCTATGAAACTTGGTAGACATTAATGTTACCCTCAGGATGAATTGTAATAACTTCCTCACAATGCAAGGTGACGTCATCTGGCAATGTGCAGTAGAGCTCACATTCCTGGTAGATTACTTTGTAAGATTAATGCTGTATTTCAACTGTTTATTGTGTAATTACACAATTAAAGTCACTGTGGTTCTGTTATTTAAATTTGACTTCCTGGATCATGTTTCTGTCTCACCCTTACCTAAAGCAACACAACCCTACCAATGCAGCCCCTTGTGTTTTGTTAATGCATGGGGTTTTTTGGTCTGAATGCCCACTAAGAACAGTCTCACAAAACCACTACTACAAACACTGTAGACTCCTGTTTCTTCTTCTACTTCTTTCCTTTCCCATTAACCATCTAACAACCCTTTAGACCCTTTAGGGATCCCCATCATGAGGTTTGTGAATCACTGCTCAAGTACATACGCTGAGATGCTTTTCTTTGCTGTGCCAAACCTGGAGCCATCACAACTCGTCCTCATGCAAATCATGCAGTGAGGATGGAGCATCAGCTCTCAGAAGCTGCAGTCACAGTATTTGTCTGCAGTATTTGTTCATGGAGTGTAATTATTACATGTCCTGTAGTAACAGGCAGAATGAGACAATATCACTCAAACACTTCTTCTGCCAACAGATGAGACCAAATTAGAAGTACACTTACAACCCTATTGAACATTTTAAGCACAGATAATTTACCACCGTTTCTCTCAGTAAGTCAGTTTGTGTTTATGCTCGAAAGAGGAGACATTATTGAATCTATTTTTGAGATCTTCATTTGTCTGTCTGCTTGATTTACAATTTAGTAATGGCTAGTTTATATTTCAGGTACTAATTAAATTACTGCGATGAATGGTGAAAAATAATTATAGAGACATTTGTACATATCAGAACAAATACATAATTAAAAGGTCTATAATATAAACAGTTACTATGGGTCTTTAGCGACATTAAACATCTGCTGTCAGCTCATTTTATTTTTCAAATAATGTGCTTTTCTTCCAAACGCTATTGTTTACAAGACAGCATTATTGCGTGGCTTCCTTAATCTCCTCACCTTTATCTTTTTAAATCTCCCTTCCAATCTTGCCTGCCGTCTTCCTCCTCTCAGCTCTGCATTCAAGGTCAAACGCAGTGCCTTCCATTTTTTTCCTCTGTTCTATTGCAATCTTCATGCCATCTTCCCTGCACGAATTACGCTCACATTCCTGCTGGTTTCAGATGCAAATCCTATTTAAACCTGTCACCTGCTGCTATGCACGCTGTGAGTGAATGTAAGAAAAGAGGGCACCAGGATATTGCAGCAATTTGCAAAATGAGCATACAATTCTTTTATGGGATACCAGGGCTTAGACATGTGCAACAGGTTGACATGGAGAGGAACTTGACATATTCCAATCATCATCAGGCTCATCTCATTGCTCAGGCTTAAATATATTGCTTTAATCACCAGGATCCTGTGGGTCTTAATTAAGTCTGAGACAAGCAGTCTGCTCTTCTTTGGCTTTCCACTGAGTATGCTTGACCTCTGGCTCTCACCCGTCTTCACCACCCGTCCCTGTTTTGCCCTCATTTCATAACAGCCTAGGTTTGTTAAAGCTTGCAGCCTTGTCAATCAGGGGCCAATGTCTGTTCTCCTGTGAGGTCCCAACTGCTCTGTGCTATGTTCAACAAGAAACCGGAGTGTGCCACATTGCATCTAATGCTATCTAATAACACTGACCTCTCCACCTCACCGTTCCTGTTTCTCTGCTCCAGGGCCAGACAGTCCCCAACGTCAAACCATGCAAACTCACGGTTTCAACCCCTCCCTGTACCAGGCCATCACATCCCATCATCCTCAGCTTCTAGTCTGACAGCTGCACTCTTGCTACTTGCACACTCTAACCACTTCACAAAGTGGGTTATATATACACAATAGAAACACTGACACGGTCACAAGCTGCCTGAGAAATATTTAGTGGTACAACTGACTTTAAACTGCAATACAGCATATTCAAATGTCAGGTTTGGGTTTTTGGAAAGAAACAAGGTTTCAGTATTGTTCTCTTATAGGGGTGTTATAATGTAGTCAGCACACGGTTTGGTAGGAACAAGTGTTCAAAGGCTTGAAACGCATTGTGACTGCACAAAATTGTATTCTCTTTATTGTTATTTGTAGAATGAACAAAAACTTTGTTTTCCACCTTCTTACCTACTTTTCAAATGGGTGACAAATTAAAGGAAAAAACAACATGAAGTGTCTTAGGTAACCACAAGCCTTCAGAACAGTTTCAGTGTTCATTGCCAACAAAGTATTTGGAAATCATGAACACAATGTAGAGTAGAAGAATAATAAAGAAAATTATTTTGATGAGAATTACCTCATAAAAATCATCAGAAAAGCTAATGTGTGGCTGGAGTAACGTTCAAAAACACATTTCTGCACACAAACTGATTTCAGGTTTCTGGTGAAGGACATTTCACAAGATTTTTTTAAGCTTTTCAGGCAGCAACTGAGACCTCTTACAGTTCACAATGGTACTGGATGGTATTAATTGCACCCTCTGGCACTCACAGGATGCAAGTAAAAAATAAGTACCTTTTGGAGTCATAACTGATCAGATTTTGTTAAAGGAATAGTCCAAAATATGCTTATTGGCATTCTTGCTTGAATTTGATTAGTGATACCATTCTCATCTTACATTTGAAGCCACAGCCAGGAGACCCTTATCTTGGCTTAACATAAATAAGAAAGTGGGAGAACTAGTTAATCAAAAAATAGTTGTTTTATACGCATCATATTTTGTGTGGATTAAACAAACATGTTAATTAGTGAGCTTTAGATTTGCTGGTAGGCAGATTTTTTTAACCTGTGGACTCAGCCAGTGTAGCTACTTTTTTCCAGTCTTTATGTCTGATAAGCTAAACGTTTCCTGTCCATAGTTTCACATTTAATGGTGTTAAGCTTCTTATCTGACTCCTGGCAAGAATGCAAATAAGTGTATTTCCAAATTTGTCAGGCAATTCCCATAAAACTATAAGTTTTTCAATCAGCAGGTGAGACCTCTCACAGTTCATAATGCCAATGGAGACATTAATTTTGCCATATGCTCAGATTTTATTATTGTTGTGATCCATTTTCAATTCCCTGATATATTTTTGTAACATAAATTTTGGACAGCGACATATTAATATATAAGATCCCTTATCGCTGACACTGTTGGCTCAGCAGGTGCCCTCTCAACATGGCTTGGTGTAATGTCTTTCTAAATGAGCTAAAAGGAGGGCTGCCTCCCTGTGACTCAACAGTCTGTCAGGCCCAGATAACACGGTGGGAGAAACATCAATGCTGTCAATTCTCACTCCTGTCCTTGACCTTGGCTACCACTGCATCACTCAAATCACCAAGAGGTTCACCTTTCCCCTCACTTGACACTGGCAGCCCCCCGCATCTTGACATTTGAGAGAAGGTAACAGAGGGGTTTATGAAGGTTGAGTGTTAAATGTTGTGGTTTTTTAGTGACAGGACTGTGATCTTACAAGTATTTAATAAAAATAAAAAATTTTGTATGTGACAGGTCTATCTTATCTTTCCCAAAAACTTTATGAATGTCATGAAACGGGTCACGGGGGCTGCTCTGTAGCTAGCGAGCATGCAATACCCATACGACACATACATTTTTGCCACCTCTGATGTGTGTGGAAAGTTTTGATCACCTGTAGGCCGTCAAAATTTTGATTCATTTGGTAGAAGAAATCAATCCTTGCGTTTCAATAGGTTTTTTGCATGTTTCATGCTCAAGCCATAACAAACGAATAAAGAACTGCAACTCTCACCATCTGATTTTGTATTTCTCTTCGTTGTCAAAATCTGCATATGGCCGCAAAGTAAATGTGTGCACATTAACAATGTGTATGCATACACGAAGGCACACACACTTTCTACTGACACTTCCTTACTCTGAGAATTACAGGGGCAACTAATTATTTAACATGCTGGCGAGGAATAACAAAGTGACAGAATAAATACAACAAAAGAATTTTTTTTGATACCCTGTAATTGCTCCAATATTTCTTAAAATGTTACTTTAAAAATTCATGAAATGCAGGACTAGAGGTGACAAGGGTGTTCTTGCGCATACTGGCTGAGGTTATTGCTATGGATAGAACAAGCCATTTATCAACTGATCAATTTGTCTGTAACATGACCAGCTCAGATTACACTGCTAAACAAAGGTTTCAACAGCTGGTTAAATATTCTGCTGGATGTCTGTGCACTGTCTGGAGACCTACAAGCATTGGTAGGTTAATGTGTTATCTTATGCTAAGCAGGTGCTGAGGAAGTTGTTATGCCCAGACATCACAGGTCCTCACATTAATTACGTTTTTTTGAGCCTGCCTGTTTCCCCAGTGCTTACTAATTAGTCTTAATTAGTGGCTGGACTGATGAAGTTGTAGAAGCAGATACAATGCCTTGCTAGTAATTATATACTCCCTATAGTTTCTGACTCTTCCCTTCCGCTTCTCATCTGACCTTGACTGGACTCCTCGTGAATTCCCTACTGTCATTATGTGACATTCAAATGGACAGGGAGTTGGTATTCAACAAACACCTAAACCTAAAGTGTATATTATTGGTCAAAATGCCTATGCATACCAAAAGAGTGGCCTTCATTGTTGTGGAGGGTTTATTGATGGGTTTTTGTTTTTAGCCTGTATTTTCATTTTTGCATTCAGGCAGTGTGATGACATTTACTAGCGTGTGGGTGTCCATATTGTAGATGAGCCCTAACTGCAGGGAGAAGCTGACTTATTCCTCTCTGACTGACAGCTTTAACAGCAGCCTGCAGTGACCCATAAAGAACAGCTGCAGAGATAATCATCTAATGTGCCTTTGCAGATAATGACCCTGTGTGATCTGACCTCCATTTTTCGGCCATCACCACTTCAACCAGGCGACCACTGCGTGAGTGAAGTTGAAAGATGACATGTCACTCGCAAGTGTGGATGCAGCATGCAGCATTGTTGCCATGACAGCCGGGAGACTGAAGCTTCCCAGTCCAAGGTAATTCCACTGGTTCATGACTGAATATCATCAATTTCTGATCAACAACATAACTAAAGTTGACATGGCTCAGGTCTATAGTACTCAGCTGGTAGCAGGACTTCTAACTCCAAACAGAGAATCTGCATGAGCAGAGGACAAGCCTTGATACTTTACATACATACACACTAGTATGTGGCCAAAGGTATGTCAACAAACAAGGGGCCCAGCTGGGACAGTTGCCACGTGGATCGTGATCAAATGCTGTCATCCATTCTTTCATACTGTCGGAGACGGCAGACTGTGGTATGAGTCGAGAGCAGAATGTAAGATTTGCAAATGGCAGTGCGGCTGCTGTCCGTGGTGCTGATCAAAGGCTGCAGGTTTGCAATTGCATAAAGCAGTTGTATGCCTTTTTTGTGGGGTAATTACAATTATGTTATACAGTCATATCTGTACTTTTGGTCATTTATTTTCCATGGATTGAGTCCAACACTTCTAGTTAAGGGAAATCTTGCTGCACATTACATTGACATTTTATACAGTAGTTTGTTTTTGTTTTTTTAACACTGTGTGCAAATCAAATATAGGCTATTGGAAATCAGCAAGACTCAAAATAGTAGGGTTTATTTTGGAATGCAAATCACTCCAGACTAGAATTAGAATCAGAATCTGCTTTATTGCCAAGTAAATTTAGCTACACATACAAGAAATTTGCTTTGGTATTTTGGTGCATAATAAGAAACCTAGTAGGTAGATAATGTAGGTAAGATAAAGCAAGTACTGCAGGTCAAATATTATAAATATAAAATTGACAATAATATATAAAAAATATAAACAATTAACGATTAAGGACGTAATGTGGCTGTTATTTAAATTATGTTTATGCAGGGATATACAAACTATTTACATTTGCAAATTTAGAGTATGAGTATACAGTATGAGAGTTAGTGTCAGTGGGGGTCCTGGGCCTTGTTGATGAGGCCAGCTGCAGACGGAAAGAAGCTATTATTGTGATGCAAAGTTTTGGTCCTGATGGACAGCAGCCACAATCTTTCTGGCTCACCTCAGAGTTCAGGATGTGTACCGGTCCTGGAGGGATTGAAGACTGCAGCTAATCATCTTCTTTGCAGGGCGAATAATACGCAGCAGTCTGCCCTTGTCCTTGGCAGTTGCAGCAGCGTACAAGATGGTGACAGAAGAGGTGAGAATGGACTCAATGATTGCAGTGTAGATGTGGACCATCATTGTCAGCTCAGCTGCCCCTGGAAGTAAATCCACTGCTGATGTTCAGCTCCTACTTGAGGTCTTGGGTGGTGATGGTGCCCAGGAAATGGAAGGCCCAGAATGAAAACAAGTTGTGATTTGGACTTATTTGCAGACATTACTCATTTTATTAGAACCAATGATCCACTAAACTAAAATGGCTAAATGAAGCCTTTAGGGCAGTGCCTACATTATTAACCAATCTTGAGTGCCAATCTTTCAGAAAGGCCCAGAGCAAAAAGCTAGTTTCAAGGCCTTTATTATTTTATTTTTGGATTTGTGTTACATATATTGGGTCAGGAGAGACTTCATTTGAGTGAACATCAAAAATGTATTGACATGTGTCCAATGAATATGATAAATGTGAAAAGTCTTTGGTGATTAGACACCATTGTGAAGATATGCTATCCAAGGGGGTCCCCGGAGGGGTTTCAATAAGATCAAAGTAGTGTCTTTGATTAGAAATACACGTACTTTTGGCCATGTGTATCTTTTTTTCTTTATGGGACTACCCAATGTTGTGAGTTAAACTGCATACATTGGAAAATATTGTATGACAAGGATTAAAAGGCAATATGAAATATTTCTTAATTAAAACAGGACCCTAATTAGAAGCCTATTACTTCTTGTCAGGGTGGAACGTGAATGAATTACAAGCAATAGGATTAGGGTGATGTTCTGACAGTGATTGTAATACTTTGGCATCATATTGAACATTTTCAGTTCATATAACATTAGATTTTCCATAAATTAAAATAGATGTGATTTTAATGAGTTTGTAAATAGATCACATTGTGGTGTAGTGCATAGTCTACAGCTACGTAGCGATCCCAAAATACCTGACAGAGATGTGAGCTTGTCTGTGAATTCTGTTTAATTTAAAGCAGGCGATAATCTGGACAGGCTCACATTTTCATCTTGAAAGTCAACTGTTCAACCTGCCTCCAGCACAGTGTGGATGAGAGGGCACACTAAGCTCTGTATAAAAGGCATTAATGTCAAATTACAGATCTCAGGTATGCTACGTAACCACTGGCAAAATTGGGAATGCCTTTTCTTTGGCAGCTACTGACAGAGAAAAGACAGGGTCTGTAATGTGTCTGAAGCATAAGGGAGGAGTAAATCACTTTGTTCCCACTTACAGACACTTAACACATGCACACACACACAGAATGTTTTTAGTTAGCATATTCTTACCAACCATTGCCATACAAAGGCAGCACTTAAGAACACTTTGATGTGAAGCTACAGTCATGCTGGCACCTAAAGGAGTACTTTTTTGGAAGTCATAGCAGCAAGCAGGTAGAGGCAGACTATACAGTTCCCTCTGGAGTTTTGAGGAGAAATACAAGCAAACAATTTTACCTGTTTACCCTACAGTTTCTGCAGTCTGTACTGAGAGTCTGCACTGGGGGGGAAATGAAAAAGAGAGACAGACATAGAGAGCAAAGGGTCCAGGGAGGGTGCCATGATTGTGGGTTGAGAGTTCAATGCTCACTTCAGCATCACAGCAGAGAGGAGCCAGCGCCCTGCAGTTTACATTTCCTGTGGTGAGAGTTTGCCATTTGCACTCAAATGTTATATTGGTTTTCCTCCAATACCAGTGGGAGCAGTCAAGTGAGTGTGTTGTTTGCTATAGAATAAAACCTCTGACTATATTTTCCATGAGCAGAACATAATTTGAAGTGAAAGGCCACAGGGCCAGAGCAGAGTGGAGGTATGGGGCAACAAATTGAGCCAGTGTCTGTATTATCTGTGTGTACGTGTGTGTATGTGAGTGTGTCCGTCTGTCTACCCAGCGCTTGCCTTGTGGAACCCAGTTTCTCTGTGCACGTAGACATAATTTCAAACAATTATTGTTTATATTTATTGTGTGTTAGTGAGGTGGGGAGGGGTGAAGGCGCTCACAAAGACTCCTTTGATGCAGGCTAATTCCCAAGTCTTTTTTTCCCCCATTCGGCTCCACCTCGGGTCATTACATTTTAACACTCCATTGAAGCTGCAAATTACAATTTTTTGGCAACACAAATGCTCTTCTTGAAGAGTTATTTCTCTCGAGACAGAAATTGGCACTTGCAGGACTTGGCTGCTAGCGTTTGGTTGCCAGATTCTACGGTCTGCGGGCGTATTATATATCATAGCCATATCATGCATATTACTTCTTTTTGCTTGCTTGATTGAAAAATCTTGAACATCCTGAAAACCTCTGTTGAAAGTCAAATATCATACAGTATGAAAGTTTTTTCATACTGTAATGTCTTGTTGGAAGCAATGGGAGTAAAAGCTGTTAATGATATCCCATAAACAGTAAGACTTGACTGGTGCTCATTTATTTTAATAGTGTAGTAACATTACAGTAAGCAAGAGCCAAATAAACTGACATTTCACAATTGTTTATTTGTACAATAATTGTTCAGGGCAGCTTCAAATGCTTCAAAAAAATAGGCAACTAAAAACACAATTAAGGTTAGCGAAAGATTGCAATGATGGTTAATAAAGATAATTAGGACAAGTGCACACAGTGTCATTGACACAAAGCACCGAAAATGTCAATGTCAATGTCAATTTTATTTCTATAGCACATTTAAAAACAAAACAAAAAAACAGTTGACCAAAGTGCTGAACAGTGTCGATGTCAAATACATAAATAACAAGTACAAAAATTACTACAACCAAAGTGAATCACAGGGAAACAAAACATCAACACTTTAAAACATCAGACACCAGGTTAATGAAGGTTAAAAGCTACTTCAAAAAGGTGCGCCTTAAGCAGTGATTTAAACATTTGTAGCGTCTGTGCAGCTTTAAGATGCATGGGGAGGCCGTTCAATAGGATTGGTACACCAACTGGCTCTGTCGCCCTTACTTTTTAGCTTTGATCTTGGGACAGCCAAGAGCAGCTGAGTTGTTGACCTCAGTGTTCTAACTGGAGAATGGTGGCGTAAGAGATCAGCCTGAAGACCATTTAAGGCCTTAAAAACAAGGAATAAAATCTTAAAATCTATCCTATAACGGACGGATGGCCAGTGGAGGGAGGCCAAGATGTGTTCATGCTTTTTTGTTTTTGTTAAAAGGCGAGCAGCTGCGTTTTGGACTAACTGGAGGGGATTTAAAGATTTCTGATGTAGACCCATGTACAGTATAATGAATTACACTAATCCAGCCGAGCAGTAATAAAACGATGGAAGATTTTTTCCAGGTCTTTGGGAGGAAGATAGGCCTTTATTTTAGCTAGAAGTCTTAACTGGAAGAAGCTGGTCTTGACAACTGCACTGATTTGCTTATTGAAAGTGAATGAGGTGTCAAAAATAACACCAAGATATTTAATAGAGGATCGATTTTAGGAGGCTAAGGGGCCAAAAGTGCCAAGAGGATCACCCAGTACATCAAACTGTCCACACGTGATGATCTCTGTTTTATTTTCATTCAGAGTGAGGAACTTTAACTCCATCCAGGATTTTACCTCCTTTAAGCCGTCTAACAATGGCTGCACAGAATCTTTGGTAATGGATTTTATAGGCACAGCTCGGTTCTGGAACCGTACTCCTTGATAGGGGATGGACATTATTCTTCTCTGGAGTTGCTCAAGGTGTGAGGCGCCAGGCGGGTGTGGGGATACTCACCAGTCCCTGACTGAGCGCTGCTACATTGGAGTTTACTCCGGTGAACGAGAGGGTTGCCTCCCTACGCCTTCGGGTAGCAGGGGGGAAAACTCTGACTGTTGTTTGTGCATATGCACCAAACAGTAGTTCAAAGTATTTGGCTTTCTTGGAGACCCTGAATGGAGTCCTGTATGGGGCTCCAGTAGGGGACTCCATAGTTCTGCTGGGTGACTTCAATGCGCATGTGGGCAATGAGAGATTTACCTGGAAAGGCGTGATCGGGAGGAACGGCCCCCCCCTGATCTGAACCCGTGTGGGTGTTTGTTGTTAGACTTCTGTGCTAGTCATGATTTGTCTATAACGAACACCATGTTCGAGTATAAGGATGCTCATAAGTGTACATGGTACCAGAGCACCCTCGGCCGATTATTTTGTAATCGTTTCATCTGATTTGAGGCCGCATGTTTCAGACACTCGGGTGAAGAGAGGGGCGGAGCTGTCGACTGATCACCATCTGGTGGGTGGTGAGGTGGGTCAGGGGGTGCAGGAAGACTCTGGACAGACCTGGTAAGCCCAAACGGATAGTGCGCGTGAACTGGGAACGTCTGGAGGAGGCCCCTGTCCGTAAAATCTTCAAATCAAACCTCCGGCGGAGCTTTTCTGGCATCCCTGTGGAGGTTGGGGACATTGAACATGAGTGGGCAATGTTCAAAGTCTCTTTTTGCTGAAGCTGCAGCGGAAAGCTGTGGTCTCAAGGTCTTAGGTGCCTCAAGGGGTGGTAACCCTTGAACACCGTGGTGGACACTGGTGGTCAGGGAAGCCGTCCGACTGAAGAAGGAGGCCTTCCGGGATCTGTTGTCTCGGAGGACTCCGGAGGCGGCTGCAAGGTAACGACGGGCCCGAAGGGCTGCAGCCTCTGCTGTGGCAGAAGCAAAGCAGCGGGTGTGGGAGAAGTTCGGAGAAGACATGGAGTGGGACTTTCGGTCGGCACCAAAGTGTTTCTTGAGAACTGCCCGCCATCTCAGGAGGGGGAAGCGGGGAACCGTCCATGCTGTGTGCAGTAAGGATGGGACCCTGTTGACCTCAACTGGGGAGGTAATTGGGCGGTGGAAGGAACACTTTGAGGAACTCCTAAATCCAACTGACACGCCCTCTTTAGCACAGGCAGAGCTGGAGGCTGATCTGGGTTTCTCGTCAATTTCCCTGGAGGAAGTCACTGAGGTAGTCAAACAACTCCACAGTGGCAAAGCCCCGAGAATGGTGACACGTCTCTTCAACATTGCGTGGATGTCGGGTACAGTGCCCAAGAAGTGGCGGACTGGGGTGGTGGTTCCCCTGTTTAAAAAGGGGGACCAGAGAGTGTGTGCCAATTACAGGGGTATCACACTTCTCAGCCTCCCCTGTAAAATCTACTCCAGGGTGCTGGAACAGAGGGTTCGGCTGATTGTCAAACCTCAGATCGAAGAGGAACAATGTGGTTTTCGTCCCGGTCGTGGAACAACTGACCAGCTCTTTACTCTCACAAGGATCCTGGAGTAGGCTTGGGAGTATGCCCATCCAGTCTACATGTGCTTTGTAGATCTGGAGAAGGCATATGACCGAGTCCCCCGGGAGATACTGTGGGAGGTGCTGCGGGAGTATAGAGTGAGGGGGGCCCTTCTTAGGGCTATCCAATCCTTGAGAGCTGTGTCTGAGTACTCGGCAGTAAGTCGGACTCTTTCCAGGTGGGGGTTGGCCTTTGCCAGGGCTGCGCTTTGTCACCAATCCTGTTTGTGATATTTATGGACAGGATATCGAGGCGTAGCCATGGCGAGGAGGGGCTGCGGTTCGGTGAGCTTGGGATCTCGTCACTGCTTTTTGCGGTTGATGTGGTCCTGATTGGCCGGAGAATCGAAGCAGCGGGGGGCGGTATTGCAGTCGCTTTACCGTACCGTTGTGATGAAAAGAGAGCTGAGCCGTAAAGCAAAGCTCTCGATCTACCGGTCAATTTTTGTTCCTACCCTCACCTATGGTCATGAAGGCTGGGTCATGACCGAAAGAACGAGATCGCGGGTACAAGCAGCCGAAATGGGTTTTCTAAGGCGGGTGGCTGGTGTCTCCCTTAGAGATAGGGTGAGAAGTTCGGCCATCAGCGAGGAGCTCAGAGTAGCGCCGCTGCTCCTTTGCGTTGAAAGGAGCCAGTTGAGGTGGTTTGGGCATCTGGTAAGGATGCCTGTATAAAAGGCTCTGACATTTATAGGTGCCTGCCCCTTTAAGACTCTTCTTCTGTGATTACGGTAGGGGCAGTCGGGGAAGAGCGTAGCTAGTGTGTTGGCTATAGTGGGAACGTAAACCCTTTCTAGTTCAACGAGCATGGTTTAGCTCACATACCTGCAGTGATTAGCATGTTTATTTCCTCCTGAATAATCCAGCTTCCAAGATTCCGTGTGTTGAGTTAATGACGAAAAGTAAGTGGCTGTAACTTTGTTGTGTTTATGTTTCTGTATTGTAGAGTTAACATGCATTCACATGTGGCCAGCGTGATGAGAGAGATTTCTAATGTTAGCACAATGTTCATGCTGTAAAACACTGCAGGAAATAATAAGTTAACTGGTGTGAGCTTTCTGATGTCTAAGCTACGCAGTAACACCTATAACATTGAGTTAAGGAGTGTTAGTATCGTGTTCATGAGACCATGTGCAGACGCTATTGTGTAGTAGCCTCGGCTAGTCAGAGGGTGTCGCCATTACTCCTTATGTGAACTCCATTTAATGCAATCTGTGATGTAAACTGGTCGGTGAGCTACGTGAAGTTCCTTATGTCTTTCCAAGGAGTAATATCCTTTATTTATCCTTATTTATCCTCATTTATGTAATTGTAGATTTATGTTTAAAGGGACATAGTAATGTTTTGAGATGTTTATGTTAGATGATTTAATTACATTATGTATGTGGATTTATTATACACGTTGCATAGTAATTTAAGTACCTAATGGTGATTCATTTGGTTTCATACAGACTGTAATGACAAAGACGGATATTGGAATGTTCTGATGAGTACTGCTGGAGCTCAATACAGTTAAAGGAAGAAATTACATCTCCTCGTCTTCATTCCTGTGTTCTGACCGACACACCATCCTGTTTACTAGCTGAAACCCTTGCTGAACTAGCCCTACCTAGTTGCCTCACTAACAATGCCTCCTGGACGCCTCCCTAGGCAGGTGTTCCAGGCACGTCCAGCTGGGAGGAGGCCCCGGGGAAGACCCAGGACTAGGTGGAGAGATTATATCGCCACACTGGCCTGGGAACGCCCGGGATCCCCCAGTCAGAGCTGGTTAATGTGATGGAGATGGATACTACTACTACTACTACCGTTACTTGCTCTTCTTCTAAGTACATATTCAGTACATATTCAACATAGTGAAGAAACATGCTCTGTTGCGCCGTTTCTATTTCAGCTAATAGAAATGGCTCATTCTGAGGTAATAAAAACATAACATAGGTCTTCATACACCACTGAAAACACAGTTATGGGTATTATATTGTATTCAATAGATCCTCCTAGATATTACACACTGAACCTTTAATTTGAGTCACTATCAAAATTTTTAACATGGTCATTGGAATATGCTCTCTTATTTCGTTTTCCTATAGATGGTGCAAGTTGTCACGATTAGAAACAGTCTGAGAATGACCAAACAGCTCCCTCTTGTGGAGAAGCTTCACCCTGTTGAATGTGAATAATTCTGGTAGTTTGTGAGTGAATTACAATACGAAAATTTCAGCACTGACAACATATGAGTGGATGTGAACCTTCCCATTGTATTATAAGCAATTTTACATGAGCATGTCAGCCCGTAGCCTCTACACCTTTGCACTATCTATACACACAAACACACTATATCCGGCATTGGCTCTGAAGTGTACCAAATTGCTACAGCCGAACAGATGCATACGAACATCATTCTTAGGAGACTGAGCTGCAATAACACAAAGGTATAAGTCATTTAGGCCTTTTTTCACCAAAGTTCAAGCACTTGAAAATAATGTCAAACAATATATTGATTGTGGTGTTATCCTTCTTCAGGAACAGAACAACAACAGCAGCCTGTGGCCTGAAATGAACCAGGCCTCACCTTGTCTAATCAATATCCAGTAAAGAAACAACAAACATAGTTGTGAAATAATCTTCTTGTGTGTGTATTTGACAACATTGTGTTTTATACGAGAATAATGCGAGCATGTGTGTGTGTGTCCATGTGTGTGTTTATCTGGTGGTGTAATCATGCATGTGGCCCATCCTTCTCCTCCTCCAGCCCTCCTCTCCCAGCCTCCCTCTTTATTTATTTACCCTGGTCTCATCCAATCGAGTGGCAGATCAGTCTGTGGAAAGGGCAGCTTGCCAAGGCAGCCCTCTGTGACAGAGCAATGCATTAGGACATTAAGACACCCGCTTCTGCGCAAAAAATCAATCAACCACCCCTGGATGCATTAGAGGCAGAGAAGGGCACCTCTCACACCTTTCTGAATGCGGTTCTGTTCCAATATCGCTGCCTCTAGCAGTGTGCACACCTGGCTGGGCTTGTTTGCCACACTGTTTTCTATTCATGCTTCCCACCCAGGAGTAGTGAGCTGGCTTTGAAACAAATCATTATCCTTCTCCATGAGGTGCAGACTTAAGCCTGAACAGCCAGTGTGGTCTTAAAAACATTCCCGTTTTCCAGAGTTTCAGTAGATTAATTGGTGGCATATCACTCTTTTTCATGTGTTTCCCTTTCTCTTTCATCTGTTTGTTTCACCTTGCCTCAGAAGGTATAGGAACTATGGAAAATGTACCCTGTAGATTTAAATTACTTGCAACTTGTCAAACACCTAAAATTGAATAAGACACTTAGATGAAGCACTCAGTTCAAATATCAGTGAAGTCTGGAGATAAATATCCTCTTTTGTCAAGTGAACATTGAAATACACTGGGCCAAATGTACTGATCCTAGATAAGTCTGACGGCGCCCCTCAAATGCCACATTGTAAATATGGTTCTTATTGTGTCCCAATGTGTCTGAAGATCCTATGTTGGGAGAGCCTGGATATCAGTGTGTTTTTTTACTTAATTTTTATTTATTCCTGAAAACAATGCTTGCTTATAGGTATCTCAGCAGTGTTAATGAGTGAGTGGCAAGCGCAGCTCTTTCACATTTCCCACTCAAATGTATCCTGCTGGTCCGGGGATTGACCCGGCAACCTTCTGGTCATGAAGCCACTTCCTTCCACTCTACTGCTGCATGAAGAAAATAAGCTGACTACATGGTAATGTAAAAAACAGCTAGGGTTTAATATGTATTGTAATGTTCACTGCTGCTCTGCATCATACCATCACAATACTGAAGCTCAAGAGGCTCAACATAAATTGGCAGCCAGAGAGGATGAGCAAGAAAAGTTAATCAAAAAACTGGTCAAAGATAAATGTAGATGTCAAAAAGCTGTTTCCATCATAATTTAGCACCTTAGTTTTAGCATTAACTTGGGTGAAATTCTTTTCGTCTCCAGTCCTTTTCATTTTAGAACAATTTAGTATAGAAAGCATGTTATTTTTACTATTAATTTCAGTTGTTTGGAGTCCATGCACCTCTCTTTGTTTGTTTTGTTTCTTATTTTTAGGTCTGTGCCCCTTTGGACACTAATTGAGTTTGGTGCTCAGATTCCTGTGTAACTGCTTGCAGCAGTTACAGGACTGCAGGACTGTTAGTTTTTAGGACTGTTTCTATATAAACCAAATTATTTTCTGTTTTCACCATTTTAATGTCCTAGAGACATGAATGCATTGTAAGAGAAGTTGAAGAGGACAGAGAAACCAAGATCAAAACAGAATATGAATAAAACACAGACACACCAAAACTGTGAGAAAACAAATGAAACAAAGAAGTTAGATCAAAAAGATATATGAAAATGAATGAAAGGCAGAGCCAATGCTTCAGGGAGTTGGATGAGTGGTTGTGTTAGCTGGGTACAGCCTGCCTGCTGTATCAACCTGGCATTAATCAGTCCATCTAGCTTTGACAACAAGCCTCCACAAGGGACTCTGGAGAGCAGCACCAAAGAGGCTCATTAAAAGGAAAACCTGTCATTTCTAGGGGAACATTATTTAGTGTATAATAAGTAATTAAATAATAAAATCATTTTAAAGTGCTACACCAGTTTGCCATAATGAGTGGTTCCATTGCACAAAAAATAGTTTCTAGATGTTTATGCACAAAAATTTCAAGCACAGTTGGACAAAGGGAACATGACTACTCACAATACTGCAATGATGTCATCTGATATATGAGAAATATTGTGCTAATTAGACAAGAATAAAATTTTAATGCCTACACAATTCTACATATTGGTGGCCTGCATATAAAGATTTTACAAATCATAGAAAAATGAAATAGTTATGCTCCTGGTGGATATAACCAACCAGTAATTATCCACATAATTAAATTCTGTCTATATGGAAGATGAGTTCCTGGTAGTCTGTTTTCTAATAACGAATTGTTTAATTTTTGTCTGGTAGGAAGAATAAGAGCAGCACTTTGCATCCCAGAACACTTTGTTGCATGAGGAATCCAGGAGAAAGGAAATAACACTGGGGTATTATCTGTGGAGGGCAGCCCCATTAAAAAAAATGAATATTGCTTTTCTCGCCTTCCTCAGCCCCAGCACCAGATAACGTCTGAACAAATAAATAAATAAAAGCTGTAAATAATCGTTGCCTGTTGCTCCCATCATTTCTCTATTACGTTGGCCGGTGGAGTGAGACCGACTTCTTTATTCTTGCTCTGAGAAGCAGCTCTCAATTCCGTTGATAAAAGAAAAAAAGGAAAGAAAGAATGGCAAGGTGTCATGACCTCCCTGCCAGGACCCCTGCTTGTAACACTAGAGGCCTATACTGCGAAGCAAGTTCAGCATACCCAGGATATCTTTCAGTTATCTGGCTCCATGAATGTGTTGCTTTGATGTTTTTTTACAAGATGTTTTAGCTTATTCTTTCAGTCTGGCTATGTGTCAGCATTTCAACATTAAAAGCATTGGGCACTGAATATGTAATCATTTAAGTCTCTTTCAAGAACTTCTCACTTCAAAAATCATTCATTTCATTTAATCATCTTTTTTTTTTTAAACAAAAAATTGTTCTAAATTAACTACACAAAGCAACAAAACGAAATATCTGTTCATGCTATCAAAATATATTGAAATATTAGTTGAGAAACTGTGTCATGTTTTGAAAACTCACCCATAACCTGCCCCCAAATAGCATAAGGAGGGGCAGTACATGACTGTCACATATAAGAAACAAATGCAGCCTAAAGTTATCATAAACCTAACCTTGATTTGAAGGCCTACTAAACGACATGCTCATAATATTCAGCCAAACATAAGAAAAAATAAACCCATTAAAGGCTACGACAGGATGTGTGAAACAGGAGAAAAATAAAAATAAAATAAACATATTCAAAGTCATGAGTTTGCTTACAATGATATCTTAAGTACAACATGTACAAGGCTTTAGTGCTTCAATGAGTCTCTGTAGCATATCCGCATCACCCACAGCAAACATAAAAGTATCCTATAAAACAGTGAGATCTCTTACAGATGGTGGTTTTCCAAGGTAACTGATTAGTCTGTAGGCTGTGCTTTTATAGCGTTGATCTCTTATCTTGAACATAACCTGTCTGGGAGCTGGTTCGTTAAGCACAAGTAACAATGGCAATGTACACCGGTAAGAAGTGAATTTCCATTGTAGGACTGACAACTCAGGGTTAACCTTGAAGTTACCTTGCTAACCTCAAATCCTCCTTAGCAGTATAGGCCCCGGGTATGGGAGTGAGTGTGTTTTTGTTTGTGATAGCTTGGTATGTTTTGGTTTTTATTTGGTTTAAAATAAAAACCCAGTTTCAGCTTCAGTTTTTTCACCAACTGTTAAATGTGAGGTTTAAAAGAGAGAGAATCATCAATTAGGATACCGAGATACTTGTATTGAGATACAGACTCGAGCTCGGAGCCCTGAGAAGTAGTGATGGGTGGAAGGTTCTGTGACTTTGATTTTGCACTGGAAAACAACGTAAGTGGGTTTTTTCGTCATTCAAAACAAGTTTTGAATCAACCAAGGTGCATTGTACAGTATCAAAAGCAAACTGTAGCTGATAAAGAGCCTGGTTTGGTATAGATGCAGAGCAGTATATCACAGTGTCATCAGCATAGATGTCTGTCTATGTTCTCTCTCTCAATAGATGTCTCCTTCTCAGTCTGTGGCTGTGGGCGGATACCTCTGGTTCTCTTGGCTTGGTGCCTTTTCCCTTATCTGCCTGGCATTAAGCAATCTTTGCATCAAGCTTATCAACTCCCCTTTAAGAACCCAGGGCTGTCATCTAGTCTCTGCTGGATAGTTGACTTGTACACAGTATACACACCATGTACCAGCCAACAAACTTGCCTATAGCTAGTTATTCTGCTCATTTTGTCTGCTTGCCAAACTAACTATGGAGACTATGTTCAGATTCACTGTAACTGGATTTCCACTCCTGCAAGCCAAGCCAGGCCAAGCCAGGCAGCCAGCCAGCTGGTTTCTCTCTGGACTTCAATCCCTTTACCCCAGCCCCCCTCACCAGCCAGCAACCTCCTCACCTAACTGACCTGTTATTTAACCATCCGAGTAATCATTCATAACATCTGTGTAAGCCTCCATGTCATTTAAAATTACAATTAAAAGCAACCAATGAAACCGGTTCCTTAAAATTCAGGACATTTTGCAGCTGATTCCAAGCGCAGGGGGCCGCATACTCAAATGGCCATTTTCCCAATTCAGTTCGGACTTGAGGGACAGATAGTAGTAATTAGTCCTCAGAATGAAGACAATATCTTCCTGTTCCTTTCTTTTTTTTGTAGGTTTGTAGGTATGGGGGAAGCAGACCAAGAATAGCCTTGTAAATAAGAATGTGCCAATGATTAAGTCTACAGGTGGACAATGCAGACCAACCAACCCGCTTATACAAGGAGCAATGATGAGTAAGTTTGTGATGAACCTCAGAGCTCCATGGTAAACAGTATCCAACAGTTTCAAGCTTTGAAAGGATGCATGCATGTATATAACATCGCCATAGTCCAGCACTGACATGAAAGTGGCAGCAACAGGTCTCCTTTTGGTGTAAAAGGAGAAACACAACTTGTTTCTAAAATAAAAACCCAGTTTCAGCTTCAGTTTTTTCACCAACTGTTAAATGTGAGGTTTAAAAGTGGTGCGATAAAATCGGATGCTAATTTTAGAAAATGAGGCTCCAAGGTATCTGGACCAGCTGATTTTCTAATGTCTAAAAGTTTGAGGGCTTTATGCACCTCTGAGACTATAAGTGGATTAAAACTAAAAGAATTACTCACTCTAATATGACCGTGAGTATGACCTTTAGGGTGATTCTGATGTGAAATGTTGAGAGAGTCAAACAAGGAACCAAAGGCAATAAAATGCTCATTAAAACAGCCAAGCATGTCAGCCTTATGAGATATTTCCTTAAGAATGCATGGTGGCAGCTCGATGTCAGTTTTATTTCCAGCCAAGGATTTAATCGTCTTCCAAAATTTGAAGGGGTTGTTTAGATTGTTTGTATCTTCTATAAGAAAGTGGTCTGCTTTGGCTTTTTTAATAGCGATTGTGCACGAATTGTGCAGTCTCCTGAAGAGCAGCCAGTCAGAATCCAGGCCTGTTTTCCTGGCTTTTGCGCTCATGAGGAGAACTGGCTAACTCTGAAGAGAACCATGCATTGTTTTGGGGAGCATGCTTGTCAACAATTTCTTTAAAACCATCAAAGAAAATTCCAAGCATTTTCAACATCAGTAATAAGATACATTTTATCCCGATCAAAGTAAAACAGCTCAAAACCCTTGTTCCGTAAAATGTTTCATGTCACGTTTAATGATGTTGTGTGGCTTGGTTTTGGGAATTTTTGTATTTCTGACTATGTCAACAACACAGTGGTCACTAATGTTGTTTGCAAATACAGAAGCTGCTGAGTATTTATGAGGAACGTTGGTTAGGATAAGATCAATCAGAGATGATGTATCTGGACATTTCAGATTAGGTCTATTGGGACTATCGACTAGCTGGAAGAAATTTAGCGAGTCACAGTATGCCTTAAAATGATCAGATACTGGTTGTAACCAGTTCCAATTTAGATCCCCCATGAATACAATTTCAGTCAAATTCAGTCCTGATAAAACTGCATTAAAGAGGGCAGAGCATCATTGACAGCTGAAGATGTCCTATAGCAACCAACAACAGTAATGTGAAGAGTCCTAGAGACCTCGAGATCAAGAGTTAAAAATTCAAATTGCTTACTCACTGATTTAGAGAGAAGCATATTCAGAACAGATTTGCTTAGCCAAGTTTCTGATAAGACAATTACATCAGCATCAGTTGAGTGTGCCCAAATACGAATCAGATCCATCTTAACATTTAAGTGAATAAAACCAAGATCAGCCCTATTTAAAATTCACAGGGGTATTAAAACTTATAACAGAGTTGTTATCTGTCTGTCTTGAGTCTGCATTTGGGTTCAAGCCTAGATCCCTGACACAAGAGCATTTTGTTAATGAATTTTGAGGATGCTCCTTTTGCATATTATCATGTTGTCAAGATATGGTTGGATGTTGCATGTCTCCCATATGCTTACTTGTGATGTGAAACTTCCGGTTACTCCACCCTATTATGCATACACAGATGACATCTGTTATACAGATTTTGAAAAAGAAATAAAGATGATCCTAAATTAATAGATCACCCTTTTTTATTTTAATGGTTAAAGCAATTACTCTAACCAAAGTCCTGAAAAAACAAAACTAACTGAAATAAAAATGGCCCTTTTTAACAAAGATCTAATAGCTACTCTTGAATATATCGGCTTGGCTCAAGCCCCTATAATGAATCCAAAATGACAAACAGCCTGTTGATCAAACTGCGTTCAGTAAAACAGTGAACTGGTGGAGCCATTTGAAAAATAGTTGTGGAGAGCAGATGTGAGGAGCAGCCCATGCCTCAGTCAATTCATCCATTTGCATGAGAAAAATGTAAAATTAGGAAAATGTAAATTCTAAATTAATTATCATGCCACATTTGTCTCCTTACAACAGTGATGACAAGTGAGGTAGCTTTTGTTGAGAACAATGTGTCAACTGCTCTATCCATCATGATGCTGCACTGGAAGCCTGCATCTGTCATGAGTCATGCTGCTTACTCACTTCTGGTAAAATGCTAATGAAGGTAAGTCAGGTGCGCTGCACAGTTTGCATTTGACAGCCAGAATTCTGTTTTTGGACAAATTAGCAAAAGCACATTTAGGTATGTGTGTCAAGTACTTCAGTTTGTGGTTTGTTTGTTTATTTTCCCAAGTTGGATTTATAGGTGTGTGTTAAAGGGGCTACGTGCCTTAATAGTTAGCTTTGGACCCTACCCTATAGTAGCTACTATAGCTGATGTGCGTCACCCTCAGAAATATTAATACACATCCGGGCTGTGGCAGCAATACCTGGAGATGCCCCTGAAGATAGTCCAAAATGAATTCAATATTATGGAAGTAGTCTGCTCCTTTTCAGTAACACACATCTAGAAAAGCCATTTCCTGCCAACCTTCTGTTCACCATGATTGCCGCTCTCCATCACAGTGAATGGAAGGATTTAAAACCATGGATATCTGTACCCAATTGCATTGCAATCCATCCAATAGTTGTAGAGACATTTCAATAAAACCAAAAATGTCAACCTTATGGTAAGGGATATACCCAAATCCTATGATATACTATGATATTTGGGAAAGCACAAAAGATGTTTTGGAAACTTATATTTTTTCTAATCTCAGGAATGCGGTCGGTTAACCAGGACAGCGCTTCAAAGAGCTTCACTAGTATTTTTTTTAGCATTATTGTACCTTGGCATAGTTAAAAAAAACAAAACTGATGAACATGTGCGTACTAGGTTTGGCTAAATGCTAATCATGTCTGTCACTGTGACTGTTAAGCCTCTTTCAGCACAAAAAGCTTTGAGGAGTGCAGTAGGACAGAGAGGTGGACTGGTTATATTGGGACACAAAGGCTAAAGAGGTGGTATTATGCTGATTTTCAGGTTCAAAATGTTATTTAGGGGCTGTACCAGAACAGTTTTGCATGGTTTAATTTTCAAAAAACAGAGTTTTTGTCATACTGCACATTGCTGCAGCTCCTCTTTTCACCCTGTGTTGAAGGCTTCGTTTTGTCTCTGAGTGATACATCTTGTCTCTAAATGATCTTTGTTGGGAGATGCACATGTGCAGTTCCTGGCTGGACAACAAACAAGCTGTTTTCAGGCAGTTCAGAGCAGAGTTTTATGTGGGAGATGGGAACTCCCTTTGGGCTGGACTTTGGTCTTTTTCACTTTGCAAATCTATTACATGCACAAAAAAAGATATATAACTCAATACAGGAGAAAGAAAAAGCCAAAAAGCACAATACCACTTCTTTAAGTGGAATGGTTATAGTAGGACAGACAGACTAAGCAAAGAAGTTGAACCAAGAGCAATAGTTCACATGTAGTAACATTTTGGTGGAGGTTATCCAAAAGGGCTTGAAAAAGATGTGTGAAAAACATGTTTTTATTGTATGCACCCTGTAACATCTCTATTCTCATAGTGGGAAGAAAGAAACTGAAATAACCTGAGGACATCAGAAATCTGAAAATTGTATTTCATTATTTGGCATTCAGGTCGTGTGACTCGAGATTCCTTGGACTCACCAATGACAACAATGACATTCGGTAAGAGATGGGACCAGCTGAGCATGACTTCAATCTAAATCTGTGCCAGTTTCTGTGAAAGTCACAGAGTCCAAATGATTCTGTCTCGTGGCCAAAGAAGAAACAGGAAATATGGGGGCACAGACGACTGCTTAGAAGAATCAACAAATTTATTATTGTCATGCAATAAACTTCAAAAAGACATAAAGTAATATTATCCTAAGGCAGGTGAGTGTCTGCTGGACATGCAGTAGTACAGATTTGTCTTTAATTGTCATGTTTTACCGTCATGAAGTTACATCAAATTTACCTTGTGATTTCTATTATCTTCTGGATAATCACTGAATATGCATATACACTTACACAGTTCAGTGGGATAGGAGTACACAAGTACACACACATCCCAGCTGCATGGAAACAAAGCAACACAAGACTCCACAGCCTGGCTTTTTCAATCTGTACTATCTCGCCACGGCTGTGAATAACATTTAATCTTATATCTGAGTCCAATAAAATGAGACTTAAATGATAATTAGAAAGATTGCGGAAGTGACTGTTTTTGTTTTTATGCAGTTGTATGGCAGTACAGTATAATTATCTTGTATTTTCTGATTTTCAAGTCAGAAAGATAATAAATAAAATAAAGATGTTAGACCTTGATGGTAAAATATTGGCCTTCCAACATAAAAAGTAGCACCTACAAGCTCTTCAAGTACACTACACACTCATTTAAGCCAAAACTATCATTAAGACGTCTTTTCTAAATGCCTTCACTTTCTTTAAAAGGAGGTGGCTTCGTCTGAAGACTTAAAGGTCACTGAGATTCCCAAGGAACATATTTGGAGACACACACACATAGAATGAGAAATAGTGGTTTTACCAAGCCTCTCTCCATTCCTAAACGATTGACTCTTTGTGTCACTGAACAAAGCATGGAGGAATAGGGGAAATTTGGCCTTTGGCCCTAATACAATACTGCAGGCAAAATATTATATTAAAATTGATATTATATTATAATGTTTTTGTATGGTATAAAAGAAATGCATGTTCTTAACCATTTTGTACTTGGTGGAAATGACATAAGACAAGTCCTACTCAATCTGCAACTTTGGATAGCTACTGCCAATCAAACGTAAAAAGGAGCAAACTGTTTCACAAAGATTGAATATTGAAAATTTATTTGTTTCTCATGATGACATGATGATTGTTAAGTCAATTACAGCAAAATTCTACTGCTGCTGTGGTATCTCCAGTATTACAAAATACGTTCAAGTATAAGGTAGGGAGAAGGTTTGAGGTTCAGGTCTATTGTCATACAATATTGTATTGCACAAATGAAATGCAGTTGCAGCCCCTTTATGCCAGACACATTGAATTTGTGTAAGTAATACACAACTGAAATTAGAATAGAGATAACAAAAGGACAAAAATAACAAAGCAAGGAAGAATATTTGTGTTTATTTTTATAAAGGAAATATTCTGTACACACACACTTCAATTTTAAAATTGTAGAAAAGGTTTTAAAGAAATATATGTTTAAAAAAACCTAAAAAAACATAATTGGGGGCTTAATAACATTTCCATGAAACATTGTGGTTTTGTACATCGACTATCACAGATATAGTATTAAGTATGTATGATATCCTCCATCAGCTATGTAAGGACTTTTTAAAAAAGGTTGCAGGGAAAATTTTGCTGTGCCACTGTGTCACTTTGCGAAGCAATATTTCACTGAGCACTTTGCATGAAGCCTTGCTTTTGTTGGCAATTATTTGCTTATTAATTTTTAACCTCGTCCCAACAGCTCAATAAATAAACAAATGCATTTAATGAAACAAATTGGTTCCATACCAAAATAATAGGTAATAAATCATTCAAAGCATGTGTATAGATTATACATGCTTCATCCCTGATTTCCATTAAAAAAGGCAGGGCTGAATTCTTAACAATTGCTCAGAGCCCCAAAAGACATCTGCTAATCAATATGTAGGGCTGAATTGTTTGAGCCCTTGAGGGAAAACAGAAACTTTGTGCATACAGTTGAGGTAAACAAATCATTCCTGGCCTGAAAAAGTTGAACACAGAATTAATGAAATACTGTATCCATGCTGTTTATAGACTACCTTGCTGCTACATTTGAGGTACTGGGTCAGAGCTGAGTACAATGAAACATGCATTATTTGATGTTTAAGTGATGGAGGTGGTAATGAGGAAATTAGTTCTGATTGTAAAGGTCATAGTATAACCCCCCCAGAACCATCCCTTCAGACTCCGAGGCATTCAAATAACTGAACTGTAGCCAAGCACAGTGGAGATGACTACAATGTGTGCCTATTGTGATAACAAATCGCGAGAGGCACTTTCAAGTAGAAGTATGACAGTCTCTGGGGCTTCAAGCAACAGTCATTTGCTATCAAGCTACTTCCTTCCAGAGCGCCTTATACTACGACACTAATCAGGTTGTAGCGCCACTGTGATGGGCATTTGTTATTAGCTGTCATGATTGGATACAAATGGTTTTTGGCTGTGTTCTGTCAAGGCTATGACAGCCATCCAAGGTGCTTGATGATGGAGGGTCTCAGTGAGGTGTCACTATGTCCCTCTCAATGACTCAAGGGGTAACACATACTCACCACATCTGCTACTCATGACATTTTATGGACTGTGACAAGCTCTTAGTTATCACTGTGCCAATCACATATCCCAATAAATATCTTTAGAGCTTTGAGAAGTGTGTTCACATAGATTTTTACAGGTAAGTTACTGCAGCTACATAGAGTGGTTGTTTGGCAGCTCTGATCAAGGTTTCCTCATTTCCAGATATTTGATCTGAGATTTTTGATCTGCTTTTAATTTAATTGATTGGTAAATGTTTGTTATCCTTCATTTTGAGTGTATTATGTGTATTATATGTCCAAACCTCAAAATGATTGAAAATACATTAAAATAATCAAAAGTAAAAGGAGCAAATCTTTTTGTATCAAAAGTTTGTGAAGATGGAACCATTAAAATATTTTTACATGAAAAATTACTAATAACAAAACAGTTGTCAATTCAATGTCTGTCAATTAGCCTAACTGATGCAGTTCTACTACCTGGACTTCTACAGTTAAGTAATTTAATTTATATCAAACATCCTATTTTTTAAACTCTTCATACATTTTGTGTGTAAAAAGCTTATTTTTTGAAGTACCCTAACTAGTAAATGAAACTGTCAAATAAACTAAAAAGTAAAATATTTCTCTTTCAGATTTGGTGGAGTAGAAGTAGAAAGTTGCATGAAAAGAATATACTCAAATTCGGTACAATTACCTCTTGTACTTAAGTGGTGCACATACTGTCCACCACTGGGCTTAGTTTTGGCTACCTGAACTATTACAAATATTTGAGTGGCTCATCCTCTAACACAAGTTATGTCCCTCCAAACTTTTGATAAAACTTGAGAGCCCTGGCACTACCATTAGCTAATATTTCTATTAGCGCTAGCAATCTATTTTACTGGTAAAGTTCACATGAAACAGAACCTGGAGTGCTATTTGCTTCCAGATATTTCTGTGTTTCCTGTTAAAACAAAAAGCTAGGGAGGCACAGGGAGTGAACACAGCAGCCGGGACCAAACACATCATCGGAGACCGACAGAGGCCAGTTTGACGAGAGGGAATTTAGTACCAAAAAAGTTTTCTTGCCGGGTTTAGGTCTTGGAACTCAGGGACCGTAGTCAGCTAATATGTTAACCGAGCTAACTAGCTACAGATGCAGACAGATAGTTAGCATCATTTAACGGTTTAGCATAAAACTAAAGCTATCTGTTCATCCTGGAGCTCTGTAAATCCCCCTGGGATTGTATTCCCTTTTTGTGTTTGAGACAGTGTTTGGTCCTGTTCAGGTTGTGTTCACTGGGAAGCCTCTCAACGTGGTGTCATTGCCTGCTCACCCTGGCAACATGGGTGATAATAATTAAATTTGTTTTCCAGGAACTGTCAAACTCTAAAATACCATCAAGAATACCAACAAAACAACGTTTTTTATCATGGTTGAGCCAGATGCTAAAGTATTGGTGACATATAGTGCAGGCATATGCAAAAAAAACAACAAATTAACATCTATTTTTATTTCATTGGGACTTGAAAGGCATGCCTCCCCCTACAGTAGCCTAAGGTAGTAACGGGCGCCAGTGCAGGCTCTTATGATGGGCCCTTGGGCTACACAGTCACAAAGCACACACACTGCCTTCGTGTCTAGAAGAGAGCCCTACATTGGCAAATTTGTGTGCCTTGTTTCCGCACTGGGCAGGCACTGTTTGACAACTGATTAGATGCAGTAAATACCTACACTACTTAAAGCTCCATAATTCGATTTCTTTCCATATTGACATATTATATTTGACAGTTCTCTTTGTGTAAATCTCCCTTCAACACATATGCAGCACACACACAGAACGCAGGATTCTAAATTGCCACCATGTGATGGACCTTAGAGTCGAACTGTGTCACCTAGACTATTGTATTTGCAAAGTACAGAAGTCAAAGAGAAATTTATAAGGAGCATGACCAGCCCTGTCATTGTCAAAATGCTGAAACATCACTACAAATAGTTGTGCTGAAATGACGCAGACTATTTTGGCATTTTTAATACAACACAAGAACAGCCTCCCGAATTACGGCAACCACATTCCTCTTCGACGAAGTGGCAAGAGATTATTGTGAATAAGACAGAAAAGTGGCCTACTTAAAAACAACACCATGTCCTGAAAACAGGCCAGCTAAGGCACACACATGGTTTAATACCTACAAGCACATCCACACAATTAAACAGGTGCTCAGCAGCGACCTGAACCCGAAATGATTACAACCTTTTAAACAGCCACACCAAGTTCACTGAAAAAGCTCTTGTAAAGTTACTCACCTATTTAAATGGCATCCGACGAGCCTGCATTGAGCAAAATCTTTGACAATGTCTTACGTAAAAAATCCATAACAATCCTTTTTGTGAGCTTTGCGACCCTCTCCTCCTGTTCTTTTATCACCTGTATCCTCTTTAAACAACTTTTGTTTGAAAGATATGTCTGCTAGCTTGTACGTGTACTCTGCTAGTCTACTTTAGATTTTGCGTTTCACCTGGTTTCTGGAGTCTTGTCATATGATCAAATAGAAAATTAAGATTGGGCAGTCATTTACATATTACCCAGCAATCATCATTGGATATGTATGATATGGAATGGAATCAATTTTTTATATTACACCATATAAGCCTTCTACTTGCTACAGACCTCATTAGTTTTGCCCATAAAAGTATATAGTACAGACACCACAGGAAAGAGGGGGATGCACATTTGAGTGTTTATATATCACTTAATTTCCACACTAATAAACATGAGGTGGGCTTAGTGTATACTGTTGAATGGTTCGATCAGCTCTTTTTTACCATGTAACTGACAAAGTCCAACTCATCCATGGCTTTAATAACAACCTCTTTGACATGTTAGCAGATTATTATTAAAGCCATGCAAACTTTATTTAACACCGACAACATACCTGAAAATGGGGAGGAATAATCATAACAGTGAAAAGAGATGTGTTCTTAGCGAGGTGACTCATTAGAACTCTAATGAGTAAAATACACATCCCCAGGCATGTGGGCAGAGACAGAAGTGTTGAAGAAATATTGTGAACCAGGTTGAGGTGTGAAGAAGTTTCAGAGACTGATGAAGACTTAACATAGCATGGTTTATTGAGCCCGGCAGAGGAGATACAGTGCCAGCAAACAACATAGGAACACATCAAGTGCCAACACCAAATGGATAACATCTTTTGGTCCCTTTTATGTTTTTGTCTTCCCCCTAGTGGCTGCAGATTTCTCTATTAGGTCATCTTTGCCTGGCCTTAACCTAGAACAACTAATCTATCTGATGTTTGTGGATCCAGTGAGTTCTTGTAAACATTCTTGTAAGTTCAACCTTATAAGATTCCCAGAGAACACCGATATATGCTAGCCTGACACCTGAGTTATTATCTCTACCTTATCAATCTAACTGTTGTGTCTCTAACAAGGACAGTTGTGAGATAAATAACTAGAGTTGAAAGGCCAGTGAACAATTGGAGGGTCAGCTAATGACTCCAAGCTAGATTTGTTTTACCTTTCCCTGTTACATCAATTAAGACACCTACGAATATTCCTTAACAAGAAGTAATTAATCTCGTGCTCTTAGATAAAGATTACCTTGTAAATCACAAATCAGCACGTTTACATCCCAGATAACATAGTGTAGATTTAAATATATAGATATAATATTTACCACTTTTTTAGTGTTTTAACCCTTTTAAACAGATGACATATTATGGTCGTGTATGGATTGTAGACAGAAGAGTAGTTAAAACTAAGTTTTACAGTGTCTAGTAAGTGTGTGTGTTAGCTAAGTCCCTACTTGCAACCCATAGCCGTGCCCAGTGCCGCTGCCATTTCGCGTCAACTATGAATTCACATGTACACTTACTGGGGTATATTTTGCACTATTATTGATATGTTTCACACACTTTAGTGACTTGTGTGAGAGTTCAATGAGCTTAAGTTATTTGTAATGTTGGTGACAGTAACATTACAAAAAGTGTACAAAGTAGTTGTTACTAATGAGTTGTTTGTTTACACCAAACTATTTAGCTTTGCTATTTTACTAGCAAGGACCACACCATAACAATGTATCATTTAAAGGTTTAAAAAAAATTCTGAATGTATATATGATGCAGGACAGATGAATGGATGTAGGGGAAGGGTGATGGTGGAAGAAGGAGGCCATCTGATAGGCTGGTCTGGGAGGATGTGTGAAGAGACTCAGAGTTGGGTCTCCTGCTGCGTTCCATTTACCTCGGAAGTCGGAGGTCGGAGCTGGGAATGACGTCACACCTGATTGACGGTGTTCCAGTTACAACCTCGCTCGGCCGCCTGTTTGTTTAAAACTGGCCTGGTTAGCTACTGATACGCCGGTTGAATAAAAAAATGTATTATGCGGTATTTACTCACACTAAACACTGTAGCAACACATCCACAGACAGCTATTGGACAGCACTTTGTGTACAACATTTATATGAGTCACAAGTACACAGAAGTGCTAATAAACAGTATAAACTACAGATTTCAGTAACTGTTGATACCCTGGCAGCCATCTTGGATCACGAAGTCGGGGTAGTGCGGGTTGTCCCGACTTCCTGAGTCGGAAATCCGACTTCAGAGGGCGTTCCAGTTGAAATTTTCAACTGGGAACTCGGAAATCCATGTCAACTGGAACGCAGCATCCGTCTTGGAAGGGGTTTCACCTGAGCAAGTTACTGGTTCTCCAGATGGTACATACATAAGACATGGGGGAGGTGTGCACCGGGTTGAATAGGAAAGAATAAGGAGAAGAAGGGATGAGGGCAGACCAGGATGAGTAGATGTGAGGAGGGGTTTGAGAGGGTAAGGTGAATGGATGGAAGGGGAGGGAAAGGGAGGGTGGGTCAATCAATCTGAGACAATTTTCAGGGGCATACACAAGCTTCAATTTCCCAAAAAAAACCCCAAACCATTGTAACCACGGTGGGAAATTTGTTTTGCTTGAAAACTTGTCTTTTCAGGCAGAAACTACCAACAGGCTATGTACTGCTTCGACCAAGGTCTGATAAATTTACCAAAACTGAACAATAGCTAATCTAAAACCTATAAAAACAATTTTATTTATGTAGCTTTTTGTTAGGAACCAATAAGGTTACCCATATAACTGAAGTCATAAGGTATTCCTTATTCCTTTGAGTTCTTATTCTCAAACAAATGCGCTCACTAGATGATGATTATCACCAAAATCTTACATCTAATATTGTTTTGCAAAATAATCCTAAAATGGATTTTTCGTATTGCAAAGCCATTATATTTTTGAGCCTTAATATTAAAAAACAAAGCTCCTAGAGGGACTGTAAAGGCCTTATTCTGTTGTCCCAAGATTTTGAGCTTTGGCCTAGACACCCTTGTAATGGTGCCCTCGAGCCTCAAACACTTGTCCTTGTGTCTTCAGTGACATATGTCTACACAAGCAAGTCTGTGATGCGTTTCTGCAGCCTCCGGCCAATGAAGAGCATGGTTAGGGTCTATTTGAAAGGATGAGATGGCAGAGAGTGTCCCAAAGGACATTTCATTCTCCTCTGAAATGATGAACAGCAAAATGCAGGACACACAGTCTGCTGGTCCCACCAGGCTGCTGAGGAAATACATCAGTGTGATGCAGCAGCATCTTGAGCGTCACTCATGTGTTGTAGAAAATCAGAGACCCTCTTGGGATACTGTACCTGGAGGTGGCTGCTTTGTCAAGGCTGAGTTAAATGCCACATATGGGTGGGGGGTTAACAGCCTTCATGTTTTCCACTAGGTCACAGGGTGACTTCCCCCAACAGATGGCATGGGGCCCATGTCGAGCTAGCTATGTGACACAGCGTATGACGAAAACTAACAAGCAGTGTAGCCTTGAGGGAGGATTGGTAAGACACACGACAAAAGTAGTTTAGCTAAATACCAGGATGTGGTCCATAGCACTCCATGTGATGATCAAGCTTTATTTCAAGTGGCAACCCCCTGCCCACCTCTCCCTTGATTAATGAGGGCAGAGCAGATGCTATGGGTATGGAGCAGAGGGTGTAAAGCAGGGAATGGCACTCTTATCAGCACCCCACATGGCGACAGCCTTCATTTCTTCACCTTTGCATCAGCCATGTCTGCCTGTGTCTGTGAGTGTGTGCTAGCCTATGTGCACTGTGTGCATGAGCAATGTATGTGTGTTGTGAGAGAGAAAGCAAGACAGAGTCAGTGAGTCTGCCAGCTGGGGTTGAGCAACAGCGACCCTTGGGAATTTTAATCTGAAAAAATGGTGATGAAACGAATAAATACATGTCAATACAATAAATATTTTCATAGCTAGTATTTTTCACATAACAAAATTTGATCATTAGCTATTTTTGACCTAAATTCCTTAACTTTTCACATGTTGCAAAGATGGCAGAGATTCAAGTGTTTTGCCTGGTTTATTGCTGAGTGAAATGTACACTGACCAGCCTGATAACAGGAATGTGAATATGAATATATTTACCATCTGTCACTTTGAGTGAGCAAAGACAGATGTGACCCAGCGACCTGATCATTTTTCAATTGCAGAGCATGAAAAGTGCTTCCAATCATGCAAATTTGCCATGTGTTTTACTATACTCCATTATATAAATAGGATGTGAGAATGAAATATTAATAAATAAACATGACAGGTCCCAAATTCTAATTTGTAATATCTCAACAAATTCAGGATATATTAAACAACATCACATTCTCTGAAAATAACATTGTGTTTAGTTTGTACATACACATTTATTGTTGACTTATAGAGCACCTATCACAAGTATTTTCTTGTATTTCACCAAAAAGCGAAATAAGAAAAATTATACATTTGAAATAGCTGATAAAAAATAACTATAGGAATAGTTTTCTCAGGTATAGGTTGTCTTTTCCTGGTGGAGCATTTACCCTCCCATCACTGAGTTATAAATCTTTCTGAATTATTGCCATTGAGGGCTCACACCTATATTGTCATTTCTTGCCCCGGGCAACTCCTTGCTTTTATTTTATGTATTTTTTATCACCGGGCATAAATTAGCTCCTACTTAAGAAGGAAGACAAGCTTGGTCCTGCAAAGCTGAGTGTCCTCCTAACCACTTGTACAGATTTAGAACTCCTTGTCGAGCAAGGGCATCTGAAACGGGGAGTCAAATATTAATGATCCTCGCTGGAAGCAAAACAACCATAACACTGCAGGACAGAAAATAAACTCTCTGGCACATTATGAAGGCAGGAAACAAGTATTTTGTACCAGTTTCCAATTATAGGGCTGCATATTTTGCAAATGGTTTATTTATGATGAAGCTTAATTTACATGTGGTGCATTTGGATGGGAACGTCTATAAATACTTCAGCAGCCCAGCAAATTAAGCAGTAAAACAACGGCAATGTCAATACTGTAGAAGCGCAAATGCTGGTCCACAATCAGCTGTTTTGCCTTACTGGTGAGCACAGAGAGACTGATGGCGTCCTTCCTGAGTTGATCCTATTTTCCTGTGAGGAGGTACAGTCTAGTTGGCTGCTTGGAAAGGTCAGGTCTAAATTGGGAGTGGGAAACAGATCTTTCAAGGTTTAAGTATCAAATCTCAAAAGTCACTTTAGTAACCTATATGGAGGAGAGTGAGAGAGATTATCTTGTCCTCCTCAGCACACCATGAAAAACGAATGGCCCGATGCCAATGCCATACAAGAAAGAATGTCTCACGTTTTTTAAGACAACTACAGTTTACATCTCAGCTATTTTCCTCTCAAGGTCAAACATTAGATTTCTCTGTGTCTTTCCTTTATGCTGTCTCTCTCATTGATTGCTTTTCTGCATTTTCAGCAATATGTATTTAAACCTCATGTCATTTTACCTAAATTTATCTGCTGATATAATTAATACATCACTGTGAGTCATTATTTGGATGAAAACATTTGTTTTTCAGAAATGCTTTTAATATATTCTTTGTAGGTAAGGGCACTATTTCATTTATCTTCTTTTTATGTTCCTCCGTTTAATTGAATTTTCTGCTTTAAGCCTGGCCTGTGGATATATATCATGCCTCTCAATCAGTCAAGATAGCCAAAAGACGTTTCCTGCTACAGATGTACAAGAAGGGTGGGCAGGGGGCAAGAGGGCCAAGATTTATGTTTGCAAGGAAAAACATGACCCTGTGTCTCTGCTGCCTGTCAGCAGAGCATCTTTTCCATTACCTTGAGGATTCATAAGCACTATATTTTACTCAGGGGTCCTTGAACAAATTCAGGTCCAACACAAAAACTAATTCCAGTGCACTCCACAATGTTTTCATAAAATGCAGCAATTAAAACCTGTTTTCAGTGCTACGACACAATGTGAATGTTGTTTATATGGTATTTCCAAAGCAGTGTTAATAGGATTTGAGTTTGAGTGAGCAACTGTATGTTAAACAAGTACACGAAAAAGGAACATTATCTCACGGTTGGCTTTTGACATTGTCCACCTTGTTCAACATATATGTACAAATATACATTTAACCTGTCATTCAGCACAATAATATGTAAACATAAGTGGTTAATTGTTGATTTTCAAAAGCAAAGCCATCCATTTCATCAGTGCAATATTTGAACTGATGACTGGATGATGGCAAAACATCTCCACCACTACACTCCAAACATCGTATTACCTGAAAGTATTTACACAGACAAGACAGTAGCAAATAGGAAATAATATTGATGGATGTCTATAAATTGTTTTGTAAATGCTACTGTTGCAATGGAAGAAATATGCTGTTAAGAGCAAGGACATGATCTAGACCTCCAGAGATAAAGCCTTGGGGTAAACATGTTTTATTTCTACAATGTTGAACCAAATAGTTGTATAGTTTATTTCGTCAGTCATAGGGACTTAATACTTATCAACACACAGTGGCTCTATACCAGGGGTATTCAATTAGAATTCAAAGAGGTAAAGAAAATTTCCTGAAGCAAAGGTCCGGAACATCACGACTAACTTGAGTTATCATTCAGTACAATAACGTATAGTTGTATCAGTATGTTTTTATCAACAACGGACTGTCAAATCAAATAATATTTCAAGAATATTTACTGTCAGTTTTCATATCAAACTGGAGGGATAACAAATAACTACTCTAATAATAAATTCTAAATTTAAGTGAACTAAAAATAAGTGCCTAATTTTTAGAAATTAGAAAAAAATTAAATAAAAAGTGCAGCTTGAAGTGATGAAGTGCAGTCTAAACCAATTTTATAATAAACATATCTTAACAAATGAACAGCTGTAATGCCTCCTCTTCTCTTTCATTCCCTCTCATATACCACTTTCCTACTTTCTCTTGTTCAGTGAGAAACATGAGCTCTAGTTTGTCCTGCCAGCTAGGATTGGAGATCTATGAGAGATTCTGGTTCTGAACTGCCCGTGGGAGGAATGTACATGGAAGAATCTGTACATTCATGATTAAAAGCCATGTGAAATCTCTTTCCCCTGTCGTCTCCTCAATTCGTGTGTGTTTCTAAAACGTCTATGGTGAATCTTGTGGACTTGACTCGCAAGCATTGGAATGCACAGATTTGATTGGCTGAGCAGCGTCACATGAGACGATTGGAGCACATGCGATTGGTCTGTGAGTTTCCTGGCCTACTAAACCAGTATAGTACACGCAAGAGAAGCTGTGCGGGTTATAGGGGCATTATGTAGTTTCCAGCCGCCACTAGTGGTGCGGTTTTAAGATTACAACCAGGTGTGTGCTCATACGCGTGCTCGCTTGAACTCATGAGCGAGCAGAATCCGAAACACAACCGCTTTGAGACAGAAATCCTTTAATAAACGCAGGAACAGCAGCATTCAGGCTGTGGCTTTTCACACAGACATGTTCAGGCTCGGTTACTTCAACGTTCCTGTCTCAGAGTCGGATCAACACCGGCGCCGTAACGTTACTTCATTCAGCGCAGCGAGACACCGGCATATCGACACAGTACTCCCGAAAAAAGGCAAAGTGAGAGCAGCTATAGGCAGGTGGGGAGCCAGCTTCACACAACATGGTGAAAACTCAGGTAAACTCCCACTGCAACGTTACAGTAATAGTTTTATCAGCTGCAGGTTGAACTAATCCACGCTCGTTACATGATCACGGTACATTTAATGCGTTTAGCCGAAGTGCTACATCGTTAGCTCGCCTGTTGCTTTTCAGTAACTATCTTTACTATCTGTGAATCTGTCACTGGAGGCTCAGCGAAGCAAACAGCGGTGGGTCCGAGCTAATGTAGCGTTAGCTAGCTGCTCGTGGCTGCATCACTATGGGATAGTAAACAAATCGCTCCACATTAGCTTTTTACCGTTACATCATTTCTTGCAGGCTTTGACAAGTTGAGTTTATGTTGAAGTCTGTGTTGTGCTGCTGTTGTCTTGCTTAGTATTAGCAGACTCCATGTCGTAAGTTGCAGTGTCGTCGCTGCTGAGTGCAAAGTAGACACAGCGAGAGCGCGCATGCAGGTGTCAGTCACTGGAAATCCGACCCGGAGCCTTCAAATTGGAACAGGAATACCTGCCTTCAGAGTTAATAACCAAACCCGGCAAGTGGATCATTTTAATGTCATATTACAACCCCTTCATGCACCGGCAATAAAAAAAGGATTCATTTTAGAAGAAAAACTACATATTTCCCCTATAAAATAGAAATGCTGCGTAACGAGGTAGTATCAATAATAAATCGGCTGTAGGACGGCGGTCCGACTTGCTCTATACAAACTCTTTGCTAAAGAAACTGATTTAAATGCATAATTTGTCTAAGGCCATGGCTTGTTAGTGACAAAAAACTCAGATGCCTGCAAATTAAATATAATCATTCCACCAATACCATCCCTTGTACACATCCTCTTCAATCATCAGTGTGTGCCCAGTATCCAATCCGGCCTCAGTGTTCTTCAATAAAGTCCCCTCTGACAAACATGATGGAGAGCCACTTGGCTTCAGAGTAGGATACTCAGAAAACGACTTGATGATAAAATATTGCCATCCTGGCAGTTGGCTTGCCAATCCAAATTAAAAAAGTTAGAGTGGTCAGGTTTATGCTTCACCCTTCTTCACTAACGCAATAATTCATGCTTTTACACCTCCTACAGACTCACATGCTCACACACTAACCCACCTGTCCTTTTCCAGTAAGGGTTGCAATACCCAATAATCTAATAAATAGATCTGACATAAAGCCTTATATTGATGCTGCACCCTACCCTTAAAACTCAGGAAATCCTACAGAATGTAGACCCCATCATCAACCTATAAATATGAGATGAATATGGGATATACTAACCACAAGAACAGTTTTGACTGGAGAATAACTTATAGCAGGGAGTCTGAACACAATATTCTGCAATGCACAAATATTTTTTTCATTACATAAAGAACATTGGTTTTTGTCAACTTTTTAATTTTTTTCAAATCATTGCTTTACCTGGCTATGTGCATTGGCTAGGGTAACAGTAGCTTACATTTTGTGCACTGCTACACAAATAGTCAAATTATTTTGCTTGCTGCTAACTACTAATTCTACTAATAAAAGAGAGAAGTGGAAGTGGTTGTTTTCCCCTTTTCTTTTCCCGCAGTCTCTGCCCATCTGAAGTCCTTGCTGAGCTAATATTATTCGATTGGCTACAGTGAGTACACAACTATCAAAAGAAAGTTGTTGGGTTTTTTTACCTTGACATGAGCTTCTTCTGGGTTGCTAAGGCTACGTTCAAAAGATATGTGTATGACCTGACAATAACAAGCATACACATTCAGCCTCTAATAGCATATTAGAAAAAGCTAGTGAGTAGCGCTCCAACAACAACAACAACAACGTTTAACATCACCTGCAGTTCAAGTATCTACCCAGCAGTTCATAACATAGGTGTGTTTAGTTTTTCGGACCATGTACCAGTGTTGTAGTTGTAGCTCAGAATCAGTGATGAATCAGAAATGTCTTCTCTTTTTAATACATTTTGACAATATGAGTTGGGAGTTTCAGAATCAAAACATCTACATGACATGTATAAGTCAAAATATTTTAATTATTTATGTCCCATTATTGTTGAACAAGGATTTTAGTGTCCTATTACATTAGTGCCAATTAGAACCCTACAGAAACATGCTTTTGCTTTTGAGACACCCTAAAATCAGAAATTTGAATCACAATTTTCAGAGGTAATCAAAGAATGGACCTGGGGTCTACAAAAATCAAAAAAAAAATTTGCTACATAATTCACAAAGTGACCTTATTCCAACTTTTGCAACTTCTGCATTACTGGTTTTTTTATTACTGCCGACGCTCCATAAGCTAGAGCCCTTCATCAGGAGGAAAAAGCATCAAAAAGTGAGAGGGTTGGTATCAAAATAATTGCAACATGCGGAGTGTTCCCTTTACTTGAACCAACATGGTGTGAAGTAGGGATTTTCCTTATATTATTGTAGATGTACAATAAAAGAGACTCACAGGTCTTTGAGAACTTGGATTTGACACAGCGGAAGGAAACATAAAGAAAATGATCATCCAGCAGGGGTTGAGGTCAATGAGTATTGCATCCACATGAATTATAAAATGAATCACTGAAGCGTCCTCCTCTGTCCACCACATTTAAAACGCCATTGATGAGGTTTAATGGTGTTTTATTGTGTGAATTGGACCTGTGAGGCCAGGCGGGGGTAGAAGAAGGAGAGCTATGACTTTTCACTGATGTTTTATATCCAATTATCTTCATGCTGAGTGGAGGGAGGAATGGCAAACACAGGCTAAATGGTGCGTTTCATATGTGGTCAAACTCACTTCTAACCTCAGGTTGCAAATATCAGCTGAGCATGTGCTTTGGGTTGTTATTTTCTTTTATTAGCTGATACACAAGGACAAGAAGAGGATTGCTTAGCTATTTCCTATTTCCAAACCATCAAAAATATGTTGTTATCTAGAAGTCAAATCTCCACCAATATGCAAAAATAATTGCACATTGGTGCTGTTGGTAGATAGATTTTTGCAATTTATCAATGTATTTTGGCTCTCTTCACCTGGGTAAACATTGTTTCCATAATGTATATCTCTGTAATATTTTACTGTGGTTCACACAATATGCAGTGTGCGTACCATTCTTTCTAATCTAGCCTTACTGTAACATTATCTAATTTGTCACCTGTAGTGCGTTATCAGTCATATCCCCACAAGTGTCTTGGTTGTATTTCATCTCTTTGTTACAGCAGAATCAATAGTGTCACCATAGCATATAAGCCGGGTTTATAACTGCCTCTTCCCCTCAGTGATAATCAAAGTCACATGTGCATGTTTGATAGCCATTCAACAGTCACTGCTACCATCTCTGCTCTGTTCAGATGCAACAGAGAATCTTCAACATACATATTGAAATCTGTGAAAGAAAATGTGTGTAAACAATAATAACATAATTAAAGTGCAAGTAGAGATACAGGGTATGAATGCATGTGTGCTTTTTATGTAAAGATAAAATGAGCAGTGGAGATGAATGTTGGAGAGAGATGGTGAGCAAGCAAACAGAGGCAGGATGGAATGACACTATAAGAAAAGAGAACATATTGTCAGATTTAGAATAGTACTCATGACTAGATGATATGAACACAAGCATAAGAGGCTAGTCGTCTCAAGGCCAAATTCCCAACATGAAACGTTAATATATGCATATATTCCGTGTTTAATTTCTTGATAATTTTCTGTTTAATAAAACACAGCAGAATGAACCAAAATACATTTTCATACAGAAAAGGCAATAACCTGAGAAAATAACCATTGCTAATTAAGTTGAGCTTCTGAAGTAGCACAGGAGTTACGGTGGCTCTCTGCTGAATCATTTCTAGCATGACAATAAACTGACAATAAACACTTGAGACTGTTCTCAGCTATAACAAATCACACTTAATTGCTTTGTATTGTATGTGTACAGACATTGTAATATGTGAAATTGTGGGTGTCATTGAGTCAGATCTATTTTCTCCACTTATTGCAAAGCTCCATTTAAAGAAACAGAAATGTATGAAATTAACTGTCAAACATTTAATGTTTTGAAGATGTCATCACATAGAACTTAGTGAAAGGTTAAAACTCACTGAACAAAATTACACCTGACTGTTGAAGTGGAAAACAAAGGTGCTGTTTAAGTTTTTAGACAGTGACAGTTGCACCAAGATACAAATGAAGAGAAGTCTGTGAGTCTGCCACTGCAGTCACAGGGCATACTTCTGTTACTGAAACATATGACCAAAAGACCTTTTTCTTTATGGATTTTTACTGAAGACATCAGTGCTCTGCTAATGCTTTTTCTGCCATCATTCTTGCCACACTGCTCACCAGAAAGCTGTGATGTTATTTGCTTGTACTGTTGCCCCCACTGCTGCTGCTGTTCATATACTGTGGCCTGACCTCCAATAATCCATCTGTAGAACTTGAGTCTACGTTTCTCTAGAGGGGAAGTTTGGTATTGCCACTCCCTCCTGTGATGAGTTTTGTGCTTTTTGGGGAGTGACAAGGTCAGAGATTATCATTAATGTAAATTTTCTACTTTCACAAAATAAATATGAGCTACACGTACACTCGTTCATTCTCATTACATTAAAATCATTTGGCAAAGCTGTCCACCCAAGAAAAATGATAGCATCACTTGTTTCAACAAATGTGTTGCATTATACTAGAGCCCAAAAATGTATAACTTAACTAACTTAACTAACATAACTAACACGCTTATTTTGACACAAACCTTGATCTTTTCTTAAACATGACCAAGGACATTTGTTGCCTAAACCTAAACAAACCCAACCGTTTCACAAAGTTATCCACGTGTTAGAAAGGCTTTCTGGCAGCCTGGAGCATGTCATATACGCTAAAGGGTACTTTGTCCGTCTGTATGAAATGCTGACAGCGGCATAAGGTAGTAATAACGGGCCCCAGAGCAGGTTGTTATGATGGGACCTTGGGCTACACAGTTACAAAGCACATGCACACACAAACACTGCGTTTGTGTCTAGAAGGGAACCTTATATTGGAAAACTTGTGTGCCAATGTTCCTCATTTTGCACGGTTGATTAGATAAGATGCAGTAAATGCCAAATTCAAAGCTCCTTAAATTGATTTCTTTCCATATTTAAACATTAAATTCAACAGTTCTCTTTTTATTCATCTCCAACACACATGCTGCTGCTGCTGCATCTGTGCTGCATGTGTGTGGACGCAGCAATCTAAACCAAAGTACTATCGTGATAGATTCTAGAGTCCGACTGTGTCACCTGGACTATTATATTATAGACTAAGTACAGAAGTCAAAGAGAAAGTTATAAGGACCATGCACTGCTGTCATTGTCAAAAACCTGAAACATGACTACAAACAGCTGAGTGCAGGGGAGGTGTCCACAGTGCTGAAATGATGCTCAGGCAATTTCAGTACAATAACCTCCCGAAACAGGACAACCACATTCTTCTTCGACAGAGAGGCAGACATTTTGGTGAATAAGAAAGAAAAGTGGCCTACTCATAACACAATACCATGTCCTGAAAACAGACCAGCTACAGCGCACACACAGTTTAATGTCCACATGCACATCCACACAATTAAACAGGTAGGTCTACTCAGCAGCGACCTGTCCCCGAAAAGATAACAGCCTTTAAAACAGTAGCACGGCAGCCACATCAACTTCACTAAAAAAGCACTTGAAAAGTTACTCACCTATTTGAAAGGCATCCAACAAGCCTTGCATTGAGCGAAATCTTTGATAATGTCCTCAGTAATCCAAAACAATCTTTTTTGAGAGCTTTGTGACCCCCTCCTCCTGTTCCTTCATCTCCTGTCTCTTCTTGAAACTCCCCTTTAAAAATATTAGCCTCTCTCCCAAAGTAACAACTTAGATTGTGTTCTGTGCCACAGTGCAAATGTTTAGAAATTATTTACTATATTGATCACTTTTATAAGTGTATTAAAATCTAGTAAAAAGAAAACAATGCAAATTCCAGTGCAAATTTTCTGTAGTTCAATTATTACTAACCTTTAAAGGGCTATGGTACATAATCAGCATTGCATGTTCTTTCCTTTTATTCACCTTCAATTAGCTGTTAACATTGCAAAAGGAGTTTACTATAAAATGTCCTCTAGGAACAGTTCAAGTTTAGGGTAGATCAAGGGGACATTAAATCTGTGTGAACTAAACTGATCTGCTCCTCAGAACATTGGGATGAAAAATATTTTTTAAAATTTAACAATGCAAGAAGCACTGTATATGTCATTTGCACAAACTAATTAGCAGTTAATTTTCATTTTACTTTAATTAATTGTTTCATATTTTATTATCAGTCCACCTCATATAAAACACACTGTCAGGCAAAACATTAAAAAAAAAATTAAAGAAAAAACAACAAAAGGATTCAACATGACAGGCACCACTGTAAACATACTTTAAGAGTAATAAAATGAAGAAACAAAAAGATGAGCAAACCACTAGTAGAGCAGAAAGATATTTGGGTCTTCCCGGAAGTGAGCACTGCCCGAGTGCTACATTCCATTCGGACACTTTGACAGACAAGTACAGATGAATACCAGTCACACTATTGTAAAGGTGAGATTCTTTGGAGGACTCCTAACCATTCTGGATTTCCTGTCATCTTTGTGCAGTGTTCATTGTAAAAAGAATGAATATGATCTACCAGAATAATTCCCTGTCAAATGTAGCATATTCTTCCTTCATATAGTTTATACTTTAACATCACAGCCTAACATTTTCTTCCAGCGCTGGCTGTAGATGCGCTTCCTCAGCCCTAAAAAATAGTTGGTTTGAGAAGTGTTTGAGCAAGTCTGATATCTGTGTACAATAACAGCTGACAGAGTGCATCCTGGGATTGTGTTGGCTACATGGGCTCATGCTCTGATGAGATGGACTGCTTGTCATGTTTCTGCCAGATACTGAAAGATATTGCCTGCTTGGGTAATAGAGCAACTGAACAGACAAAAGAAAAAATGTAGAGAGTGAAAATGCAAATGCCATATCATGTCCTGCTGCCACACACAGCACTGATTATCACTACACATGGGCTAAGTCAAATATGCTTCTGATTTCCAATATTTGTTTGCTTATGAGCAAAATATCCCCCATACAGATGTTAATAAAACTTGTCAACATGGAAACATTTTCCAGAAGCAGTTAGGAACTGAAATATTCATATTGTTATTGTAGTTGTTGTCGTTATGCATGTTGCTCTATACATGATTAACATTATGATTAAGTAATTTAAATCAGAAATGGATTTTGAGATTTGCTTCATTAAATATGCAGTTTAAACATGAAGATGAAGATGAACATGTAGATCTTGGGGGTGGGGGGTAACTGATAAGATACAAATACAGTTTCAAATATTACAACAAAATTAAAGAAATCAATTATTTATTTATTCACTTCTGGTCCAAACTTCAACTTCTAGCAGATAAAACACATCTGTTACAGTTATAGTGACTCATCAAATTGCATTATATTTCTATTAGTATTTTTTCCCATATGTTAACATGTGAGAAGTGCAATGTCCCCTTATAATGTTTACCTAAAACCTACTGTAAAAGTTGATTTGAAGTGATTTCAAAATTGTGGTGGTTGGTAAACACAATCATTGCAGATTCCAGTGGACATTACAACTATTGTCAAGAAGTGACATATACTGTATACAAATGTAATGGTTGAACATCCATGGGAGAGTTAAAATGTAATATATGCAACATTGAATCATTATATCATTACATCTGTGACTGTTACCACTCACCACAGTGGCTGTTAACGTGGAATGAAAAGTTCTGATTAACTCTATTATTATCGCACAATTCAGCTCAAAGGTACAACAACTGTATGTCCTTGGAATGCCATTCATTTCTATCTGATTATTACAGAATCAGAATAAAACCTTATTGACTTTTCTTATTGTTGCCAGTATCCTGACACACACACACACACACACACACACACACACACACACACATAAATGTTTTCCTCTCTTCCTATTCACCAATTCAAATGTATTGTAGAGACACAATTAATGAATTACTGCATTGTTACATTTATAGATGATTAATGGTTCAGTAAGTAATTCTCTTTCTTAATGAAATGCATTTCTTTGAATATATCCAGATTCAAATTGTTTGTGCTTAAATAGCTTCTCTAAATTAAATTTCTCTGTTCATCATTGTTCACTATGTCATGAAATGTGCTGTCTAATCAATTAATTATTCTGTGTAATTATTTATTAAAACTTAATTGTATTTCCACATTACTGCATTTCATTTGCATAAAGGAATTATGCAAATGAAATGCTGAAATTTCACTTCAGACCTCCAGTTAAGTATCTATCATTCTTGCTATCTGACACAAATGGCATGTTCACATACATAATTGAAAAAATAAGACTGTTTTACTGGTGTGTTTACAAGCATTACTGATGAAAACATTTAACATTAGAAAATATTTGACTTGCTGTCTGTTTTTTTGTCCCTAATACAGTAAACAAACTGTCAATCATTTTGTGAGATACTGGAATTTACAATTTACTTAGTTTTTGGTGGTCCACATCTGTGGGTTTACATTTGCATTACTAATTGCACCTTCAGACACATACACAAAACTAAATGGCTTGTTCATATGTAAGTCATATTCAAGTCACAGTAGTCCACTTGGAAAAACCTGTAAAACCTGAACACACACCCGCTCTGCTATTGTAGGCTCTGGATGACATAAACACAGACTTTCACACACTCTGTTGCTCATGACAGCATCTGAGTGTATGTAAGGGTGAAGGTGTGTGTTCACAAGTCTCCTCTAAGGAAAGCCTTGTCATTCTGTTGGTCAGAACAGCATGTGAGCAACAAAGAGAAAAGATTCAAACCGACAGACAGGGAACTCCGAAAGCAAAGGGTAAGACCAATACTAGTTTTCTCTACTCTTAATGACCATCTCTCACTTCCTTTCCAAGTTGCTTTTATAGCCAAGGAAGCTGATGGAATTTCATTACTTATGATTGAAAACCAATGGAGTTTTGAAAACAGAATGAGACGGAATGGTGCACTCAAAATGCCAGTATACCCTCCAGATGCCAGCAATCTAATTTACTGTCAATGTTAATAAATGGGGAGCCACGGGATGGCACAGATAAGATGTTTTTCACCATCAGGGTTATCACTTAATATCTGATAATGTCTTTTGGGAGCAATTGTATCCGACAGTTAAAGCAGGGGGGCTCAACTCCTGGCAGGAGAAATGATCATCACTGTGGAAGAATTGTTAATCTGTCAAATCAATGCGACTTCACTCAATAAAGGGTTCATAAAGTTTAAGTTCAAACCGCAGTGTTAATGATTCACACTTGTGGAAGACTATTTCTCTTTAATGACACTGAACAGTTCTACTCATAATATGCTGTGTGCTCTATTTAAAAGGACTGATAAGGATTTATATGAGATGAGACATCTTCATCACACTGATTCAGTAGGGCACAGTGGCATGTCTCATAGAACTGATTTCACATTTACCTAAACTGACTAGTTGGGTGTTACTGTATGTTTGTTAAGATTATAATGAGGAAGTGTTTGAGGGAGCAATGTTACCTGGGTAGTTGCAGACATCCCTGAAACCATTCCTTCTGCTTTCTTTACAGATCTGATCCAGTTATCCTAAACCATTGTATTCCACTTACCTTTTGTAAAAAACACAACAAAAACTAACATACCCAAGCAACATGGGAGGAGATGAGAGTGAGGAGTGGGATGAAAAGCACCAGGATACGAAGCAAACTCAGCCCCAGAAAAACAAGGACACGGAGGGCAGGAGCTCAGGGAGCAGCTGTCCCAAGTGCTGCTTACAGACAAGGAATTGTCTGATGAGCCCAGAGTGCGGCAGAGCCCTTCAGATTTCCAACGTCATCGCTATGTGTGGAATGTGTATTGGCATGTGGACATGTAAGTCTCATCCTCCGGAGCAAGCTGTTAAAATGCTTTTATTGTATAACTGCTTGGCCATTACTATTAGTTGCTCTGATAGTATTTAAAATGTCGAGAGTGCAAGCTCAACCCTAGTATATACTGTACACTTCTGTTCAGTTGTCATTATTTTCATTATTATCTCATTTTTTTTTCAATTATAGAACATAACCTTGGACATCTGGACCAGCTTTTCCATGCTGTGTCAGTTCTCTGCATCCTCCAGTCCCCTTCATGACAGTCTGTTTCCTTCTAATCTGAGACATATATCACTTTTTCTTTAATTCTTCATCTACAAGTTATGTTATTTAAATAAACAAATTCACTGTATTTATAAAAAGACTAACTAGAAAGACATTATGAATGAATGATTACATATTAGAATAAATGAATGAATGAATGGATGGATGATTGTGACTTTGAAGTGCAGGTCTTTGAAAAAGGTTAGCCTATTGATCACTTCTGATTTATCAAAATGTATTTAGTAAATCAAGATTTTGTATGTGCATAGTTAATTTGGTTTTCAATAATGTAAAATAAAATAAATAAAAGTGAACTTGCATATGTGTGAAGGCATATATACTACAGTGTAACCACAACATTTTCTCTTAAAATATGAGTAAGATGCAAAACTTTAAACAAAGCTTCCTGCAACAACTCTGTAACGACCGTGTATTCAATTCAGTGCCATTAATAACAGAGACCTGTAATTAAAAGGTTTTGATAAGCATGGCATAACTAAATTACATCCTTTCTGTGGACACACAATAAGCAAGATAACAAATCATGTATTAAATAGTTTTTAATGTGATGTCAAAAGAAAGCAATGAGATTGCGGCCTCTTTGTGTACCGCATGTCCTTTTTCATGATAAAAAGTGATACACTGACACATGATACACTATAGCACGAATGCATGAAAATCAGAAATGACCCAGTTTACAGGACACATTTGGTCACTCTGCATACTGCAACAGCAGTCAGTGTACAGGTACACCTTGTTACTCGAAATCTGAAAGACATTTACTGTCACTGTCAACTCTGTTCCCAGTAAAGAATCACCAACAGCAGGTTGAAATATCTTATATTTCGGATATAGGGTGAGCTAAATAAGCACACTAAAACATAATACCTCCATACTGTCAGCAGAGGTATCCTTTAATTTGTTTGACCCTGAGGGGGTTAAAGAAAGCTAGGTGCAACAAAACCATTACATACCACAGTTTGACCATACATTTCTTAAGGTGTAAATTACACTATCACATGTTGATAAAAAAGCCGCTTCTACTGCTGACCTTGACACCTGAACTTGGGGTCACTGTGTGTGGTCATCATTTTGTTTATGTGCTCAATCTACAAGCATTTGGAAAAGACGGGGCACTTTCTCTAAGTGCTGCCAGATGTATAAGTGGATATGACTAATGAAGCAATCATGGTTAAGAATGCTAACGATTAAACCACTGAAGGAATGGATAACATTACACTGCAGAAATGGAAGTGGCACAGGAGAATTAGGGGAGATGGGGAGGGACGGTGGTAACATTTTTTAAAAATTTTGTCTGTATCTCTGAGCTCTTTTAAGCCAGTGCGTTCAAAACATGATAAAACAAGTGACGTGTCTGCTATTAAATGGTATAGCTGTTTTCTCCACAAAAAAGACAGAAAATGCATGGTTTAGTCTCAAACACAATGAGTAAACGTTACAATTCACCCCATAGTCTGGGTTAATTGTGTGATGGCCCCTCTGCAGGGTTCATACTGCTGTTAGTGTTCTGTCTGTCTCCAGGGCTGCAGACCTGATTGGCAGAGTAATCAGCAGCATGGGACACACCTGGGCCCAGTGTACCCCATGCATATAAGCAAGAGCAGCAGTCAGTCTTGGGTGGGACCTCCTCATCTCATGGTTTCCTTTTTGTGTTTGGTTTCTTGTGTTTGTTTTTATAGCACAACAACACTGCAACCCATTTTAACTCATCCACTCCTTACACTACTGACTTTACAGATTCTTCCCACTCACTGTTAAATCATTTTATTTAGTTTACCCGTGTGTCAAGAGCTGGGCTGTGACAATTGTAACATACACTGGGGTTTAAATGAAACATTATATACACTGTGGTAAAACGTAACATATGTAATAAGGAATATGAGGAAACATGATATTGAAAGCTTTTTATTCAACATCATTGGTTTGTGTGTGTGTGTGTGTATAGGAGTGATCCAAGTGTCTTTAGTCAGTCATAATAGTGACATGGTAGCGACCATAATAAAATTCAACAAAATGTACAAATGTGCACCAACTGCATATTAGGGTGTTGTGGTGACAGACATTTGGCACTCCTGGAGTACAGGCCTCCTGGGAACACAGAAGGCTTATAAGGAGACTTGATGGACGATGCAAACACAGTTTAAGTATTCCTTTACTGGGTCTAAAGTCAGGCTGACAGTCAATGTTAAGACAAAAGATCATCAGAACAAGAGCAGATGATCTGGCGTAGCTAAGGCTAATGTGGAGTGCTAGGTCTGTGATTCTTAGACGTTTCCTTTCATGTCCGATCCTAGTATTTTGTCCCCTATACATGCTACACTCCCCTGTGAAACTAAGAGGGTCAGCTAGAATCTCAAACCAAATATTTTTTTCAATATCAAACACCAAGCATTTAAATGAGCTTATATCGCAACATAAATCACTCTGTGAAAACTCTGTGCCTGTAGTTATTTCCATCCAGATATCTCTCATCTCATCCTACAGTATGTAAGAGTAACTTCTAATGTTTTTCAAATAACTTGCAGAAAATCACATTTTCCTATTCCTTCTATTCTTGCATTGATGGTTACACATATTGTGGGCTAAAGAAGATATTATTATAGATATCATGTATTGTAAACCTGTACAATTTAAGGAACATTTGACCTTTCCACCAACATGTTGTCTGTCAATAGCTCTGATAACTATGGCAGGTAGAACAGACATGCCTGTTTCAGTGCTGCTGCAATAACAATGCTCCTCAAAGATTGCCGTTTGTCCCCATCCATCTCACACACTGCTCCCACTTTAACATATTGGCATTTCTGAGGTGCTTGGCGGTAATTGTCAGCCACATGGCGGCTCCTCGTTTGTTTCACTGACATTTTGCCTTTGGTTGATTGTGTATTTAACAGGGGAAGAAAAGCAAAATTAATTGGAGAGAAGCCCTAATCTATCTGCTTGAAATGTCACCCCTGTATTGTGATGCCTATGCTGACACAGTGGCACACAAGAGGCAGGGACAGAAGGGAAAGAGAATTAGAGAAATGCAAGAAAAAGAGAAATAGAAATAAAATTAATAAATAAAACAAGAAAATGAAAAGAAAAAGAGCAGGGCAGACAACATAAAAAATCATTCTCAGAAATCAATGGTGCTCAAAGACTCTAAACTTGTCCCTGTGGGTTTTAATCATTACCTTACAATGATTACAAAACACTTATGTTGTGGGCTCTTTAGTTGTGTCTCTGAGCTCTGCTGATAAAAGATATCTACTGCTGGGGTATTTGATGCTTTAAAGGTTCAGTGTGTACCTTTTAGTGGCATCGAGTGGTGAAGGACGCAAATTGCAACCAGCGGTTCACGGCACATTCACATCCTCCTTAGATGATCCCATTTCCCAAGTTTTGAAGTTGTTCTTCTGACTGCTCTTAAGTCAGAATGTGAAATCAACATGGAAGTAAGATACTTGAATCACTTCTACACACGTTTCTCTCACATTCCTTATAACATAATGTTACATTTTCCTAAAGGGTTACAATTTACCCAGACTATGGGGTGAAAAGAAACATTTTACTCCTTGTCTTTGAGACTAAACCATACATTTTCAGTCTGTGTTGCAGAGTAAACAGTTACACCATTTAATAGTAGGGCCATCCCTGGCTAATGCACTTTGTGGTTCCTCGTGGGTCTATTTCAAGTTTAAGTTTAAAAACGAGATAATATTCTTTGTGTGGTTCCTCAATGATGATAAAAGATCCAAACATCCCGTGAGGTGCAGGCAACTCTGCACAACACCAGCGAAGCTGGACCTCGTCTCCTCAGCAAGTGTTCCTCTTCTGCCACTACATGAATACACGCTACGTGTTGCATACTTGGACACATGGAAAAGGGACTTCCAGGCATGCATAAAGTTAAAATAACTCCTTTGCTTTGCTTTCTCTGTAAATACAGAACACCAGCACATCAGCAGAATGGAATGTTGTCTCTACATACATTGGACTGTTTACGTCTACTGACTGATGCTATAAACATTCATATTCCCTCTTTAACTCGCATGAACATAAAAGGTCTACATTCACAAACACACACTGAGCATGCTCTATAAACACACAACCAATATTTAGTAAGCTACAGGTAGCTAAAGTACTGTTTTCTTCATTAGCATACTAGGTGATGTAGGCTATAAGTTAACACAATATGCCGTCTCATTTAACAAGCAAAACTACGATATTAATCTCATGCCTGCATTACCGACAGTCCGTTATCATCTTACACATTCATTATGTGTCTGAGTACCCACGTTTTAAATGTTTTCATCACTTTTGCTCACCTGTAAATACAGAAACACAAGCACATCAGCAGAACGTTGTCTCTACGCACAGCAGGCTGTTTATGTCTACTGACTGACGTGTGTGCCCTCCTGTCTAACCCGAAGGACCCCCAAGTGTGCGAGCCTTACGTATTATACCCATAAAGTGACCTTCTAAAATATTACAGTTGTTATTGTACGAGAGCATGTACATCAGATTACTAAAGCAAAATCAAAAGACTTAAAATAATACATTAGAATGGGGGATGCCCACTGTTGTGTTCATCAATATGCCAAACAGAGTCCATTAAGAAGGTCAACACCTTCCTTGAGAGTTAGGGTTACAATTTTGGATTTATTCACACACTTTAAAAACCTTTATTAAAAGATTCTTTCTTTTCACGTGTTTATTTACAGCATTATTAAATTTATATTGTAATAGGCTGTAAATGAACTTGTTGGAAGAAAAACTGTATTTCTATAGAAAATCAGATGTTGAGCACCCCATATCGCCAAAATGGTAAGATCCTTGTTTTGCTGTGAAGCTTCGACTGTGAGACTGACAGTCGAATCATGTCCCCGACCGAAGCATTGAATCTTCGCCTATTCGGGTCGGCCCTATTTAATAGCAGACACATTTAAGTAGTTTTTAATTTGTTTTTGAATGTGCTGACTTATAAGGGCTCCAGAAATGTTACAACCATCCCCGGTCTCCATACCTGTACTGAGGTGACCCTTTGTGTAGGAGCAAGGCCTGTGTTGAAGAAAAAACAAATCTTCTTCAACAAGAGGAAATTAACACATTAAGGATGAGCAGGATTTTAACATGTTGCTGTTGACTAAACACATTCCGTTGCACAACCACGATGCCAAGACCATGTGTTTCTCCGGCTCTCAGCCATCCACACCTCTTTCACACAAACCTCATTGTGTGCCAAACCTGGGTGAGGCGCACCCACCTGCCTCCTCCCACCCCTGAGGAAGGCCAGGACAGAATGGAGGAAACTCAGTCATGTGTGCTTCTTGCAGGCTGCTTCCAGTTTGTCGGTGGGGAAACAGAATCTCTCCCAGCTCTTCCAAGTCGGTTTAATCACCTTCTTTTGCCAAGATGCACAGCCGGCCCTGCCTGTGATTGACTTGGCCCACAGCCAGCCTCAATACAATTTGTTGCATTAATGTTAAATCGATGGGTCATTAGACTAATGAAATGACATGACAGAGGACCATGATCCTGTAGTAGATTCAAGGATCTTCATAGCTTGTGCCCATGGTTGGGTGCCAAGTTTCTGAAATGTTTAAAAAATGTTAAATTGCTGAAATTCCTTGAAGTTGGTGGTGAAAATGGCCTTTAATCCAGCCTGCAGCAATTTCTCTCTCTCTCTTTATGTGTATGTCTCACCACACTTACACACACAACAACTGAACCAACCGTTATTGGACTGATTCCTAGTTCACCTTCCCATGAAAGCCCACATTAACATCTGTTTTCACAGTTGAGAAACACCAAATCACTCAGCACTTATTATAAGTCCCGTTCTGGGGGAAAGAATACAGATTATATGATAAAAAAGGTATACCATCTAAGGAAGAGTAAAACAAGGTCTTGGCATCTTGGCAGTATACTCACAACCTGCCTATTAAAAGATGTCTGGACTCCTAATTCATCCTAGAGAGTAACAATCCACATCTTCCCAGGAACCTTGAAGACTCGCTCAGACTTCTCTTCTTTGAACTTTTTCTTTCTTTACACTGTTTACTGCCACCATGAAGATGAAAGGTGGGTGAGTGTGTGTGTGTGTGTGTGTGTGTGTGTGTGTGTGTGTGTGTGTGTGTGTCTGTGTGTGTCTGTGTGTGTGTGGGGGGGGTGATACAAATGTTTGGATATGCACTGTTCACTGTGTGTTGCACCTGTGTCTGGGTATGTCGTAGAGAGAAAGTGAGAGGGAGACAGAGAGAGAGGCTGACAGAGAAAGAGAATGAGACAGAGAAAGAGATGAGATTTGTGATCTCATCTGTTCACCCGGGGCCTCTCTCCAGAGAGGCCTTTTACTGTCATCAATCCTCTCCATCGAGATGTCTTAAAACTCAGATGGATGGGAAGCTCTGATGCATTTCAAACATGGCTGTGATACACACTTAGAGAGATTGTGGATGGAAGCCACTCACCTTGTGTTTTGCCTGATTATCATCCCAAGGCAAAGAACTTGTAGGCCTGTTTTTTAAGCATGGTAGTATTACCAGTTATTAGCAACATCAGCAATTGCCAGCAATATTGGCAAAAGCTTTTTACTATGTTTGTATCTGGAATTAATCAATAGAGTTAAAAATCAATCAGATGAGGGGAGGCCTTCGGTAAAATAAAGAGGAGCAAGGAAAAACATGAAAACAACGTCTGGTGCAGTCTTTTTTATTTTAATCCACACCATTTTCTTGGACCTTTGTGTACCTCAACAGTATCCTGGCACCAAATTTTCTTATACTGACTAAGTGAGCAGCCAGCTGAGCCTGTTTGATTACATGTACAGCTTGTCAGGAGATACAGCTAGAAGATCAATAGCTTACCATAAAGACCGTCGGCAGAGGGAAACAGCTAGTCTGCCCATTTTAATGGGGGTTACTGTCCCTAAAACCACAATTTGTTGTTTTATGATATTAAATATAAAATATAATATAACAATGTTAGGGGAGCAACAACAGGAAGTTGACTGTGATTAAAATAAAAGTAACTATTCATTTTTTCTGCATTATTTTCCGTTATTGAATTGCCTGTTTTGTAGTTAACCTCACCAAACCTAAAGGGGACCTATTATACTGCATTTCCAGTAGCCCTATAGTTCTGTGACTCAGCATCTGTCTGAAACAAGCTGTAGATCCTTCTGTTTCTTTGAGAGCCAGAACCCCCCGCCCCCCAAAAGCACACTGTCTTCTTATTGGCCATTGTCTAATGTGTTTACCAGGTTGCTATAGGAATAGGTCTGCATGTTCCTTTGTGGGCGTAGCCAGCATTCTCTGCCTGGAGAAAATGCCCATATTTCGAAATCTGACTTGGAATGACATCATACCGAGCCATTTGTAAAAAAAAAACAAAAAAACAGAGCGTTCGGATCAGGGGGGATATCTGAGGTTTTGGCTCACAAGGATTTCTTTTTAATACTTTTGCCTCATCATTTCAAACTTTGGTCATGTTTAATATGAACATCTGACATTTTAACATTATAGAAATGCTCATCAAGTCATATTTATTCTGAGCCTATGTACATATCTTTCATGCAAGTTATTAGTGCTAAGTGAGTTTTTTACATTTATTAATTTAGCTGACGCTTTTTATTGCTATATTATTTATTGCTATATATGTCAGAGGTTGCACACCTCTGGAGCAACTAGTGGTTAAGTATCTTGCTCAGGGACACATTGGTAGATAGGTCACAGTTGGGCATTGAACCCAGGTCTCTTACACCAAAGGCATGGTCTTACCCATTACGCCATCGCCACCCCATTGTTGTAACAACAATGAAAATGATACAACCTACACCAAGAAAATGTTTAGTTGTATTTATATGTTTTCTTTGAATTTCACTGTCTGACACACAAACAGTAATGTTTAATTGTTTTATTATGATGTTTAAATGTTTGTGTAAGACCTGTAGGCGTCTCTGTGGGCCCATGAGGCCTGCACTCCAGGAGTGCCATATGTTTGTCACCAATGTGACGGTGCAATACAAACAAGCACACAGACACACTAGTATTCAGTTGGTGCTCATTTTCAGATTTTGTTCATTCCAGGGTCTGTGTTTTGGAGATTAATTAATAGTTTCACCATTTCACAGCAGCCATGTGTCACTATATCATCTATATCAAATTTTAAACACACAGGCGTGAAAGAGCTCCGAGATCCAAACAGAAATGTAAAAAATGTAAAGCTCTACCTGCAAAGCTCAGTAGAGCTTTGCAGGTAGAGCTTTACATTTTTTACAGTACAAATATGGCTTTGTAAAACTGAAATGTTTTAGGACTCAAAGTCTTAAAAACTAAAGTTTATCTTAGTTTTATTCAGTTTATTTGTTACTTTTCTTACTTGTAAGGTAACTTGTTGCATGCTCTTTCTTAAATATATTGTTTGTATTTTCTATTTATTACACTACGATGACATTTTTATATTCAAGCTAATTGTTTATTCCATGTATTAGCCATATATGCTGTTAAGTAATATTAAAAACCTTTATCCATCTTAAGCCCATCAGTTAAGTGTTAAAGAATAAGAAATGTGTCAGGAGGAAATAAAATCCCTACCCTGCTACATCAGAAGCAATATTCACATGTAAAAATTATTATGGTGCTAACAAGAAGTTCTGTAACTGCCTGAGATGTCACACTGGGACGTTTACAGTCGATTGCACCAGTTCACTACCACCAAACTAGGGTAAGGCACAATGCTTCAAAAATGAAACACTGCTGGGTGTTTCCAGTTTTACAAAAGAATTACAAAAGAGCTTGAGTAGACCATTGTTTCTTGAATAATGTACTCAATCAGCATGTATAGGCCTACTCTTATATAATGCATTGCTTTAGGATGGATCCAACAACAAAGTGGACAGGTGATGAAAAATCGATATTCTATACACAGGGATAGGAGCTAGTTTGGCAGATAACTCTGGAAGATGCCCTTGTCTGCTTCTCTCTAAGAACAAGGTCTTGCATTCTCCCCTTCCAGCAAACAAACAAAGCTGATGTAATCCCCAGCTTCCTTAAAGCCTGATCAGAGAGAGTCAGGGTCAGTTGGACCAGACAGAAGGAATACACACGGTGTATCATTAGCGTCACAATGGCTCACCGCAGGATTAGCAGGTTGCTTTCAATGCATTTTCACAGCCAAGACCAACTTTAACACCCAGCTTTGTTCCTCACCCAAGGGATGTGGAAGGAAAATTCAATGTACTTTCCTCTGTTTTCCTGAAATTTTATGGGAACTTCAACAAGTCTTGTCTTTTGGCTGACGGCCTTTACAGCACTTTGTCAGCATAATTCACTGCCATTAGAACAGGCGATGTAAAAGGGTACCCAAGGCTAATTCTAGACAACAAAAAGTGCTTCCACTCAATCTTCTTCCAAGACAAGACAAAAAACACCCACGTGGTAATACACTGTAGACATTTTCTCCTGCAAGAATAGAAAAAAACTCACCTTTTTTCGTTTTCAGTCTCTGTCTTTGTTCTTTAAAACTGATCATTGCAATCATAGACGGCAGTAGATTGCTGCTTTTTCAGAAGGTCCGTCACTGCAGCACTAAAAAACTATAATGTCTTTTAGTCATTGGGCACTGTGTGCTACAAAGACAATATTTTACAACTTTTACTTCATGAGTAAATTGGGAATGTTCTTCTAAATTTTTGTTCTAACATTTAGTGCCTTTGAAAGACTACAGGATTAATTCTGTGTAAATCAAAAAGCTATTTAGATTGCACCATCATGGTGGTTGCGCCCCTCCTCCAAGATCACTTGTTCTTTTGATACAAAGGCCAGCTTTCCAGGTTGAAATTGCCAAGTAAAATCAGAGTGATTTCCTTCAAAAGTGTGTGTGTGTGTGTGTGTCCAACACTTTGAAGATGTTTGTCCAATTGTCCAACAGTTGCAGATGAATTCCACTCGAGGTGAAATCTGATTATATGCAGCTTCAGAGACAGTAGTGATGTGATGTTGCGAAAGGAGTCGGCTCTATGAGCTGACTTCTTAAGTGAATGATGGGAGCCAGCTCTGGTCTGAGAGACAATTTTTCTTGGTTTCTTTGTGATGTAAAACATCTATGAGTTCCAGATATTTTACTCTATGTGGTACTCTGAAGTGTTCTGAGAAAATTATATTGGAAAAAGATATAGAAGTTTCTTCTTTTCTGTTTCCAATTCCCCAGCAGACTCAGCCTGTTGAAGGAATGACATCACTGGGGAATAGTTATAACTGCAACGAAGGTTATTGCTTCTTCAGAAGGATCATTTGTTACTTGGTATACTGAGCCTTGTGGTATGGCAATTTAATGGCATTATGTAACTGTGAGGCTAAAAATAAAGATACCCCAAATAAGTGGAACCATCATAGACCATTAAATAAGATGTGACACACAAAAAGCTTTCCAGCAATTACAAGAAGAGGTTCACATTCTTTAAAAACATTTTATTGTTACATATAATTTAAAAGCTATTTTGATTCCATGTAATAAAGTTTAAACTTCAAAATACTGGAAAAACTTACCATGAATGCAACTCTATATAAACTAAACAGCTCATTTCAAGTTTCATTTAGTGTCCGTTCTGGAGCTTTTGATCATATACCATGATATTTCTCAGTATTTGGAGTTTATCTGTTTAAATTTTTTATGATCACTTTGAGGATCGTGTCCTTGTTTGCTACAAGATTGAGTTTCCAAGTTCAATCTTCTTGCCACAACTGGAAAAAGTACTTCTGCTGAGGAAGACCATGTGCTATGATCGAAAGTTCCAAAACAGCTACTAGAGGGACCTTGAGGCAACATTGTTTTTTTATTGTTGCTTGTTTGCTTTGTATAGGTCAAGAATGGATTTTGACCCTCAAAATTATGTGTAACACCCCCCAAAAAAAATGGTGATTCTTGTATCACACAGTTTATTTTACATGACCATGGATCACTTTCCTCTGATGTTTAGCCCCTTAAGAAATGGGGAGATTTGTTGTAAGTAGTAAAAGATACTCAACTCTTTGTCTGGTAAAAATAAATACTAAATTGCTTAAATACATCTATGGTTTCTCTTCAGTAAATCCCTTCGATCGACTTTGTGATTGTCTCTGATATAGTGATACATTTTCTTTTGACACCTTTCTTTTGTTAAAAAAAGAGAGCTATAATTAAATGTACAATGTGTATGTATGTATGTATGTATATGTTTCTCTTCCACTGGACTTTTTCTGTATGGATTCAATAGTTTTGTATTACTTAATTTCTTATAAGAATTTTATGAGAAAAACCAGACCAGCAACTGTGACATGAGCGACCATATATGACCAACCTACAAATACACACAGTGACATACACACCTAAAAGTAAGAACACTAAGCTTGATTACTTGATTAGATAAAATCAATGACCAGAGTAGGAAGATAGCTGAGACCAATGTTTTGCATTCAGTGGCCGATGCATCAATGATGGAAGATTAGATTATCTATTAGCAGTCCCATTTCAAGCTTCTCACCAATTTGTTCATAACTGAGGTCAGAATCCTGGAAGCAAAAGCAAGCAAATGAATCCAATAGGGAAGTTATATTTAATATGAGAACTCATGAGGTATCCATATTCTGCCAAAACAGAGATAGTAAAAATATGCTACAGAGATAAAGAAGATACGATGCAAGCCACTGGGCATTTCTCAAGATATGACGGCAATTACTTTTGAGCAATTAATTCTGTGGAGATGTGGTTCTGAGCAGTTAGGTGCCTGATCTTTGTGATGATGATCATCATCTAGTAATTTTACTGTCAATAAAACTATTTTCGAAAAGACCATGTGGATTAATGATGGCACCCAGTGTTCGTGAGCCATATCCCTATTTGTAACCTCAGAACTGTGTACGATACTGCGTGACTCGGTTACACAATGTTACCTACACAAACACAGGACAAATCAGGTATTTTGGTGTTAACAGTTTAATCCAACATTTACACAGATTGTACTACTCCACCCTTCTCTTTTCCTCTGCATTAGCTATTTCTATAGAAATATTGGATTATAACATTGGTTTTGCCCCCATCAATTTGGGCAGCTGTGAGATCACGAAAATAACTTTGAGGATGCAACCTGTTACATGAAAGCAGGCACCAAAAATATTTTAAACTTTTTAAACCTTATGAATTCTAAAATATGTTTTAAATGAAGTCATGCCTCCTTCAGAGAAAGACATTCTTTTCTCGTGTGTTCACTTAACATGCCTTTTTCACGTCAGACCTTTTGTTATAACATAGCAGTAAAAACACATTTAAATGAGGAGAGACGTAATCTCAGCGAATGATATTATATTGACATGTGTACAATGATTGTGAGAAAAGACTTTGGCGTTTAGACCCCATAGTGATGAGGTGTTTTTAAGGGGATGGTGAAGCCGTAAGGGAACCCCCATCCCCAGATGAATACAATTCTGAGGATTTGGTTGTGATGAGGAGTGGACTGCCTGTATCTGATCAGCAGGAGGAGAATGGGGTGGAGGACGGCCGCAAAGATTTCGTACTGAAATGACAGCTGACAGCAGCAGAGAGGAGAATGGATATTAAAGTTTGATAGTGACTACATGATTGGCTGTGATGATCATGGCAAAACCTCATTGGTCACACCAATTAATGTTAATTACGCATGTGCTTTTCCTGCTGCTAAAAATGTCAGTTGTCAAAACGGTGTTTGTACTGTCCATTGCTAATTTGTTCATGTCTCATCATTTCTTTAAATAGGCCTTTTTCACAGCAGACATTTAACTTGTCATAGCAGGAAAAGTGCAGGTGGAACTAATACTGTTAACAATGGCTAACTTCCATTAATGGATTCCAGTAAGCCAGGCCGTGTGCATGCACAATACCTGGACCCTTGAACTAACATCTCTAAATGGGATGTAGCCATCAATTAATGGTATTAGTTACAGCTGTGCTTTTTCTATTATGACATAGCCCATTGACTTTTGTATGTCATCTCAAATATGTGTGTAGTCTGAACATCTTAAAACATGCCTTGGCTGCAATCTGACTAGTTTCAACCAATTCAGGATTGCACACTGTACATTACCTCCCAGCAGGTCCACCGTCAGGGGTGGTCAAATGTTACAGATGACCCCGGCCCAAGGCCTAGGGGTGGCCCAAGCAAAGGTCTATGGTTAACCCTTAAATGGGATCAAGTGAGCGTTGCACTCACGCAGTTGACAATTTTCACAGATTCTAATGCTACACATCGATTTTCTCACACAGTGAAAAACAAATGTATAACTGATAACGAGTCGGGGCTAGAGAACCCCTCCCAGCTAATGCGATGCGATCTTGCGCTGTGACTGTAACTGAAAGAGTTTTGGCAAAATAACATCTAAAATCTGACTTTCTCTGTTTGGTAGTGTGAGCTGCACCTTATATGAGGTTCTGAAGTGAACATTTGTGTGGATTTGTGGTGATATTTCTGCCTGATCAAAAATGTAGTTCAGTAAGTTAAGTTTATCCACCTCTTCCTCTCATCCTGTAGTACAGTCCCAAACGGTTCTGTGTCTGCAGACGGTCTGCACGGGCCAATCAGCAACATGCACAGCACAGTATAGGACAGGTAGACTGTTTAAAAATGTTATAAATTCTCATAAATTATGACGTTATTCTCGTAATATTATCACTTTTTTTCTGGACCTGTCAGAACACAGATATGTGGGAGAGATTCTGAATGTGCAGGAAGTTTTGAACATAAGCAGAAACCTGCTGAAACACACGACCCAAAGTCTAGGAGTTTCTATTGAATTCAAATTATTTAATATCACTGAGGTGAGTAAAAGTGCCACAGTTATATTTAAAGAGACAAACAAACACAAAGACATGATAAAATATTTGTATACACATGAAGGGACTACAAACTTTTGTTTCATTATACAGCAACCTTGTGTTGTATAATGACAAATAAACAACCTTGTAAAAGGTAAACTACCAAATACAGTACATATTGATTCAAAATATAATATTCTATTATATTTGGAATCATCATCTGCCACCTGAATTTTGTGTTTCACCTTTATATGACTAAAGATTAGTAACACCCACAAGTTGTAACAGCCTCAAGAAAACTGATCTACAGTAATCACTAGTCAGCAGCACATCACAAATCATAGGATACAGCTGCAAATATGGTTACAGTATAATAAGCTATACATTTGGTAAACCTCTGTTTATATTAGGTCCCGATCAGGTTTTTTTGCCTCGAGTCCGGTCATTTGATTTTGAGTATCTACAGATGCCGAGTCCCGATCCGACACTTCTATAATACTTAAAAAACAGATCCAGGATGTTCCTTATTTTTTTATTTAATTCACCTTATTTTAACATTCAACAACTCTGTTAACAAACAGAGCACTTCTCTGAGGTAGCTTGAACCATCAAGTAATAAATAACATAAATTCTTCATTTTGGACTTTAGTGCAACAGTAAATAAAAATATGAGAATATATATACATTTATATCTGAGTCCTGATCGGAAGGTAACGTCCGATTCCGATCGAGTCTGAAACAACGTGATCGGGCCCGATTTCCGATCTCATGATCGGATCTGGACATCCCTAGTTTATATCATGATCATCATTTCAGCTGACACAGACATATACTGAAGTATTTCAAGTTTGTACATAATCTGACCAATACTTTGACTAATGTAGTCCTTAAGATTGAATTTGATAGATGTAAAACTGCAATGACCTTTTGTGCTTTCCAGTCATACTGAGTAACTGAATATGTAAGCATGGTCTGGATGAGTCTATAACACTGAATTTGGAAAAGGTTGTTAGGGACTCCATATGTGTCACTTCAAAGCTAATGGCCAAGAGCTTCTCTAAGGGTGGGTTGATCGAAGTGGTGCTGGATTGAGTGTCGATGAGGGGCCCAGTTTAGAAAATGTTGTCCCCCTGTCCAAAATTCCTAACGACGGTCCTGCCTCCCAGTGTGTTTTTATGTCCTGCTAAACATCTGTCATTCATGGCATCATTTCTCTCATTGCCTAGTGTGGATTATTGCCTCAGAGACTTAGCATGTTGTTATTTGTGTTTGTAGGCGCATCACTGGAAGCCAGATCTCGCAGCAGTCTGGATCGTAGCCTGCTTCAGTAGAGCTGTGGAAAGTGACCTTCTCCACAGTATATTTTACACCAGGCCCCAGTGGCCCAGAGCTCTCTGTTCCAGCTGGAACACACTGTTGTGCGACAGATGCCACATTAAGCAGCACTCCCCCTGCTATCAACCTGCTTCCAAAATCCCTCCACTGTCACTTTGCAATGGCCTCTCAGCTGGACAAGTACCGGACTGTTTCCGTGTGTAGGTGTGTGGGCATTTATCAATGAGGTGAGGGTCTCAAAGGCTCAGGCCATCAGTGTCACATTGGACATGTGTGTGCATGTGTTTACACTTTGAAGGATTAACTCTGATAAAGGCTCTCCAAACACTTCTCTCTCTCTCTCTGAAATTCCTGATGTTTTCCCTCATCTCATCCAGACTGAAATGATCCGTTTGCACTTTACAGATAATGGAGGGGTAATTTTGTTTCAGTGCTGTTATGTTTCCTCTGAAAGCTACCTCACATTATACAATTAGGTTTTATTGCAAAACAATAAAGCTGTACTTTGGTAACATCCTGGTACCTTCAAGAGAGAGATTTAAAAGTGTTTCTTTTGCAGACCAAAGCATATTTTCATTCCGATAACCACCACAAATTACTTCTCTCCTAAGCAAAATGCTTTGCTTGTGTCTATTATAGTTGAGAAAGGAATTCTGCAACTTGACATTAGCCATGACATTTGCCCAAATAAAATAAAAAAATCCACCACTAAGCCTACAGCAGGCTTTTGAGCTGAACCTGTAAAGATATCAGTAAGAATATCCTTGGACAGCTCTGCTCATGCTTTAGAAGTGACGGGATCAGGAGATCTGTTGAAAACTGAAACATTTTTCTCTTGCTAATTATTGAATTTGAGTCATTCTCTGACTGGATAAAGCAATAGGCAAGAGAACACCATACACACAAACGGAGGCATGACATTGATTTCTTCTGGTTTGCCAGACAGTCTTACATCAACCAAAACAGTTGCTCCAGAAGTTTTTATTTACTCCTGGTTATTATACAGATACTCTCTTCAACCTTTGTGTAGTTTCCTCCACTTCACAGATACACACAGGCTCACCAACAAAAACATTCACGCATACGCTCATAACACACACGTAAGAAAAAAAAAAAACACTACTTTCCAATTTTATATAACATTTTTAATCCAACTAAAGTTTAATTCAGGGTTTTTAAATGTTTCATATTTCTTGACCTCTGGTCAGTCAATACCTTCACCACATCATTTATGGATGATCATAAATACCCTGGCCACAGTACAAAGTGGAAGGTTAAAGGATTTCTGTTTTTTTGTAGGGCAGTTAGTAAAATGTGTTTTGTTCATTCTGGTTCTTTTCCTTGATTTGCTGCGTGTCATGAGGAATATTTTATGTAAGTATAATACGTCAGAAACAGCTAGATATGTAGTATTATGAGCTGGGAGCTCAACTAAGGCCCATGCCACCACGCAGTGTGATTATGCTTGCCCCTGCAGTTTAAAACAGATGCTCTTCACCAGCACTGGCAGTATGGAAGAGCATGAGGCAGGCAGCTATTTTGGGTAAATTAGTAAAGACAACAGTTGCTCCCCAGGTTGGTGCTGCCATGCTGAGGTGCGGTGCAAGGCGACAGAGTGGAAAACACAGACTCAACCTGGGCAGCACAGCCCCGCGGGCGTTTGTCATTTGGAGGCGCTCCAGCCGACAGGTGGCTGCTGTGGTCGACTGCTCCCCGTGCACCTTATCCAGGTAATTAGCCATTCAGCTCGGGCATGTAGGAGAAGAGGGCAGTCATTGACAGAGACAGGCATAATGAAGACAGGCTTGCTGTGGAGACATTATTTTTGTACACTTTTTATTGGCATATTCCTGAATGACCAATGAGGAAAAACTGGATTCCATGAAGCCTTTGTCTTTACTTATATACTTTAGCTACTTGTGGTGCTTATATCTATCTTAGAATTATTTTTTTTAATAGCAAGAATATTTGAGCTCTATGTGAAAGTTTCATTTCTACCAAATTTAGCTATAAAAACTAAATCAGGCCTGAAGACTAATATTTATAAAAATATATAAATAAATATAATAAAACATAGATGTGTGATCTATGTTACAACAATCAATGCAAAATATCATTGTTTGTAATGTAGGCGCCATTTTTGACAAGAAAGAAGAACATATGAAATAAAAAAAGACCATGTCTCTGGTTCTGCTGTATCAATTTTGGTCCTTTTACTGTCCATCATGAGTCAAACAATGTTACAGAAGTGCAATGTTAAACTGGTGGAGTACTTTTTTGTAAGAGCTGCGATGACCTCTAACTACTGTCTCACATCCTCAGAGCATTGTCAAGGCCGAAAACTTAAACATGATTGTGCTTTTGTTGCACCTATGACTTTTTGAAAGTGTCCATCAAAATTTCAGAGATGCCAAATCAGTGATCTTTTCTTTTTAAAATCCCTTGTTTTCTTTGGTATTTTCTTGATGTGATGACCCTGACTTCCAGTCCAGTTAAAAAGTGTTATTTTACTATGTTTACTTATATATTCTTCCTACAACTGTTTACCATATGTCTGCTCATGGGATACTGTTGGCACTCTTTTTCTTAAAAGTGGCATTATTCTGCAACTCATGCTTATTGTACTAAATGCAAATCCATGATTTAAAAAGACATTATCCTACATAAGTATTTTCCTACATAAGTATTTTCTGTTCTTTCAAGAGTGACAAGGTCAGCCCTCAATGGACTTCTTACTCCTAGCGAGCATAGGGCAACAGCCAATTCCTATGCTTGATTACCTATATTATTGTGCTCATATTCAGCATTTTATACACTAATTATATGTAATTGGCCAGTGAATTTCCAGTAACCCCTACTGTCCTATGTGAAAACATTGACCTCTACCAACATGCAAGACCCAGTAGTGGTAATGAGGTGCCATTTTCTACAGCATTATTCTTATCATGACTTTTTTATGCCCTTTTGGCTGTCTGAAGTTTTGTGAATGGGTCTATTACAAGAATGGTGTGTAGGCCTATATTACTGTTTGAATGATCATCACACAGTCAGAGTTAGATATCCTGTAAATGGTCTAGTGGATAGTTGTGGTTGAGTCAGTCCACGTTGATGGGCAGTAAATGGGGAAAGAGAACTATGTAAATGGAAACATGGCTGGTGCTGCTCTGTTGGGAAATCAGTTGGCCATTTGAATATTCAACCCCAGGGCCAGCTCTCTAATTCCTTTCCCCTCAACATGCCACACAAGGAGAAAGGAAGTGACAAAATGGCAAGGAGTGCACAGGCAAGAATTTGCATTTTAATGTGCCTGTCGGAATCACTTTGGATAAGAGCTGTGAGTATGAGACCACACAACCCCACAGGTCGGCACCAAGCAACTTATAATAGCCGCCGCCCAGAAAACAACAACCTGCGTGAGACATTGTAGCAAAATAGGAAAGGAGAGAATCAATGTTGTTGAGAGAACGGAATAGGTTTAGCTCCGGATAAAGGCCCAGGTGGGCAAGGTGCGACAATTAGACAAGCTGAAACTATTTTTTAGCTAGTTCTCATTTCAAAACATTTCTATTGCCAGAAACTAAATAACCCCAACCTTGAAAGGACGTTCTCTATAAGGTGTGATGGTAAACATTGTAATTAATTGCAATGACAGTCTAATTATAAAGATTGTTTTGCTGAAGGACAATTGAATTTTTTATGTCTGGAAAAACAACAGTCTCCCACAGCAATAACTATGGGGACAAGATGTTTTAAGGAACCATGCCATACAAACACAGATCATTATTCTTGTCCTTTGTACCTATACCATGGAAACATTTCCCTTTTCCAGAAAAACAACAAAAAAGAAGGACTGTTTTTTTCATCACTACAACTCCTAAGAGATGAAGTTGGCAATTTGAAAACACCTACCTGAGAGTTCATCTTCACACGGTGGCACACGGTTATTGCTATTTAATGTCCTCAATCACATTGTCATTTGGTGAGGTGAGTATCGAACGCCTTCATTAACTCAGTTCAATTTTATCCACCGCCGTTACAGAGAGTATCTTTCCATGTATCGATGAGTGTGTGTCTCGCCCTGGCAGACGCAAGGGCACTGATTGAGCGGCACTTCCACTGTCAGGGACGGTCAAAGAGCAGACAGCCAGGCAGCAACACCAGACATCAGGATGCTATTGAGAAGCCAGAGTCATCCTACAGGGATGCATCGTTGAGACAGATTCACCTCATTGTTGGGCCATTTTGTGCTTTCAAGGTCCTCTGTACAGTACAGCCTAATGAGACTGCAGTATCCTTGGATTACTAAGCAAATGCCTCTTAACTGTACTGCTGCCTGTCTTGGCCAGGACGCTCCTGGAAAAGGGATTTTTAATCTCAATGACTTTTCTTTCTGGTTAAATAAAGGTAAAAAACTTTATCTTCCTGTCAATAGCTTGAATATTTAATAAATATATTTCACTGAATTATGTTAACCTTGGCATGACATTTTCTTTGGACTGTTTTGCTGTGTGTATCATGTTTCGTCACTCTCTGTGAACTTTAATCTTGGGCCAAATTGTTGAGGTTATAATCCTTCATCCTGGTTTAAAGACCCCTTTAAATGGGCACCAGAAGAGTATCTTAACAAAACAAGCTGAAAAGCAGTTTTTCTATGGGTAAAAGTTAGAAGTTTGATGCATCTCTAAACACATCTGGAATTATGTAACCAAAAGTAGTAAAGTTATCCCTTCTTTTGTCTGTCCTATGTAACTGTTTTTCTCTCATAAAATAAGGCTTAACACTTAACTGCGTTAACCCCAACCTCTTGTTTCAACAAGAATTACACCACTTTAGGGAAGTTATTGAGACCTTTAATTCTGACTGTGTCTTTTTTGGCCACTACTTACACAACAAATCCTCATACTTACAACAAACAAGGTTTTGGTCCCATGTCCTCCAGAAAAACTCTCATGACCAGTCCAAAAATGACTTGGATACATCACTCCTATAGTTAAGATGTGGTAATATTTAGGCAACTAATGTCCCCAGTGTCAAATTAACAAGCTTTGTACATCCAGCCATTGCTTCTGACGTCCTACAGAAGTGTTTTGTTGCAAAAGTAGTATTTCCCCTGTGGTAGTCTTTTTAACACAGACTTTGTTTTATTTTTTGCCATTAGATATTTTCAGAGGAGATGAAGATGGTAAACATGGGTAAAGAGGAAGAAGCATCACATAAAACAAAGGTCACTGGCTGGAATTGAACTGCAGACGTTTGGGTAATATGATATGGAAAAATATGCATCCTACACCAGAAGGCCACCAGAAAGCCAGACAATTTCTTTTGCTTTTCCACATGACTTTGTTGCCCAAATGCACACAACTTTTAACTTCCTCCATTTCCCCATTCACTCCATTTTCTACTCTTCCAATATCTTTCAAATTGTTTGCTTAGCCTCTCAGTCAGCCTGCCTTGCTCTCTCTGTGCCTTCCTTGTCCACTAAACCCTTTACCATTCTGTTGTAATCTGACCTGGCCTTCTGTGTCATTATTGCACCAACTCTCCCAGATCCGGTCCTAATGCAATTGGAAGAGCTTTTCTACTCTCACTGTTTCCCCATTTTCATTTAATAAACCCCATCTCATTGGTTTTTGGTCACAAACAGAATTTTGCCTCAATTGAATTTATTCCACTACTCTGGGCTTTGCAGAAACAACACCCTCCTTGCTCTAACACTTGTATGAAGCTGTAACATGGCACAAAGAAGTGAGATAAACAAAGAGAAAAACAACTGTAGCTTTCTTTGGAAGGGTGTTTGCCTGTTTATGAAGTGGCTAGAATGAAAGAGTTTGCTCAGTCTTTTAGTAAAAAAAATCCTGATTGATTAGGCTAAACCATTTATGTATCAAACCAGCCAACACAGACACTCAGTACTCAGAGTATGATGCTGGAGATGGAGCCCTACTTTTGGTTGCGTGTGATAATGTTATATTTCGCCTTTACAGTGAGCAAATGAGCTAAAGAAGAATAGACAAAATAATCAAGAGCACATGAATCACTACATTACAACTTCCAGGCTTCTTCTCCCCCTCAGGTTTTGTGTGCAGGGTAAGGGAGAGCACTTAATTACATTAACTTAAATGTATTCCTTTAGCTGACCCTTTTATCCAAAGCAACTTACAATTGCCATTAATGTCAAAGGTTGCATGCCTCTGGAGCAACTAGGGGTTAGGTGTCTTGCTCAGGGACACATTGATGGATGTGTCACAGTAGGGAACTGAACCCGGGTCTCTCACACACTAAAGGCAGACTTCATGGAGACTTCAGCCCTGTGTTCCTGAACAATCACTACCTCAAGGGAAAATGGTTCCTGTGGGTTTAACATGCTGCAGGTGGCTCACTTAATTACCTACAGCTTGCTTCACTTCCGTCTTGATATTTCCCTCCACTCTCTCCCACTCTCGTTGGTTTCCATCCTCATTCGACCCTATTGATTTGCCCCAACCCAAGCTCCCGCTCACTTGCCTTTTCTTATTTATTTGCACAGTTAATCTGCAACACGGCTTTGACCCATCGTCCTGACAATGAAGTGGAAACACACTGCAATGGCTGAATGAAAAACATAGCAATTGTGTTTAAATTGCTCTGCAGCAGGAAAGTGGCCATGGTCACAAGGTCAGCCGAGCAAAATACTACTAGACTTCCAGGCCACACCAACACAGAGAAGACAGATATGGACAAATTATTTAGACAGCCTATTTATAAGAAAAGTTCAGTTAGAGTAGATAGAAGATAAAAGTAGGTATGGAATATTCATCCATACATCCATCATCAACCGCTTATCCAGCGTAAAGGGTCGGGGGTTGGAATGAACTACTATGTTGAAATAACTACTCCCAGTTACCCTGAGCTATTATTTCCAAATACAGCAGCTCTGTTTCTCTCTTGAGCCTCCTTTGTTCCAGTTAGATGCACTACCTGCCACACTGTAAATTATTTCTGGGATGTTGCACCCTCAGAATGAATGAGGCTCAACACTCCACGCTGCAATTTTTTAATTAGAGCTTTGATTTGGTAATAAACTTTTTCCACACCCTTGCAGTTTCATCTTTTTTTTTCTTTTCTCACTGTGAGAGAATGGCAGATTCTCAAGAAGGCGCTATCTGTCTGGAGTAGCATATCGTATACAAATCACCATCTCTTCCATTTCACATTGCACAACTAGATGTCATTACATTCAAATGATGTCTAAACAAGACCTTTAGAATTCTAAAAATAAAGAAATCATAACTCCAATAACCACAATTCATTAAGCATAACAAAAAAAGGTTGATTAAAAGTTTCTTTTTTCAGCCACCCTTTATTCCACCCACTTATTGAGTGTGTAGGCAAATCAACAAACCCAACTCTGGTCTATTTTTCTTCTCTCCAGCACTCCTGTAAATACAGTTATGTCCCACAGAACCAAAAAAACTAAAAATTTTAAATGCCACATACTCTTTAAAGCATCTCAGTTCTCATGCAGTGTGCTGGTCACCTCTCTTCATTAAAGACTTCTTGTCAGGGGTCAGCAGCGTTTGTTACATGAAAAATGTAACCAATTAGTCATTACATATTTCCGATTAAAAATAGTTACATTTCTCTAATAATTACTCAACAGCAAAAGTAATCTGTTACGTTGTATTACTTTCATTGCTCAGCTGTGTCAAAAGGTGCATTTAAACAATCCAATCCAACTGTATTTATATAGCACAATTTAAAAAACAACAAGGTTACCAAAGTACTTTACAGAGATGAAATAAAATATGGTCATGATAAAGAAAAAAAAAGAAAACCCCAAAACAAACAAATAACATCAACAATGACAGCGACAACAAAGACCACAGCAGCTCTAATGGTAAATTAAAAGCCAGGGAATAAAAATGTTTTTATACGCGATTTAAAGGTGTGGAGGGTGGACGCCACTTTAATGTGTGGAGGTAAGTCATTCCACAGTTTAGGGGCAACTGTTGAAAAAGAGCGGTCGCCCCTGGTCTTCAGCCTGGTCCTGTGCACATTTAGCCACAGCGGATCAATAGACCTCAGTGACCTTGACGGGGTGTAAGTGTGCAGAAGCTCAGAGATGTACTGAGGTGCCAACCCATTAAACAAAGTCAAATCCTTCACACCCATTCATTCCTTCTGTATCTAACATGTGTAGAAATAGAAAAAAGGACATTGTTGGTCCAGTAGGTAATTTACTATTAACAGCAAATACTAGCTCAGTGACTGCTCACAACATCCGTCTAAAAGTCCTGTTCTTACAGTGAAGGGAATGCCAAACAAAACACTGAATGGAGGCTATCCTGTGGCTACAGTTACAACATGAAAGACAGCTTTGGAGTTACCGGCTAGGATTCACATTTCTTCTCTTTTTGGTATTTGCTACCGTCCCTTCCTCCAGCCCATGTGCCAAGCTAAGACAGACCACACTACTCACTAAATTACTGCACTGTTGCCTCCTTAATTGACTTTCCAGAGCTATTGCCAGGCCCCAAGTCCCATGTCATACTGGCTGTTCCATGTAAAGTGACACTAAGACTGCAGCTTAATTACAAGTACAGGTATGTTTTATTTCATAAGCCAGAAATATGCAATACATTGTGGATTGTTTACATGTTAGCTGCTTGATGTTCTCAGGATACACCCAGACTGAGCCTGACACTGTTATTCAGTAAATGTTTCAATTCATTTTAAATATTAGTATTCCCCGTTTAATTTCAAACCCAGACTTTTCTTCCAGAGTTCCACTGTAAAATGGTTAACCGCAGATATTTCTATTTCACTTTTTGTTCACTTTCTACCTTTTTTGTTCCTCAACTGGTATCTAATTGGCAGTATTCTGTCAGTGCTTCTACCACTCATGTGAGTGGCAGACAGGCACTGACAGAAGGTTATTGGAGAATATGAGCAAACCTCAGGTAGACACGATTTCCCATGAGTCCCATTCTGTTGTATTATATTCAAAAGGCCTCTAGAGACAAACTCTCAAGTAGGTGTTGAAGGTGTGAATTTTGGCACTGAAGCAAAGTATCCTGCACCCTCCCATATCCACTACTCTCTCCTCAACAATGTTACAGAAAGCGCAGCTGAAATTGACATGCCATGGTCAGACCCACCATTTGACAGTAGCAGGTTTATTGTCATTCTCATTATCATAAATCATTTGAACATGTTGGCCAAACTCGCCCTATAATTAGTTGTGCTTGGCAAGCAGAGGCCCACTTGGCTCCAGTGGATGCTCATTTGTGACTTTGGCACATAGCTTGCAGTTAAATTGTTTGCCTAATACTCTCAAAGAATTACTCCCCATGCAAGTTCAACCTGTATGTCTGGACTGCTCCCAGTTTGGAACTCAGTTTGAAAGCCAGAGGGCTTTGTTCTATCTTAACTCAGATGCAGTGACAATATTTGAGGATAAAATATTGGCATTAAAGCCTTCTGTGAGCGGGAGTGTTTGCAGAGAAGGTCCGGTGACTGTAATTACTACCTCAGCTCGACCATGAATTTTATCCCCAATAAAATGAATAAAAGTTAACAAGCTATCCCCAGCTATAAAAATTCTTTCTTTAGCTGGTGTGAGACAAATCCATTTTATAGCTGGAGTGGGAAAAAAGTGGGACTCTTATATTTAAAATGAGAGACCACTACATTCAAACCCTTGCCAAACAAGTTCACACAATGCTTATTAAGCACTGACCACGGATGACGCTACACTCTTTTTCTCTACAAGGCACATGGCACATGGCATCTATTGTAGGCGACAACTAAGAGTATGACAGAGAGACAAATAAGAAGCATGCAAGAAAACTTTCTGATGCTCTTGATAAAAAAGAAACTTTCAGAAGAGAGTTTACAGTCAACATGGAAATTGATTGATGGCAAGGGAAAAAACACGGATAACCATTGGTGTACCTTTTCCTCACTAGAGAGTTCGGAGGGAAGAGAAGGGACTGAGGTCAGATGATGCACTACTGCTCTCGGACAGGTTGGTATTTGTAAAATATTTGCAGCAACTATTACATTTACTCTACCTAAATAAGGGATACTTAGATAGATTTCTCTGTAGTTTTATAACTGTTTCTGAACATGAGCCTGCAAGCTCACCTATTTACTCTCACTGCCAGGGGAGACAATACTTCTGCACTGCAGGTTTAACATCAACACTTCAGCCACACCCAGGGCCTGTACTATGAAGCAGGATTTTAGGTTAGCAAGGTAACTAGGTTTTCAGTCCTATGACGATGGTGCACTTCTTACTGGGGTACAGCTTGGTAACTTGCTGAATACCTAACCTGCTCTGGAGCAAGTTATGATCAGTGCTATAAAAGCACCGCCTACTGACTAATCAGTTCTCCTGGAAAACTGAATCACCATTCATAGAAGATCCCACAGACTGGTATAGGCTACTTTTATGTCTACTATGGGTGATGAGGAAGTGCTTTTGTATAGCAATATCCTACAACTGATTGAAGCACTAATGCCTTGTACCTGTTATACTAAGATTAACATATGAAAGTAAGCCAACTTCCATCTATCCATCGTCAACTGCTTATCCTGCATACAGGGTCACGGGGGTAAGCCAACTTACCACTTTTAATTTTACTTTTTTGTTTGCTCCCAAGTCCAATTTCACACATCCTGACGCAGTCATTAAAATAAATGATTTAAAAACAATAAGCTAAACATGACCATGTATTTTACTTTAAACAAATCACGTTTAAAGTGATGTAAAGTTCTTTACAGTGAGTTGGAACAACCACTTATTCAGTGTCCATGGCTTTTAATGTTGAAAAGCCAACACACAGCCATTGTGTCAACAACAATTAAACCATTTCAGCGACCTATAAAACCGTTTATGGGATCTTCTACGAATATGGTGATGCCATTTTCCAAGAGAACTGATTGGTCAGGAGGTGGTACTTTGTGTTGATCTCTTATCGCAAACATAAACTGCTCCAGAGCAGGTTAATCACTCATTATGAGTTACCAATGCAATGTACCACCATGATAGAACTAAAAACCTATGAAACATGAAATTACACTTCTAACTTCAAATCCTGCTTCATGGTACAAGTCCATAGTATCTCTTGCAAATGAGATCTTGATCTCATCGATATTACTTGATTAATAAATAAGATTGTGTCTATAAATGATGGAATATCTTTTAGGTTAATGGTGTTCATCCCTCCAATAGAGTTCCGTTGTCTTGGCAAGGAGAACTAATGTTGTTCTGAAGGCTCGAGGGTGCCTGACTCCAGAATAAGACACTTGGTTGGATTTTCCGTTAATTTGTCACCCATCTGTATTTCTATGTTTAATGTGTCAGACAGGTGAATCAGAGGCTGGTTGAAAGGCCACCTGCTGGGATGAAGAACCACTGCCCAGCTTTGGCATCCAGAGCATCACCATCTGGTGGGTGTCAGCGTAGGTGCAGCTTAGCATCACGCTGTGTGCTAATGATCATAATTAGATCATGGAAGCAAGTAGAACCCTGTAGACTTCCCTGAAGAACACCTGCATCACTTATGAGAGATTTTTTTGAAGAAAGAAAAATAGTCAGTCTTACAAACCAGAGTTTAAGTTTCCTCATCATGCAGTGTTAAGTTGTTTAGAATGTTAACAGGGTTCCTTTCATATCTAAATTTAATTTGTTCAAAACAATGCTATCCGCCTGTAGACTTCCACAGCTGTAGTGGTTAAACTCACTGGCAGTTAAACCTGGTGACTAAATGATAAAAAAATTAAAAATCCTTGAAGTTAAAGAAAGGAATCTGAAGTTTTGTAAGTGGCTATTAAATGAGCATAAGAAGTGCAATGTCCCAAGTCCTGACATGAAAAAAATAATGAAATCAGTGGAGGGAATGATAAAGTCCATCTTATTCATCATGAAAAATGCACAATAATACTAATAATTTAAAGGTTCAGTGTGTAAGATTTAGTGGCATCTCGTGGTGAGAGCTGCCATTTGCAACCATCTGTGCAGTCTACCACTGCCCTCTAACCTTTCAAAGAGCGTAAGACAGCTACGGTGTCTGACATAGCACAAAAAGGTGTCTCTTCTGAGACAGCAGGGAGTGGCCAGTCAAGAAATTAGGTTTCTTTATTATATTTACTTAATTTTTCAGTAAAACCATATGTTATTGTGAATTGGCCACTGACAGACAACATGGAAAATGTAACCGTGTGTAACATTGTCACTGTTTCTGCACCACAGTCCATTATAAATCACTGATACAGTTCATGATATATATATATATATATATATATATATATATATATATATATATATATATATATATATATATATATATATATATATATATATATATATATATATTAGTGGTGGGCATAGATTTTTTTTAATCTAGATTAATCTAGATTAAAATGGCTCATTTGAATTCTGCCGAAGGCATTCAGAATATGTGTGCTAACGGGTTTCAAGCCAGGTTTCAAGCCAGGTGGCTCGTTAGACCAGGGGCTCATCTCCTGTTTCCAAAATGCATCACAAACTTCTTGAGAAAGCTGTTGTACTATGATAATTGGTGATGAAAATAAATCATGTTCAATAAGATGTACTTGTGCGTGTGATGTGCTTTGCGTTTAGGTGGTAGGCTACTTGAGACTGGAAGAACTGCTTCAGTAAACTAATTCCGCATTGCACAAGGTGCAAACCTGTTGTGCCGAGTTTTGCCTGGCTGCCGAGAATTGCATGCACCTCCAAATAATGCTTTTAAATGCTGTAAAATTCTTTTTGGACTTCATCAATGTGGACATCAATGGTGATAAATTGATTTGAAGTATATCTTTTATGAAAGTTTAGAGTCTTTAATATTTTAATACACTTAGTAGGCTAGAAGGACCATTCCTTGACATTCAGTACATATATGTGGCGATAAAGCTGTTTGATCAATGAGCACAGCAAAGTGTCTGAGAAGGACCTAAAGAGGTGGATGCATAATTCGGCAGATCAGATTTTGTAGGCTCCCTGCCGAGATTTGCATCCACCTCTTTTCTCAGCATAGATGACCGTTAGCACCAGCGAGGTGCATGCAATTCTCGGCAGGCAGGCAGAATTCGCACAACACCGGCGGCTTCAGAAATGTTCAGTTACACAAAGTGCTGTCCAACAGCTGTCTGTGGACGATGTTGCTACAGTGTTTAGTGTGAGTAAATACCGCGACAATGCGTTTTTTAATCAACCGGCGTATCACTAACTAACCTGGCTAAGTAAACAAAAAGCTGGCCGAGCGAGGTTGTAACTGGAACGCCGTCAACTCGGGTGTGACGTCATTCCCAGCTCCGACCTCCGAGGTAAATGAAACGCAGCAACAGCTGCATCCATGTTAGCACGTCACGTTTGATGTGGTAATTTACAGTACACATACACACATACATGTACACATACACACAGGTTCGAAGACTCGTTCTTGCCCCCTACAGTGCAATTCGGCTAGGTATACATCTGCGCTAAGATATCAAGGTGAAAGTCATCATAGCTTGCGTAGTATAAACCCAGCTCCCAACCCAACTTTGAGAATAGATTAACGGCGATATTTTTTTTGTCGCCCGATAAGAGTCTCACGTTAACGCAGCACGTTAACGCCAATAACGGCCCACCACTAATATATATATATTTTGTTTTCCCTCTTTTCCGCACTTACATTTCCCGAAATGAAATAGACAAAAGGAAATGTGAATAAAAGGATTAAACTAATAAACAAAAAGCCTGCATGCACTAGCTATCGTTAGACAAGCAAAAACTCTTGCATGTACAGCATTAATATCTGCATTAATGTAGGTAACCTATTTTTGAGAGGTGATTTATTTTAATAGTCACTCAAACCAGGCTCCAGAATGCTCAAAATCACCTTCAAAAGGAAAAGCAAAAGCCAACAAAGAAGTTTCACAAAAAACAGACCAGAGTTTCTCGCTAACAATCTCTGCTAAAATGAGGTATGCCATAAGTTGAGGAAGGATCACGTAGGTGTGAAATTCCTAGCCTCTCTTAAGCCACAAAGAAAGGGTGTTGTCACATTCTGATTGGCCAAGAGGGTAATGCAAGCAGCTCCAAAATATTATGTAAAAGCCACTCCCCACACCCTGTGCAACAGGTGATCTGAATAACCCTCCAATCAACTCACAGGAATTTCAACATTCAGCCAAGTGATGGCCTTAAAGATGTCATTATGCTTTTGGCTTTTTCTGTCTCCGTTATTGAGTTATACTGCACATTTTTTGCATATTTTTGTGCATGTTATAGGTTTGCAAAGTGAAAAGTGGTGAGTTATTCATTTGTTAAAATGAATAACTCACCACTCTGAAACTCTTTCTCCAGTCCATGTTGCAAAGCTGGTAAGGGGTTATACAGCTGAACTGATGCCATGTTTACCGGCTTCTCACGACCCGCCCTACTCTGCTTCTGATTGGCTAGTAGTCCTTAGCCAGGAACTGCGCATGTGCAACTCCCAACAACGATCTTGTAGAGGTAAGATGTGTCACTCCTTTAAATGAAGCGTTCAACACACAAAAGAGGGGCTGCAGCAATGTGCTATATGACAAAAAATATGGTGTTTTTGAAAATTAAACCATGTAAACCTGTTCTGGTACAAATAACAATAAATAAGATTTTGAACCCGAAAATGAGCATACAATTACATCTTTAAGGTTAATCCAACGATGCTCATAAACTGTCCCACCTCCTTATGTTTTAGCATGTTTTAAAAAGTGACCATAAAAATCAATAAAGAATACACTACTGCAGTCTATTTTTAAACATACACAATGACTTCTATACAGTGAGCCCTAACCCACTGCTTGAAAGGTGGGTTTTTTGGTGGTCATTTTTTCCTTTTTTTCAAAGGAAGTAGATTTGAAATGTCAAACTCATTACCATCAACCCTATTATCTTTTGCAAAATAATGGGGTTACCATACAGAGAAAAGGCTCAGGTAATCATAAATATTCTCTTTTTTTAGTAGGTTATATTTCTAACACTGACCTGTCTCAATGCCTCAATTCTGTCATTACTCAAACCTATCCTTTTCCACTTGAACAAAAAAGAAACAGTCCTCAGTCCTCTTATTCTTCTACTGTTGTGTCATCAAGTACTTTAATATTATTGCCATAACATTTCAAAAATCAATTGAAATTGTTTGGATGTGTAGAGACAGATGAACCATATTACGGAGATTTATTTTTAAGGAAAACAGCATTTTATGGCCCTATACAAAATAATGCCTTTAAGCATGTTGTTGTCAATGTGTTCTTTTATTAGTTTATTAGCTCAAAAGCCACAGTATTTAGGTTCCATTTACTTTTAGTGTTTAAAACTGTAAATTGATAGCTGAAAAAATAAGCATCTATGTCTCAAAAAATGCAACCACTTCAAGGGATGACTCTAAACCAATTACTTTGGAAAGCCGGCTAGCTGGTGGTTGTTTGTTTCCGCCTCTCCAGGAGAAAAAAAGATGATGCAGTGGCGTTTGAAGTGAAACAAAAGAAAACATACTGCAGGAGAGATGACTGAAAACAAACACTGGTTAAAGGATTTGTTCACTCACAAGAAAGAGATGGAGGAGAGGATATTTTTCTCATCCTGACTCGTCTAGTGGCAAGAATAAACATGAAAGACAACAAAGTCAAAACTGCCAATTACTGCTACCATTTGTCGTATCTGATTTTTTTACATTTTTACATTTTGCTTAAGATCACATTCAGTGGGCCCAACAAGATATAATAACCTGAGCACTTCACTTGCCCATTTTTGATCTCTTCTAATCTCACACTTTCTTTTTTTCCCTTCTGTACTTCTCAAAAAATCCTCCCTCTGCTATCTCTCCTTTATTTATTTTCTCTGCTTGTGCAATCATCTTTTGATTTTTCTATTTTCTGTAATCTCTGAGAAAGTGTCAGTGTCGGACATCACGCTGTGTCACCAGCTGACATCTGACACAGGCCAGGCAGCATAGTCAATAAAGCCCTCTAATTGAGTGCCACTGGCTGCTGTTTATTGACAAAATAAGACCTGGGAATTAGGTGTGTCTCCGTCGGGAGCTCGCGGCCACGTCGTCCTCCTGCCTGTCTACAGCTGTCCACTTCCCATCCATCACAGGCTCAGCTTGGTCCGCTGTCTGTGTCAAAGAAAGGTACCTCACTTGAAAAACAACTACTTCACCTTCCCTCCTCTGTCCAGGTGGGAGTGAGTGCATGTGCCAGAGAGAGAGAGAAAGTGAATATAAAAAAGGAGACAGACCGTAAAAATGGAAATGAGAGTTTTGCTTATTTTATGGTGTGTGTGTGTGTCTGAGTGTGTGTGTAGCCCCTGTCTCCATCTGTATCTCTGTAACGCCCATCACAACAGGCACCAGCAGAGGAGCCTTCTCACAGTAAAGTACACACTTGGTAATTAATTAGTGTTTATGCTTCTGAACACTATCTGTCGCCTGGCAAAAGCAAAGATAAGATTCCTGTTGTGAAAGTGCTCTCTACCTGCCTAATTAGAAGCCTGGCAGAGCCTTGGGCTTAGATACAAAACAAAATTCCACTATCTGCTGTTCAATTGTTCAACACGAAGACTTTTATCATTCCCCTCTTTTCTCTGAATTAACTTAAATCATGTGATAATGGTTTGGTAGATGATCGTGCCTGCTTGTAGGCATTTACTGTCACATTATCTGAGGAAGCACACAGTAAATCTCAGGATAAATGCAGCATCCATTTCTGTCATGACTGACAGCACAATGACTGAACACTGTCGCCACCAAACCTCATCTTCTCAGCTGCACTCCCTCTGGCCTTTTGCCTCTCCCTCTAGTGTCTTCTCTCTTTCTCCTGCAAATCTCCAGTACCAGGTGGGAGTGATAAGGACGAGATGGTAGTGGGACTGGTTGGTGGACTGGAGACGCCACACTAGCAGACCTCAGTTGACAGTGATGAACGAGCCATCCAGCCTTCTGATAATTCGTCACTCACAAGCAGAGAGAGGTCCATTAATCAAAACAAGTGTGGCGGCGCCTCATTTTCTAATACAAACCTCCTTTCTCCCACCACCTTTGATTCTTAACTCCTCTGCCTTAAACTGACTTGACTAGTGGAGTACTAGAGAGAGCAACAATCTGTTGCATGATTGGATTTAGACCCTAAATGTATGCACAGAAGAGACAGGAGAATGTAGTAGGGAGGTGCCCATTCAGCCAGCGATTTCTCGAACTGGCAGTGGAGGTGGACAACCATGCATGGGCAGTACAGACCCAAGGAGGGCAGCCCCCAGGCGCAGTCCTCTCAGGAATCACTGTCCTGGCAGACAGCAGGTGAAGAAATGGGAGAGCTGGGAGTAGGTAGATTGATTGATCCGTTGCAGCTGTAATGCATCAGGAGTTTCCCGGTGGAGAGAGGCCGTGTGCAGAATTTTAGGCATTTCTGCTCAAATCTGGGTAGCAGGGCACAAATCAGCAGCACCAGAATCTCCAGAGAGGTTCCCATTACCGCTGCTATATATAACAGTAATCTTGTTAAGCTTCCATTCCGTCTGGACCCTGTCAGGGGGTTTGATTCAGTCAATAAGTGACCCTGTGGACTGTAAATGAGATTCAGGCTGTTCTCTCAGACAGGCTCTTACACGTACAAGCACATAAACACAAAAACCTAAACATTCATGCATACATTAATGCTTACACATACGCATACTGGCGCATGCATGCTAGCCTCTGATTTGTTTTGTCAGATTGTTTTTGGGTGTGTGTGGAGAACAGACTCTGTTTAATGAGAGTGGGGACCTAACCTGTGTGCTCTAACATGAGCCCCTAATGACAACCATTTGGAGCCTTTTCTGTTTCCCCTTCATTTGGAAACCATGCTTAATTAGAAATGGCTCTTTTTCAAGCTGAACAACTCGCACTGTCGTCATTAAAAGGTCTCAAAAGAACTTGAAAATATGTTGGTGCAGAACATCTGCTATGCTTCTGACAAAAAAAGGAATAAAAGAAATGATGTTGAGAGAGCTGGGAAAACATTGGAGGACATGTGGCTTAATTCTGTTTTGCCTTCTGTTTAGCAGCAATAGCTGCAAATGCATCTTTTCTTTTAATCAAACAGAATACCTGAGGATAAACAGACAGATTTTTTTCCTTCTCTGAGGAGCTGAGGAAAATTCACAGAATTTACAGGCAAAAAAATAATCGAGCCTCAAAATGATCTAAAGTCAAGTGAAAAGTAAAGTGAGGGCAACAGATAAGAAAATCACATGCCAGCGCAGACATCTTGCCGCATGTTAATATCGTGCTCAGCAGAAGTCCCAGGCTCAGCCAGCTGCCTTTTGCCTCAGCCCACAGTGGCTCAATACTCTCGCCCCTTTACCATACAGCATGATTTACCCCCCCAGAAAAGCAATGAAAATTTCCCTCAGAACCCCTCAGAGTGACTCCATCAGTCTGTGCCTGCCTATCTGCAAATGCCAGCTCATTTCTCAAGCTAGGCCCCCCAGTTGGACTCCAAACGCTGCTAACTGCTCATTCTTATGCATCCCTCCTGCCAAACAGCACATCAACCGGGATGAGGAAAGAGCCTAAAGTTTTCCTGGATTATATTTTTGGTGCATGGAGCTTGGTGCTTGAAGATATCAGAGATGCTAGTTATGGTAGTTTTTGGGAAGAAGTTACTGGATTGGTTTTGGGAACTCTGAAGACCTGAATGAAATGGAAAGAAAGGGGATGTGAGTGTTTGAGGCTCTACTCCGTGTGTGTGGGATGGGAGAGACCGCAAGTTTTGCTTCACATCAGGGATGTAGAAGGCAGCTTGTCGTCCAATGGTGTACATAATTTAGTAGAGCTACAGGGCTTTCTATTGTTTTCCATCTTACTTACATACTTTGCTCTCAACCTCCATCTTGAGGTGGTGTCATTGCCACAGCACTGTGGCTGTAGCTAGCTCTCTGGCTCCTCTGTATATCCCTTAGTCACAGCTGCTTCCTCCCGCCATCTGTCCAAGTGATGCTGGTGCGTCCCAAAGAGCAGAGCCCTGCCAAGCTCCACACACCCCAGCCCATCAGCTATACAATTTAGACATTAATGAGAAGAGGGAAGTCAAAATAGCTGTCAGACTCCTTTGTGTATTCAGCTCTGTACCTCGCAATCTCACAAAGATGTGCTGATGGATGCTGGCGAGCCAGAATAAGACACTACCCTCAAAAGGTGTGGCTTACAATGTTTATTTGCATCTATTGATCATCAAGGTAAAGTGTTTTACAAGCCAAGTTAATGTTTTAGTGCTTTTGAGTGCTTTTTTACTCACTCCCAGTATATATAATGTGTTTGTTAAAATTGAAGCTAAGATGGCAGTTTCACAGTTGCACTGATGTCAAAATGGTCATTAAGTGAAAATCAGTCTAATGTCACACGCATGCAGAACTACAACAGCCATACGTAATTCTCAAAGTGTGTGTGCATTTTTCATTCTCAATCTGCCCTGAGTGGCAGCACAAGAGAATAACTATAATACTATCTTATCTCAGTGTGGTATTGTGACCACAAATCAGATTTCACAGTGAATTACATGGATTAATCCTGCCATCATTGAAAGGAAAACTAGGTTTCTAGTTATTTAGTCCCATTATTATGGGATGCTGAAAAAATGTCTCTCAGTAGGGATACAGCTCCACAAAGAAAGAGTAAAGGAAAGAGTAAACAAAGTCTTATATCCGATTTCTCTCACCTCATGACAATTTTTTCAAGCACCACCACAATAATCATATATTGCTGGCCACCCACTCACTGCAAATAACGATTCTTTAAACAAGGAGAAGTTTTTTGAAGAAAAATAGAAAATACTATAACAGCTGTTGACAGCTACTGACAATGTGTCCTGGGAAAATTGTTCTAGCGCATTACATTTAAAAGAGCAGGGTGGGCTCTATACACACACGTACAGTACAAGAATGTAAATCAGCTGCTTTCTGCTAATCCAAGTACTCCACTCCTTTGCAGGTGTTAATAAAGCTGTCATCCTTTTAATTACAGTTCTCATTTTAAGTAGCTGGCTAATATACTCCACACTCTCACATCGGTTCATGGATGAAGCAACAGATCCACATTATACCCTGTCTTAAAAACTTAAAGGCTACGGCACATTTATACAGTTCACAAAAAAATATTTTCCCTTATTGAGAGCAACAAGCAGTTCTAAAAGCTAATAATAAATTTGCTGACTGAGGCATTACATATGGATGGATTCCTTGCCACTGAGGTTCCAGCGAAACCCCAATTTCACAACAAGGGACTTTCATTAAGAGCACTTTCCGTTGCGCTGTTCTGGAACCATTTGGCCTTTCGTCTGTCATCTCAGCCTAATTTGTTCTGTCAGAGAAGAGGAGCACTTATACCATGGCCATCTACAGGGGCGGCTGATATGTCAAAACAAAACAAAACAAAAAGAAAACATGGGGAAAAGGAAAAAAAAGCCAGCTGGCTTGTTCGAGGACCACTGTCTCCTCACAAGCAACCATGTGTGTATCAGTTGTATCTCAGCAGCGTCTCGGTTGATCGGCTGAGTTGGTGATGCTTTGAATAGGTAATCAGACCGTGCTGCCTCTATTCACCTTGTAGTACTGTGATAGGAAGTGATGTAGTGCCTGTCCTGTACACGCCAAACCTCCACTAGTGCCTCAGTGTGTCAGTTAATAATGGAGGATGCCAGCCGTGCTCTACATCGTGAGCGTGGCTCATAGACTAATGATGTGGTTCTGCCTTTAAGTCACTTTCTTGCTTGTCCCCATCCACCTTGCCTGTCCTTATCACTCACAAACACAAACTTTTACACATACACACATTTGTACACACATACATGCAGCAATAATCTAAGTTCTAATGAAACAGGATGATGAAACATCAAGACTGAACGGACAAACTCCACACAACCTGCAGTCTACAGGACCTGTGGATGTTCTCATCATCGTTAGGCAAACACTTTAATTAAAATAATGTGCCTCTGTATATTTTCTTTCAAGACTTAATTTGTTTTTATGCTCTGAAGCTCGTGTGGAATTATTAACTCATGCCCACTTAACAACAAATACGTTTGCCATGGCTCTGTCACATCTTATAAAAATCCATCTTATAAAAAATCCAGGGCTCACATTTCTAATAAACTGCAGTAGGCTAGGCACTGAACAGCAGTGCCATTTTAGTGAATATCCGTAGAGAACTGTTACAGGGAGATCCCCTCAGGTAACACTCAAGGTTGGTGAACAGCGTTTATGTATCTGATCTGCTTAGCAATACTTCTCGGTTGTCACCTGAAAGAGGTGGAGAAGAGTTTGTCATCATGTGGGTAGACACGGCAGGCTGCTCTCAGTCTCTGTCAGGCCCATGTCCAACACATTCTCATGAGTTGCTTCCAACACATTTTCTTCTACAAACAAGGCCTATCCTGTCATTTCCCATCTGGAAAGAAGTGCCATAATTGCACAAATCAGAACTCGCTGTGTTTGGCAAGCGAATGCTGAAACACTTGGCTTAACATATCATTCTGTCAGTCTTCATCTGTATGTCCCCCTTCAATTTCTTACACCTCTCCTCTTCACTGTCCCTGTATCATGACCACTGGCTCTGCTGTGAGACTGCAGGGTCAGTGACATCTTTTAATATCCAAGCAGACAGGTTGGGGAGAGAAAATTCATTATTCAGACCCTTCTACGGCCTGCTCCAGCTTCAGCCGTGCACATTCCATCTCTCAGCCTGTGAAATAAAACCCCTGCCTGTCCTGCACATCTACTGTGACCCCATTACGCTGCCACATATACAACCCTCTGATGAGAGCTGCCGTTCTGGCTCTGCCATTCTAAAGAGAAAAAAACTCTTGTTACAATTTACTCCCTTATACACACACACACACCTACACACACACACACACACTCACACACTCACACAAATCAACACACACACACACACACTCACACAAATCAACACACCACCTGAACATTGTTATTGGTACACCCACACAAATACGCATACAGTACAAAGCCACCTGCTTACCTTTGTATTCTTTGCCATAGGCCTCATTGCTCATGCTAGATGACATTCCAGACTTATATATGCAGTTTTTTTTTCAGCGGTCTGCATCAGAAGAGGGTGTGGGCAATATGGAACATACCATACTCTACACTGAACCCAAAAGTTAAAGAGATACAGGCAGAGAGAAAAGGAGAATGACGAGAGGAATGTTAGTTGCATGTGGAGGCATTTACAATGCAAACACGTTGTTTTCTTCCCTCTCACTGTCTCAAAACATAAACCTATTCAGGATGATGTAGTCAGTCTTCTCTTACAGAAAAGAAATCCAACTCACAATGAAACCAAACTAGTGTATAAGTAGTGTATTGGATGCACCATGCATACTGGACTACATAAAGCCTCTAACGTTCCAATTCATATTCTAGGTCTGCTGGCTGGCAAAGTCTTAGACCGAGGACTCCTCTAACCTTGCCTTCCCACTGACTGTGGTTGGGGAAATAACAAGTAAAGAGCAGGTGAATACCTTAAATATCACACACCCCTATAGATAGCACATTCTTAAGGTTTCAGTTGTATAATGTTCATTGTACCTAATTATTTTTGCAACAGTTTTAACCACAATGATCATAAAGACATGAGTATCAATAAATAATTCATGGTCGTATTTATGTAACTTTTCATAGCAGCAGTTTGCAACAGCAAAAGGGTAGAATACTTGTTGCCGCATCATGACAGCTTAGACTGTAAATGTACATTTTCAATATATACATACAAGTAACTCAATTAGATGTGTATTTATATGTGGCAATCATTCTTCCATTTTTAAGCACTCTCTTACTACGCAACACTTAGACACGGATGCAGTTAGCTCTGGCTAGTTAATGATGGATTTTGGAATTTAATTGAGACAGTATCAGTAGCTACTATAGTAGCAGTGATAATGTTAATCCATACTAGACACCACCACCATGGTCAGGCACCATCTTATCTTATAGAGCTCATAGTAACTTAGTACCCCACCAGAGCACTGCGCTCCCAGAATTCAGGGTTACTTGTGGTTCCTAGAGTCTCCAAAAGTAGAATGGGAGCCAGAGCGTTCAGCTATCAAGCTCATCTCCTGTGGAACCAGGTTCCAGTTTGGGTTCGGGAGGCAGACACCGTCTCTACATTTAAGAGTAGGCTTAAGACTTTCCTTTTTGATAAAGCTTATACTTAGGCTGGCTAAGGTGAGTCCTGAACCATCCCTTAGTTATGCTGCTATAGGCCTAGACTGCCGGGGGATTTCCCATGATGCACTGAGCTCCTCTCTCCTCTTCTCTCTCTCCCTCTGTATGCAACCTCATCCCATTAATGCATGTTACTAACTCGACTTCTTCCCTTTCCCGTAGTCGTGTGCTTTCTCGTCCCTCTCCTCTCTCCTCCTATCACTTCCCATAGGTGATTCTGGCTCTGGAGCTGTGGAGTCTGGGTCTGTGGTTGAGAGTCACCTGCTGCCCCCGTGTTTTCTGCTCGACACCATCTGCTACAATTACAACTACTGTTACTAGTCCTATTGCTATTATTACTGTTATTATTATCATTAATATTACAATTATTACCATTAACACTACTATAAAGATCTGTACCATTTTTCATTCAGTCTATAGCAACATTACCTTTACTGTCTGTACCTCTATCTGTAGTGTGTGGGCTGCCTCCCTCTCCTCTCTTTCTCTCCCCCTCACCCCAACCGGTCGAGGCAGATGGCCACCCACCCTGAGCCATGGTTCTGCTCGAGGTTTCTGCCTCTTAAAAGGAAGTTTTTCCTTGCTTGTGTCACCTAGTGCTTGCTCTTTGTGGGAATTGTTGGGCTTCTGTAAATAACATCAGAGTATGGTCTAGACTTGCTCTTTTATGAAAAGCGCTTTGAGATAACACAGTTATCTTAACATCTTAACACAGACCTTGTTGTGATTTGGCACTATATAAATAAAATTGAATTGAATTGAAATAGACAATGTTAGCTTTAAAAGTAGTGAGAAATGACCACTGGTGGGTCCCAGACCATCAACGGGCAGTGGTTAAACTAGCTCAATACCGTTAGTTACCATACATCAAGTTTGGCCTCAGGACTTTTCATCCTCCACCCTTCACTAGTCTTTGTCTACTTATATGTACTACATCTGAAATATATCTTTGCATCTTTGCTGGAGTTTACCTCTCAAAATAAAGGCCTAAGAATTGTGATAAAAATGCTACATTGTGAGCTTTTTAATCTTCTGCACACAAGTTAATTATCCAGTGGAGCAAGTAATTGTTTTGTGTGCACAAGTAAAATTTTGATAATAACTTATGCACAAAATAATCATCTTATGGGACTTCAGGGGCTCTGTAGCTGTCTCCTCACCTTAGGGAAATATCTCCTGATATGTTTATTTTATAATAAATACGTGTATTATTTATACACTGAGCGGTCAGTTCATTAATATTATTGCTTACTTTTACATTATTAGGAGGAAGCTAAGGGAGAGGAGACAGCATGAAGTGCAAATTACATTCATGTTAATGTTTAAAAGTTAAATATACACGTGTTTCGTGATATCCTATACTGATTAAAATTTGCTGTGACCTTCCCTGATATTTATCTTTTATTGAGAGGAGATGAGAGCAGAGGAGAAGAGAGGAAAATATTTTTGAAGGGTGAGTAATGTTATCAAATATGGTTCTACTAAAATAAAAAGGCAAAAGTAGCTCTTGACAGGTTTCATTTTTTAAGTACTGCTCTCATAGTTTAAAGGTTGCAGACTCTTGGTGTAACATGTTAAAAGTATAAGAAAACAACACTCCATTTATCTTGATTGATTTAACAGACAAAAACATGTATAAAAAATAGTATGCGTTTTTATTAATGGAGGATCAGGGACTAGGTATAAGCGTTAGCAGCGTCTTTAATGAAGAGTTAATGAAATGGTAGGAATAGGCTCTCAGTGCAAGCTAGTTAGCATGGTAACTCGCCAACGGGAAAATAGGTTCACACCATTGGGAGTGACAATTGTCTCCACATCCTAACAACACAAAATGCTATAATAGCTTTCTCCATTTTGGACTCTGTTTTCTTAAGTCTCAGCACTGTCAAAATGGTTTGCTAGTTATAGTTTTCACGTAATGTCACATTCCAAGGAAAACGCTCCCTTGGAGGCAAAAATACTCTAAGCAATAATTTAACGGTAGAAATGTAACAGCGGATGCTGTAACGTTATATTGATTGTTTGTGTTCATAGCTTTCTTTTTCTTAAGTTGAGAGGTGATCCAAATAAAATTTAACTGCTTTTGCGGCGTTGGAGCTCCAGGTCACCGCACATGTCACGTGACTGACAACTATGAATTGGTGAACAGCACAAATTTGCGTGTCAGAGATGACCAAATTTCCCACATTTTGTTGTTTTAAATACTGTTGTACAAGATCCTTAAACCAGATTCAAATATGGGCTTTGGTTATGCTGTAAGTGAATAACACTTTCTTTTTTATGCAACTTTTTACCTATTTTACGTGAAGATGCAAGAGACATTTTGTATTACTTTAATTGCACACAGAGGTTACTGTACAGAGTGTCAACACATTTTTCTCCATTTTGGAGGCACCAGCTGCTCAGCCAAAATGGAGAAAACTCTCTCCATTTGGTGTGGCCCAGGCAGCATAGATGCGTCATGTGGAATACTAAACAGCAGTTTTTGCCTCTCGAGGTTTAATCTATGGAGCTGTCAGGGAGGGGGGAGGCTGCAGCAACTGGTCTGAAGAAGGAGCAAATTTATGTCACTCTCACACATGCACACAACGCACTACATCTGTCTCTTACCATGGCGTCATGCACACACTACTTTGCCACCTGCATGCTGGCAAGATACACAGGTGGTAGTGAGGTTGTGGAAGACGGTAATCACTCTTTCTGCTTTCTTGGTCACAGTTTAAGATATACTGCAGCCATATTGAAATAGATGCTCCTTCTTGCATGTGTGTAAGCCCATGATTGTTTCTCAGTTGTGATATATATGCACCTCCACAGAGTCTGAATGTGACTCTACATCCAAACATAGTTTTCGTTCTCTTACTGTCAGCTGTTTTTCCCTGAGGGTTTGTTCTCTGTTCACACCCAGAAATGGGTTGGTACACCTTCATTATAAATGCATATTATGCACAAGGTAAGCACAGTGAATAAACAGGCTAAATTCAGTATCATTCAGCATCAAAAAGTCAGCCAACAGGTGTGGTCGTTCCATACACTGTTTTATGTTTAGAATATTCCCTATGTCTCTACCTAGAAATTGATAGCCAACATAGGTTTGTCAAGAAAAATGTTTACCAAGAAAATAGTGTTAAAATAAACGTCACTCCTGCGTATAACTCAGGGCACAAGGAGTTCAGTTCCATCCCTGCTAAGGAATGATGAAGAAATCTACATCCCGCATTCAAATTTTGTAATCATCTTACTTTTAAAGACATGATGAGCTATCTGGAGGCAATTTTGGGATGGGATTTGTTGAGGTGAAGGGTGAGGTGAAGAAAGAGCAAATTTTTTTTTACATTGGGCAATTTTAACAGATCTAATTGAAACTTTTGTGAGGTGGGAATACGCCCAATCTGAGTAAGGCCAAGAGGACATATTATATTTCATGTGACAAACATGTTAATCAGTGGGAAAAAATGGAATTCACATTATCATAATTGTCAAACCTCTAAATGGTATTTCACCAAGCTGAACATGAGGTACAGAATCTGCACTCCACATAAACAACACATGCATTGTTGCTAACTCCTCTCTAGCCAGGCGACTCCCCAGGGAGGGTCATGCAACCAGATCCCACTACAAATAGATTGGGCACCATGGGTGCTCACTAGAAAGGCCAGGATATGGTTAAAATAAACAAGTTTGTAATATGACAATGCATTGTCCAATTACATAGGCAAACATGTTTATGTTTTTGTTGTTGTTTATATTTTTGATAATCTCTCCTCACAGTAATTCATACACTCGTGTGTTTGGTTGTAAGCACAAAAATGATAGTTATGAATGAAAAAAGAGAGTTTGAGAGTTCATTTCCTGCATATGCTCTAACCTGCACACATGGCCTATGTGTGAAGTAGTAGTAGTAGTAGTGGCTGTGATTCTTGGTTTCATAATTTTTCTAAAAGCAAGAAAAACAGCAATACAAATATAAAAATAATGGTCCAGGAATTTGCACATAAATCCGAGTTTGCTGGTTCGACTTGTTAGCTTTTAATTAATTATGATGTTGTATGTGTATGCTTGTATTGGTCTGCCAGGGGCTATATGGTTCAGCTATTGTTAGCTGCTTTGCCTGTTAGCAGCCATTAACAAACTAGCAAGCCAAGAATGGAAATACATTATCATTCTGTAACCTCTTGCTTGCCCATTTACCAGTGGTCCCACAGCATCAGCAGGCTGTATGTAAACCATTGTAAGTATCAGTTTATGAACAAAGAAGAAATTAAAGACAATAATCTCATTCAAACTGAGCCACATGGATATCCAAACAGTCACAGCTGAAATAATCAAGCAGCAGCTGCTACTGCAAAATTGATGTATTCTGCATATGTTGTGTTGTTTTGAGTGTGAAAATTATATGTTGTGTCTCGGGGCTTAACCATGAGAAATGTGAAAAAGCTGTAGCGAATGATAATTGCTTAAGGTCATGTATGGTAGAGTTTATAGCCAATCATGGCATCACAAAGCAGTTAATCAAATGGAGTCTGCAAACTACTAAATGCAGAGAAGCAGGGAGGAGAGCTTTTCTTGTATATGAATCCCTCTGCTTTAATATTCAACCACTCCTGATTTAATTTTCAACTCTACACATGTAGAATTTATGATATCTATGCTGATGAGACAGCACATACTATGTAAACCATTATGATGACTACGATGACTACAGGGATTTTGTACAACGGGCAGGGGTGTGCAATTTGTTGGTCTGTGCATGTACTGTGAGTATTGTGTGTGTGCATGCGTATGGGTTCAGTTTGATATGAGCATTGGACATATTGGTTCTTTGAGTGACAGCATACAACAATCTAATGTTTGCAGAACATGTCAGACTGCAGCTGTAAATTCAGTGAGACACCCCATGTAAGCTGTATCACTTCCATTACAGTCAATCAAAAAAGAGAGGTTCCGTCAGTCAAATCTAAACTGTCACAGGGTTCCCCTGAGAGCTTGCCTTGTTGATTGGATCAATTAAGCAAACACCATATTTCTAGCTGCAAACTGAAGTTAGAAGGCATATTAACATCTTATGGGACATCAATATATTCCACATCAATGGCACCTCAGTTATACCTCAGAGGCATGGATAAAACTCCTCATAAAATCAAGTAACTGTCTGTTTAATGAGAGTTGTATGGCAAGTTGGCTGCTTTAAACCTGGGTTTTTACAACATTTTTTATTCATACCACAGTAAAATATCTTGAAGAAATTAGCATCTTCTCCTTAATTTATTTAGGTTTTTCCTGCTCAGAAAAAAAATCATAAACCCAGGCTTGTTAGCTCAACCTGCTTCTTACTTGCATGACAGTAATTATGCCAGCCCTGCATTAGACCGTTCTCCACTGCAAGCCTAGTCTGTTCTGACACCACTACATCTTTAATGTTCGACACCCCTGTGGTTGTCCTCTCTTTTGGTGTGAGTGTGCCTTTTACTTATGTCAGGTTATGTTCCAGGGTGCCTATAGTGAGTGTGAAGGCTGCACTGCCTGGCTCATCTGTATTAAAGATGGCTACAGACCATGCACTGGTCCTCTTTCTCCATGCCACACTCTGAGCCTCCCCACATGGGACTATTTTTTTAATTTATACTTTTACACACTCCTCTTGATACGCTCACCCATACATGGAGACAGGACGTAGAGCAGGTTAACCGTTAATCAGATTATCCGTGGTTCGATCCACTGGCTCCTCCAGTCTGAAAGTAGAAGTGTCCTTGGGCAAGACACTGAACCCCAAATTGCTCCCGATGGCTGTTCCATCTGTGTGTGAATGTGGATGAATGTTAATTTCTGTTCTGATGAGCAGTTGGCACCTTAGCCATGTGATGTAGTGTAAAAAGCGCTTCATAAAACTAGAAAGCACAGACCATTTGCCATACACTCCTGTCCCTACTGATTCCTGATGTTTTCCTGATGTTTATGTTGATTTGTAGTTTGAGTAAAGCCCCTTAAGGTGACGTTTGTGTAAGCTTCCTCTTTTGTTGCAAAAGGAGCCAACTTGTAACAAATGCTAATCACTAGTGTTCGTTGTCTCCCAGTCCCTGAGCTTCAGTGCAAGTGACAGCCCATGTGAATAGTGTGACTCATTGCCTCTGATGCAGACACTGATATGTACAGAAATCTCTCAGACCTGCTTCAGCTCAGTCATCCCACCCTGGTGGAATGAGCTGCTTTTCACCTTTCCCAGCAGGTGCCCATCTCATTCCCACTTCTGACGCCTTGTCCCTGGGCTCCTGCCCGAATCCACGAGAGAATTGAAACCAAATGACAGGCTGAGTTGCCACAGTCCAAAGTGTCAATTAATAGAATCTCTCACTTTTCAGTGAGTTGACTGACTCTATAATCTTCTGCTGCAAGAAGAAATGATGAAATGTGTTTTTTTTAGAAATGAGATGTCCTTTCCTCTTAAGTGTCACGTGAAACAACATCTGTTTCTGATGACGCCTGCAGCTGATCGCAGCGGGATCAGCTGTCAGTCGGCTCTAACAGCTGTAGAGACTTTTGATGGAGTTTGTGTCTGCGCACATGTGCACTGTGCTAAAACTAATAAAGGCACACAGTTATCACTGCCAGAGCAGCATGCTTTTTTTCTCTGTAGCTGTTACCTGTTTAACAAACACCTGCACATGAACAACAACCTGCATTTCGTATTTATACTTTGTACTGTGTCCTGCTTAGAGGCACAGAAGACTAACATTTTTTATTTATCATTTATTAGCATTTTTATTTATTGATATTCTGATATTCTTATTGAATAACCCAGAATAGGATCATGCTGGCTTTTGAACATTGGGAATGGTGTATAAGGCTAAATGTTTTAAAAAAAAATAATGGTATAACTCATATCAAACCCGACAATAAGGAATTATCAGCTTTACATGTGACTAAATAGATATTTCAATAAATGAAAAGATTCCCCAGCTGACATAGAGAACCATAAAAATCATGGGCAGCATCTCACACTCCAGACTGTCATTGATATAGCAATCATCAGACAGGCCCGAAACATTTTCACAGACCCCACCCTTGTACCAGCTTCTTCCCTCAGGCAGACGCTTCAGAGTTCCACAATACTGGCTCAACTGCTTTAAGAACTCCTTTTTCCACCTGTCCATCAAAGCCCTGAATGGCAAGTTAGCCAGAGGCTAACCCCTGTTACACTGCTTTTATATTTTACTGTACATGTGTAGAGATAACTATGTTGATGAGATTGCACATACTATGTACACCACTATGATGACTACAGGGATGTTGTACAATGGCAGTGTGCAATTTGTTGGTTGGTGGCAATCTGTGCATGTTCTGTGAGTATTGTGTGTGTGCATGTGTATGGGTCTGTGGATGTACCGTTATGTTATTTGTATTTTAACAGCAAGACATATTTCATACAGGACAATAAAGTCTTATCTATCTATCCATCCATGGATGTACAAATAATAAGAGCTTTGGAATGGCCTGCAAGATTGCGGACCAGAATGACTTCGGGTTCAAGCAAGGAATCTAAAATAACAGACGTGGGATGTACCCTGAGCTCTTACACAAACACACACATGAGCGAAGTCATGGAACAGCAGAGCAGAGAGGCAGCAGTGGAGACAGTTAAGTGAAAATGGTGAAGGGATGATAACTACAAAATTACTTGATGACAACTATGCTTGTTACCATAAGTGCAATAAAACTTTGAAGCCAATACTTTATAAAACTCCTGTTTATCAAGCACATACATAGCCTACATATATAGTGACTTTGTTATATTTATTTAATAATTTTGATCTGAATGTATCCTTTTTTTAAATAATATATATTTTTAAATTAGTATGAGTAATGAAAAAGAACCAAAATGAGTACTGATGAAGAACTGAATCGATAAGAGTAGTAGTATAGATAAAATCTTAACGATACACATCCCTAGTTTAAAACTACACTTTGTCAGAAAGTGTATTCCAAATGTGAGTCCCAGGCTGACCCCCACCTCCATCCAAGAATTGTTCCAGTAAGCGAAAACAGTGAAACATGACTATTTCCACCACTCATGGGAGAGCCATCAGTGGTGTCTCTCCATATTCCCCTTACTGTAGATATTGCTCTTTCGTTACAATTCATTGTTTGTTATTTGTCAGCGCATGAACACACAGTTGCTCATTCATTCACTCTCCCTCCTTTTATCCATTCCTAGGTGTCACTCCACATAACTTTTATGCTAACGCAGCCCCCTTCACCATTACCTGATTTGTTGCAGTAACAGCACCACAGCAACAGTAGTGTGATAAATGCAGGGCCATGCTTTGAATATAATCCATAAAGCATGGTAACTGAAGACATCAGTCTTCTTGTTTGTTCAGTCATTCCTTTACTTGTGCACAGAGTCTCTTTCTCTCCTATCCTCCCATTCTTTCGATCTCAAATTTTCTCTCGTCATCATGTTGAAGCTGCTTGACCTGTATGCTGTCGTGATCCAATTCTTTATGGTTCTCTCCTTTGGATTTTTCCAGACTCCACAGGTGGGAGGCTAGCCTCCATCTTAATGAACAGCACTGTTGACTTTCTGAAATGGTGAAGGCTGATATAATGACCCTTACAATCTCTATTCTTTCCATAAAACAAGTCCCTTGTTGGTACATTTTACATGTTTAGTTTACAATAATAGTATGTGACCACTGTGTGTGCACCTCCATAAAGTTGCATGATGTGATTAAATTACAGTGTTACACACAGCAGCTATATTTCCTCTTTGCTTTCTTTTAGCTGTAATCTTTAAAGACTTTAAAGGCTCGTGCACACCTACCATTTCTTATAGACAGGTCTTTAGCAGAAAATATCCATAGGCAAGAGAAAAGAGAAGTCCTGCACACTATTGCAAGGACAGTGGGAGCTCTCTTTTCTCTTGCCTATGTTTCATTTATCTGATAAAGTATAATTTTTACACCTTCTGCTGTACAGTGGTTATAATAACTATTTGGTATTTACAGTTGCTATATGAATGCCATATATTGTCAATCGATAGCTATGTTAGTGCTGTATTTCTACACTAATAAATAGTCAACAATGTCTATAGCTTTGATATGCACCTTTCTTTTATTGATGTACAAGAAACTATTTATGCATTAGCTTCTAACTCCAATCTGAGTCTTTTTGCCAGCACAAAGACCCTTTTACCCCTCAAGCCAATTCCCCGAAAGTATTCAAAATCAATTAATCAGAGTAATGGAATTGTTTTCTTGGTCTATTTAATTCTTTCTTCCTAAAGGTCAGTGGTGCCCTGGAGATTCTAGACAATGTGTAATACAGTCCAAACTGTGTAGCCAACTTCTTTCTTGTCTGACGAGTGATAAAAACTATCTCTACTGTAGCCATACAGTGTTTTATGTGCTTTTTGTAGCCACCACGGGAGTGCATTCAGAGAAAGGTCCATAGAGTTCTGTCCAGATGAAAATGTCATAGAGTTTTACCTTTCAGCAGCAATGTGGACTTGCAGAACAATGGTTTCGCTAGTGAATAAAAGTCTACAAGCACTGAGCGGGGGAGCTACACTGAAAAGATGTAAAGAGCCGGAGATAGGAAGGACACTGAAAGAGCAAAGCCTGAGCAAAGAGGGATTAGCCAAACAACACATAGCCACCATTTTATTTCTACTCAGTTTAAGATACAGCAGGATGTAAAGAAGATAGCAGGTAGTAATGCCAGAGTCTGTAAATGGGAAATTTAAATTACACAGCCCCTGTGAAGATGATTCTTCAAGCCTATTTGATCAAGTGATCTACTTAGGCAAACTCATTTGGGACTTTCGTATGTTCTATTTCTTGCAATCGGAGCTATCCAAACAAGGATGTTTGTTAAGGCTAAATACATGCTGGGGCACATGTCTTTTTCTATTTAAGAATGAAAATCATAGTGATGTCTTTCTCAAAAAACACACAGACTGTCAAAAAAACATCACACATCAGTTCTGGAGTGAGTGGCAATATGAAGTCTATAGCACTACAAATGAAACTACAACATTGGCAGGGCTGCAGCCAGGATTTTAGAAATAGTGAGGTCATGAGTCCTAGCCCAGGAGAGATATATAGACTTTAGTATAAAATATGCATTTTATTACATTTGGTGAGTAACAATAGTCACTTAGATAATAATCAGTGCCAACTCATAGATGAAAATTGGACTACACTCCCACATAAGTCACAAACATTCCATATTCTACAGATTCAAGGTTGTATAGAATTGCTGAAAAGATGCATAGGCCTAATATGTATTTAAATTAAATATACCAATACACAATATGCCCTTAAAAAAGGAATACTGACAATGTAATTCTTAATTGCAATAAAAAAGTATAATTGTAGTGATAAAAGAGCTATCCCTGAGGCATTTTGGAAATAATCACTGGATGTGTCTATTCCTAATTTCCTAAATATTTCTTGTCTGCAAAAAGTCTGATACAGCATTAAAGTTTATTTGTACAACACATTGTAACAACAAGGCAATTCAAAGTGCTGTTAAATAAAACACAAAATTAACATAGAGAAATATTGTTTTGTTTTGATTTTCCATCTATCTCACCAGTCAAGACTATACTAGAAATTCCACTCGGCCTTGTTAAGCCTTGGTCTGACTACTTAATGATGAGCAAAAGGAATTAGAAAATTAATTCCAAAAACTTTAGCAGCACAATGACATAGAAGAGACTTACTTTTCTCTCATATACGAAAAAATTTTTGGGACATGAGCTAAATGTACTGATGCAATCCTCCACACCATGACCACACAAGGCATGCACCACGTTTAGAGTAAAAGCATTCCTGCAGCAAGTTAGGCTGATTGTTTATTCAAAGCTGCTGCTGTGCAGTGTAGCTTTATTATAATGTATTACCCCATTTCTACTATGATTATCTTTGCCTCTGAAAATGTCAGAGCAGAAACTCCTAATTGATTTTGTGTGCAAAGGTTTGGACATGTTACATTTGAAAGCATATAGGTTAACAGTTTGTGAGCTCGAGATGATGTCAAGCTTTGTTCAGAACACACCACACAACTAATTAGTAGCAGACAAATAGATATACTAGACACATTATACAGTATATATACATGGTTTGACATAAGCAATGGGCCGATGGCCAGTGGCCCATAAAAAGTGTATGCCTGATAAGTTGACTGGCCAGTTCGAGCCAGCGACAGTTGCGCTGTCCAAATCAACAGTTAGCTGCGTTGCTGTCCTTGGCTGTCTCCATATTAACATTGTAACTGCTGGGTGTGTTAAGGCCTTTTCAGACTGAAAGCAATTGACCTCATAGCTGGCTACAACCATGAACAGCAGTGGCCATATTAACAGGCTAGCTGTGACTGGGGATGTCATAGTGGAAGAAAGAAAGGCAGCATTAGGTTTGCTGTCGCAACACGACAAACTTCAACTTTGGCCTTGAATTATGCACAGAAGACACCCTGCTTGACCCAAAGCTTAATGTTATGTGTTGAATGTTAAATATAAGCTATGCAGCTTACATATACACTTTCAAATAGCAAATTACACATTTCCTGTATATTTTGCAATAGGGGTTACTAGGAGAAATCAGAGCAATAGTGACAATACAATGTCCAGCCATGCAGCTATGTGAGGCTGTACACAGACACAACAAAGCTTTTAGCTATCATATCAAAATAATTAGGCTGATGATGGTGCTAAATGAAGTTATTTCAATTCATCCTGAATTTGGGACGTGAAGATCTAAACTTCATGTCATAGCTGAACACAGGCACAGGAAACAAGGGATTTGGACCCAAAAGACCACTAAGCAGAGCAGGTGCAGTTCTTGGTGTATTTAATAATAAAATAACAGGGTCACAGGCTTTTGCGGTATAGAGGCAGGCAAAAGTAAAAACAGAGGTGAGCAGTCAAAAAAAAAAAAAAAAATCCAAACCGCAGTACAGGCAAGAATCCAAAGACCATAAATCCAAACAAAATATACCAAAACCAAATACACGGGTGACAGGTTGGGAAACTTTACAACAAACAATGGAAAGACAGTCACTTAAATATAGAAGATGGAGGCACAGATGGAAACAATCAAGGTGGAGCAAACATTCACACAGGCGTAAAAGCACCAGGGGAGGAATTGACGTGGACTGAAAGGAGAGGAAAGGAAAATAAAACAAAGTAAAACAAGAAATAAAGAATAACTGACACACTGACAAAACAATACAGACACTGGGAAAATAAGGAGACAGGAAGTAAGTAAGTAAAAAACAGACACAAGAGGAAGGTTTTAACAAAATAAAACAGGAAATAATGACACACACACCCAAAACCATGACACTTCATGGTTGTCAAGACATTTCATTCAAAAACACAAATCAGAACGTCATGGTGGTGCTAGAGGAAAAGTCAGGAGATATCCATGACAAGCAAACTGAATTTCCTGGCAGTCTAGTATAATACTTGCTCAAATATTTCAGTGTGGACTAAAATGGTTGACTAACCAGCAGACTGACGTCTCTATCCCTAGAACCATGCCGCCATAATGGTTAAAATGTAGATCCTGTGCTCCAATGTGTTTAATTTACACTACAACATGATATAGTGTTTGGATATTATACAATACATTTTCAGGCACAACTCTGCACAACTATACTATATAAAAAACCTAATCTGTGTGCAGCAAGCCCTCAGTCTGGTTCTTTCTGTTGCTGTCTTTCAGTTCCACTCTCCCTCTCAGGCACACTCATGATGAACTCTCATGCTGAATTGATTACAGCAGCTGTTTGATTGTTGGCCGTCCATCTGCTCCACCCTCTAAATTGTAACCCCTCCAAGAAACGGTGGCTGGCTACTTTCACATCCCCATCCCCTTCTGCACCATTTCCATCAACAGCCTTATTCAATTCCCCTGAAGCACAAGAAATCAAATTTGCACACAGTTCTGAGCTTTGCCCCCGTTGATTTTTAGTGCAGGACAAATTATATTTGCTTTTCAGAGAATAATCTGAACCCAATTACTTTTTGTACTTGTGAGTGAAAAAAATGGCACAGTTAATGCTGAAAACACACTTTCCTTTTTCTGATTCAAAACAGTTGCTTTCTTGGTTACGTTCAACAGTTTGTAACTCATTTGATGTCTTCTGTTTACTGTTGCCGTCTGCAATGTGCTATTTTTTCCCAGCTGTTACTCTATATGTCTGGGTGAAGGATCACTGAGTGTAAAGAGATAACAGGGTGGGTGGTTTAAGTATAAAGTCAAAGCTGAGGTTTTGTATTTCACACTAGTGTACACACTAGTTAGGAAAATCAGCTTTCTGTATTTTTCTGTGCTATCCTGCAGATATTTAAATGTAACCTCACACCCATTATTCTTTGCTCTCAAATTTGTTTTTAAATCTTTTCATGTAGTCACATTGCCAGTAATTATCACCATCTCACTTCTCCTTATTCACACAGACCAATCTTTCAACAACAGGAAAACCTGACCTCCTGTGAGCCTCTTTGTAGGTAATAGCTTCAATGCATGTTTCCCTGTGTATAATCTTTTTATTGTTCAGTAATGGGCTTGGCCTTTGCCTGCCTGCATCACACACCAGAGAAGATATGGATTTGTTACATGAAAAAGAACAAGAGGTAAGAAGAAGATACATTGCTCAAAGCTAGACTGGCATGTGTCACATCTAAAATGTGCACTCCACCTTCTGTTTTCTGTCATTGGGTGACAGCCACGCATGCTGCATACTACAGCTTGGAATCAGCATGGACAGTGTATTATGTATATAATATATACATCATTATTTTGAGGCTGGTGCAATCTTAAAAATGTACCAGGGAATTCAATTAACATGAAAGTAAAGGAGAAAAAAAGATCTTAAAATCTAAATCATAGTCTCACATGGTGACACATTTATGTATTGTCTTTTGATAAGGTATGTGTAACTGAAAATAGGTAATGTCACTTGGCTGTTAGGTCTTTCAGTACTTACTGTATACATTTCAATACAACTCTGTCAGTGGAAATCACTCACTACAGAAATGTCAGGTCAGAGCTGTTTCCTAGTTAGTCCCTAAAATCAGTTTCAACGTGCATTTTCTAGGCTACATTTGGCTACATGTTTCCATTTCAGTCAAATCAGTCAGAAGTTAAAGGAACACTTTGACATTTTGGGAAATACTTTGATGATTTGTTTTTTCACCTACAAGTACTCTGTGCTGGTTTCCTGGTAACTGGTTATTTTCTACATTTATTTTAACATTTTACTCAAGTTAGTTGTTGATCCAGGACAAAAAACTAACCCAACTTGGCAAAAACACAAGCAAACTAAGGCAATTACAACCCAAGTTGTAATAGAATTATTTATCTTTTAAAACCCTATTTCCTGCCAAGTCCCAATTATCATCATCATCATCATCATCATCATCATCATCATCATCATCATCATCATCATCATCATCATCATCATCATCATCATCATCTATCAACCTTACTATGCCTTAAATTAAAGAGCAAATTAAAGGGAAGTTATCATTCTTTCTATGGTGAAAATTAAAGAGCCAAAGGAGGGAACTATGAGGATGTCTGAACCTAAGTCAGTGGTTAATCTTGTTAGCACAGTAGGCTACAATACAGTATGTGAGAACAGGATGTGGGCAAGAGTGTCTCAGTGAGAGAAGAGCCTGTGTCATCTGTAACTCCATGCAACAGTAACAGTCAGTCATAGTCCACTCACTTGCACACTCCCTGGGGTGAAAACTCCTTAAAGAGAGAAAATTGGGAGGATAGCTATGACTGAGCTGCATAGCGGCAGCTCCACCTCAAACAGCCCATTCCAAACTCAATTACCACACATCTGCACCCCTGCCGCCAGCCCTGGCAATCCCAGGAAACTCTGGGATGGTTGGCCAAAAAAAGGAGCTTTATCTTTGGCTGCTCAAGTAGCAGAACACCTAAGGCTTTGAGTCAGTTGAGCACAGGGACTGAGACTGCAAATGAGGTCTGTCACATCAGCATTTGCAGCTTTTCATAGTACTAAAATGTCATAAATCCTTGGAGAATAGAAAATATGCAAGCTTGATTTGAAAGGGAGATGCAGTTTAAGGATGGAAGCACGAGCCCAGCAGAACAGTGAAGAACCATGACATTTTCTCATCATGTAGGATGGGGAATGAGCAAAATAGTATGGTGTAAAATACAAGAATTTACTTGTTTTAGAGCAATTGCTTGTCCCTCTATGGGCCGCAGAGATAGCAAGCATGTAGCTCTGTCATTGGCAAATTTACATGCTGAGGCACAAGTGAAGATGCCATTTTGCTGGACTAATTTAGACCTTTCATGCCAAGAGAAACTGAGTCCATAAAATCCTTTCCATCTGACAGAATGGCTCTATGATGGAGAGGCATATTATTCAACTAGAGTTCTTTGTTTAAACCTGATAAAAAGCTGTTTGTATGGTTTCCCTTTCAAGAGGTATATTTGTGACTCAACATTCCTTTATTAGTACAGTCAACAAGTGTTTCGGCACATGGGGGTGTCTTGTCTCCCATGAAAGTTGGAACATTATGATGCCAGCCAGGGCTCTGTTTAATTACCTCCTCTCTTTCTGCCCCATTGATTTACATTGTGAGCCCCTTAATTATACAATTCATCACCTTTTAAACATGAAAAACGGTGTAAAACGAATGCTAATTAAACCTTGTCGAAAGGTTTTCTGTAAAGGACCAGTAAATCAAGCAAATGGGCTTTGTGGACAGTGTGTATGTATATATGTTGTTTCGTTGTATTTTTTTATTTTTTCTTCCATGTGTCGCCATCAATTCTACTTAATCCTCAGCAGCAAGCCGATGGAGGCTCAATGTCTTTAGAAACAGGTGCCGTGAATTAATTTTAATGCCTCTGCTAGCTGCAGCTTTTGTCTGTTTGTTTGTGTTTTGTTGTGTCATAATGAGAAGAAGTTAATAGGGAGAACACAGCTCATTCTCATTCAACATCAATGGAGAGGGAGAGTTGATGACTGCAAAAGTTCTCTGATAATATTATGGATTCACAACCCTTTGTTTTATTGCCATAGATTTGTGTTCACAATCATGCACATTTACTATCATTATTTTTTTCATTCTATGTCTTCTATGTCATATTATATTAAAGTATAAGGGTTCAGCAAATCCCACAAAAAGACTAAAACCAGAAATAAATTGATGCCGCTATAAAGTATTGGCTGTGTATCCAAAGCCTGATATATCTTATTCCTCTGTAAGCCAGATATGCACTGTCTTGCTGCTGTGCATACTCACAAGAGCATCCCATGTGTATTAATACGCAGTGGAAAGTAGTCCCCAACGAGTGCACTTTTTACACCTATATATAAAATTTGCTCAAAACTACCATGTAACTTTGAGTCAGACAACATTACACCCAGGCTCCAGGTGTTTTAACACATTTCTTAGAATTTGTTTGAATTTAAAAAATGTAAAATAACGTCTGCCTTATTCTTTAAACCTTTCTGAAAGCACTGCAAGAGAGTACTAAGTCTCCTTGACACCAATCAGTCACTCACACTACCATTAATATATATCATGTGCAATTTACTTCCACAAAATGCATGGCCTGTGGAGGCCCTAATGAAATGCTGTCACTAATGCCCATACCTCAGACAGTGAGAAATACTTTGTTTCTCAAATTCATTCACTGGTGCGAGGATGATGAAAGGTTGAGAGGGAGAACTCGCCTCCGCTGTTGGAAATGATGGCTCTTTCTCCTTCCTGATGCCTCGCACTGTCAACAGCTGTCACCAACGTAGCGCACTAAAATGAAATAGTCACAGGAACAACAAACAGAGCAAAACTCATAACAACAACAGCTCATTTTGTTAAGTCACTTTGAAATGGAGGCTCCTGCACAAAGGGTAGATGTCTCCTACCCAAAGCCCTGAGCTTTGACATTGAAAAGCAGAGGTCAGTTAGTTCAGTTGAGAGCATGTCTCAAAATGAAATGACTAGTAAATGGTATACTTACATACAATGTATAAGGTATTGTTGAATATATTGTAAAAATGTAGTCAAATCTAAGCTCAGTGATGTGCCACAGTATAGACAAAGGCAAGTTGTACAACCATTCCAAAAGGATGTACACACACTCCAACATTAACCGGGCTACTGCAGTGTCATTCTAAAGTATTTAGATATACTTCGTATAACCTTGCCTGATGTATAATAATTTCAGAAATTTCTCTTGTATTGTGATGTTGTGCAGCTCGTATCCAAAGGCAAGTCATCAGTGAATTAATTTGAGTAACTGGCGAAATATTTTGTGTCAGCGGAGAACTGGGGGCTTTTTAAATGTCACCTTCTCTATATTCTGGGGATGCTGAGGCTTTTTAAATGGCACTGCATTAATGATCTGCGATTAAATGCTCAATATCAAATAGAGGCTGCTCCAATTACAGTTTGTTCAGTTTGGTTGTTGTGTGGCCTTCAGTTTGCCTTCATGAAAAACAACTTATAAAGACACATGTCGCGGTGGTGCACGTTGGCAGCTGTGAAATTCTCCCAAGATGATGTGTGCCATTTCCAGTGAACCCCTTGCTGGAACAAAGACTTCTTTTGTGTCTTTCCTCTCTCTTGATCCAACATCAGTGACCAAATTGAAATCCTCTCCTCTGTAGTGACCTGCAAATATCTGGGGACATGAGATAGGAGCGCTCACTGCCTTAAACAATGCCACAGAGTTAGGCTCTGATTCATGCTGAAAACGGATTAATTTCTCCACAAATTAACTGCTAATTCTTCTCTTATCTTTGCCCCAGACTCTCATTGAGTGAGTCGCCTTTCTCTCTTCTGCTTTCTGTTTCTTTCTTGTTCATGGCTCTGACTTTGTGTGACTGGTCTTGGGCATGAGCTGTGACTGGCACTACCCTTTGGTAGTCTCTCCCATGAGTCTGTTCTGTACAGCTCAGAGACATGTCCCATATGTCCTCATTTCCTTTTCTGAAAGACGTCTGTGAGCTAATTTGCCCCCTGAGCTGCTTAAGCATTTAATGACAGTGACCAATTCAATTAGATGTGTGAAGTGCATGCCTGTCATACACCCACAAACGGGTACAATAAACATAAATTTAGATCTCAGAATACAATAACAAGAAGTAATTTACCACTTGGTGAGAAATGTGAGAGTGACCTTTGTTTGGTGAAGATGAACACATCATTCTTTCATGTTTGGGACAAATGATGCAGGGTGGCATTTCTTCTGTTTATTTATATCACAGAACAAGAGAACTGAAGCCACATATCAAGTCCCAGCAAGCAGAAAGCAAAGAGCAGTGTCTACTATCTAGCACTAAAGTTTATACTTACTGCTATACTTCCATGGCCTGTTTGAAACTAGACCTTTAGGCTATCAGCAGCCTTCACCAATGAAGCCTTTGTAACAAGGGGATACAGTGAATAGCTCGGCCATCAGATTAACAGCACCTAGCTCATAGACTGGAAATGTACGGCCGTGTCTGCATTTTGCGAACTTTCGAAAGGACACCAAGAAAGGACATGGATTCATTCAAACACACCTCATCATTTATTCATGAAAAGTGAGCAGGGAATTCAAAGCCTGCTTATTTTCTTTTATTTAAAGCGGACTTATAGAGAATAATATATTTCTCGCTGGGCGATCGTGGTTTATCTGCTAACCGCTACTCATTTGGCATCCCTAATGGGCTAACAGGAAAAATTAGAATGTATGCATGCCATGCAAGAGCATTGATATGCACATAGGCTCACACCCACAGGTGAGAGTTTATAGACTGAGACTTATGCACAAGAGGTTGTAGACTAAGATTTCACTTAACTATAGATGCATCAGTATCCACTCATACAAAATCGGTAATGGGCTCATTATTTTCAGTAAATATTGAGTTTCTCGTGCACTAAAAAAATCTGCCTGTGAGGGTTATGAGCCCCGTTGGAGATGGGTGTTTCTATAAATACTGTGACACGATTCAGGTGAAATGTCCTTTGAAGTCAAAAGTGACTCGTGCTGAGATTGACAGTGGCATTTAACTTCACTTGGCAGCGCCTTAGCCTTTCATACCTTGATTAATAAGGAAAACTTATTATTCGCTCAAACTCCCTTAATATTGAGATAATGTGTCACATCAGTTTTTTTAGGAGTCATTTTTCATAATCGTTGTGATAACCCTCCTTGAAAAGGGTGGCTGGGTGCGCGGAGAGCCAGGGTCGGTGAGGTAGCAGCCAGGGACAGCTGTAGCACTCTATAAATGAGTATGCTAATGCTGACTGACATTTCCTTGAACAGCGGAGAGGGAGAAAATGCTTGCTCCCAATTATCCTAAACGTCAGTGTAAAATAAGAGTCCATACCCATCTGGGAATAATTAAACAAATAGCCTACAGTAAAGAATGTCGTAAAGCAATAATTAAAGGCAATATGTAAATTTAAGACAACATGTTGTTATTCAAATCTCTATTATCTGGCTTTTCATTGTTAAAGAAATCTAATATTAGTTTTGTCTTGTCCACAGTGGAAACTTACATAAACCTTCCTACAAACTTCAAGTATAAAAAGTCACTTTATTGGTGTTATGTTAATGCTTTATCTTTGTGATGTTTTCAAAGGCTGAAGGCCAACACTTACCACTTGCCAAAATTTACAGAAACCTTTAAATAACCAGATTTATCTCCAATTACATCCATCTGTAACATCTGCATACCGCTGAGGTCAGAACATTGCAATGACAAGAGGCTTATGTACTGTTTGTAGCTTATCTATGGGTGGTGATGGAACAGTGGATAAGACACAGGAGCCATGGGTTAATTTCCCACTGCAACATCCCACCTGACCAAGACACTTAACCCCTATTGCTTTTTTTCCCCTTTTTTTGGTGTATGTGTGTGTGTGTGTGTGTGGGGGGGTGAATGGTGAATGTATCTGCATAGTAAGATGAGTGGGAAATTATTTATTATTAAACAATTTGCTTTAAGGTGAGTTATATATAAGTTAACATGAAATTTCTAGGATATAGACCAATCTTTATTGGTACAAACACTCACTGTTTTGTGGCTTTTGAGACAATGAATGCAACAGAGTTTCATCCTTGACATTTAGGCAACATCCTCTCAAAATGCCATGGTGCTGTTACTTCTAAACTACTACTTGTTTCTCTGATTACAGTATTTAGATGTAAGTCCCATTCCATTCAATTTACCAAAACACAAGTATGAGCATTAAAGTAAGTAACAGCATTAAAACTTTCTGGATGTGTTTTTTTGGAGGTGAGTGCAGTTGAGACAGCTGACCTTCAGGCACTGTAATTTCTCTAGTATAGTTGTTTTAAATGAAATGTGTTTCTAACTAACAAACCTACTTTATTCTTTGGATAAGTTAACTTTAACTGAACCTGAAAGACAGCGTCATGTGTTATGTGTTTGAGAAAGGCACTGTAGCCCACATCCTCCCACAGGTTTGAGCATCTGAATCAATGCCAGAGGTCTGGGCTTAATAGGAGCTGTCCACCAGAAGTGGTGCTGAAATGCTGACTGAAAGGCAGCAGCAAACTGCTTTTCTGTCACTGGCTATTTCAGTGTGCACTTTAACCACACACTGTCAGTTTAAATTGGACAACAGTTATTGTACACTGAAAAAGTTAAAGTTGGACTAAACAATATGTTTTTATTAACAATGGACCACATAATTACATGTGATGGGATAGGGGTCACTCATAGAATCTATAGAGAACTATTGCAACTCTGCAGTCTCCCTCCATTTACTTCATTTTGGAACACTGTTTTGGTTGTCTGGCTTGCAACTTTACTCTCATTAGCCTCATTTTATAGGGCTGCAGCTAAAGCTGATTTCCATTATTGATTGATCTACCATGTTCCCATAACCCAAGGTCAGACCCACAATATTCATAACACCACAATAATCAGTTAACTATGATAGAAGGTAAAGAAATATTAAATATTCACATATTAGGCAGAAATCAGTGGCATGTTTGCTTTATTAAAATGATAAAACCATTCATCACTGATTACCACAGGTGGCACTTCATTTTCTGTTGATTGACTTTCTGTTTATTGAATTATTTCAGTTTTGTTTTTTTCCTACACCAGCAGGCAGCTGTTTTATACACTAACTGCCCAGCGCCAAGCAGCAGGAAGGCTAGGTTAGTGACTTGTTAGTCAATATAGTGTAGTATGTAACAACAATAGGGTAATATATGCTTCTAATATATGGTGGGGGGCTAAAAATAAATTAATTCTAATGTCTTTCTGTATCTGCCTGATGTGTAAATAGAAACTATTGTCACAAAAATACTACACATTTACCACGGCAACTTTAAAAGGTGATAATGTGTCTATGTTGTGTTTGTTCTGCTGCCCCCACATGGTCAAAAAATCAATTACAGCTGCTTTAAAGTGAAAAGGATTATGTCTTTTGAGGCACACACTGGTCTATATGTCTTTATATGGTAATGATAACAAGAAATCATTAAGCAGAGGTAGCTACCATGAGTTATCATAACAAATATTGCATCAAATGTTTAATTATGTTAATGCCTTCTTTTTTTAGTCATTCTGCCTCACAGTGTCAGGAACAATTCCTGTGCAATGACCCAGTAACTCTGTCTCTAATCAGCCACCTGTTTACTGGTTACCACTTATTAGTTGTTCATCATTTTCTATTTCAGACCTGTTCATACTGTTCATATTGTCATTTTGTATTGTATTTGCATTGTACCAAATCCACCTACCACATGTGCATTTTTACAATACTTATTTATTCCAGCATCCTTTGCACTATGCTCCATCACACTGTGTAAATGAGTACATGTATGTATGTATGTGTATGTGTACCTGTATATCTCATCCACCTCTGGCATGCACATAATAATGATAATAATTTTACTCCTGCATCCTTTGCACTCTGCTCATTGCACTATTGTCTCAATCTGTCTATGTTGTTTTTGTTTATAGTACGTATATATGTGTTCTCTATACTGTGGACTGTGGGTGATATAATAATTGTATCATTATTGTACTGTAAGTAAGAACATTGTGATCAATGTACAAGCCCGAGTCAAATTCCTCGTATGTGTACACATACCTGGCAAATAAAGCTGATTCTGAATCTTCTAAATCTAATTTTGTGTGGAAGCTGCTACCAACTGTAAACCTCAACCAGCTTGGCCATTTAGTGCTTTACGTGAGTTCAGTGAAGCAAGGACATTTTTTTTCTTTGACCCAATGATTAAAAAGCTCCTCATATGTTATTTCAATTGGACTGCAGCCTATTCATCTGGTTGGCAGAAAGTTGTGCATATTCCATATCCGGCAAGTTATTAATCCTTGTGTCATGCTTTTAGATTAGGGTCAGCAGAATGGATTTCTTCTGTGCAGGTAAGGGGGTGGAGAAACAATAAACAGAGAAAGTGAGAGACCAGGAGAAAAGATGAAAGCACACCAACAGCTATAATTTCTCACATATCTGGGAAATTCATACATATACATATATTCACACACATGCATTTATGCTATAGTGTATAAATATATTCAATTAAGTCATCACTCACTACATGAAAAACAATTATTGGCTCTTTTACTGTTCAGCTCCTTATGGAATCAGTCTACAGGTTCCTGTGAAAGAAACACTGGCTGAAATAGAGGAGCATATCAGCATGGGTAGAAAATTTTCCTGCTGTTTTAAATATTTGTTCTTTGTCCTGCAGATGAAAGAAAATTTGATTCAGTTGAATTTTCCTTTTCCTTTGTCCTTAATTAATAGAAAGTGTGTCATACACAAGTGGTAGACTGTATAAAAGAAGTGGACGTAATCACCATGATCACCCCTTTGTTTGTGGACTGCTGTTTTGAATCCTCGAGTTTGGCCGATAGGGTGCCACCATGTTGATTTTTTTTGCAACCAGCGCACCGGATGTGATCATATTTGGACGAGACTGTGAAGGAAGTGTGTAAAGCTTTCTAGCTTGGTTAGCTAGGTGCATTTGTAATTCACATTTACTGTCATTTTAACAGTGGTGATAATTTTGGCGAGCAAAAAACAAGCTTAAAACAAAATGTACTCACAAGAGAAAGTGAACAATCAACTGCAAATAAGTTTTTTCAGTGGTCCTAGTTAAATTTATACAGTGCCATGCCCACCATTAGGAATTATGGACAGGGAGAGAACATTTTTCAAATTGGGCCCCTCATCAACACCCACTCCAGCACCACCTCCACCCACCCTTAGTTCTAATACAAACACGGGCAATTTCAAAAAAGCTCTTGGCCATTAGCCTTATAGTGACACAGATGGAGTCCCTAACAACCTTTTTCAAATTCAGTCTTCATGTATTCAGTTACTTAATATGATTATAAAGCACAAAAGGTCATTATAGTTTGTTTTTTTTAAATTAGACTTTGACAGTTATGTTCTTCCTTTTAACTTAAAACAAGAGGACAGGAAAAATGTAAATGCAAGAAAATGTAAATGAAAAATGTAAAAAACTTCTGCAAAGCATTAAATCATAAAATCAAATTATGAGTGAACAAATAAACATACTTCATCTTTCCAATTCAATCTCAAGGTCTACATTAGTCAAAGTATTGGTCAAATTATTCGCAAAACTGAAATACTGTCTAGAGTATATGGCTGAGTCAGCTGAAATGCTAATATTATAAACAGAAGCTTTATTATGTACAGCTTATTGTAGTGTAACCATATTTGCAGCTGTATCCTATTTGTGATGTGCTGCTGACTAGTGTTAACTCTAGGTCAGTTTTCTTGAGAACTTGTTTTACCATTTTAGGCAGACACCTTAGACTTCTGAGCTCTTAATTGAGTCTATGCTGTAGGCTAGACTCCGATCCTGAGCTCTCTCTCCTCTCTCTCCCCTGTATGCAACCTCGTCCATTATGCATGTTACTCTCGACTTCTCTCTCCGAGGTCGCCTCTCCCTCTCCTCCTATCACTTCCCGCAGGTGTTTCTGGCTCTGGAGCTGTAGAGTCTGGATCTGTGGTTGTGAGTCACCTGCTGCGCCTGTGTTCCTGCTTGACGCCCTCTGCTACAATTATTGTTACTAGTTCTATTGCTATTATTGCTGCTATTATTATCATTAATATTGCAATTATTACCATTAACACAACTATAAATCTCTGTACCATTTTTCATTCAGTCTATAGCAACATTACCTTTACTGTCTTTACCTCTATCTGTATACTGAGTGGGTTGCCTCCCTCCTCTCTCTCTCTCTCTCTCTCTCTCTCTCTCTCTCTCCCTCACCCCCAAACGGTCGAGGCAGATGGCCGCCCACCCTGAGCCATGGTTCTGCTCGAGGTTTCTGCCTCTTAAAAGGAAGTTTTTTCTTGCCTGTGTCGCCTAGTGCTTGCTCTTGGTGGGAATTGTTAGGCTTCTGTAAATAACATCACAGAGTGCGGTCTAGACCTGCTCTTTTATGAAAAGTGCTGTGAGAACTGTTGTTGTGATTTGGCGCTATATCAATAAAATTGAAGTGAAATTGAATTGAACTTGTGGGTGTTATTAATCTCTATTAATATAAAGGGACACAAAATTCAGTGATAGATGACAATTCAAAATATAAGAATATAATGCAGTAAAGGTCTCAGGCACTCTGTGCTGCTTTTAGATATGTTTCTTCTAGATAAACCTTTAACAACACAAGGTTGTTGTACAACAAAATCAACGTTTGCAGTCCCTTTATGCTGCACGCACAGAAGAAACAGATTAATATATTAATATTTTAATACACATTGTAAGAGCCATTTGTAGGGTTTTTGTGTTGGGTGTGGTACGCTTGTGGGCCAGTAGGTGGCTCCCCATCTGTTTCTAAGTCAAAGGTAATTTAGGTAGGAACCTTTATACAGGTGAGAGGGTGTTGCTGGACGGAGGAGAGCACCTATAGTTTTTTGATGAAATGTGTAACATTTAATGGATTATTGTAGCAACCTGAAAATCATCATCGGTGAACAATAAAAGCAAACAAAACGGCAAGTGCAAGCAACATTATTTCGTATCACAGTAGTGGGCTACGGCGCCTGGGCCAGCGCGTCAATTGGATGCCTGTCTACGCAACGCTCAGTGGCTTTATGTGTAGACTTAGCCACTACACACATTATACATTTATTAAACTATTTTCTCAAGTAATTTCATCTCTGCACAAATGTATGATTTAGTCTTCTGTCCTCTATGTTACAATCCTGCCCTGAGTTTCTCTGAGTTTATTGTTTTGTCAGTTATTTAGGCTGCGTTTTGGTTCCATGTCTTTGTTCCTAGTCCTGTGCCTTAGTTCATGTCTTAGTATTTACTTCTAGTTCTTTGTCTGCATTATTTTAATTTGGAAAACCCCCAACCAACCAGCCACCAGCTGGAAAGCAACCGGTCTGCTAATGGGCTGCTAGCCAACCTTCAATGTCTGGCTCTCCATTAGAGGTCTGACCGACTCCTGCTCCTCGTGCCCAGTCTGTGGTGCGACCGGTAACAACTCCGCCGGTGATCCAGCCAACTACTGCACCTCGTGTCCAGTCCATGTTCCGGCCCATATCAGCTCCTCAAGCCCAGCCGTTAGTCCAGTAGTTTCCGGTTCCAAGGTCTCTGTTGGTGGTTCTGCCAGTTCCTGCTCTGTGGTGTCGGTTGTCCACCGGAACCAGTCCCGCCGGTGGTCCAGTTGACTCTAGGTCAAGAACCTGGTCTGACCGGTTCCCACTCTGCCGGTGGTCCAGCTGAATCTTCCTCCTTGTACCATATTGGGAGTCAAACCAGTACCAGGCCTGCCGGTGGTCCACCCCACTTCAGCTTCTCGTTTCCAGTCGATCGTCATCAGCCCAGCTGTCTCGCCGGTGTTCATCAGCCCAGCTGTTCCACTGGTGGTCCTCAGCCCAGCTGCTCAGTCAAGGGTCCTCAGCCCAGCTCTGCCTCCTGAGGTCCCAAGCCTCCTGCGGTGGCCTCCAGAGGGAATTTGCCTTTACCGCCGGCCTCTTTCCCAACCTCCGGAGAGATCTCGCCTTCGCCGCTGGCCTCTTGTCCGACCTCCGGCGAGGCCTCACCTTCATCAGCCTCCGGTGGGTCCCCGCCATCGACATCCTGTTCAGCTCCCAGAAAAGTTCCACCCTCATCGTTAGCCTCCTGCTCAACCTCTGGAGAGGTTTCGTCCTCACCGCCGGCCCCCTGGCCGGTCTCCTGGCCTGTTCGGCCCTTCTGGTCGAGACCCTGTTCAACCAGACAGTTTCTCTCCCCTGCCTTGGGGCCAACCCCCTGAACTCTGCTCCCTGGGTCATATTCCTGGATGACCTCCCAAACTTAGTTGCCCCCCTGATCTGCCGGGGCTGTTGGGTCATATTCTGGGACAACCTCCTTAACTGTTTTGCCCTCCTGACTTGCTCGGTCGACCTCCGAGTTGGCCACCTGAACTGTTTTGGTTCCTTGTCCTGCTCTGCCCTCGGGCCACCCACCTGAGAATTCCTTGTCTAGCCCCTCTGTCTGCTCCCTGGATTATCTAGTTTTTGTTTGTTTTGTTATTGTCTGAAGTTAGTTAGATTGTCTGGCATTTTGTAACTGTGTTCTGTTTGTGTTGGTTATTTAATTTTCCTGCCATACCATTTTCACAATATCAGCAGAGGGTAGGTTATCAGATAACCCACCCTCTGCTGATATTAAGTATGTAATTTGTTGTAATGATAATAATAAATTTATTTAACATGTAAATACATCTAAAAGGTTTCATTATTTATATAAGACAGTAAGTAAAGTGTTGTACTTGATCCCTTTTAAGGGTCAACCATAGACCCCCACTGGGCCCTAGTCATCTGTACTCTTTGACCTCCTATGAAGGTTGGGTCTGCACAGTGCCATAGCTAGGATACACGCTAGCCTGATTGACAGGTTGCCATTAGCGACTTGTCAATCACAGAGCAGTCCCACCCTTAAAATGAATATCATGCTCTATTAAGGAAGACATAAAACTAGCGACTGAGAATACAAACTAATTATGTGTTTAATGAGGGAAAAAATCAGGTGAGAAGTAGGGTCATTTTGCCATTATTTCCAATGATTGCAGACTTCTTTTTGCAACCACAGGAGTCGCCCCTTGCTGGCCGTTCAATAGAATGCAGGTTCAAGGGATTTCTACATATGCCTCACTTCTCAGACCTGGAGGTTCCTGTTTGATTGCAACAAATTGTGTAGTTTTTCCATTTCGGCTACTGTAGAAACATGGTGCCGCAACATGGTGACGTCCATGTAAGTGAGACTCATGGTTGTGTAGATAGAAATGGCTCATTCTAAGGTACTTAAAACATCACATTTCATTATGTTTGGTCTTACAACACTAAAAACATAGTTATAAATCTTGTATTGCATTTCTGTTGATAGATCCTCAGAAATATCACATACTGAACCCTTAAATGCAGAGCTCTTTACAGTGAAGGCAAGAGTTAGGAAAAATACTGATAACTTACTGAAGCACTTTGTGGGACATGGTTACAACAAGAAACTGCTGTACAACAATACTTTCAATAAGATTAATTTTATATGTACAAAAACCAAAGATGCGTAGTTTCATTTCAGATTTCCTACACTTTCTTTTACTGTATTCTTCTGTTGATGCTGGAGCTTTCAGGTTTAATTATGAATTGACCAGTGAGAGAAACGTAAAGGCAATCCCCAATTCAAACTGAATCAGCAGACACACATGTATATGTAAATATTTTAAAAAGAAGAAATGTATCAACATCAAACTAGAGCACCAATGAGTTTGCAGACTGATGACAAGACAGTGAATCAGGGACAGCAGTTTGGCAGGGACATAACACGTGGTCCTATACCTGTAGGAAGGGTTATTGATCAGTACAGACTTTGCACCTGAATAAACAAGACAAGAGGATTTAATTCCAGGACATGACAGCAAACTACTGGCTAGTTTCTCTCCCTGTATTTGCTCTGCTAATGGATTTACTTATTAGTTGTGGAGAAGGTCATTGCAAGAATTGTTTTTCTTATCTTTTTCAAATGGAGCTAAATCAGGGCAAAGGGTTTTGTCAGTTTGGAAAAAAAAAAGTAATAGAAAAACTAAAACTTAAAATTAAATTAAATTAAGTTTTAGTCTTAAACTTGAAAAATATAACCATGTATTCAAACTCACAAATTCAAATAGGTGTAATTTCTTTTTTTTTTTTAGTTTCAGTTATGGTTTGATAAGTGAATACTGTGGTGTGTTCATTCTGGTATGTGGAAGTGGGAGAAGTCCAATCTCAAAGTGTGGCTGCTGAACTGCACAATCTGTGTCACAAAAGTGATGTGTGGTGCAGTGCAGAGCAAATTGAGGACCCAAACGCAGGACACACAAAGGCTGACTGGTAAAGTTCAAAAGTTTATTTAAGAAAACCAAAAGCGAGCACACTTACAGGTGAGTGACTGATAAACCAAGTCCAAAAACAAAGTCCAAGAGAAATCCAAATCCAAATCCACAAGACAGAGAATCCACACACAGGGAGGTGCACAAGGCACAATGACCTGACAAAGACAAGCCAGAAACACCAGGTATATATACACAGGCACTAACAAGCAGGGCGGGAGCAACACAGGTGAGAGGAATCAGGGTAACGAGGCACAGGCAGGGAGAGAGAGCAGAGGAAAACAGAGAGACTGAGAAGACAAACAGACATGGGGCAGAGTGAATAAACAACAGGCCCAGACTCCCAACTGGCACATAGACAATCATGACAATCTGGCACAGTTTATTGCTCTTACAGTGTGACAGATCCTACATTTTGTCTAATTTGAACTTCTAACTACTTTAGTTGGAACACTGCCATTTTGTCATTGTATTTACTGCCAATTAGTGTTGCTTTCGTCAACGAAAATGATGACTAAATATCGTCGTCAACGAACCTTTATCACGTGACGAAAACGAGACGAGACGCAACGTAAATGCTGGTCATGTGACGATGACTATAATTAAATGTATTTTGCAATATTGTTGACAAATAAAAACGAGATTAAATGTGGTTTACAAAACGAAAACTATGATAAAATATCTCTACATTTTCATTGACCAAAACGAGACGAGACGAAATGTTATACCGTTATTTCGTCTCGTTTAGTCGTGTTATTATTATTATTTTGCAAGGATTTCTGCAACACACAAAACACACAAACACAACATAAAATCAGGCCTGTTCCTCTCTCCATCTTCAGCGTCATCACTCCTCCTTTTATGCTTCCGCTCCTCCGTGAGAGTTGCAAGACCGGTGCGTCTCACAGGTAACGTTCATTAACACTCACGCCACCGGCCTCGCGACGTTCTCTCACATCCCTCAGCCTGCTCGCCACAGTATTATTATATCTTTTAATAGTTTTTAGGATGCAAAATCTGACTTCAGTTTACAAGCAATACAAGTAACAGACACACACATTTTATTTGCACTTTTTAGTATGTGATTTTTGCTCGAGCATTCAAGCACCTTGTTTCTCTTTATGGTAAACTTGAATGTATTCATTTATTTCTGCCATTGTCATGTGATGCTATTTTATTTATTGTTTTTATTTATTTTATTTAAATTTATATGTGTGTACTTCTAACATGTTTGGTTGGTAAATTTCAAATCAGTGCATCTTCCGTTCTGTCACTTCCGTGTCTGAAATGGATGTATATTCTTGAGTCTTTAAGGCAACAATAATATAAGATAACCTTGTTTGAAATGGGTTTGGCTAAAAGAAAATTTTGGTTTAGTTTATACTACTAGTAGGTAGTTATATTATATTGACTGGGTTAAATAGAATTGCATTACTAAAAAGAGAATAAAATACAATTTGCATTGACTAAAACTAGACTAAAATGTCATCAGTTTTCATTGACTAAAACTAGACTAAAATGTCATCAGTTTTTGTCGACTAAAACTAGACTAAAATGGTCAGACTTTTAGTCGACTGAAACTTGACTAGACTAAAAAGAGTATGAACGTGACTAAAACTAATAAAAACTAAAATGACAGCTTGGCACAAAGACTAGACTAAAACTAAAATTAAAATAGGCCGCCAAAAACAACACTACTGCCAATCACCTGTATATAGTGGATAGAAAGCATTGAGGCACAGTTCTCACAGTACCTACGTTTCTTGAACGCAACATAACTGAGGAGAGTCTTCAGTCTTCTTTGTAAAGCCTTGAATATAACCTGGCGCTAATACGCACACAGATAGCTGCAGGCCCCACAGACTACCTTTCTTTATATTTCTTTATATTACTATATTTCTTTATATTTGTCAGCTTGGTGGATTCCTTACGCACACAGAGTGTGCACTCTTACACTGAGTCTTTACGTACCCCCTTTGATGACGATTTTTACGTCACACGGACGCGGACTCTGCAAACGGGGCCAAAAGTCTGAAACGGGAAAAAAAATATATGAAACTGAAACTGAAAAATTAAGATTTGAAGATGTAAAACTGCTTTGATTCTGAAAACATTAAATGTGGAACTGAAATTATCCTCTAATATCTAAATATATAATGTGAAAAATGAAAATTTATTATCTATTCAAAATAATTTCAGAATTGACTCAACATTTTATTTATATTGAAAAAATGGGACACCAATTTTTAGTTTGAATACATGGTTGAACTTTCAAGTTACAGTTTTTTATAAAAAATACAAAAATATATATTTTTTTACAAATTAACAAAACCTCTGTCCCTAATGTATCTCCATATTTTCATGAGCCTGTGGTAATAGAAGCCTGGAAGAATTATACCTGCACATAAGCCAGCAAGAGTCACTCAGTGTAACAGGCAGTAGAAAGGCAGCAGCTCAGACTGTTGAATTGAGTGTAATTGTTTCTAAAATTGCTATTGGAATGAGTGATTGCTTGATGTATGATTCTTACTTATTTTCCTCATTTGGAGATGTCTCTACATAAATATCTTTACCTCAATTTTTAGATTTATTAACAGTAAAAGCTGCAGCAATTGTGGAATTTTTCTTGTAAAGGTTGTTGATTCTTTGTCTCTGTTTTTGTCATCACGACACTGCAAACTAAATGAAAAAGGACATGGAAATGAAAACTCTGTGAAGCCATTAGGCTGCACCTCTCAGTGGGCCAGTTATATTATTTGGACTCAAGCAGTATCAGCATATGAAAAATATATTACATTTGCCTTTATTGAATCCAAGGCAGCTGAGCTCTGTTTTGTCAAAATTCTCCCACGGTGAATGATTCCGTTAGAATGCATACCAGCTTACTGGCTGGCTGCCAGGCTATCAGGGCACAGTTTTATTCAGGTATGTAAAAAAGCTCTGTGGTGCTCTCAAGCTGAAATTCGTTTTTAAAGATGTTTTTCCGGCATGTGCTCAATTCTGTATCTTTGATGGAACAGGAGAAGAAGGGAGATGTCTGAGGCAGAGTGGGGTGGGGGAGGTGAAGGGTTTTTAGGGAAAGACAAATGGGAATGAGGAATGGGCCGTCGAGCCCTGTGCTCAGCTAATGGATCATGCACCTTCCCCTGGAGTGGTCGGCCTCGCCTTTTACTGACCATGGTGCCGCCGCACTGTAATTACCTAGAGTGAAGGGATAGCTATTGAGAGAGGGGCCAGCAAAATAGAGAGGAAGTGAGTAAAGACTGACAGGATGGAGGACCACTTGTCAAGCCACTTACACCTGCAGGAGCATTTCTACAGAGTTCCTAAATGGCCTGATTCATCCGATCTGGGTTTACAACCTTTTGGATTATTTATATGAAAATCAGAAGAGAGTAACTACCTCTCTATATTCTTCTGTTTAGCATCGTCAGGATGGCTTGCCATTGGTCAATGGGGCAAATTTAAAAGTCAAAATTCAAATTTTCTTCACATGAGCAAATCCACTAATTTCTCAGTTCCAATGGAATGAATTAAAATTGCAGAGAAATTTAGCCATTTTAGTGTCTGTCTAAAGTTTTAGAATAGAAGTATTTCATTTGGCCATGTACTGTATGAGTGCAATGAAAGCAGCCTCTATCTTTGGGTCATAATTTTCAATTAAATTTTTTTTGTTGCTGTGAAATAGGCTGTTAATTTTCTCTAAGAAAGGTTGGAGGGATAATATTTCGACCCAGCAGTCCTCATGCTTTTCCATGACCTCTGCAGCGTTAACACAGTCTATCTTTGGGGCACACAACAACTCATTCTCAGCCTTTGTTCCAAGATATCTCCCTCCAGCAAGCTGTAACTCACTGTTGAAAGTGAACAATACTCCAGAGTTTCTTTTCAAAAATAAACCTACATCACAACGGCCATCGATAACCTTCTCTGACATGTATTTTATTTATCTATAGAGGATTGAGATAACAGTTTTAAGAAAAATAAAAATTAGTCAGAGAGAAAAGAACAAGAAAAAAGAAAGAGAAAATACAACTCTTTAGACCTGCACTCTCCCTCCAACACTTTCTTTCTACTCATCTAATGAAGGCGAAGTGAGACGGCTCCTTGGTATTCACTGAGAAAGGAGAATGCAGGGGCAGGCAGGTTTGCCGCGGGCTCAGGGTTAGTGCAATTAAACGGCTGTCTCGTTGGATTATTGTGAAGGTTGCCTGGGTAAAATTAATAGCAGTCAGTCCTTTTGTGCTCCCTGAGCTCTCCCACCTCTTCCCACACACGGGGTCATGGGTGCCTGAGTGTCCAGAGGAGTGATATGAAGGGCAGGGCAGAGAAAACGAGAGAGAGAGGTAATGGACCAATGAACCAGAGGAAGGAGAATGGGGAGATGGAGGCACACATATGAACAGTGAAAAGAAAAGTAAGCCTCTGTGCTCACTATTATCCCCTGATTTCCACTCTGTGACATATAGCAGATGAACATACAGCGGCTACATGCCTTTCCATGCCATGTTAGTTCTTTTATAGTTTGCAGTTAGAAAAATAACATCCTCAGCTGGTTTATGTGGCTGTTTTTGCTTCTATTTGTGTGTGATAATAATAGTTCAATTCAATTTCATTTCAATTTTATTGATATAGCGTCAAATCACAACAACAGTTATCTCACAGTGCTTTTCTTAAAAGAGCAGCTCTAAACTGCACTCTGTGAAGTTATTTACAGAAACCCAACAATTCCCACCACAAGCAAGCACTAGGCGACACAGGCAAGGAAAAACTTCCTTTTAAGAGTCAGAAACCTCAAGCAGAACCATGGCTCAGATTGGGCGGTCATCTGCCTCCAACCGGTTTGGGGTGAGGGAGAGAGAGAGAGAGAGAGAGAGAGAGAGAGGGCAAGAGAGCAACAGAGAGATGAAGAGACAGAGGAGAGGGAGGCAGCCTGAATGAAAAATGGTACAGATATTTATAGTAGTGTTAATGATAATAATTGTAATATTAATGATAATAATAACAGTAATAATAGCAATAGGACTAGTAACAGTAGTTGTAATTGTAGCAGATGATGTCGAGCAGGAACACGGGGGCAGCAGGTGACTCTCAACCACAGACCCAGACTCCTCAGCTCCAGAGCCAGAAACACCTGCGGGAAGTGATAGGAGGAGAGAGGAGAGGGACAAGAAAGCACACGACTACGGGAAAGGGAAGAAGTCGAGTTAGTAACATGCATTAATGGGATGAGGTTGCATACAGAGGGAGAGAGAGAAGAGGAGAGAGGAGCTCAGTGCATCATGGGAAATCCCCCAGCAGTCTAGGCCTATAGCAGCATAACTAAGGGATGGTTCAGGACTCACCTGAGCCAGCCTAAGTATAAGCTTTATCAAAAAGGAAAGTCTTAAGCCTACTCTTAAATGTAGAGACGGTGTCTGCCTCCCGAACCCAAACTGGAACCTGGTTCCACAGGAGATGAGCTTGATAGCTGAACACTCTGGCTCCCATTCTACTTTTGGAGACTCTAGGAACCACAAGTAACCGTGCATTCTGGGAGCGCTGTGCTCTGGTGGGGTAGTAAGGTACTATGAGCTCTTTAAGATTAGATGGTGCATTTAGAGCTTTGTAGGTGAGAAGAAGGATTTTAAATTCTATTCTGGATTGTACAGGAAGCCAATGCAGAGAAGCTAAGACAGAAGAGATATGATCTCTTTTACTGGTTCCTGTCAGAACTTGTGCAGTAGCATTCTGGATCAGCTGAAGAGTCTTAATGGACTTTTTCGAGGAGCCTGATAATAAGGAATTGCAGTAATCCAGCCTAGAAGTAACAAATGCATGGACAAGTTTTTCTGCAACATTTTCAATAGTTCAAGTTAAAAAACTCCTAAAGCCAAGGAAGGTTGCTAGTACTGCTGATTCCACTGAGAGTCAACACCCAAATCTGCAGCTCTTTGCAGTTTTTACACACTTTCACCTTATTGTTTCGGTTTGCTTGTCTTTAAGTATAATAAAATCTTAAAACATGACCATGAAGGTTTGTGGGCTACCTGCAAAGCCAAAATGGTAGATATACAAAGTAAAAATGTGGGCGGTGAAAAGAGTTAAACTTTTAACTAGCCAGACCCACATATTTTTCTTAGGTGCTGGCTGATAAAATCAGAAATAGACAAATAGAATAGACTGACTGAAATTTGTCTGGAAAAAGAGCACTTAATTTTAATGCTCAAGCCAATTGTTTGCTAACACTCCAGCCATAACATGACAAGCTGACACAGTAGTACCAACCCGTTCTCATTCCTAGGGCATCAGATACTTACAGGCTCTGTTGCTATGAGTTTGGAGGTGTTCTACCCAAACTGCAGCTTTAAAAGAATACATTTTGAATACACTTCGTGACTTTGATCTGTGAAAGGTTATTTAATAAACAAGACATACACTTGTTTGTTTTTATTCTCAGAGCCCGGACAGGTTTAGACAAGCTTCACTAGCTTTGTTAAAAGTTGAGAACCAACACTCTTAAAGCTGGCTCATTTACTCAATGTATTTATTTTGTTTAACTTGAAGAAAAACATAAAAATAAAAATGTGTGATTTTAGAGATTTTGGTCTCTCAGCACAATGACACTTTATGACAAGACTGTTAGGAGCTGTGCAAGGTGACTGTGCTCAGCTGTTGTTCACCAAGGATTGCTTTAAGTATGTGACTAACTCTAAAACCAAAAGTCATCAATTTTATATTTCTGTTTACAGGTTAAAAAACGAAATGCATTCTATAAGTAAGTCAGCTTTAGGGGATTTTTAGGGGATAAACTAGATGACTACTCTAGAGAGTGTATATTATTGATATTATTACTACTTCTTCTTCTTTGTATGCATTCAATGTAGTGACCGGCATATACACTGCGGGAATTTTACAAGTACGTAGTGACGAAATCCTCTCTGTAGAGTAGTTTGTCTGTTTTCGGCCACTGTAAAAACATGGCGGCGTAACATGGCGACCTCCATTGTACGAGGACCAATGATGTATGTAGATAGAAATGGCTCATTTTAAGGTAATAAAAATATTAAGGTTCATTAAGTAAGGTCTTTATACACCATTATATTTATATTATATTGCATTTCTGTCAGGAGATCCTCAGAAATATTACACACTGAATTTTTTAGACTCAAAACTCAAGAAATACCATTTGAAAAGCTTATAGTTACAAGGAATTTGTGGATAAACTGTTTGACCTTTTAAACAAAAGGAGCATCATCTGAAGAATAAATACATCTGAAAAACTTCAGAGTATGGTCTAGACCTGCTCTTTATAAAAAGTGCTGTGAGATAACTGTTGTTGTGATTTGGCTCTATATAAATAAAATTGAATTGAATTGAATTGAAAAAGAATATACACTCATATGTATGGCACAAAGTGTCTCTTTCTTTGTAATCAGAGCAGCTCAAAGAACCCTATCTTGCATTAGATAGACTCTTACAAATAATAAGCAATTCTTGGTAATAGAAATGCCAGGAGCTCATTATTCCAGGTTTTGTTTTCCATTTAAAATGGAAATACTAGTCAAGTCAAGTTTTATTTAAAGTGCAAAATCACCAAAATATATGGTCCCAATACACTTTACAAAATGCAATGAAATTAAATTAAAAAAACATAAAATACAGAATGCATGTCATAAAACACAACATAAAATACAATCAGAATAAAATCAACAAGATAAAATGATTTAATAACTTAAAATTTGCTCAATCCTACTCTAACTGAAAGCTTTATTAAACAGAAAAGTCTTAAGTCTAGCCTTAAAAGTGGTGATGTTGTCCTATTCCCGAACCCAAATTGGGACCTGGTTCCATGGTAGAGATGCTTGATAACTAAATGCTCTTGCTCCCACTCTAACCTTAGTAACATTAGGTACCATAAGTAGCCCTGCATTTTGAGAGCGCAGTGCTCTATTGGGGCAGTATCAGGAGTTCTTTGAGGTAAGATGGTGCCTGGCCATTTTAGGCTTTGTAGGTAAGTAGAACAATTTAAAAATCTATTCTATATTTCACAGGGAGCCAGTGTAAGGAGGGTAGAACAGGAGAAATATGCTTTCTGATCTTGACTCTTGACAGAACACACGCTGATGCATTCTGGATCAGCTGGAGAGGCTTTAGAGACTTAATTGTGCTCCCTAGTAAAAAATTGCAATAGTCAAGCCTGGAAGTGATAAATGCATGGACCAGTTTTCTGCAGTGTTTTGGGACAAGATGTTCCTGAACCTTTGTGTGCTTTTGATTTTACGTATTTCTCTATATGTCCTTCATGACCCGACATGAAAAAATGTACTGGCTTGGTGTGCACAGGCTGGGGAGCAACCCGGGGTTCAGTGTTTTGCCCAAAGACACTTGGATGTGGACAGGAGAAGATAAACAGGAGGATTAAACCACCAACCCTATGACTAGTAGATGGATAATTTGTTGAACTTGTTGCCAACAAATACTAAAACTAACAACCATAATTTCATCCAGGTTTGTAGTAGTGGTTGTAATAGTGATTTATTTATTTCCAATCCTTTTTCATGCAGTTTTAATGTTATTTTGTCTGCTCTCTAAACAAAATGAAGCTACCTGCCGGGACCTTATGACTTTTCTCATTCTTTCTTGTCTTTGTTTGTCGAGTGTGCTCAGGTTGTTGCATTATTTGTCAAAAGCAACACAGCGGAACATGTGCATACTGCAACACGTTTGTCTTACTCCTTTCATTTTTAAGTAGGAGCAGTAGAGTTGAAGAAAGTTGGTTTTGGAACAGCAGTGGCTTATTTATTGTTTTAATCTTTTTATTAAATCAATTTTAATCTTCTTTCCGTGTTTTCTATATTTTTTTAAAAGAATAGGAATCAATGCAATAATCCATATCTGTAAGATTTTCCCATCAGAGTTTGGAGATAGCGTGTCACATTCGGAGTTTATTTGCCAGACCTATTTGATTGTGATGTGCTTGTCTTTTTGCTCAGACAGATATTGTCTTGAACTCTGTCAGAGTGAATAGATGGAATGAAAGTAGGCCTTTCCTGAGAGAATAAGTAAACGGTTCAACAAAGGTCAACTCTGTGAATTATTAAAAGTCTTTATCTCAGCATAGTAACATAGGCCATCATTTGAGAGATGTGGGTTGCGCAACCTACTAGATGATTCATTTGCCAATTTTGATGGAAAGCCTGCGGGATGAAACCTGAATCAATTGTTTTATATGTTTTCTCTCACTTTTGATGTTTTCAGAGACTCATTATAGGCTCTGCATTTGCCTTTCTTCACATTCTGCTTCACAGCCTCATTTAATTTTTACATGGCCAACAGATCTTCAGGTGGTACCACTGTCTTTAATCCACTGAGTATGCTTGTATCACTGGTATATCTATATATAATAAATGGAGTGAGACTAAGAATGACATATGCTGTACACTGCAGCAGTGTGAGTAAAGAAAGAAAGACAAAAGAATTTTTATTGTTTTTTTCATCATTTTACTTGTTTAATGCTGGTTGCCTCTCTGGCTGCAAAAACAATACTGGTTTTACATGATACATGATTTATTTCACAAATCATGTTGCATTAAACATTTTCATTAATTGCTTGAACAAATGCAGTCTTCACTGGTCTCAATTTTTTCCTCTCTCAATCCCGGGCTCCTTCAACCCCTCACTTATTGCACCAAATGAAATCACACAAAAATGCAACTTGCACATGCCCCATATCTCCAGGAGTGTAATTACTGTGAGGGTGCTTATTAGGAGAAGTTCAATCCACTCTGTCAGTGTTTACACTCTCAAAGTTACAGGGAAAAGCCATTGAGTGAAATAGGATTCACTAGAAAGTCCACCACCTGAGAGCTGTTGTTGTGTGTGGCCCCATCAGACATAAGCACTAACACTTCCCTGTTTACACCCATGACTGTAAATAAGAAGTGGATGTAACCTCTGGCTCTGAAAAGAGAAGCTAATGGGGTAGTGCCTTAAACCTGAATTATTTTCCACAACAGGACGCGACTTCACTGGGTGCAAAAAGAAGTCAGATTGTATGGAAGTCTATAACAAAATTACTCACTTAATTTATTACTTTTGTAAACACTTTGAGGCCACTTTATGGCCTCAATCACTAGTTTCAGGTCTTCAGCATGATGTTTATTTTGTAAATCCCATTTATCCCATTTCCCATTGACACGTGAACTGTCACTGTCACCCTCCTGTATACATATGGTTACCAAAATGGCGACGGCCAAAATGTCAAACTCGAGTCTTCAGAATGGTACAAAACAAACCAGTGGGTGACATCATGGTGGCTATGGCAGTCAAACTGTCATTTTAATTAGTGTCCACTGTCTTATTGAATCCTTTTTTCAGGTCAAACATTTACTCCTTAATCTGTCCCTTATAGTGGTTTTTCAGAAGTATGTTAATGAGAATTAAATACACAATTCTCATTAATATACAATGTTGACAAGTATTCTGAGAATACTTTCCCATTCTTCTCTCCATGTGTCCATCTGGTATTTTGCTTGGGATGTTTAATTAGGATGCAGATCCATCTCCTTATACAAAGGAAGATTGGTTTTGAACTATTTCCGGAATGTGAAACACATTTCACATCAGTGTTGCACCTTTTGATTTGGTTTGGTTGTCTTTTTTAAATGTAGCTGACCACTGCATACCCTATATATTCTACAATATGTTAATACAAAAGCATTCTCCCCATCATGATCCTGTTCACAAATATTTTGATTTTCTTTGATTGACAGTGCTTTGGACACACAGATGCCTGAATGACCACCCATATGCATGCATGAAACCATTGGGCTAGTGAATCTCCCTTTTTATCCATCTTTCTCTCCACCTATGAAGACATAAACAGCAGTAATCTGGCTTTACAAAGGGTTAGTTAGTCAGTCACCACACGCACAATGACACAGTCTTAACCCGTCTCCCCACTGATAAAGCACACTCCAAAACCATCATAACAATAAACCAGTGAGTAATTGCTTAATAAATCAAACTGTCAACCTAGCCGGTTCCCATCAAGTTTAAGCCAGGTTGCAGACCTGTAGCCTAGTTGAAAAATTCCACTAACTTTCATCTTTGGAGGATTTATAAAAGTTCTTACATGAATCTATAAAGTGACAGAAACTTTAATGTCTGCTCAGAGAACGATACCAATTCTAGGTATGACTATATTTTGTAAATGCATACACTAATAGATGTTAGAGTTAGGGTTATAATTCTCATTTTCCTAAATTTTAAACACAAAAGATGTTGTAACTACAACACCACACAACCCAAGAATAAATAAAGTTATTTGAAGTTGAAAGTTTCTTTCCTGTCTGTTATGTCATGGTTGGGTGCGGTCAGAAGAGTACTTTGTTGCACAACCACCAGCCACTCCCAATAGTTATGTCATGGTGTAGTGACACACCCTGGAGTACCATTCTGCATCACTGCAGGTTGATGAAAAGCTAACCCACTGTGGGGTAGCCAAAACAAGTCTCCTGTTAAGTTCCCCTATAATGTCTTACAATACAGATAGAGGTGATTTTGACTAGAACTGTTAAATATTTTTCCAGCATTTGTAAAGCAAATGTTTTTTTTGCTGTTTAGGCTTGAATATTATTATCAAAACCTATGATGGCCCTGTGGAAACCTAAAAATAATAACAAGGTATTGCTGCTTTTAATGTTAAAAAATGGAAATATCCTTGCAAGAAGTCAAAGCAAATATGTTGCAGGAAGCAGAGATCAAAATGGGAACAGAATCATTAGACAACCACCTCACATGCTGTAAAGATGATAAGTGTGTGAGCTGCATTTCCAAATGCAGATCAATAGCCATCTTGATGAACATATATAGCCTGATCTGAGCCCCATTTGTGCATTTCTCCTATGCCTAGCCTAATACGATCTTTCTCTCTCTGAAGTTTCTCTCTCTTGCAGGATGAAAATGTGTGCCTGCATATATTAGATTCATCATACATACGGTATAATACATTTTCATGCATTGCACTCATTGTGCATGTGTTTGTGCCAGACACAAATGCTATTTCTTCACTTTTTGTGTGCTTTCAGCTGAAAATCTTGCGTGAGATGCTTTCACTGATCAAATATTCATTGATCAGTTTCACAATCTGCTGGATGTGTTATGTCCATTTTCCTTTGTTGCATTCTGTTCAGAGCCAAGGTGGCCTTTACTATTCAGATCAATGCACACAGACCTATGCTGCTTTTAATATTTCCAACCACATCATTCAAACTGCCAAACACTAATGAAATACACATACTGTAATATTCAACACCTGTGCTTCAACTCCCCTGATAGGTCTCACAATCTCCTTTCATATTCAGGTTTCAGGGAAATGGCGATATTCACCTCTGAAGATTACCGGAGGTCATTCTGAGCAGAGGCAAAATAAGACAGAATAAAAATAAGGAGAGGTGCCTCTTAAAAATTCATACTGTGTTTATCCCTGACGTGATTTTGCCCTATCACAATGGAATACAAGACAATGCATAGGCGATAAGATCTATTGGGTTTATTTTCATTGTCTCTGAACTTCCAATCTCCTCTGAGGCCCTCCCTGCCCTCAGCCATGACCTTGTCCTCACTTACATCACAAGTTTTTGCTCCAGTTGACTTCTTTCCATTTATATATATATAATTTTATTTTTAATTATGCAGGTGCTAGAAATAAACTGTTGACTGCAAGTATAAGGAAAAATTCAGGAAAAAGGAAAAAGAATCAAGAGAACTTGTGATTCAGTGTGTGTGAGATTTAAAGTTAACATTGGTGTGCAGCTGATGGTCAGTTACTAAGTTATTATTGCAGGTCATGTGAAGTGGGCTTTATTATATGATCTCCTTGTCAAATTGCAACAGTAAAAGCACGGCAATTAGGCAAGCTCTAAATGTGTGCTCCCCTGAAATCAGCATTATGTTTAAGATGTGTACTGGTTTAAAACTTGCCAGGAGACTATGAAATCCCTTTAGTTTCAGAAAACCACCATCCATAACTTTCTTATTTATTTTTCCATGCCTTCATTTCAGTCCAACTGACCTGACAAAGCAAGCATTTCACAACTTGTGTCTTAGCAGAGAGTAATTAACTCTCAAAAGTGCCACTGTAGCTGCTTTGATTTAGTGTTTGACCTTACACACTTGCAGCATCCCATGACAGTGCCCTGCTCTGTCTCCCTAGCATTTGATTCTGCCTGACCTCTCTCTTTTTGTGGCAGCTTTACTCACATAGAGCAAAAAATCTTTGCCGTAATCAGAGCTATAGAAGGGAGACTTGATTTAGACCTGACTGCTGTGAAACTTGACATGACTCCCTAACTTGCTTCACTTGAAGACATTTTAAAAACAAAACAATCTAAGGCTCAGAGTCTCTGTCTCTACTATAAAAAGCTTACATCCATGTTAGTGGCTGTCTGAGGCTGTAATTTTGCTCACTGTTTTAAGTTAAATGATATTAGAATAACAACATGCTTAGCTACCATGTTCACCATTTTAGTTTAGAATGTTAGCATGCTAACATAATTTGTTATGTAGCATTAATTTTAAGTACAGACCTGCCCGGTACCAGGTAGGACAATCGATTTTCACTTCAAAATGCAAATGGCAAATGCATGGACAATGTAGTATTTTGTCACCCTAAGCATGCACCTCCATGAAGCTAGGAGACTTAGCTACAGCTCAAACCAACCATTTTTACCCATACCAAACACAAATCAAACACCAAGCATCTAAATGAACTTATATCACAACGTAAATCGCTCTGTAATCACGTTGCATTTATTGCCACTCGGCAAGCTCACCGACCATCAGGCTTTGGTCGGGGGTAAATCAGCACTTGATCGGCGGTCGCCAGTCGTTATGTGTGAACTACTCAATGACGCATCAAAATGGCTCCCCGACACATTTCTGACAGATCACCAAGGTCTGCCAGATATCTAGCACGCCAAATATCTGGAGGAGTCAGCTGACTCGACATCCACATCCAGCCGGTCGTGTAGTCTGCAGGAGCCTTAACTGTTACGTCCTCATGTGGCTCGAGCCCAGAGGTGAAGAGAGGAGTATCAAAAATAAATGAACACCAAGTCAAAAGAAACAGGTATCAGATTATGTGCAACCAAATAGATATATTTAAAAACAAATGAAGCTCAAAGAGGAACAGAAGAGACACATACACAAAGAACTAGACTACTTAACAAAAGTAGGTTTTAACTAAAACACAGAATTAGCAACTTAAGTAAAAACACATTTAACACCCCCCTCTTCCTAGGGGTATGTCAGCCCACAGCTCAGCTAGTCCCAAGCACACAGCTCCTCAGGCAGCTCCATTCCTGCTGCACCTGAGCACTGCCATCTGACCCACTGGTCTGCAGCCTGACACGCTGGCCTCTCAAGACCAGCCACATAGCCCGCTTGCTGTTCTCTCCTTGCTCTCTTTCTCCAGGTACTGATTGGGGAATCAGGTGCAGCTGCTGCCCATCACACAATATGACTCAAATCACAAGCCGACTAATGACAACAAATGCAGATACATTTACAGTTAGTTTGAAAGTCCTTTGCTCACTGGCTCTGAATACGCATACAGTCAAACCATGGGTCACAGGATGGACGGGATGTTCATCAGCCTGCAAATCACCCACCCAAACAAGTAGTGGAGGGAGGCCTCGGCAGACTACTCTTGTCATTTTTTTCTCCATATTTTTTCACCCGCAATCCGTTATCACGGCAGCAGGTGAGCCGCTTGCTTGTTAAACAAACAACTCAAACAGCCAAAACAGATTCAAAGTTTTAACTTATGATGGTGCTTCATAAAAAGGATCAGGTCCTTAACCTTATCCTTTTCATCAAGCACTATCATAACCAATGTCCTTACCAAGGTTAAGGAAACCCAAGTCACTGCCCAGAAACTATGAATGTTTGTCCCACATTTTGTGATAGTCTATCTTTTCTCTATCTTTCACTAAAAACCTAAAATGCTAACTTCATACCATACAGACCATATGTCATATGTCAACTGTTTATTGTGTCTATCTGTGTGTATCTCATGAGTCAGCAGGCTGCAAAACTAATTTGTGAAAATAAATTTCCCTCCAAATAATGGCAATCTAATTTAAAAGGAAATTGTTCAAATGTGAATTACTTCTAATAGTCAGCATTCAGTGACCTGAAATATATCCAATTAACTTCCAATTGTCTTAGGAAGACTCTACAGACTTGCCTTGAAGGACTTAGACTAAGGAACAAGTCGGCTGTAAAACATAAATAAACTTGTAGTAATTACTTAACTTGCACTTCTAGAGATTTGGAGAAGAGCCACCCTCTCTGTGTCCTCCTACAACATTACAGTACTTTTCTTAACACAAAATAGGTCTTTATCACATTTTCAGTTTTCAGGTTTTCTTGCATTGTGCTGTATACTAAGAGCACACTTTGGAAAACAGAGACAGGCTTTTAATGAGCAGTTCTACCAAAGCAGTGTCTCAGTTTCCACATTCCACTTATGGCAGAAGTACTGACCATAGACTGATGCTGAATTATTTTAAGGACAGTGCTAGTTGCTCACAGTCAGGGGAAGGCTTGTGATTAGGAGAGATCCACATCTTTTGAGTATATACTTAAGACCAATCCCAGTGAAGATAAGAAGTGTCTCTTTTCCTTATCACCCAAAAAATGGCCATCTTATTTGAATGGGAGAAGCAGTTCTCCCTAATAACTCTCCTCCTATTGTTATCTTCACATAATTAATCTCTTTTAGTGGAGAGGAGAGACCTTGTATAACCAAGGAAGGCCAGAACTAGAGGAACTTAAGATCTCTCTTCAAAGCAGCAGGCAGGAGGTCAGCGGGGGACCTAGCTTTTACTTTATTCTAATCTTTCAGTCAAACTGTTTCAGAATGGACACAAAATGACTTTCGAAATAAAAAATGGAAAAATGTTCAGGTTAATTTATGAATACTATTCCATTTTTAGCGTGACTTTTCCCTTAAAATGTCAGTTAAATTGAAAGAGGACTTGGTGAATGTCAATTATTTGTTCAAGTAAAAAAGTAGACTGAAAAGTAGGAGAATAAGTAATAAAGGTTCAGCAAATAGTAAGTTACTCTCTTTCTGAATTCTAAAAGTACAGACCATCACTTATCAGGACTATTTACAGGATTTTTTAGACCCATTTTTTAGAGCAGTGATTCCCAACCAGGGGAAATTATGCTTTTATTTATTTATTTATTTTTTTATTATTTGATTTATTGACTCAGCTGTAAAAACACCACATACTGAGAGTTCAAATAATTAGCTAAATGAAATGTGAGATACTTAGCTAAAAGTAGTGGACAGTGGACAAGAAAACAGAACCTCTGCTTTAGAGAATAAACAGACATCAAACAGTCAATATAACATTTTCTACATGCTGTGATTTCCACCCCCTTTTACTTCACAGATTTTGTTTTCCATGCCGTTATTTTGACATTTCGGCCGACGTACATGTGCAATGATTCACCTCAACTGTAGACAAGCCTGATGACAGGTGTTTACTCCAGCCTGCGATCAACTGTCTAGTTTGACACTGATTCTCCATGATCTTGTCAACAGGAGCACATATTGCACGCTACATCAAATACACACATGCATGTACAAGCTCAGACACATGCACATACACATCACACAGAGATAGAGCATACATGGGTTGTTAAGCTTGTGGCTTGCATCAGTGGGATAGATCTGTTTGGCATCGAGCCTTGTCATTGCTGTCATCTTAATTTTGGGCTTGGCACATCCCCAAATCACCCTCCTGCCACCACACACTACTACCACCAAAAGCTTCCTCTGTACCATCTTCATCAGAGTAGAAAATGGATGGGATACCAACCACAGACTGTTCCACAACTACATGGTTGTGCCTCCCTCTCCCATTGAACACAGAGCAAACTTCTTATGACTCCTTGGCAAAATGTCTGGGGGGTGGGGAAAGACAGTTTTATCTCACTTTTGCAAATGCTTACCCCTCATTTCATCAAGCTCTCCCCTGTGAAATATATCCCTCCTACTCAAGCCAAAGCCCATAGGGGCCAAAAGCCAGTGAAGCCTCTTATTGAAATTGCCATCTTATCAGACGAAATATCGCCAAGACATCGCTTCACAAATGGAGTGGTAATAAGTCTCGGCCAAGTGAGGTGCCTTTTTATATCAGCCCCCTTAGAGTACAATGACGCAGTTTTTATATTACTCAGATGTTTGGAAGATAAAATGGCATCGCAGCAGTGGCCGACTCTCCCGGCTGCTGTAGGGGAGAGCTGTCAGAAACGGTGCTCGATGAGCAAGAGAACACACACACTGCTACTACAGTCTGTCATAAATTATGCTATTAGATAGTATATTGGATTGTTTTTTTTTCTCTGCTGGTTGAATAGGACAGAGCAGATACGGAATTAGGAAGGAAATAAGCCTAGGTGGAGCCCACAAAGTGGAAAACAAGTCATACTCTAATTTCACAGAAAGCTGAAGGAAGGTGACTTGATGTTACACTTTTTAGCCTCATCTTTATTGAATTCCAGTCGGTTCATGAAAACACCTCTGCTTCAAGCCCTTGATGATGGTGCCGATCAATATCTCAATATCTATACACATTTCTGCTGTGTACTTTGAAACAGCTGCATTAAGATTTTTTGCTTTTCCCTTATCTGACATTCTGTCTCTTACCAACATACTTGCAGTTCAACCCCTCTCAATACTCTCCCTGATTCAGGATATGCTCTAATCTCAAACCACTATCTTCAAAAGGCCATATGCCATGCCTCTCTTTTGGGGCTGCCTAAGATTGCCTCCCGGTAAGCACTTTCTGGGGAGCTCTGTGGGGATTGCTCTGTTTGATCTATGCTACCTGTGCTACAATGGAGCTGCAGAGGAGGATCCCCTCTCTCTGATCTCTTCCACACGCCGGCAGCACACTCCGTCTCCCTGTGGGCTGGGCTAATGCCCTCTGAGAAATACAACCTATTTCATAGCTGCTCTTTTCCAGCTATTTCAATTCCAATAGTTCAATGTCTCTAATCCAATTGGAGCTTTGAGAAATCTGTGGTCACAGCTAAAGCCAAGCAGTGGTTCTCCAAGGTCAGTTCATTGATGATAAGAAAACCACCCTCATGATGCAATTCTCGTCTCATGCTTTTCTTCAGCAAATCTTGAAGATTTATTTTAATGAATCACATAGGATTTGGCAACTTACTTGTGGTCATCTTGCGGACAGATTTATTTGCTACAACCAATTACAGCTGAAAATGAGATGATTTTAAAGCTTTTAGCCTGCAAGAGGCATAAGTGAGCTGCCTTTTTTTATTAAAGCTCCAGGGTTTGGTTTGGGTATTGGTTTGGCATTTGTCATGACCAATCCAGTCATCGTTACCTTTCCATCCATGGAGCAGAGACAATTTTGTCACAGAATTAAGTCTGTACTGGAATCAGTAATAAAGCTTTATCCAAGAAGGAAAGTGAAATATATATAAATAGCAACTTACAGTAAATTTGCACGGAGATAGATGACATTTGATTCTCTGTAGTTCTGGAGAAGAAGAGAACTTTTGCTTAGTGTAGGAAATTGGTCATTGTTATTAAATATATTCTAATTATAATTATGATGTTTTATAATTAAATAATTATAAATCATGCCTTGTATTTCAATTGTGTTTTACAAACCAAATCATGGCTATGTGCCCTTAAAACAGCAAAACAAGGCAACAAACGTCTTTTCATGCCGGGTGAGTGAAGTTGTAAGTGTGGCTAATATTGATTTTCTTTCACATTTCCACTTAAAGAAGTAAATATTGCCATTATTGTGAATCTTTTGTAAAAAAAAAACACACTTTGCTGCTGTTATGAATATGCTATTAGGTAAAAAGGCGAGAGAGACTGTTTATTATTTTTAAATATATACATATATAGCCTATACTGTACAGCATCATCTGATTTGAGAGGCTGTAGTGTTTTCAGTTTAGCTGATTGATTCCAAAGGTTTATTACTATTCCAGTAAAGTGGATTCATTTATAAAATGAACTGGCTGAATAGGCTGTCTGTCCCTTTTTAGGAAGGGTTGGTGCAGGAGGTATTATAGTATATAGCAATATATTGACATAACAAGTAACATAACTAATTATTTTTAAAACACAGTCATAAATAAAGTAATTATAGTACTTTTAAAGGAATAACAACAAATGAGAGCCCCCGAGAGCACATGGCGCCTCGATTTAGTATCACCTGCTAAGCAGTGCCAAACTTTTGTTTGAGTAGAAACAAAGTAAAACACATGTGTTACGACCCGTGAGTTCTGTGTGGTGTTTGTGTTGCTGTGGGCATGTCTTTCTTTTTCCTTTGCAGGTGTACCTTGTGTGATGCTGGGCTGATCCCGCAGCTGTGGCAAATCAGCCATTAGTGGACCTTATAAGCAGAGCAAGGGAAATGCTCTGGGTCTCACTCTTTGCCCCAGCCAGCTCGTCTTAGGACTAACTTGTGTGTGCATTAGATTCCTGTGTGGAAGACTGTGTGTATCACTGTGTGGTTTACAGGAGTACGTGACTGGCAGAGGGAGTTGTTATCGCGGCGTCTGTGAACCGGTGTGGTATCTAATAAATACATATAACTCGTTACACGTTTTTGAGTCCTCCTTTAGTTTTTCCACCCGGCTTAATTATCTTTTGTTCGTCCCACACCCCTAGACCAGCCGGAGACGTAACACATGACATAAACATAAGTAGTGGATGTCAATCATTCACACCATAGCCACCTGTAAGTATAGTTAGGAATACTTTTTAAATATAGTTAGTATAGTTAAATATAGTTAGTTAGTATAGTTTTTAAAGAGATTTGTACTGAGGTCATATTGGCATAGTTTGATTTAGCGTTGCTTCTGAATAGATCAGTATAGAAGACAGTGTTGCTCAATAAAACCACAAACTATTACACACCACAAATAAGTCCTTGCCCTGGTGTTGAACATCCTCTAAGAAGATGGCACAAGCACAATTTCTAGAAATCCTTGAAATATTCAGAAACACTATTATTGGATTGCCACTGACATGTTACATCTAGTGTGAAATATGTATGTTAAAATACCAAACAGGTGAGGCTGAAAAATGAATACAGAGCACAGGGTTTATGGTAATTGGAACGTGTGTACACAATAGCCTTCCCTGAAGGAGGCCACTGCCTAGAGGGAAAAGTGTTTCCATGAAAGGGTGTAGATGGTTTGCTATAACGCCTAGGTAGGTGGTACGTGTCAAAGTAACATCCACATGAATGGCAGGACCCAAGGTTTCCCAGCAGTCCACGTGACGTAAAAGAAAACATGATTTATCAGATCTTCTTCCGTAGGTTCATGGTCCAGTTGTGATGCCCATTGTAGGCTCTTTCGGCAGTGGATGGGGGTCAGGATGGCCACCCAGACTGGTCTGTGGCTACTCAACCCCATACGCAAGAAACTGCGATGCACTGTGTATTCTAACACCTTTCTATCAGAACCAGCATTAACATATTCAGCTATTTCACCTACAGTAGCTCGTCTGTTGGATTCGACCACACGGGCCAGACTTCGCTCACCACTTGCATCAATGAACCTAGACCGCCCATGATCCGGTTCACCACTTTTCCTTCCATGGATCCTAGCTTGCCCATTTTTCCTGCTTCCAGACCATCAACTTTGAGGAAAAAATGTTCACTTGCTGCCTAATATATCCCACCATTACTGGTCATAATGTTATGGCTGATCGGTGTATATTGTAGCTCACTGGAGAACAGTAGCTCACCTGTTCAGTGAAATCAGTCTGACTGCTTTATGGTGCAACTGGCAGAAACTGTGTCCTTACAACAACCTCATGACCAATAAACAAAATGATGAAAATACATCAAGAAACCTGGGCTAAAAGTAACTTACTCAAGTCGAGTCAAACCATGTTACTAACGTTTCTGACTTCATCAAACTTCAAAGGTCAAAACCTTGTCAAGATTGAGCCCAAACACAAGATACAAACTCAGCAGGTTCAGTTCTCTAGAAGATTAAACAAAAAATGTTCAACTTAATGTTGGTTAAATTCTAAACTTAAAGTGAGCAGTCCAGTAAACAAGGTGCCTACAAAAGACCGGAAACTCCAAAAGGAAAACATAATGTCCAATATCCAAAAAATAGTGAAACATACAATTGTCCAAGCTGACGATAACAAATATTCCAGTAAACGCAAAAACAGTGACCAAATGAGCAGAGTAACAAGGAATGCAGGACAAAGGATCAGATTCACACACTGAGTCACACGGCACAAGTGACAACGGACTAACAGAGAATAAACAGAAACAAAGGCCTTATATAATGACATAGACACACACACAGGCAGGCAGGGTAATTAACTCCAGTTGATACACATTGGGGAAATCAGGCAGACAGGAAGCAAAACTAAACACAGCAGCAAACTACAAACTAAAACAGGAAACAGGCGGACAAACAGAGCAACAGACATACAACAGACAATTTCAAAATAATGTGGAACAGGACAAGCGAACTGAACCAAAACCGTAGAACCCTACCGACCATCTCAAAATAAGACAAGGAAACAGACAGAAACAGAATCAGAAAACACAGAACACACAACCAGCTCGGATACACTGATAAATGGCTGATTAAGTAAATGGCTATAAAAGATGCAAAACCATATGCTTCAACAGCTGAGCCTCTCATCAACCTGACCCGTAAGTAAGTGCCAGCTACTCTAAATAAAGTAGTTTGGATCACTGAACGAACAACAAAGCTCCCTAGCTCTGTAATTCTTTTATTTACATACTCCACATTTGGACACAATGCCAATCAACTTCTGGAAACAAAGTAATGGCAAGTATATATAAGGTCTCAGTGGGCTTTGACTCCCATACCTCCTATAATAATATAACTACAGAATATATGTTTGTCATTCTGCTAATAATTTTGCTGTTTAATCGATCTTGTAGAATTTTCCCTTATAGGACAAAATGGTAAATGAGCAGAGTAATTTCAAGCATGAGCTTGCTAAGTCAGGTCTGTGTTATTATTAAGGGTTGTATTAGTGTGTATGTAAGGTCACGTGTGTATTCTGTCTTTGTGAGCAATCTGCGATGTGATGTCTTAACCAGTACCTTAACTTGATAGTCAGTGTACTAATAAGGCTCTTTCCCACTACTGTTCTGGCTCCTTTTTATACATACCCACTCAATTGAAAATGCCCGTTCTGCATAACAATTAAAATTCAATTACTTGCAGATGCGAAGAAATTACTATCCTTCTGGAACGTACATTTTACACATCTATTTCCCCTTGGTCACTCCTAATGCAATTACAGAAAAGAGTTAATGGGAGTGAAGATGGGAAATGGAGCAGTTTAGGAGGGGCAGTTGAAGGATGGGAAGGCGTGAGTCACAAAACCAATAATTGATATTGATGCCACATGCTGCTCTCAGTGCCTGAAGGAGGGACTGGTTGGTGATGTGACATTGTCATGGAATTTAAATTATCAGAAGCATTGGAAATGAGCAACATTTCTTTCCTCCAATAGTTTGACATTCATAAATTTATTTTAGTATTTTATACCACTTTTTCCACTTTACTAGTGGTCTTCAATAAATCACTGAAAACACAGGAGCAATCACTGAAACTGAAACAATGAAAAAGAGAAAAGGCTGTTTTCTTGAATATCATTCTAGAATAAATTTGTGATCACTAGGAAACAAAGGGGAGACAAATTGAACTGACACCTCTTTCAAATTGAATTCGTACCTACCACTACACATACATGTTGCACACAGAAACATATGGCCATGGAGCTAGTAATAAGGAACAGTATAGTTAAAAAAACAATGCTTACTTGGTCTTCTGTGTGTGTTGACAAAATACAGAAACTTGAATCATCACAGTGTACATTTTCTATCCATTACAAAGTGTGTCCACACTACAGTAACACACTACACAATACAATAAGTCTGCTTTATGACCATTTGCTTCTCTGTGGGTGTGTCACTAGTCTCTGCATTTATGTTAAACATAGTGGTTTAATCAATTGTTAACATAAAGACATTAATGGATGCAGCTTAAACCTTATGCACCACTCTTCCACTGTCTTGCTTTGTATGTTATATTAGCAGATGCTAAGTGGATTGACTCCAAATGTGTTGGACTGTTCCGAACAATTAACTTCAGTCCTTCACCAGCAGTACTTCTGATGAATCTTTAGGAAACCAAACCTGAGGGCTATTAACATGGAGGAGTGTAAGACCATCCTCAGAAAGAGACTTCCCTTTAGAACAACATCTGATATAAAGTACAAGAGCAAATACATGTCTTGTACATGATGTTTAAATGTGTATATATTGACGTATTGAAGTGGTCCTGGATCCCAGGGCAGTGAAGCATGAAGCTTTACATTAGGAGATTAGAACGAGACCTGGGCCACCATATCTCTGCTCAAGCCTAGAGGGGCTCAATGGTTATCTGGCCTTTTCTCATTAACTGGGAGATGAAAGTGGGAGCTCGTCTTCGGTCATGCGTCCCTTAGAGAAAACCTGGACTGGGACATTAATAAAGGCCTAAAGTCTGAAGGGAATCACTCTGGTCCTATCTCTCACAGTGAAAACTATTCACAGAGTGCTATTCACATAAGCCGCAGCTTCCACTTCTGTCTTTTCCATTTTCACACTAACCCCTAAGTCAAACAAGAACAACTACTCCTCAAACCAGAGAGGGGTTACGTCTCCCAAAGCCCTTGAGACTGTTAGAATGTGTTACACTTTGGCAATGAGGCAATTATGGTTGGCGGTTCTGTGTTTAACATCATAATATTATATGTGTACACTTGTTCTAATTGACCAAAGAGACTTCTAATAAGGAGAAAACAGCTAAATATGCAATATGTGACTGGAATATGTTAATATTTTCACAATAAGAAGAAATTCTTAAATAGGTCATACATTCAGTACAGAGATAAAAGAGTTGGAATCGATGGCTGTAAAACATCTAGGCCCAAGTAATGCTGAAATAAACACCAAGGGATTTCAAATATAAACTTCCCTTTTTCCCCTTAAAGAAACATTTCTGTATTTTTCAATCTGGATCTTATTCTTATATTTGTGTCCTTTATTTAGTTATTCATACTCACTATTTCCACTGTGGTAATTCTGGTAATGCGGCAAAATCAGCAGCCTCAACAGCCTCACAAATGCAAACAAACTGGTGTGCACTGATGAAATAGCAGCTAGTTTGGTTAGCCTGTGAATGTAGAAGTAGATCCCTATGTATTTAGCAACCGTAACTGATCCAGTGAGCTAATTTCTATGTTTACAAGAATTTGAAATGATTTATGTAAAATAGATGATCTCTACACAATGCTAGCCACAACGTTAACATAACCTGTCGTAATCAATATAGTTATGAGAAGACCCAGGTTTGGAAATGCAGAGAATTTTCTTTAAATTCATTCATTCATTCATTCACTAATAATTACAACATGCATGTTCAGGTTACTGTTTCAACATGGAGATCTATTTGATCTCCAACTCCAACATTTTTCAGGCTTCACATTGCTGGCTAAATGGGCTTTCAAATAAGCTGATGAGACTCCTGGTAGATTTTAATTAAACTGTTAACCCACTAGAGGCCTAGTCATTCCAAACTCATGCTGTCCAAGCTTTGTGGAAACCAGTACTCTATTTCAAATTCTAGAGGAGACCCCGACATTTCTAAAGGCACCAAAGATGTCAGGCCTTTGGCCTTTGGGGGATATGTGTCTAAAATGATGCACAATATAAGAAGAATATGCATTTGATAAAATTGTGTATCCACAAAAATGAGCAGGCTTTGTTTTGTATATTACACTCAGTGTAAACATCAAATAGTTTCAATCAAGAGCTGGAACAAGACGAAATGCTTAATATGTGAAATTGTTAGACAGAATGGAAACCTTTAACTTACAGGGAAAAAAGGAATAAAAAAGGGATAAAAGGGGAAAACTGAATGTCAAGGGAATATTGGGATGGTTCGTCATGTTTCCTTCTTAGTTTTTTTTAGCAGTGGATGTGTACAGCAAAAAGTCTTTATGGACCAGGTGCCCAGACTCGATCTACAGCTTCATGTAAGACTCGACTTGTCTGACAAACATGTGTGGCCAAACTTAAAATAGAAACAGAGTGTTAGTTATCTTTTCTACAACACATTTCCCACTTCTTTGCCCAGGTTCAGATGCCATCCATGCCTGGAGGATTGCACACCTGGCAACAATACAAGGATAAGACAAACTTTAAAAAATGGCAGCTGAGTTAAGGATTGGCAGAGTAAACCTGAAAGCCCCTGAAATCTACCGAGATGGATGTCTGGAAATGCTTTACAAAAGCACATCTTATGAATTTTAACAGCTCTCCTCTACGATCTGCCTGGGCAAGACAAAATAGAGAAACACAATGTCCTGCCTTGGAGGTTTGACAGAGATATACAAAATAGGCTATGCCAATCGCTCTGTGAATTCAACCAATTAGGCCAAGAGAGTCAAATGAAACTTCCTGACAAAATAACTAATCTCTCCATAAAATTAGGCCTGTAGTTCAGACTTCTTGACTGTTAAGGTGTATACTTTCATTTGTCTCAACAATTAGTCAGATCCAAGATGAAAATCACATTCTGGTCGAATTCAGGTGAAGTAATAAATATAAAATTGGATTATAGCTGGTTAAAAAAAAGAACAGGTTGTACAATGATGGCAGAAATGGGAAATTGAGATTGTTTAAGACACAAGGGAAACATTGAAGGAAATTGTCAATCCGTGCTGATTTTTGTGGACCAACTTTCTATCCCTCTGTTGAATTTGGTGCCCAGATTGGCTGGTGAACTCATATCATCAAATACCAAGAAGCAATCTTCAAAAATAATGGAGCTTGGAATGAAAGATGGAAGCCAATAAGCCATGAATCGAAATAGATTTACATCATGATTGTAATTTGAAATAGAAGCAGAGTTTGTGGTCAATGTAGAGTACAAATATACATTAGAAAAGCATACTCTGTGTACAACTCAATAAGCACTACTGAATGACACCAAAATAATGGCTTCCCAGAGTTCGATAATAGTTTCCACTGTGTGAGAAAATGTTTTTTCCTCCAAAAACATAATAATGTATACATTTTATATGGAACAAATCATTTTCAGAAGATCTGTCTACTATCTGTCCCATGGCCTTGTTTGCACTGTTTTATCTATTTAATGTTAAAGTCCTGGACATTGACAGACAACATATGACTTAATTAAATGTGATTTTTATGTAATCTTTGTCTTGATTCCCTGGCAAATAAGTTTGAGCTTTTCTCGTGATTTGCCTATTTGATGAGAAAATGCCAGAAGAAATGAAAGCCAATCTTTCCAAATGACAGCGATTTAGCTCATAGACAGGAGGTTGTGGGGGAGCTTTCTCACTTGGGCAATTTGATATAATATCTTTATCTAATAACAGTCATTTCTTCAGTCAGAGCTCTTCCTGGTTTCTAACTGGGTTTTGAATGACTACCTTGTGAATTACCTGTGAGAGTCGTACCACTAATGGCTTTTTAATCACCTTGAAAATCACTATATCCACCGCAAAACCCTGTCTCTTTTACATGTCGAGAAACATCTCATTTTACCTTAATGATCCTTCCAAGCACAGACTGTTACTGTTTTCCTGTTGGTGGGTTTTCACTTTGGGGTGATGATGGTTCGTACTTCCTTTCCCAATCTTCAATTTATTCACCGGTTCTCCTACATCAACTCTGACAAAGCAACGAGACGCCACTGGAATAAAGAGAAGGATGGAGAAACAGAAGGAGTCACTGTGATCCCTTTGCTGAATGTAGAGGAAGGTAATCTAAATTGAGTCAAATCCATAAAAAGATGGTATTAGACTTTCATGGTGTAGCATCACTGCAGAGAGTAACTAATAAGGGAATTAATCCTACTGCTACGGCTCAGAGGCTTCCCCTGCCTCGTTCTGCTTTCCTAATCTATAATTTCCTCCTCTTACACACAAATACTATGCTCATTCACTCATGTCATTGTGGATATAATGGAGTAAATGCAAAAGCATGAAAATGCCACCAGTTTAGGTGTCAACTCTTGTTAGTGTAAAACTTGGATATCTAAAAGTGCAGCTTGCAGAGACTTGGCATTGTGTGTGAGGGGGCAGCTGAAAGCAAGTCACATTTTGCTCGGAGTATTTGCCAGTTCCTCACAAGCATTAAAGTGATAGCGTAATGGTTTGGGAAAGGGCCAGAAGCCTCGATCCACAGTATCATATGAGCATGCTGAAAACATTTAACCGGTTCAATGGTATCCTTTATTACATTCTCAGAAAATAAAAGAGAACGCTTAGGTAGCAGCTAAAGGCAGCAGCAAGGGAATCTAAAATGCCCCTTACACATGAACACACTAGTAGAGCAATATTAACAGAGCACACAAGCTGGAGTCAACTGTGAATTCCATTTTAAGAAGAAGGACTAATGTGAGGATAATGAAAATACACCAAATAGTGGAGACATTATGAAAGAAAAGGAAATCAAATGATGACTTCTTTACGTTAGTAAAACCGAACATACTTCTAATCTTTTCCTTCATGCACATAAAAAAGTGGTCAAACCAAGATTTTCCCAACTTTATGCACCATTTGCCCAAAATGATAACATACCATGAAGACTGTAACATTAATTTTTACTTTTTATTATGAAGGACAATCCATTTTCAGTTTTGACCAGAAGTGAATTTGTATGGAGTGAGGGATGCCACACATAGAGGCCCCCAGGGCCTTACAGCTTTTTTGGCCCGGTGTATGCCCCTTGGGATGATCCATAATTCATGCGGGAGTCATGCACTTGTCACAGTGCCTCTGTATAGTGAGTTCCACAAAAAAGGAGTGGTGTGGGTGAATGGCAAACACAATTTAATGCATCTTCTAGCATCATCCTCCAGCACGTACCAAGCACAGTTCCCTTCCTTCACTTGTCTGCATAGTAATGTCAATCTGAAGGTGAAAGCAAAGGTGACCTTGTTGTGCGCGTGCATGTTTAACATATGATTGTTCATGACTCAACACTCACAAAAACATGCACACACATCAACAGACTGAAATATTTGAGGAGAGTTTTAATAAAAACTTTACAGTCTGTAAACTCTGTAAGACCCTGCAAGCTGGGACTACATGCACATGCTTGTATATTATTTCATAATGTTTTAGAGGTGGACACAATGACACAAACACCTGTACAATAAAATATAGTCTCACAAATTACCATAAAACTCAGTCAACATCTTTTTGTCATGTTTTCAAAGAAAACAAAGAAAATGAGTTTTATGAGCATCAGAAAGATAATATTTACATCAGACCTTCTTTATTACATTAGATTGTGTAGATCTGTCACCACCTGTATATGCTCTCTGTAGAATCTTATGCTGTATTGACATATTTGTGGAAGAGAGTGCCAGTACTCACTTACAAGATGTGCATCATGACTGTGTGTAAACACACATGGTGAAGATGTGTGTGAATCACTAAACCTGTATTGCTAGCTAGCTAGTTAAATCAGCTTTGTTCCATGTCATGTTCTGCCTTGTTTGAAGGATGTGGCCTACAGAGGTGAGGCCAGGGGAGAACAGGTAGGAAACAGGTGGCTTACTGGGGCACTTAAATAAAACGGAGCCATCTTTAATGTTAGTAACACCTGTTTCTTTCCTACGATGACAAGTAAAAATGTCTGCTGTGAAAAGGACAACTGAAGACTGGTCTTTGGTGGACATCCAGGATCGGCACATTTTGCTTCCTGCACTATGACGTATTAGATGTGTGCTACAGTTATCAATTGACGCTCAAATGCACACATGATGTAACGTGGCTGGTGTGTGCACATTATTTCAAGTGCTTATGCTGGCTGATAATATCTAGTCATATTTATATTGTGTGCTCTCCCACTGTTAGTCCGCTGATACGCTCATGCCAATGTCTTTTTTATGTGCTAAACTTCTGAAGCTGTTAATTAAGATTAACTAAGATTTAATAGTTGAGTGTATGTGTTTGTTAATGGCAATGTAGTTCTCACAGGAGAGTCCTTGTTGCCACCAAGATTCTGGAAGAAAGCGCATTACCTTTTCCCAACAAATCTGTACAATTCTTTGATATAAATGGCCAATTTCTAGACAGAAGTATCTCTGACTGTAATCCGTTTGGACTGAAAGAGAGCACACTTAGTAAGACAAATGTCATTTTATGTCTTTACCTTACAAGTAAAGTGAGTCTTTCCATGCAATGGATTTGTTTACATAACCCCATAATTTTGCTCCTGTTTCATGTTCTCTGTTGTATTTTGGAACACTCATCCTGGCTTTACTTCCTGTTTTATTTTGTAATCATTGGTGTTTGGTGTTTTTGTCTATCTTTGTTTCCTGTTGCCTGCTTGTGTGTGGTGTGCCTCTGTAGCCTCAGTTGTGTTCAGTCCTTGTGGCGTCATCTTCATATGTTGAGTGTTTTGACTCGTGCTCTGTTTCCTGTGGTTTCCTGGCTTTTTTCCCCATGATGTGGATTATACCTGTCAGTTTAGATTTACTCTGTTTAGTTTGGATTTCTGCTACACTAAGTGTAAGCCATTGAGTTTGTGTTGGACTGTACTAAAATATCATCAATTGTGAACCTGCTTTGTTCTGTTGTGTGCTTTTTGGGTCCACACTTTTGTATTCCTGTCTCAGCATTCAGCCTTCTTGATAGTTCTCACATAATGCCACTCCTCTTCATGATGAGTTTAGTTATCTTGCACTTTAAGGGGAGTCCCACAGAATTTAATTATGTACAACATATTCCAAAAACCTTTTTACTTCCCATAATCTGTAGCGGTACGATTCATATTTGTGAGCTTGAGTTGAGTTACTAAACCAGACACAAGAGGAGTGAGATAGCTGTAATGCAATGCCTTGCTATTGAACAAAAATAAGAGACCAAAGAATATCATTGAACTTTTAATCATTGAATATGACTTTTGCATTCTTGACCTTATGTAGTATGTATGTTTTTTGTTTCTTTTACAATTAAGTTAAACGCTGTCTATAGTGTCCACTTGGAACTATTACCACAACATGTGGGTGTACAGGAGTGTCCACAGGTTGATCCTGTGTTACCATAGTTTCCAGCTCAAAGCTTGGAAGTCAAGACTGGGTTCGTAATGTGGAGACAAAAAGAAGGCAGTTATTGCTCTTTTTAAGGCATTGCCTTATGTGTGGTATCCATGCTGTTTGTGTTTGCTAAACATGAAAAATTGTTAATATAAAATTTCAACGGGTGTCAAGAGTGACTGAAGTGGTCTCTCATTTTTAAGATGTTCTTCAAGTACTTTCTCTGTGACATTCACCAACAAAGAAATGTTTACATGGCTCCATTGGCAGTCAGAGAATGCAGAGTTACAGAATGGATAAACAGATCCATTTTGTTTTTGAGGTCATAAATATCTCATCTAACTATAACGGTAAAGTGGCGGGGAGATTGGATAAATATTCAATGCTGCGACGGGAGTAGGTGGAAAGTGAGAGATTTCAATACACCTTCATAAAGCAATAGACTGCAGCAGCAATATTCTCTATGCACAAAATGGCAATGCTGGTGAAATGTTTTTGGCATTTGAAAATAGATTCTCTGCCCCATCTTTCCAAAGTGCCCCAGGGCCATTTTATAGCTTAATCAGGACATTCGAAGGACTTATCTCATTCTATGATAACACCCATTGCCCTTAGAATTCATCTTAATATCTTTTGCTTCAGATCATCGCCTAATTACCACTGACAAAGAGCAGCTGGAAGGTACATGGTATTAGAGGAAGTAATGATCCAACAGTAATGAGAGCAGTGAGTGAGATATATACATTATGTAGATATGGAATATAGTGATTAACCAAATGGAATCAAGGTTATGGCCACACTAGTTTCAAGTATTGAAAGAAAAGCATACAAGCGAGAAGGAGGGGTGCGGTGTTAAGTTTGACTCAGCAGGATACTGACGTTTGTCATAGCAACCATCTCAGATAAAATACTGCACTACACAGATATACTTGTTTTTATTGCCTTAATAGCATAAAAGTAGTATGATAGGTTAAGTCTAAATAATAGATAATGGAAGCAGATTTTGTTCAGGAGGCATATGAAGGTCAGTTTATTTGTCAAAGAGTAAAAATCAGCATATTGAAACAGTTTTAAAATGTCTTCTGTGGCTCTGAAGGGAGTTTCCTAAAGTCTGAGAAAATAACCCTCATGATGTCATGAAGGTTATCTCAGATTGGTTTTGAGAGTAAAACATTTTTGACATAAAACGCTGATAGGCAATCTGGGGCTTTGGAGTTATGGGCATTAAAAGGCTGGGAAAGCCTAATGAGAGACAGTTGAGTTGCATTATGGGAAAGGTACAGTGTTTTTGGACCTTCACTCGTACTATGGACTAACAGTCAGGGTATCTCAGGCTCTGCAGCTTAGATTTTGACCATTATTGTTTTCTATTCTGCAGGTCCACTAACATTATGGAAGTGCAGTACTACACTGCTAGAAGTGGCATATTGATGGCGCAGTGGATAAGACACATGCGGGCAAGACACTTAATCCATCGTTGCTCCAGAAATGTGCGACCTCTGACATGCTTTGGACAAAAGTGTCAGCTAAATGAATAAATCTAAGTGCAATACTTTAAGAGATGCAAGAGTACTAAGCAGTGCTTGGTAAAAGAAGTCTTGAAAGACAATCCACAGTTCCCCTTCGAGGGGAACTCGAACTGCGTCGGTGACGACACTATGGGAACGCCTTTAGGCGTGGCAGGGCTGAATGCGAATGAAAACTACTCCAATCCTATTGGCTTAATGAGAACGGTAGCATGTGACGGCGTAACCGTAGGCGTATATAAGCACGCCGGCACATAGGTACATTAGCTTTTTTCTATTCAGCAGGCACTTTGGCGTATGTTGTTTGTGAAAGCTCCCACATCCAAGAAGAAATGGCTAGTAATACTCACCTGGAAGTCGCAGCGTGTCCTCTGAGTCGAACCAGTTCCGCAGATGTGTGCATTCCTGCAGAAGGCTTCTCACGGTAGGAGATTCTCACGTACTGTGTGTTGCTTGTCTAGGTCTGCCGCACGTTACAGCAGCTCTCGAGGGAGCTGGCTGTGGTCATTGCGAGGCCTTGCTCAATCGGGTACTGAGGTCCCGCATGGCACTCTTCTCAGAGGACGGCAGGATACGCTCTCCCCGTGGCTTAGAGCCCCGCGGTTGCCGAGGCAGACCGACGGCTTCGGTCATGGGGATTGTAGCAGGACCTGCTGGAGGATCTTGAGACGGCTGATGCCCTTTCTCTGCCTTCATCTGCTGATTCCGACTCTCCTCATTTCCGTTCGGGAGCTCGTTCTCGGCTTTCTCCGTTCGGCGAGACAAATGCACTCTAGCTCTGAGGAGCTAGATGTGTTTAGCGTCATGGCGGAGGAGAATGACTTCCGGGTGTCGGGCCGACGTCATCAGAAGAGCGCCGCGGCCGACTATGTTAAGCTGCTGGAAGTGGTGACACGGGCTGTGGCTCAGCTCATCCCTGATTGGCCACAGGCTGTGAGGAAGCCTAATGCCGGTACACTGTAAAAATTATCAGTGTAGTAACTGGATGATCGCTTCCTGAGGAACCACTCGGCATCCCCATGCCGTCTTTTTCCAGACTAAAATGCATAATGAGTTATGTAAGTCTTGGGATAACATTCTCCGCCCAGCTGTCTACTCCCCAGCTGCTGGAGTACAGCGAGCGGCGGGGATCAAGGACCGCTGCATCGTCCCGCAGCCGCGTGGTAGAGGACGCTCTGGGACTAGCGCTGTTTCCCGCCGCTGAGGCGTTCGGGACGCTAGCCTTCACCATTCTGCTGGCCCCGAGGGGCCGCAGTCAGCCAGAAGGTCGGCTCCCAGACTGCAGTTCATCGGCGGCTTTTTCCTGGCAGCCCGCTTCAGGAGACCGTCCGAAATCGTCTAGGAATACCGGCCACCAGCCCTGAGGGGTTGGTTCCGCCGGCGATGTCACAGAGGCGGCGGAGCATGATGGCCGACCAGGTCCCTCCGTCATGGCAACGGGTGACATTATCCCGCCCGTTTACACGTTCGGGACGCAGAACCATTGAGTCCACACCGTACTGCCTGCCCCGAGGGTCTGCAGTCAGGCGGCATCCAGACTCACTCACCATGGATCTTCGGTGCCGTTCTGGCACTTCAGGGGTCCACCTGGGAATCACACGAGATACCGACCACTAGCCCCGAGGGGCTGGTTCCGTTGGCAGACTTTGCAAGCAGAGTGTGGTTTCTCGCGGTTCCCCTCAAGCAGCTTGGGACGCGAAGTGACGCTCCTGCGCAGGGAGGGGGCAGGGGCCAAGCGAGCAGGTCCTGACTCTGTGTTTCAGCCCCAGAGGCCGACTGAGGTCCCCTCCAGAGTGGCCACTAGCGCAGTTTTCCCGCCGCCGAGGCGCTCGGGACGCGCTAACCACCACCGAACCTTTGCCATTCGGCCGATCCCGAGGGGCGGCTGTCAGCCAAAGGTTCGGCTCCCAGACTGCGGGTCTTCGGGGTTCCTTTCCTGCCAGTTTGCTTCAGGAGACCTTCCGAGACCAGCACGAGGCACCGGCCACCAACCCCGAGGGGTTGGTCCCGCTGGCGGATTTCGTGGAGACCTGGCGGAGCATGTCAGACATATCTCCCGAGGTCCTACGCACCGTCATCGAGGGATACAGACTGCAGTTCCGGGTCCGTCCCCCAGGTTCTATGGGGTGGTCCAGACCAAGGTACTCCCGGAGCAGCGCCCGGTGCTGGGACAGGAAGTGCGCACGCCGCTGGAAAAAGGGGCGGTGGAGGTCGTTCCCCCGCTGGAAGGCGAGCTTTACAGCCGGTACTTCATCGTCCCCAAGAAGGACGGAGGCCTGCGCTCGATCCTAGATCTGCGGGTCCTGAACCGATCTCTGAGGAGATACAGGTTCAAGATGCTCACCATCCCCGCCATCGTGAGTCACATCCGGTCTGAGGACTGGTTTGTCACCATAGATCTCAAGGATGCGTACTTCCATATCCCCATCCATCCATCCCACAGGAAGTTCCTGAGCACTCTCTCCTCACACCTTCACCAAATGCATGGATGCAGCACTAACCCCCCTGAGACTCCAGGGCATCAGAGTGCTCAATTATATCAACGACTGGCTAATCCTGCCGCAGTCTCGGGAGTTGGCGGTTCGGCATCGAGATGTCGTTCTCGCTCATCTTCAACGTTTAGGGCTGAGGCTCAACGTGAAGAAAAGTGTGAAGCCCACCCAAAGAACTGTGTTCGTAGGGGTGATGTGGGACTCAGGAACGATGCAGGCACAGCTGTCTCCAGCACGTATCCAGTCCATCTTAACCACAGTAAAGAGAGTGAAGTTGGGCCACGCCATCACAGGAAAACACTTCCGGAGGATATTAGGCCTCATGGCAGCAGCTTCCAGCGTAATACCTTCTGGTCTACTGCACATGAGGGCCCTACAGTGGTGGCTGAAGACCAAGGGATTCTCCCCGAGGGGAAATCTGTTCCGCCTGATACGGGTCACGCACAAATGTCTTCGTGCCCTATCAGAGTGGAAAAAGCCTTGGTTCTTGTCCCAGGGACCCAAGTTAGGGGCATCTTGTCGCCGTGTAATCGTTTCGACAGACGCTTCCCTCACTGGGTGGGGCGCGGTCATGGGAGACCGCTCGGCGCAGGGGCTCTGGCAGGAGCATCATTCGTCATGGCACATCAATTGCCTCGAGATGCTGGCGGTGTTCGGGCTCTGAGGAGCTTCCTGCCCGAACTCCGGGGTCACCACGTTCTTGTCAGGTCCGACAACACGGCAGTGGTGGCCTATCTGAATCACCAGGTGGGTCTGCGCTCACGCCCTCTATGCAGACTGGCGCACCAGATCCTCCGGTGGTCCCGACGGAAGCTACTGTCCATCAGAGCGATGTTCATTCCGGGACTTCAGAATCAGGGAGCAGACTTGCTGTCGAGGCAGGGGCCGAGGCCCGGGGGAATGGAGACTCCACCCCGAGGTGGTGGAGTCATTGTGCGTAGGTTCGGGCCCATAGACGTGGACTTGTTTGCGTCTCAAGAGACTCACGCACTGTCCTCTATGGTTTTCCCTGACACCTCCGGCCCCACTAGGGCTGGACGCCATGGTGCACTTCGTGGCGAGGCTACGTCTGTACACTTTTCCCCAGTCGCTTTGCTCCCAGGGATCCTGGAGAGGGTCCGTCAGGACGGTATTCGCTACTACTAGTAGCGCCGTTTTGGCCGACCGGGTGTGGTTCTCAGACCTGCTGGATCTCCTGGAAGGTCCGCCATGGCAGGTCCCTCTGAGGAGAGACCTGCTGTCCCGGGAAGGGGCCGGGTTCTTCACTCTTGCCCGCCCTGTGGCGGCTGTGGGTCTGGCCCTTGAGGGGCGCAGTACCTAGAGGCGGGCCTAACGACAGGAGCTGTCGAGACACTCCTTAGCTCCAGGGCCCCATCCACCACGGAGGATGTACGGCATCAAATGGAAGGTTTTCTCTACATTGTGCAGAGAACGCATGCGCTGGACCCAGTTACCTGCCCGGTGGTTCAGGTACTGGAGTTTTGCAAGACCGCTTCTCTGCAGGCCTTTCCCCATCCACCCTCAAGGTGTATGTGGCAGCTATATCAGCTTTCCACACCCTTTGTAGGGATGGGTCTTTGGGGAGGCTTCCACTAGTCGTACGATTCCTCCGTGGGACCCGGAGGATGAGACCTGTGACTCACCCCAGAGTTCCCACCTGGGACCTGGCAGTGGTGCTCGAAGATTTGGCTGAGGCCCCCTTCGAGCCCCTTGAGTCGGCTGAGGCCAAGTACTTGACCCTGAAGATGGCTTTCTCCTCGCTATCACTTCTCTGAGGAGGGTGTGGGGACCTCCAGGCTTTGTCAACTGCTCCACAGTGCCTGGAGTTTGCCTCAGGGAATAGGAGGGCCATCCTGCACACTTTTCCAGGATACATTCCTAAGGTGCAGTCCAACGCAATGGGTCCCGTGGTACTGCAGGCATTCCATCCTCCACCTCATGTGACGGCAGAAGATGAGAGACTGCATTTGCTCTGCCCCGTCAGAGCACTGAGTACGTATACTCAGAGGTCCTCTCAATGGAGGAAGGCAGACCAATTGCTGGTGTGTTTCGGGTCCCCCAAGGCTGGGCTCCCCGCTCCAACATACCGATCAGCAATTGGATCGTTCAGACTATCTCCCTGGCTTATCAGGTGCGCAACTTGCCTTCACCTATGGCTGTAGGGCTCACTCCACGAGAGGCATGGCAGCCTCCACGGCTCTCCTCTCTGGAGCATCTCTGCAGGAGGTCTGTGATGCAGCTGGCTGGGCCACTCCTCACACCTTCATTCGTTTCTATAGTCTGGACCTTCCCTCCGCACCCGGCACCCGTGCGCTCTCTCTCTAAGTCGTGCCCACTGGTTGCCTGCACGCTAGGGCAGGCGGGGTTCGGCGCGGCATAGTGGGTATCTCGTTCCCATAGTGTCGTCACCGACGCAGTTCGAGTTCCCTCGAAGGGAGCGTCTCGGGTTACGTAGGTAACCCTTGTTCCCCGAGAAAGGGGAACGAGACACTGCGTCGGTTCACCGCACCTCTCCCCGCCTGGAGTGCCTTGCTTCATAGTAAGAGCTAATGTACCTATGTGCCGGCGTGCTTATATACGCCTACGGTTACGCCGTCACATGCTACCGTTCTCATTAAGCCAATAGGATTGGAGTAGTTTTCATTCGCATTCAGCCCTGCCACGCCTAAAGGCGTTCCCATAGTGTCGTCACCGACGCAGTGTCTCGTTCCCCTTTCTCGGGGAACAAGGGTTACCTACGTAACCCGAGACGTTCTCAGGGAATGTGAATATGTTGGTAATGTTACAGTACAGTACAGTACAGTACAGTACAGCTTGGAATAACAGCAACGCTTCCAGACTAAAGCCGGATTTATGCTTAAAAAGAGGGCTTATGGGAGTCCTGCTGTAGATACCTATGGCTTAGGTTTTGATTCATTGTGCTCCACCACAACACTAGATGCATCTATTGTACATGATCAGCTTTAATTATATTCTACAGCTTCTGCCATGTTTATTTACATTCATGCAGCAATGTGTGAGCACAAGGCTTCATGGAGATGTCTATGTTAGATGTATGTTACTGAAAAGCAGATTACTGAGCCTTTCTTTAACTTCCTTAATGCTGTCTAAACTATCAACAATATCAGCCCCCATCAGAAAACACAAGCAGCCACACTTGTGCTGTCCCCACGTGGTATCTCTGGAGCCGCCGTAGCCCTGACGTGTAGTTACCTTTTTGATGAGGCGCACATCAGCTATGGCAAAGCTATAGTGGTTGTTTGCCCTGGCTCTGAGGTTACATCGTAACCCCTTAATGTACAACTACAGGCCTAATCAAGCTTAACTTCACACATGTGTAACCAAGCAGAATCTTTGGCAGAAACAGCAATTTACAAGCCAGTGAAATTTGTCATCCTAATGACTGCGTTTGTAAGCTGTTCTGATGCTAAGACATGAGTAAAGGCACAGCGTACAGCCGACAGCTCTGCCCGTGCTGAGCAAACAGAAGCCAGGAAATGTTAGCTGGCTAATGCAGGCCTGCAGTCAGCCAAGACAGACACTCTGGGTGCAGAGTGTTGCAGGCAAGGGCAATCGGACTGAGGGCATGTGGGGAGATAGACATCCTGGCACTGCAGGCTGGCAGGTGTGTATGTGTGTGTGTGTGTGTGTGTGTGTGTGTGTGTGTGTGTGTGTGTGTGTGCGTGTTGTGTGCGCTGGCTGGAGGGTAGCAAGTGAAAATTGATAGTTGTACAGATACCAAATGGCAATTGGGCAGGTCTCCGACATGGTCCAGAGGACAGTCAGAGAGAACTACCTGTTCATGATGTACTCTGCTGTACAGTCGGAACCAAACTGGCTGAACAAAGTGTTACAATGAGCTGGATAGCTACTGTAGATAGGATGGTGAGTTAGACACTGCTATAAAAGCCCAGTACAGCCCTCAATCTAACGTGGAATAGTTGTAGTTGCCTGTCTATGGGCGTGTTTCCTTCTAACTATCAAGCTAATTTCAAGTGAACTTTGGAAATGTAAAAAAATTAAAAAAATAAGAAAGACTGGGAATTTGATTTGTTAGGAGAACTGCTGTTACTGACTTCCATACCCATATGTGAAGTCAGGTGATACACGTCACATGAGCTATAAAATGCAGTGTATGTAACATTTACCACGTTTAATTTATGTAACTTTGTTATTGTCGATTTGCCTGTCGCTGAATGGGAAATTGTCATACATGCCATTTTGGAAGATATGAACAGACTTGTTGTAAGGAAGACGAAGACAGTGGAAACAGCTTCTTTAGGGCCCAAACACAAACTGTGTGAGGTCTCTATTGAAGCTGAAGGGATTATCTTTCTTTCTTTCTTTCTTTCTTTCTTTCTTTCTTTCTTTCTTTCTTTCTTTCTTTCTTTCTTTCTTTCTTTCTTTTTCTGCAAAGTAAGTTCAATTTTGGGGGCCTGAACATACTCGAAAATTCACCAAACTTCACACATAATTCATACGCAGCTACAGGTAGCTACAGGTACAGAAATTTCTGTGGTACGTGTATCATGTCCAGACGCACAAAAAAGCCTCTTGGAGCCATTGCCGAAACCCAACATGAAGTCGGCTGTTTTGGATTTAATGTTTTCATATTTTTGCGATTTACACATTTTGTACTTTAACAGACTTCTCCTAGTCTGTCCTAGATTTAGTCTGTCCGACTTCAGATTGATGCTGTGAAGATTAAACCCATTGATGATTAAAAGTTATGCAAATGGTGAGTTTTTGTAGAACGGCATGCCGTGGCGTGGCGTGGCATGGCATGGCGTCCAAAATTGATGATTCGCCATAAAACAGGAAGGTATTGTAACTTTAGTATACATGCTCATATCTGCACCAAATTTGGAATACATTACAAGAGTCCTGCCCTGAACACATCCATATGCCAATATTCATTCAAAGTCATAGCGACACCTGCTGGCAACAGGAAATGACACATTTTACGTTGCAATGTACTACCCCCAGCAGGTCGGACATATGAAATTCAAAACTGTCCCAGAAAACCCATACCACATTGATGAAGCCATGTTGTAAAACTTGTAAGTTTGCAGTTAACGGCGTGGCGGTGGTGGTGTCGCCAGGACACCCGGAGTTGTTGTAACTTCAGTGTATATGCTCACATCTGCAAAACGTTCCGTGCTTGATAACTGTCCGCCCCGAACACATCTGTATGCCAATATTCATTAATAGTCGTAATGCTAAGTGCTCTAGAGCACCACTAAGGGGACACAGGAAGTAACGTATAACACATTCATGCAGTGTCCAATGCCCGTAGTAAATTCAGAGCCACACCGGCAGAGCTCCAGAATATGCAACGTGGCCCCTTTTATCTTTTTCTTCTTCTGCTTCTTCAGTCATGTGAGTTAAATGTTTGCTATCTTTATTTGTGTTTTCTAATCTACTTTTCTTACTGTTGTTAAAATCTAATCAGTACATGCAAAATCTAATCCATCTCTGTCCGTGCTGGGAGAGGGATTCCTCCTCTCTTGCTGAAGTTTCTTTAATTTCTTTCTGTGTAAAAATGGATTTTTTAGGGAGATTTTCCTCATACAAATTGAGGATCTAAAGACAGAGGTGTTGGATGCTGTACAGATTGTAAAGACCCTTGAGGCAAATTGTGATATTGGCCTAAATAATAAATAAAATTTACTTGACTTTACCCAAGGACACAATGAATAGTGACTCCATTCAAGAATTCTTTAAATTCTTTAAACAGGTTATGGTAAATACTGGATGGCTGTTTAAGCACTGAGGATACTTTGACTGTTAAGGAATTTATTAAGTCCAGAGACAACCAAGAGAGTGTCCATCTATCTGTATAATACCACTTAAACCACCACTACCATGTTTTTTTAGGTTTTAATAATGAAAACTATAGAAATTGAAGCAATGTTAAAAATATCAAAAAGCAATTCAATAAACTCAGAAACTCTGAAAAGATCAACAAATGCTTGATAATTTATAAGATGAAGAAGAATGTGCAAAGATAAAAGTCAGCTTCAGTCCACTTATTATTCTTCTGGTATTTTCATTCATCAGAGCAAAACTATTCTTTCATATTTTCTCTCTTCACTCTTCTTCATAAAATAGAGAACAGTTACTTCTCAAATTCTGCGTCCAGAGAGAAAGGGCTGCTGTTCGCCTGGTTTACCCCCAGTTCTGAAATACTATATTTTATATAGACTTTTTTCGTCCAAACCACCTACACCAGACCCTGAACCACACTGTAAAAAATCTGTAATTTTACTTTTTATTTCACAGATTATTCCTGTATTTTTGAAATTGTAAAATAATATGAAAAACCTGTAGCTATGAATAATCATAACATTTCTGTTATTTTAAAACAAATGTTGGGTTTTTGACGTCAAGAAACTGTTCCAATACATTCAGGTATTTACCGTATTTTCACAAATATTATTTTTCTTATTTAAAAGAAAAAACTGTTAAATTTAAGTTTAATGCTGTAAAAACATTTCTTATACTTGGTACAATTAGTAACAGTTAACCGTACGAAAAAACATTTGTTCTGTAATTTGACATAGATTTCCTTGTTGATTGACAAATATCTCCTTTAAATTTGGATATTTGATAATAAAAACATTGAATAAATGTTATTTTAATCACTGTGTAATGTCTACGAGCATTGTTAAACCGTCGGAGGACAGCTTTGATCATTGAAGAGCCATAATAATTAGTAATTTCACAGATGTTGACTTTTATCATAATCAGTGTTTGGAATAACGGCGTTTAAAAGAACGGCGTTACGTAACGGCGTTATTTTTTCAGTAACGGGGAAATCTAGCTAATTACTTTTCCCGTCGTTACAACATCGTTAACGTTACTGAACGTTAAATGCGGTGTGTTACTATGTAGCCTAATAAACTGTGTAATCCGAACGCACCCCTGGCTCACAAGCTAGTCAGCAGGCATGTGCAGAGCGGGGTACAGTGGGTGCTTGAGCACCTGCCCTTTTGACCTTTGCTGCCCAAAGTGCCCTTTTGTGAAGGCCTGCCCGATCAAACTATCAGTAAAATGAATTAATAATAATTTTGCAGTAAATAAAATGAATTGCATTCACTTCATTTCTCTTTATAAATGACCGTTGTCACTCGCGAGGTGCATGCAATTCTCAGAAGGCAGGCAGAATTCGGCACAACACCGGCAGCTAACGTTACTTCTACACTATAAACTAAGGTGCTCTGTTCACTTCGTTCTGTTTGGGGAGAAAACTTTCACGGGCGTCGAGAGGTCTGATCTTTTCTATGTAATTTGACTAAAATCTTTGCACTTGAACCAGGATTATTGAAGTAACTTAAAAGCCTTGTGCCTTAAAATAAGTATAACAACATTGGTAAAATTCTGAGCCTATTCCTCCAACTTACAGCCTCCTTCAGCCCTTTAAAAAAAAAAAGGCTATAATTAAATTCAGAACTGTATTGTAATAACGTTTTGACAGCAGCTGTAGTGTTTACAACAGCTCAACTACAATAAAAACCCAATAACTGGAAATACATATAAAAATGTCAGTGCAGATGTAAAATAAATAATATTCCTGACATCAAAGTAAAGAGTGAAGAAGAAATGGCCCTATAAGATTTCAGAAAAATGTATGAATTGTTAAAACAAACATAGGATAAAACAATTTATCGCATAATTGATTAAACAATTATGTGACCATGAAAAGATGTAAAGGTTGTTGAGTGTTTGGGACTGGCTCACTAAGCCAGATGCACACTAAGAGCTGCAGGTGGAGGAAATAAGATACCAGATTCACAAACATTTCATACATTTTTCTTCTTCACTCTTTACTTTGATGTCAGGAATATTATAAAAGATTCATGCTAGTTTATTTATTTAGATATATGATTAGACAAATAGTCAATAAAAATCCAAATATATCTCAGATTCACAATATAATATATAAAATCATTATCACAATTTTGCAAACTGTGGTCACACAGCAAGCAACACAGACACACACACCTCTGTCTGTAGATTTGTTTGTCTCACCCTGCCGTGGCCACCCTAATTCTTCCCCATTAATGTTTCATTCTCAGAATATTTCCCACACTTTTTTTAATCTGGTATCTTATTTCCTCCACCTGCAGATCTTGGTGTGCAGCTCTGTGAGTCTCCCCAGCAGTCAGCCTTGGTAGAGGCTGCAGTGTTACAGCAGGTCAGTCATTGTGAGCTGGTCCCAAACACTCAATAGAGGGTCTGCACATGATGTCACAGAATACAGTTACGCTCACTGAGTGGCAGAAAGACGAGCAGCAGAGTTAGCTTGAATTTGCTAAAACACAAACAACACATTTAAAATGGGAACGAGCTGCACCGCTGGTTCTTTGGTAAGCAGTTAGGATCACTGTCGAGTCCGATTGCCTTTAATTTGAGCAAATAATCACTTGTTTTGCTCCCAGTTTGCTAAACGCAGCCATGGTAACAGATGTTTTGCTACTCAGTTCAGGGGAAGTGACATCAACGCATACCCTCTATAAACTTTTTATGGTCACAAACTTGTTTAATCAGCTAATACATATCCTGTAGTTGTTTTAATATCTGTAGTCACAGTTCACCTCCAGTAGTATCAGCATCAACTCAACAACAGCAGCAGCCGCATTGCAGATTTTTTTTTTAACAGTAACGCAAATAGTTACTTTCCCTGGTAACAAGTTACTTTTATTATAGAGTAATTCAGTTACTTTACTCAGTTACTTTTTGGAACAAGTAGTGAGAAACTATAACTAATTACTTTTTTAAAGTAACGTTCATAATTCTTAGATTACAAGTTAGATTTATATAGTAAATAATTGCCAAAACGTAGTAAATTTACAGAAAAGTAATATTTAATTTATTTTTAAATGACCGGTGTCCACACCTTTTAATGGGGTAAAAAAGAACTTAAACTTCCTGTTAAATTATGGGTTTCTGATTAAAAATCAATTTTAATGCCATTTTACAGATACTTCGATTGAAGAGTCTTAGCTATAGGTGTATTATCAAAACCTCAAACCAACACATATAAATCTCTTTCTTTCTGAATTAAAAATTACCACATGTTCACATTTTACATTAAGGAAATATATATCCATTTATCCTAGACCAGAAACCCCTTTTGAGTTATCTAGTGGTTATTTGTGACAGTTTCAGACTTCCTTAAATTAACTTAATTTGAGGAAACTCGGACCTTTTAAATTACCACCACAATAAAAACACCCACATCTGATACTATTTACAGACCATTTATTCAGTTCCATGCTCACAACAAATAAGCCACACAAGTCAAACATTTCAGTGTAAAGAATTGTTCTCCTGAAACTATTTATTATTATTTTAGGTTTTATTTACCTTATTGACGACATTTTCAGATCTATTCAGTAGAAACACAACTGGGTCAATATAAAGAATATTTTGGACAATGTCAAACACAGCTCCAAAATTAAAGTAGAACATGAATATAAAGTAATTGGAAAGTATTTCTTAAAATGCTGGCCTTTTGCTTTTATAGGACTGTACAGAGAGACATGAAAGGCTAAGGAGGGGGAACAATGGTACACATAAAATGGTGGTTTTACATAGATTGATTATCATCCACAATCCAAAGACTTCATCATTTTCTGGATTCAATATGACATTTTACAACTTTCTAAAGACAGTTTTTGTATCTGGTAAATGTTGTCACAGCTGTATGTATTTCACTGTGCTGTGCATCCATGTTCCTTTTCTGTCCTCTAAGTGCCACAGCTGATTGCTCAATTAGGTCCACCTCGCCTTGGAAGGCAGTGCACAACTTTGTGCACCTGAGTTGGGGAAGCCCACAATTTCTAAATTAAGTTGGTATACAAAATAGATTCAAATATATGCAAGTAGAAAGACAAGTGGAAATGTGATACAAACACCGCTTAAGCAGAGAATTTAGCTGAAATTCGATGTAAATTCAAACTCATTTTCTTAAAATGGTTTGAATAATACCTATTCAAACAACAAACACTGTTTGGCCATAGCTCACTCACTAGAATATATGAAAGTTTTTCCATATGTTGAATAAATGAAAAATTACCTACATTGATTACATTTACAGGATAAAACTTAACTAACAGCTTCACTCCACTGCAAATTTTAAGTCTGATTATTTGTTTTATAGCAGTGTTCATCTATATTTATAAGTAATTGAATTGTTTTTACAGGTGTGTATGTTCTTCAATAAACATTAAATGCCCCAAGATTACACAAGATTCTATGTAAAATGAAAGTTAAAAACTGTTTTGTCATTATGGAATATTACAGAACTTTTACAAGTTAGTTATTTACTGTTGTTTTACAGTATTTTTCTGGCACCCCAGCTACGGGAATATTACAATTTTTCAATTTTTTATACCAGTGCAGGGCCAGAGTAAATCTAGCCATCACATTTAACCTGTGACTCTTTGGCCATTGAGATTTGAGTCTGATCCCACTGGCCTCAGTGAACTATTTCTATCCACCCTGCCACTGAGAAGGGCTGAAAAAACACATACATATTTTTCTACTGACAAAGACTTAGGCCTATGTCACTGGAATACTTAATGTTGAAGCAAAATAGTGAACCAGGTTCAGGTGTGAAGAAGTTCCTGCAAACTGATGACTAAAGCCTAGTTCACACTACACGATTTTAAGCCCGATTTGCCAGTCGGTGAGCTCGGCGACCGTCAGGCTGTGATCAGGGGTAAATCAGTGATCGATCCAGTCATTATGTGTGAACTACTCAAACGGCTCCCTGATGCATCGCTGACACATCGCAGATGCCAGCCAGATATCTAGCATGCCAAATACCTGGAAGAGTCGACTGACTCAACATCCACATCCAGTCAATGAAAGCAGGCAGCTGCCAGAGCCAGCAGCTACTTTTTCTCTGCAAAAATCATATTACTCACCTCCAGCTCTCTCTGTTGCACAGATAATCCCTGCTTCCTGTATGTACTAATCCATTCTTTCACCCATATCCTTTGTCTTTATAATTGCTACCTTTATAATAACAAACAACAGTTGTTTCGTGTGTAGGTTTGCGTCATTTCCTGTTTCACATTTCACGTGTATTTTCTTGACAAAACGTGATTTGGAGACCAGCTGTGACACAGCCGCTGTCAGCTTATGTAGTGTGTGACCCCCGACTGCTATCAGTCACATAGTGTGAACACCACAACGACTTCAGGACTCCTGTTACAAGACGGCAAGTTGTGCATTCTGAACAGCAGATCAATCTGCCGAGGCTGAAAGTTGTGTAGTCTATACAGGCCTTTACTTAGCATTGTTCACTGAAACCAGCCAAGGAGATACAGTGGCACCATATACAACGTGTAAAGACATGGAATGCCCACACCAAAGTTGAAGAATACTGTGTGGGGATATTTATCCTTCCTAGAATTTACATTTATCAAGTGTAAGGTTATTGTTCACCTCTCAATACATGTGTGAAGAGTCTATTGGTTATTTGTTCAAATCAAGACACGTGTGTCCTTTAAGCCACGTGCAACACTTTCTACATAGCTCCAGTCGGTCTTGTCTGCAGAAACAAAACAAAGATAAGCTCAACTTCAGGTTAGCTAACAAATGCACAACAGTGCATCATAATCAACTTAGCTTCTTCAGTCGGTTGACAAGCAGGCAGAGAGGAGAGATTTGGAGAGTCCATGGCTGTCACCATTGGTTTACTTTAGTTAAGCTATTGACCCTATCAAGACCTGGGGAAATTTGTATCATAGAAACATAAATTATTCCTTCACACTTTGAAAGATGCTATAAGCAAACTACAGTGGCTTTAATGTTATAAAACACCACTAAAAGCACATTTTTTCTCAACCAGCATGGATTCTGTCCACCTTCAATGTAACATTCATTCACCACCACAAAGTCTCAGGGAAGGTGCAGTTGGTCAGCTGGAGGGATAACAAGTGGGATTGATGACAGCATGGACTGGATGGAATGGGTGACATGTCCATGAATTCTTCTATAATAAAGTGTCTTTCAATTGCAAGAAAGATTTATTTTCTTGTAGTTAAACATCCATTGCAACCTTTGTTTTCAGGGAGCTCAGGGTCATCCTTACAACTCACTGTAACATCTGTGACGTCTTCTCCATAAGCCCTCAATACTGCATTCAAATCTGCAAAATACTTCTGCCAGCTGACTCTGACCTGTGCAGAAAGCTCTTCTTCTTCCTCCTCTCTAATCTCTCCTGTGTCCTGTTTTTCTGAACTGAACAAGACTGAACATCACTAAGTCGTGACAAAATCCAAACACTCAGTTCTCACGTAGCAGTTTTTCAGTGACACATTGGTGTTTCAACATGATAGCTGAGAACTTCACAGTAAACTTTCTCAACAATATGTGGCTTCTTTGACAAGTCTAAGCACATTCACATTGAGATTCTGTCAGGGTAAACCCTCAGACTCTTTAATAATCGCCCCTCATCTGCAGATGTACTTTAAGTTTGCCTCTGATAAGGAAGGCGGAAGAGGGATCAATACCTAACAAATCAATCTGATCAATAATCAGGGAGATTAGGGAATCAGTGTGGCAGAGACAATTTTGAAGTACTCTCTCCTTGCAGTTCTAATCACAGGTGTACTTGAACATAACTTTAATGACACAGGCATTCATTTAAATTTCACAGTAACTTTTAAGCCTTTGTATTTCAACCCACATTATTACTGGAGGTGGTTTCCTGCAGTGAATATACATTTGGATATAGTTAATCCTTTAAATCAGATATAGAACCCTATACCACCTCTGCTCTATTATACGATGCATTCATGCTAGACATGCATTTAAAACCTTCTACCGACTTCATGACCAAAATAAATCCAATAATAACGGTTCAATAAAGTATTTCAGGTAATCTTTTGTTGCTTCTCATCCATAGATCAAATAGTGATTAATAACAGAACCTGCCGCTGCATTACTCATTAGCTCTCAGGTAGAGCCGCTTTTGCTGTCGCCTATACAGGCCTGCAGGCAGAAAATTATGTGTATCATTACCTACAAAGTCTGTGGTGGAGCTCCTGAAATTCCATCATCCATGCTTAACGTGTCTGTTACAGTTAAAAAGGATCTCTGAGCTAGAATGTGTTTTTCATGTAACCTCACTATGCCTTTTTAATAAACCAGTGCACAGTTACAAAGTACGATCATCCCTCAGCCTGAGGGTACACATTTTTATTCCAATTACTACCTTTACACAAAAAGGGTGAGTTATAGTTTCAGGGTACTATTTTAATGCCAGGTGTGTCCAAAGAAGGACTTTAAATGATTTTTAAGTTTTGCAGAATTCATTCACAAATGAACACCCCTGTGTAAATAAATTAACAGTTGCCCCAGGCAGGCTAATTGAATCCATCTTTTTTTTGGAGGGATGATAGTCATTTTAAAGTACACATTTTTTAATGCAGGCACACAGTCCATACATCTTAAGATTCATGAGATACAAGTATATTTTGAGCCAGAAACAAAGCTTAGATGTATTGATAATTAGATTACAGGGTTGTTTTTGGCAAATAATCCCATGTTACAGAGGGTGTTGGGCAATAAGCCTGATAATATGGGTTCTAGTGGTTTGTTGTAATCATAGACAAGACATCTTATACAATCAGATGTGTTGTTTTAATACCTGTAAGCAGAAAATAACATTCGCTCCTGCAGTCCTTCCCTGGTATATTATGGAGAGCTGGTGACTTGGAGTCCATTCCTTGATACACAGCGTCTCCCATTGTCCCAATGAGGATGAGACACTGTTCAAACCTATTTGAGCGTTCACTCGCTGCCCTCTATTGCCAGGAAACCAGAATTGCAGTTGTCAGAAATTATATTTAGAATCAGGCTGGGTTTCTACAAATGGCTTAGCACAGAGGATCATGTTTGTTGCTGTGCAAGCAAATGGAATAAAGATCATCCCAGCGCAGAAGAGCTTTGGTTAAACTGAACATGGTAATTTTTGTAATACATGAGGCTGAGCTGATCCTCCACGTGCACTTTTATTGTAATCCATCCACCCCTCACACATTTGGACATTCACTAAACATAACAAATAACAGTATATGGTATTATTATTACACATAGAGAGTGGGATAGAGTAGAGAGGATAGAGTAGGATCTGTGGGACCCTAAACAATATCAACAAAAAAATTGTCTCCATGTTGATTTCAGACTGTGTAATTTATATGATAAGCTTCCTAATATCCATGTCCATATCAGATTTCATTCTGTTCATACGATCCTATAACAAGCAAACAATGAGTTCCCTCCTATCGCTACTCGATCAAGAAAATTTTTCAAATCTTTAAGAATGGAAAGATCCGGCCAGAGCTCACAAGTCCAAGTCCAGCTTCAAGTCTCTTATGGTTTTAATGAGCATTCTACTATCTGTTGCATGCCATCCGGTCTGCTCAGAACACTGCAAAGCTGTATCCAAGTATGCACTGTATTATCATCCCTCCTTTATGCATTCGTATACAGTATCAGCATTGATTTGGTATACGATCACTTTAAACAGGCTAGTATTGAAATGCAATATGAAAAAACATACACCTTTAAAGTTACTGAAACGTGAACATATAACTAAAATATAGACCAAGTAGTGAGGTCCTAGAAAGGACTCACTTGTTGCTCAATAACAGTGGTAACAGACCTTGCCCCCTATTGAACAGGCTCATTTATCAATAGCAGTTAGTATAACCATATTAACTAATGATGATTTATAATCACCTGTGAATCCCTTTAGCCTTTCAAACCCAGTGTAACGGTAACCTATAAGCCTGTAACATTACGTGGTCAGTCTGGGTGTCATGGGATTATCCATAATTCCTTTTCATATGTAATTTAAAAATTAAAAAACATAAATCTGTTGTTAACATTCATATTACCAAATGACTGACCCATCCCGGGGAGTTTTCAGGTGGCTGATAAGGTTTGATGTGGTCTATCCAGCAACCTTTATTTTGATATCACAGACTTTGCATTTAGTAATTGTTCTGTTTGTTCTTGTGTGAAATTATTATTGCCAAAGGCTACGACAAATGGCACAGCAGCTGCAGGTGTGCTTGACATGGTGTTGGTGCTGCAGCTTATAGTCATCTGCATGATATTAAGGCAAGGAATAACATTTAGCTTGTCAGACATTTCCTTATGTCCCAAAAAAATAAAATAAAGAGTGTTCACTGTTGTTCATTGTTTAGTTTCCCAAATCTTGAGTCTGACTCAATTCTTAAGTCTGTTGAGGGCTCAAGTCATTGTGTGTGCAACTTAAGTGCAACTTGAGTCCCCATCTCTGGATCCAGCATCCTTTTACTGAAGCTAAGGGTCCCCTTCACACTCCCTCAACTATGCCAAGGAGCGGTGTGCCGGACGTCAGTTGGAACAATAGAGTATAATCTTGTTGGCAGCGAGGAGTCCAAAGCCATGCTGAGATAAACTGTTCATTTCAGTCTCTGTTATGGCGAGGAAAATGGTTCAAGATTGTGCACAATTAGACAAAACAAAAAGGAATGGCAGAATAATAACACACATCTTGCAGTGCAGTTTTCTAGCCTGTATTTCTGTTGCAGGTGATTGCGGAGGTGCCACGGTCCTCCTCCGAAATCCTGAACCATTAGTGAAACAAACCTCACTCCTTCTTTTATCTTGATTGACATTAGACTGCTAAAAATTTTAAATCCTGAGTGAAACATGTCCAATAGTACAAGCACTGATTGAGTATCTAGGGGTAGATGGCCTGTGGACATGGGCAGAGAGGTAGATAGTAGGTTAATTAAAAGCGACTGATCTGGTGTTTCCTGTCTTTATGAATTAATGCAATGTCAAAGTGGATCTCCGTGGAAAAGAACAAAGGTGTCACTCAAACTTTAACGACCAAATGTGCGAGGCCCACGCAGTCATGAAGTAAATTATTGACAGAGATCGCCAATCTTATTTGAAGCTTGAATACTAAAACAGCCTTCAGCTGATGGAGCTCATTAAAGAACTCTGCAGAAACATCTATAGCAAATCTGTATTCAATAGAGTGGTGAGTTTCAAGGGCGCAGGATTCATTTCAGGGGGCAAAAAGTGTTTGTGTGGTGGTAGATAGACCGGAGATTTCACATGTACAAGAACCTTATGCAACAACAAAGACAACTGAACTAGAGTTGCAATATGAAGTTCCACAAAAAGCAATGTGAAAATAATGTTTCTCACATCCAACCTGTGCTGTGGTAATTGGCTTCAAATGAGTCTTAATGTTTTAACATAATTTTAAAGCCATGTTCAACAGGCTAATCTACAAAATAAACAGTAAAAACGTACAGGATTTGAAGTCGGTATCAATCCATCCTTGAGATTAAGTTTGTAACGTTAATGTTTCTGGCCATCTGTCTTGTTATATGGTTAGCGCCCTCATATAACAGTTTTCCAGGTGTTGTGGGGACATTTCTATAAAAAATAAAGCTTTCTGGGTCTTTACTGCCTTGGATGGTGTGAGTAGATGAAGGTTTTTGTGTTGGCTCTTGCAGCCAAGAACAGAGAAATTGCATTGCTTGCTGCCACATCTTTCGGGTTAGGAAAGAAGGACGGAAATAACATGAGCATACAGCGAGGTAGATTCACTATGTATTTACTTAAAAGTATAGTATCCTTCTCTTTTTATGTTTGCTTGTATTATTTTACATTATGTCTTAGAGTGGACGGGAATGATTGAAATGTCTTTTTTTTTTGGTTTAATATAGGGTCATTTTTGATTAGTAACTTAAAAAGAATGTGAGACAGGGTGCCATTGTGCTCACCTGGTAGAGCAGCATACACATGGCTTTAGTCTTTACCACAGTGGCCTGGGTTAGACTCCAATTCTTTGCTGCATGTCATCCCTTCTCTCTCTCTCTCTTTCTCTCTCTCTCCCACACTTTCTGTCTCTCTCTCTCCTTCTGTTCCATATATTAAAGGCAAAAGCCCAAAATATAATTAAGAACAAAAAGAATGTGGGACAGGTGCATGAAGAGGAGGGGTAAATGGCTCTTTGGAACCCCTACTTCTTGTCCCCTGGTGAGTATATTGCCATTTTCTGAGCCACAGCCATTTCTTCTACAACAAAATACTGTATATGTGCATTACAAAGCCATACAATACCTTAAGCTAAAGTAAAAGAAAGGAAACTGACACCACAAAGCAGAAATGTGTTTCACACCTTTGACTATAGCACAATTGGCCCATTAACTTTCCTTTTTTTGTCAATTATTTTTGTCGAGTTGTGGGGATGATAGATGTGAATGTCTTCCGTGCAACCCATTTATATACTTAAAGGCTTATTATTTTGGCACCCTTTGGATTTATCTGTCTTGACTCTATAATTGAACCCATAAGTCAGATAAGAGGGTTCTTAAGCAAAAGTTTTTTTGAGCAACCATAATTTACAGTTAGTGTGGCACTAGAAAACACTTATTGGACTGAATACAGCCTAATTTGGCTACTTATCTTCTTTCTCTATAGACAGGTCAGCCTAAGGGCTGTTGGATAAACCTGGAGCACTGACACAACCTGCTGTGTGAATATAATCTTTTTTAAAGAACTGAAAAGCATTGTGAAGTTTATTTTGTGAACCTTTATTTTCATTTATTTTCTGGTATGATCCAGTTTTTGGAGGTGTCAGTTCTGAAGAGGTTTTACTGTCCATACAAGAGGAGCTATAATTGACTCTTTAACCAGCTCAGTGATGCTGCTTTTTGTTGCATGTGTATTTATTTATCCTCGTCTACTGAATATTTCACTTCTAATGTTTACTCAGGGCAGTAGCTGCTGAGGTCATGTCGTGAGGTTTACAGACTTGAGCAGGTGTTACTGCAACAGGGATACTCAAGTTGTTCTGCCTGGTGGCCACTTTAACAAAATGACAGCAACAAAGTCCCTATGGGGAGGAGGTCGATGTGGATGGATTAGTCAAACACAGGACTACCACCCAGGAGGTTCATGTCCCTTGTAAAACCAAAAGTCATTGTTAGCCTATTATTTTAACCCAAACCATGATCTTCTCTAAACCTAACCAAGTAGTTTGGTGGCCTAAACCTAACCAAACTGATACTGTTAACCACGTGTTATAAAGGCTTTCTGGTAGAAAGGTCTGAGAACAAACTTCTCTCATGTGTTGAGCGGATCAGGTGTTTGAGAGCTTTTCGTGAACTGTTTAATGTGTATGTGACATTATGTGTCACCACTTCTGCGCACTGCACAGATTGCTTATGCAACTTCCCAAGCCTAGTGACATTATTGGACATATACTTTCAGTGTGAATTATGAAATGGTTGGCAGGCCACCTGGCACACTATTACACATGAGTATCAAGTTGAGTATCACTGATCCACAACTACAAAGTAATTACACATTATAGTTTTTAAAAGCTGACTGTTGTTTTGTTTTTTAACTCAATACACTTGAAATTAAATTGTTTCTGGCAAAAAAAGAAAGAGATGTTATTACAGTGATTTGGTTAGTTCCACCAGAATTCTGTACCTGGCAGTGTGAAGAAGACTTTTCTTACGAAATGCTTCTGGCTTCAAAAAAGGACAAGGGGTTCCCAGGAGCAATGCTTCATTTTGAGGGGTCAAAGAGCAAAAAAGGTGAAATGATGTAGGGAGATGTACGTGAACAGTTATAAGAATAAGTATTTATTTTTCCCTTTGGTGGCTATACAGAAATTACCTAGAGGTTTTGGTTTCACCAAAGGAGTTTGAATCCTGCTCCTGCCCTGTTTCTACTTTGTACATGCATGCAGTAGTTATCGCATGTCTGTCTGCCTTGGAAGAGTTTTTCTTTATCCAAATTGAGGTCTCTAAGGATAGGGTGTCATATGTTTTACAAATGTAAAACACTCTGAGGCTGTATGAATTAACTCCATTTGACTTAACTTGAGTAGATAGAGAGGTAATACAGACAAAGGCAGCCAGAGGATGGATATAGGGACTTGATTCAGCCTGATTAAATGTTTCAAATCACCATCAAGGGGTGAATCAGGTCTGCAGGGGTGGAAAAATGAAATTGGTTCGGCTGGGTCAGCTAAATTCTTTTCACATAGTGAAAATACACATGGACCAATGTTCTTATTTAAAGACTTCCTGGACAAGAGATCACCGAGTAGTGTCAAACTGTGTAGGAATGGACTGTTGTTTTTTTGAAGTAAGAAAAGAAGTGAATTTTGGAAACTTTGATTTGTGCAAAATCACGGATTGCATATAAATACTTGCAAGCAAAAACATAAAACCTATGTGAACAAGTCAAAACAGGTTCTTGAAATATTTACATTAATTCAATTCACGTTTACCACAATGCAGTCAGGTTCCGTGACTTTGTTTGCACTGTCTGCAAACCACCCCCAAACCTGAGAAATACAACAGACAAATATAGAAGTAACTAGAGATACAAGGTACAAAGTACAAGGTTTTGTCTGTATACAACATAGTTGTATAAAGAAACAAAGTTGTTATTCCCTTCATTCTACACACACAAAACTTAACATATGGTAAACTATAAAATAAATACAATAAAATAAAACAATATACAGTTACACTATATGCATATAAAGTGCATTTTTTGAATTTATGTCTTGGGTGAATGTAGCAACAAGTTAGATAAAACATTTCATCTTCACATTAAAAAAGTCTCACATTTCGGAAATAGTGTCCATCTTGACGATTTGAGCACCAAGCATCATCAATGTGTTAACACTTCTTTATAGTTAACTACTCTCTAAACGCAGAACACCCATCCAAAACAAATTTCGATTTGACTTTACACAGAGACGTTTGCGCGTTTGTTAATATTGGCCCTCCGTACCTGCCGTAGCGCTGTATAAAAGCCTCTTTAACCGGAAGTTCCACCCCTTTTCATCCCCTCTCTGGCAGACTGAGTGAGTTTCACGTTCACACATAAACAAAATAACGATTTCAATCATCATCCATCCTCTTTAACGCAAATAATCACATCCATGTTACTTGCAAAATATCGGTAGTTCATTCAGTAGCTAAATGATGAAGTGATTATTTGCTTTCCAACACTTATCTTTCCAATGTTAAAACCGATAAACTGACTCCATCTTTCTCTGGTCTTCCACAGCGCTCAGTCCGCTGACACGGCAGCATGGTAAGGAAGTGTTCTAATTTACACTGTTTAGCGGCTACGTGTACGTAGCTGATAATGCTGTATCTTGTGTATGTGGACATGTCGTAACGTCAAATGTGTGTTTGTGACAATAGATCAATCGACAGATGTGCTATAAAGTGGCTAGCATTGATGGTTAGCATTAGCATAATGCCACTAGCTTGGGACCGCCGGCTAAAGCCTGTTACAGAGGGTAGAAATGTTCGCCAGCCAATACCAGCATTCATACATAAACGATGAGGTGTTAACTGTGGAATCAAATTAACATTTGAAACTAAATCAGGTCATCTGTAACTTAACAGCCGTTCCCAACTAACACTGCAGCCTTCAGTTTGACCTTAGCTAATGATTGCTAGGTTAACGTAACTGACGTTGGTTAACTTAAATGAAGACGAGTTATTGCAGTCAGCAAGACGTCCAAACATCTCAGGCTGATGTGCTCGTGATGCATTCACAGTCTTGCAAGAGTAATGATGGACCTAGTGCTGGGTTTCGATTTCTAACAGAAACGTCAGTTCCACCGGTCCCCTGACATTAATTTAAAGTTATGTCTCAGTCTGTTCAATATGATGCTTCGTCTCAGTAATTGTTCCTGCTCTGATCTTTTATTCTTAGCCTCGCAAGATAGAAGAAATCAAAGATTTCCTGTTGACGGCCAGGAGGAAGGATGCCAAGTGTAAGTTAAACTCTTGTCTCGCCTGCCTATCATTTTTTGATGTAAATGAAGGTGATGCATATTTGAAAGACCAGGTGGATATGCAGGTGACTGCTTGTGCTTTGTTTTTTTTTAACAAATACGAGATTCAAGCATATCTGACAATGCTTAATTTTATGGGTCTGTAAGTCCCCAAGTGTAGTTTACTTTTTCTTGCAGAGGAAAGACTGTCAAGTGGTACTTTGAATTTATTCTAAATGATTTCTTTCTTGCAACCTTAAGTCTAATGAGTGCTCAGCAGGTCTGCTAAATGCATGTGAAATTTCCATCCATGTCGCAGAAATTGAAATTGTGATTCAGGTAGAGGTTGTGTTGAATCTGAACTGGCTTCATTATCTTCCTTCAGCCGTAAAGATCAAGAAGAACAAGGACAATGTTAAGTTCAAGGTGCGCTGCAGCAGGTACCTGTACACCCTGGTCATCACAGACAAGGAGAAGGCTGAGAAGCTCAAGCAGTCCCTGCCCCCAGGTCAGTATTATTACCAGGTCAGCTTGTGAAGCAAACTGAGACAGCAGTCTGGAAAATGCAGTCTTGGTTCGAACAGGGAAGTCCCAGTTAGTAACATAGTGAATTATATACACTTGACTTTTAGATCTAACGTTTTTAGGTTTAACACTGACATTTTAGATTGTTTTGTTTGGTTTACATCTATCCCTGGGTCTAATTTAAAGGTACCATGTAAAGTTTTGGACCACTACTAGTTTAGAGCATGTTCATATGTGGGTCACAAGGATGAACATGTATACCAGAAGTAGTGGTGGTATGATATATTCCTTTTGTCTACAGAGCTCTGTGGCAGTAGTAACGCATTGTAAAGTAAGCAGTGTGCTCATAAAAGTCAAATTGATGTAAACGGCAGTTTTCCTATCATTCATTAAAACATAATGCAGATGTTTTACATGTGTAACATGGATTCCATGTCTTTATTCATTCTTTGGAACAATACCAGTGCATCTTGCTTGTAAACAAATATATAAACTGTAGTTGTTACAACAAAACCTCAGCTGGCTTTGTACCATTTTTATATGGGATGATTCCACAAAGGCAAGATATTCGTTACTCATAGAAAACGATAAACTGTGCAACTTCGAAGTATAATTGCAAACACTGTTGCAAAGGTTTTAGAACAAAATCTTGAGGCTGATGAAGACTACTGAAACTGTACACAGGAGCAAGAGTGACTGAAGATTCTCCTTAAATATTCAGTCGTTGCGTATGTCAAAAAAAAGCGCATTAATTAAAGGGAACTGTGTTCACCATTTTAAAATGACTCCCAGGGCTTTAAATATACACATACAAAACTGGAGAGATTTGTTAAAGTGGTGTGACCCCTGGTGCCGTTGGGGCTTTACTGATGAATTAAAGCATTTTTCATTCTGTTAAACTGAACGAACTTGTGACAAAGGTGTTGCTCCAGGTTTTAACTATTGTATGCTCTGGCTGCTTCAGCATTGTCAAAGTTAAATGCTAAAGTGTAAAAATATTTTGTGCTTAACTTGCATCTAAAGTGTTTTTTTTTCCTCTAGTTTCAAAGTAAATGCAACTTGAGGATTGTGCTTCTGATAATAAACAAATGTGATTAGTGTACTTAACTGCATTCATGAAGTTGGATAACGGGAGGAATTGTGTCCAGTTTTTGCAACTAATTTGTAATTTTAACAATAATTTTACAATAAATGTTGCGTTTGATGTTCAAGAAAAGCAAATGTGGCTAATTCTTTACTTTTGCAACAAGGTTTATTAAGGGATTTGTGTTCATTAGCGAAAACTCAATTCTTCAGAATTTACACCTACATTCACAAGAGGGGGGAAATGGAAGTGTTGGGTGCAGAAAACGGGTGCTCCTGTCTTTTCTGGTGTGATGTTTCATGGCAGTGAATAATTTCTAACCTTTTGTCTTTTGCTTTACAGGTCTGGCTGTGAAGGAGCTGAAGTAAATCCGTGATGTACAGAGAATTGTAATAAAAAATTGGAAAACTGAGTTATTTGTCTGTAGTGTGTTCACTGTATTTTCATGTCCTGATCCAAACATGATGGGCTGGATGGATGGAAAAGCTGAACTGCCTCATTAAGTATTTACATTGTTGGTCATGCTTTTCTACAAATTCTTGTAATCACATGTCCATTGAGAACATATGCTTAATGTTTGATTCAAGTAAAATATATTTAGAAAGATTTAACTTGGCAATCAACAGCGGATGAAACTGGTTAAATTTTTGTGTGTATAAAAAATGGGATACAATTATAGTGCACCAACATGCTATTAAAAGATCACTATATGCTCACTTCTGTTGTAGATGCTTATAAAAAAAACTGAGGACAGGGATTACAGAGTGGGTTAACTGATCTGTAAGACCTCACTGGTTTGCCTTCACCACTTTACAGAAGAAATATCCACAGATGTGAAAACGGCTGCAGATACTCACCAACCTCTATTTTTACAATTTGTGAGGATAAACGTTGCTATTATTTGACTTGGACTACTAGTACAAGAATTAAACCATTGCTGTATGTTAAAGTCCTTTTGTAATGACCCCAGTTGTCCACTATGTGGCAGTGCAGTAGCTCACTCAGAAGAGAGAAACTCACACAACTTAATTATTATGTTAGGATTAAAATTATATTTCTGTTAAGTGAATAACACGTATTTGTTGACTAGGCTTACCTCAGACAGGCTGCAAACTGGTATTTCTAAACTCCCCAGCGGGGCGTCTGCGCGCTCCCGTAGCCATGTTCTATCAGTGCGCGTCCCCGGCGGTGACTGTTGTGTGTTTAGAGCGGCTGTGGGTCGGATAGGAACTGTGGGTCCACGGAGACATGGGCGCACTGTGATTAATTGTTTTCTGAAAAAAAATCTCCACTTTGCAACTATACTGCTGTCTCCGCGGGACGACTTGGACGTTTTCTCTCATGTGTGACTGAGAGTGTTTCCACAAACGAGCATGCTTTTATCGTTGTCTTTGTTTGATATGAAACGGGATTAAGATCTCCGGCAGCGGACCGAACAGCTCGCGTTAGTAAAGGGAGGCTAATTTAGGCTGTAGCCTAACTTTTTCTCGGGGCAGGGATGTCTTCGGCTCGGGTGGATTATATTGCGCCCTGGTGGACTTACTGGCTTCACAATTTTCCTCATATCAACCTGAGGTTTCAGCCCATTGACAACGGCTTCCAGCCTGAAGAAGAGAACTACCAGCAGGTCAGTAGAAGGAGATGGGACATGGGGCTTTATCAGGAGCCCACTAATCAAGGTCACAAAACAGGGACACAGAATCATTATTGCTATTGTGACATCGTTTCTCTCTTTCTGTAATTATCCTTTAATATATTGCTTATACTTTTTCTGTGGAAACCAGTTGTAGGGTATTCATCACCAATATGTTTTATGCTGCCTTCAGATTCAGACTACAGTTTGCATTATTGATGCCCCATAATGTCTCTGTGAGTGTCACCCAGTGCACTTAAGTTGTAGGCACCTTGAATAGTCCAGCTACAGTAGCCTATATCCAGTCCCAGAACCAAGTCAAAAATTCTTGCGTTATTGATGCTATATATCAGCTGTTGTCATTTTAGTGGTCTGTCCAAAAGAAATCCATACTCCTCTTTGCAAAATTGGTATTAAACCATTAAGTCACGTTTTAGTGAAAGGGTAAGGAATTGTACAGACATGTTTGCTGTAGAGAAAGAACAAATTGTAAATGCTGCCTTCAATTGAGCTTGGCGACATTTTTCATTTATTTTCAAGTGGGACAAATAAGTTGACTTTGTGTGTGTTGGAGAGACAAAGAGAGAGGATCAGGAAGTACACTCGTGTGCGAATCTTGGCATCTAAATGTGTTTCACCCGTGGGAGTTTCCATATCTCCATAACTCCAGAGGCGGCTGTTTCACACAGCTTTGAACGGGGCTAGGTTCTACCGTGGATGACTAATGACCTGCAAGTGAACACATGTCTATGAGTACTAAGAGTGTTTCATTATTTCAAGGTCACAGTTTAGCCTCTGTCCCTGAAAGTAGGCACATCAGGCTGAGAATAAATGACATTTTAAGTTCAATGCTGCAGCATCTTATTGGAGTGATGTTCATTTGGTCAGAGGACCTTCGAGGTCCAAGTGAGTCAGAAAGGGTGTCAAAGGGGAAATAAAGATGTCGAAGTGTTTAATTTTAGAAGTGAAGTGACAGACAAAGGAAGAATTATTGATGGGAATCACGAGTGATGTCAGTCAAATGTAAAAGAAACATGAACTTCCAAAAGGATACACTTGCAGATCAGTTAAATTAAGACTAATAATGCCAGAAGGGAAGGAAGTATACCATTCCAGACTGTAGTGTGAAATATTGTTATCATGCTTTCACTTTTGCCATCATCTACTGTACAAAAAATATGGGCAGCAGGATGGAGATGTGTTAGGGCAAGCTAGCTGCAACTGGTTTGATTACCTGAAAGACATGATGATCAATGAAAGACCTTAAAACAAACCTATGCAACACTTGCTGTATAACAACCACTGTAGCCACAAGTGACGTTTAAACAAGCAATCTTTTTTTCTTCACAGCAGATAATTTGACTTGTCGCATTAGGAAAAGCATAGTTGTCACCAATAATGTTAACAATTGCTCCGTTAATATCTGTAGACAACATGAACGACTCTGGGACCTTGAAACTGAAGAAGTTAAATGAGTTCAGCCATCCGTAATTTGATTATTTTCATATACTTCCCTTCTGTTAAGTGTTAAAAAGTGCTCTTTGAGGAGGGCTAACTACTTTTATGTTTTGCGCTACTTGGGGGGGAGTGGAAACAAGCTGTAAACACAACACTGGCATTTTATGTTGATGTAGCGAACTTGTAAGAATAGTTGCCAATTTACACGACCTCAAGATACGGAGAAAAATTACCATTATCATCCATTATCAACAACAAAGATTTAAAGCTGTCTTAGAGTCTACAGTCCAATCACATCTTACAGCACAGAAACATTGGCTTCAACGTTAGCTGTGATGCTACCCTTTGCTGCTGTCTCTTCACCAACAGTGGTAGATTGAAGCATTTCTGCTCTTTAATATATCAGATAGTAGCACAACAAAATTGAATTTATGTTGTGCTAGCGTCAAGGAACATACAGGGAGAGAAGTGAAGGAGATTTTTTTCTTCTCATGCTGCCAGTTTCCATTCTCGGTTGCATCGTGGTAGAGTCAGGGCCACGGGGTGTGCGAGGGGTGGGGAGTCTCAGCAGGGAAGCAGTACTTCCTCCTGAGAAGACTGTCAACCACAGACAGGCACTCAAATCAGGGGTGGGAAACCCCATCATCCCAACATCCACTTCTCTTGTTCTCTATGACTTTCTCAGTTTCTCTCCCTGACTCGTCTCTAACACAACCATGCTCCTGCTCTCTGTTATCTGTCTTTCACAGATATAGGTCAAGCCCTTCGTGCCCCCACACTGTAGAACAATTTTTTGTAAAGCACCAAAGCTAATGACACAATTTCAAGCTGATGCAAGGCTTTTTAGGCCATTACATTCCCAGTCCTTTGTGGGCTGGCAAGCTTAATTCTGATCACCACCTTCTTTTTTGACTGTCTTATGCAGCAGTGATGCTGCAAATCATCACTGTGGTATTAATGAATATTGTATCCAGTTTGTTTCCGTGCTGAGATGTTTAACAGCATTACAACTGATACTTTTGTCGTGTTTAGTAGTAAAGAATTCAGTTTAACAGAACAAAGATAATAAGTCCACTCTTTTGTAAAGGAATTGCTGAATCGATGTTCAGTTGGCCGCTGCTGCGGGGAGTATTGAGCAGCCAGCCGTGCCTTTAACCCAGCCTGTATGTCTTTTTAAAGGACGTGTAATTGGCTAGTTGTAGTGTGGGCAATCCTGGTGAATTCCTTTGTTGGCTTTGGGCCAGCAAATGTGATGGAATGCAAGGGGTTGTGATCTTTCACTGTTCTTTGTCTGTGCGTATGTGTGTCTGCTGTAGTAGGTTTCTCATTCACTGTTGGACACTGGTATTGTCAGTAATGGAATGTCTGTCAGCTGAATCAACTGACTAGAGTTGTTCTCTAATTTCTGTCTTCTGACAATAAGCAAGCTATTGTTCATTATCTTACAGTCACATATTTTGGAAAATCTTATCCATTGCAGCATCAAACTTCAGAATCAAGGGTTCTGTATGCGTGAAACAAGCTAGGTCATACAGTTTGTTGCCTGACTACTTCTGAATGTAAGTGTGAAGCCTGCCTTTACAGACATCCTAGCTGCTTCACACTGATCTGTCTCTAAAAAAGAATTCATGGTGGTGCACACAGTTTTACAGTTAATGAAAGTGATGACATTTCTCTGGAGAGAGAGCTTACTTTCACTCCTCTGCATACCTGGCCAATCACTGCCTGAAGCAATGATAATTGCCTGTTTGGGAAGTTATGGTGATTGCCCGACACATACTCACCCACCCTGATTCCACAGTTGGAAAGGGGGTTTCAAGCGCTATAAGCAGTTTTAAGAATACTAAGGCCTTTACTGACCTCTCAGTGAGAAAGTGACACCCAAGCAGTGTTGATGATTGCTCTGGGGATGCACATGGTCCTGAGATAATCTTCTGATCTCCTCAGTGATCACTCAGTCCTCCTCAGCAAGCTCTGTCTGATGTGTGAAATGTATTTTGCTGCTCTGTAGCTCCCTGTCTCGAGGCCTGACAGCAGAGAGAGAGAGATGGCAAAAACTGCAAAAAGCTCACCCAAAACAAGGACGGGGGTCTGTTTTTTCTACGCTTTGTGTGTGTGCCCATGTGTTTGGGTGTGTGTGTGTGTGTGTGTGTGTGTATGTGTGTGTGTGACCATCATGTGTAGGTCAGCAGGTTCTAGTCCATCTGACTTTCCTTCCTGTTTCCTGTTTTGTCACTCAAACACGTTTGGGCCAGTTTTTTCTGTATCCATCACATAGACTGCTGTTCCTCATACCCATCCAGCCAAGGTGTAGTAGTAGTGTGCTGAAATGTCTGACACCTTTTTCAATGAATAGTTAGACATTTTGGGGAATATGCTTTATTTGCTCTCTTGACGAGAGTTGATGAGAAGATTAATTGCACTATTGTAACTGTCACTGTTAGAACTGTTAAATATTAATCCAACAAACAGTCAGCTTAGGTTTATAAAAAGAAATAGATTAGGTTACCCTTAGACAGAGCCTTTTTCGAGTCTTTATGCTTACCGTCTTCTGCATCCAGCTTCATATTTAACTGACAGCTATAAAAGTGTAATCAATCTTTTTATCTCAGTCTCGGCAAGAAAACAAATAAGCTTATTTTCTAAAATGTCAAACTACTATGTTCCTTTAAAAGTAAATTCTTTCAATTTACGTTTAAGTTGGAGTTGTGAATTAATTTAAAAAAATCAGTTTACCCAGTTTTCATTTTAGGGAAAACTGTTTACACATTTTATTTGATTTACAAATGATACATAGTTGCCACAGTATCAGAGTGATGTAGCTTACACTGATGAGGTCTTTTGATGAAAGACAATTTGATAAATTTTCTGTTAGTGGTATTTAGGTAGGCGGGTTTATTGTCACAATATTACAAGTTATAGGGTGAAATGGAGTTTTGTAACTCCCTTTTGCTACATAGCAAACACTATACATTAATACAGAATCACTTATAAAAATAGTACACAGAAAAAAACTTTAATCAATGGAGCAGTGCTGAGGATGAATTAGTGTTTAAGAGCTTGGGGGGAAAAGCTGCTCTGCAGTCTGGTGGTGTGGCAGCAGAAACTTCTATATCTCTTCCCAGAAGGCAGCAGGGTGAACAGGCTGTGGTTGGGTGGGTACTGTCCTTTAGTATCCTTTGGGCTCTGTAGGCACCTCACCTCACTGATATCACTGATGCTCGGGGGATGGGTACCAATGATCTTCTGAGCAGTTTTAATCACCTGCTGCAGAGCCCTCCAGTCCTGGGCCGTGCATCTCCCATGCCAGTTTGTGATGTTTCTGGTCAGGATGCTTTCTATTGTTATTCTGTAAAAGCTGACCAGAACTTGGCATGGGAATTTGGCCTTCTTAAGCTTCCTCAAGAAATATAGTTGTTTCTGAGCTTTCTTCACCAGCGTGGAGATGTGAGATGACCATGTCAGGTTGTCTGATGCTAATTCCCAGCAACCTGAAACTGTTCACCTGCTCCACCTCAGCACCACTGATATAGACAGGAGTGTGTGTCTTTATCTCTTTCTTCCTGAAATCAACCATAAGCTCTTTAGTTCGGCTGAAGTTGAGAAGTAGGTTGCACCACTCTACAAGATTCTGAATTTCCTCCCGATATGAAGTCTCATTGTTGTTTGAAATCTGACCGATGATGGTGGTGTCATCCACAAACTTCACAACAGAGTTCTCTCCTTGTCGGGGGATGCAGGGATATATTGTCATATTTGCTCTTATGGTAATTCACTATCTGGAGGTCACAGCTGGCCTGCATTTTATTTATGAAAATTAAATATTTTCCTATTATTACTATCCGTGGTTGACACAGTAATTACAGATTGGGGACTCATAGTGAATGCTCAGTCAAGCACAGAAAATAGCATAACATGTTGCTACACTTGCTGAAGGAAAAAATGCCGTGTTCTGTATTCACTCCTAAAAAGTCTACATTATCAAGGTGCCCATTGTACTGTAATATAAAGAATAAAGTTGTATTTTAAGGTGAGATTAATCACGTTCGTCTTTTTGCTTTTTCCAACTTCATAGAACTGACAGCATTAGATACTCAGTAACTGATTCTCAGTTTAATACAAATCTTCATCCGTTTTATTACCTTAACAAACATAGACATTTAGGTAGATTCCACACTTCCTGTATATAATGACAGTACAGACAATTAAAGAACATTCATCTTTCCTGCAGAACCAGAGAACAAAGACTTTTGCTTAATAGCTGCACCATTTGTCCTTGACAAAACAACATCCACTTTTCCCGTCCCCCCACTGATCACTTTAATGTCCAGCTCAGACAAATTTCTATTGAAAGCTTTTATCTTGCTATTACCGTGGCCTAGAATAATATGGGATAAATGAACAAGCCACAGAAAGACTATTCAATTACAGAAGCAAACACATACTCTTAACACACTTGATCTTTCTGCTTCAGTGGCTTTTTTCACAGCGATTCCCTGGGAACAGTGTTCCACCCGAGTGCATGCAAACAGCGTCCTCCTCCAGACCTTTCTGTTTCTTCTGTTGTCTTTGTTTTCCCTGTTTCTCGCTCTCTCACTTTTGTATTTTTTGCCATCAGCATTTCAGTCCCCTTCCCCTCTATGTTCATTGATGTTACACCTTCCAATACCAATCTACTGTGAAATGGATGTGTGACATTGTTTTAAAGCCTTTCATGTGTGGGAGACAGAAGCCATGAGGATAAAATATGTTTCTCCCCCATTTTTAGGTAAAGGTAATGTTCTTTAAGCAGCAGTGACTTCCTAAAGTACAGTTATTATTGTGTCAATATACTTATTTTTTTAAATTTAATTCATTACATTTGTTAATGTTCCTAATTTTGTGATCTCAAATATTTGATTGTGTTTTTGCAGCAGCCCATCTTCACATAATGCTGTTTGTTACAAGTAGAATTTTAGTGATTACAGCTGATTTTACAACTGAATGCATAAGCTGTTGACTTAGCTGTGCGTAATTTTATGTGATAGAAAATGGAGAATTATGCATACCAAAGCCTGAAAATCCATTATCTGTTCAACTATCGGAGCCACTCTGATAGCATTTGAAATTTTCCAGCTCTTATTGTTGCCTCCTCAAGAAAATCAAACCTTAAATCTGTTATTCTAGATTTCCATGCTCCTTGTCACACCTTAGCCTCTCCCTATCTGTGTGAACGACCGTGTAACCTTATTGTTAAAACAGTCATTCTCCTCAGCTCAACCCCGGCATTTTTTTTATATTACGCAGCCATCTACTTAGTCCTCGTTTATGTCATGCATACACATAAAAGGATGCACTGACGGTGTCCCCTTTGGCTCTCCAGAAGGTCATTAACCCCAATCTGTCTCTGTAGTGCTTGAAGCCAGTGATTAGCATCACCTGATTGGCTAGATGGTATGGCCGAGGTCTGTACTAATAAGGCAACATGTCCATCCCTCTGATGCTGATGTAACAACATTTAAACAAGATATGACAGCACTGAATGAATATCCATGGAGCTGGGGATTGTTTGGTGTTCCTGTGCATTTCCTTTGTGACATGATTTTAGTTGGTGATGAAGACCACAAAATGAATCTTCAGCAGGTCAGATCAAATGTATGTACCCACCAGTTCTGCATGAACTGGGACAAGTGGATTCACGCAGCCACATTCCCCTCCAGCAGAAAAAAACAATGAAAATCTGCTCTTCATTAGAAGTTGGGGGGTTGGGTATCCTTTGTTGAGGGGTGGGGTGGGGGTGGGGTGGGGGTGGGGATGTAGCATCAAAATCACGACCCTTGGCTCCCGTGAGGGAAGGGTTTGGGCTTCGGGTTCACAGAGGGTGTTGAGCAAACAGGGAGATAGCATGCTTCGCTGCACTCCCAAGATGTTCCGGTAAGCATGACCTGCACAGAAAGAGGCAGTTACTTGAAGGTTATAGGTTAGATTCATGAAGGTTATACAGAACAACAGGAATAAGCCAAACAGTTCTTTTTACTGAAAAGCTGGAAAAAAATCTTAAGAAATGAGCAAGCACTACACCTCACAAAGCTCCTGAGACCCTCAGCTTGTTTGTGTTGAGGGCAACACGGCAGAGCAGCGTAACAGATTTAAAGGATCCTTTAGCAACAAAGCCCCATCTTCCTCCCTTTTCCTCCTCCTCTCATCTATAACTCATGGGTCGCTTTGCTGGGACTTAATGGTGTCCCAGCTGTGAACATGGGCAGGCCCAGCCGAGTGCACTCAGTCGGAAAGAGCCCAGGTCCCTGGGGCATTTACCCAAGTGTCAGTGTGGGACAGGGAGCAGCGTGGAGGAATACAGTGAGTCTCACTGATCCATTGATCTTTGAGGAGGGGGGCATTTCTTCATAGTGATGCCATTTCTCAAGGCACTCTGCGGCCTACATTCAAATTTGTGGCTGCTTTTTTTTTTTTTTTTTTTACAATTTATAAAATGAATCTGTGTTCTGTTTGTTTTTGCTCTTGAAGGAGCACTCTTCACACTACATGGAGATCAGTTTGCTTTTCTATTACTGAAAGTAGTTTTATAATGCCTTCTCTAAATCTGGGGGAGCTTTAAGTCAGAAAATGTCTCTGCTCTAGGTTATCTCAGCTTGGGCTTGGTGATTAGAAATTTCAGCGGAAACCATGTGTTAAAAACTTGGGGTGAGGCATTCATAAAAACTTGCTTTTGTATTGCATTATGGGAATTGTAGGATCCAGTTTTTTGGGAGCTTTACTCATACTTGGAACTAAAACCCAAGAGATATCTGCCTGTATCAGTTTTGACCATAAAAATCTCTAAAACCAACTCTACTGATTTGCAACAGCGAGAAGAGGCTCCTGCTGCTTTGACTTTTAAGGTGGAAGTTCTTTCTTTGTCCATGTCTTTTTCCTTCTCTAACTGGCTTGACATCCGTTTAACCCCTATCATGTTGAAGGAATGTCACTGTCCATTGAGGCCACACACACACGTATTGTACATCAGTGCACACTGCGCCTGGAGACCTTCTCCACCTCCGCACAGCTGTCTGCCACCTGCTGTTGAGCAGCCATGCTTGCGGAAGACACTTCGTATCGCTTAGCGTACATTTAGCACTGCTCCAAGCTTGTAGAATTCCACTGGTAAATGTCTTAGACCTGCTTAGCAGATGCACTGTAACAGATGGATGTCCTTTCCATTTCTATGTATTAATTATGGTCACTACTTGTGTATTAAAAATTGATTTTAATGGGCTCTAGGCATAAGGCACACACTATATACCACTTAGACTGTTGTTTGCATCTGCCTTGACATATAGCACATCCTCCATCCTCTTGGTCTCTTTCCATTCTGCTCCAATAAAGCACCTGTTTTAACAGGGGAGTGCTCTTCATGAGGTATTCAGGTCAGATTTTCTGGGGGAAAACATGCCATTCTTTTATACAGGGACACTGAACATTTGGAAGCATTTTCTGGAAAATGCAATGAAGTTGCGTAACTGTGAAGCTTTAAATATGGACTAAATAAACTAACTAACTAAATAAACTGCATTGAAGTTGGATTTATTGCAGGGCTTTTGTATTGGTGTGCAAAAATGATTAGTAGATAAATCAATTACTCGGTTCACAGAAGATTAATTGGCAATTTTAATCAGTTGTTGGATTGGCATTTCCATTGCTTTTCACGTTTTATAGATAAAACAAATAATGGATTAATAAAACAGTAGATATATTACTCATTTAGTTAAAAAATTCTTGAAAGCCTAATTGGATTAAATTTGGCAAAACATGAACTGGCAGCTTTGCATTTTATTAAGTTCATACAGGGGCCACATGAGTATTTGTGAGTAACTGATGGAATATGATAAAAAAAAAAAAAAAAACTTTGTTGTTGAGTTCACCTACATGTCATCCCTTAAATAAGTCCATTAGTCCGTCCTTTGGGGCAGAGCACGTGGCTGATTTGGCTTGTCAGGCACTTGTGTGTGTTCATTTTTGTACATTCAACAACGAGAATCTTAGGTTTGCTCACTATCTGGGGAAAATCGTAGCATTATGCAACGTTCCAGCCTCAGGGCGAAGCCAGCTACAATGGACTTATAATAGGAGAGAAACTAGGCTGTGCACTGAGTAATGAAGAGTCTGTCTGAGGTAGCCATGTGGATGAGGTAGTTGTGTCTTTGTCTTCTCTTTACAGAGAAAGGCACGTGCAAACAGGCACTTTGTTGTTCTTTGCCCTCTTTTCCATCCACACCCTGCTGTCTTACTCCTTTCATTAGCAACAATATTCTCTCCATCACTTTGTCAGCCTCTCTTCCTATTTCTCTTTTTTTCTCATCCTTTCCCCCTCTACTTCCTCCAGATCTCAGGGATTGCCTTTCCGCTCTGCTAGATCTTTCTTCCCTTTCTTTCCTGTGTCATTGCCCCCAGCCTCTTGCTAACCCCACCCCCTGTCTATAGGGACAATTGAGGGGAAACAAAAAAGAGAAAACAGTGGAGTGGGCCTCTTGAGTTGGGAATGAGTAAGTAAAGAGAAGGGTGTTAACATATCGAGTCTGCTTTTATGGGAAACTACTCAGACCTAATTTAGGTAGCAGTTAAGTGGTCAGACCTGCCAATTTAATTTCACCAAAGAGAGAATGTGTGCACACTCTTGTCGGTAAACCATAAATGATGTTTTTACGCTTAATGGAAGGTTGGAGCACTTGGGAAGAGATGGTTGCAGGATAGGGTTTTTGGTGTGTGTCTTTGTGCATGTTCAGTCCACTGAATGGATTCTACATAATTCAGAAGCCATTATTTTTGCGCCCTACTACTGAGAAGAAAGGACAGTGGAGAGATAGTGATAGACAGAAAGTGGAGAGTGTTGTCAGTTGCTTTAAAAGCAACCTTGGAATAAATGTTTCTCCAAAAAGAAATACATTTGTGAGTTCTTTCTCAAGCCCCATGCAATTTTTAAATTATACAATGAGTTTAAGGGGGGTTTGGAGGCCCAAACAACTAAAAGATAATATAAACCAAAGCTTATTCCTGTGATGGTCCATGTGAGTCACTGAGCCCCAACCAAGTCCCTCTATTGTCTACTATTTCTTGCACTGGTTCTGCCGCTTCTGTCACATTCCCTCCTTTCTCTGCACTGCCTGGCTGCAGTGGAATCACAAGACAGAGGCATGGCAATTTAAGCAGGCCTGTCACATGCTGCTTAATTCAAATAGGCTGTGGTAATTCGCCCTTTCACTCGTACTCCCTCCCTGTCACAAGGGCACGAACTAACCTGCACGTTACCATGACAATAAAAGCGGCTGGGTGGCCCAGTGTTTGTGGGTTCAGCAGGAGTTTCCCCCCTTTTCTCCATGTCGACCAATCTGGGGCTATCTCCCACCCATCCCCCCACGTTCATATTATCCACCTGCGTCCCACATCTCTGTCTCATTTACTGGGTTCACCTCAATTACACCCAGTTTATGCCGATTCTCATGACTCGAGACCCCACCCCGCCTTCAGATGAGACGAGGAGCTTCTCTCTCTGTCTCTTTGTCTCACCTTGGTGCACACTGCCATCCATCTGTCTGAGCACACCCATTAACACATTTATAATCCCATCTCTTAAATCACGGTACTAAAGTTCCACACTTATTTAATGGGCCTCTAGAGAATATGAAGAAGTTGAGGGTTCAATGAGTGGAGACAGTGCTCTGTCCTTCCTTTGACACTTTTCTATTTTTCTTTTTTTTATCAGCAGATGTGTGGCCTTCTACATGAAAGGCATGTAGCCGTGAAATGAGACAAGATGAGGCACTGCACCCCAACAGATGGAGCTAGACAGAAGAGAGAGAGTAGAAAGATTGTTTTAAGGGGGAAGGGAACAAATAATAAAAACTGAGATTCATGGTATATGCAAATGATAAAAATGAAGTTTCATACAGCAGAAAATGCAAAATGAGTGAACATGAGTAATGATATCTGTCTTGTTGTATTTCTGCTCTTTTATTAGCAAAGTCGACAGGAGAGGGACTGTTTCAGATTATGAAAACAGCTGTTTTGAGGCTTTTGGATGATTTTTAAATTTACCTGGCTCTTTTATGGCAATCGCTGACATAATCCTGCAGATTCAATCCATTTTTATATTTTAATCCCACTGCTTGACTTGTAGGACGCACAACATCGCAGCATGGGAACAGATGGCCCAGCACCAAAAAGATTTCAGACAAACTAAAAAGGAAGAGAAAGGCGTTTAAAAGAGAGGTGCCGAGCTTGAATAAACCCATCTGCTCACAGATGGCTGCAGAATTCATTTGAGGCTCTTAGGACAGTCATGTTGCTATTTTTGTCACGGCACTCCATCTCTCACAGAAGGTGGGATGAGGGCTAAAGGAGGAATGAGAGGGAGAAGTAGATGCAGAGATGTATCAGGAGGTGTGAATGCAGCTGGCCTTGTTTGTGGGGCTTGAGCAGATATTTATTTGTTTTTGTGTGTCTTATTATCACGCTAATCACAGTAACTGTTGATGTTAGTCGGAAATTGATTGCTTGGAGTCACTAAACATTCTTATATTATGAAGCTCTGCTTAAAGAGACATTAAGTAGAGGACAAGTGGATATGCTTTTAATGGCTATGTATCTGATGAATCTTGTCATTTTGAGATTTGCTGAAATGGACAGCAAATGAAAAATTACCTGTTCAATCATTAGAACACACACTTTAAAGGCATTAATTTGTCTGGCAGCCTGCTTCATGAAAACACTTAGGCTTATAGTATGTTAAATTATTACAAGGAGCATCGTCATATGCTATAGAATGTCTTAAAAGCAGATTACTTAGTTGTATTGAAATGTAATGGTCACTTGCGGTTAGAACAACTTAACACATATTATTTCTATGGCTAGCATGTTATTGCTAATGCGTTAGAATACATTTGCCTATATATTCATTTTGATACATTTTTCTGACCACCAAGACCAATATTCACTCTCCTTTTAGCTCCATTTTGGTCTCCAACTCCTGAGAATATTTTAGATATTTTATCTGGCTATAGCTGCTAGTTGTTTGGCTTTCTTCACCAGCTAGCTTAGTCGTTACCTATGCCTGCCGTTTGGTTCTGGGCAGGTAAGCTAGTGTGCAGTTGGTTTATCAGAGCTAAAAACTTTGTTCTGCTGGAAAGGGTGTTAATGATAATGAAATTTGCAAGCTGTACTAACAAAAACAATTGGTAAAAGAAGATAAAAAGCCTGATTGTTTTGTATACATGCAAACACAAAACAGTTAGCAATCTGCAGACACATGGATGATTTTAATGACTGTTTCTTATTTTAACTTTTAACTATTTTTTTTAACTTTTAACTTTTGTTGTTGCATTTTTTGTTATTCCTTTGTACAACCAATCAACAGCACATTGAGTTTAGTTGAAATTAAATATACTGCTAAATATACGTGATATACCAATGAAATTGCAATATTTTGCTTTTAAAAGTAAGTGAACCAGCAGGCAAATTTCCCCAAAACTAAAGTTATGTAAAACTCGCTGGGAAGCATTAGTCATAAGTGACCCTGCATTCCAGGTTGTTCATTGCTTGAGGTATAACATGAGCTCTGAAACCACTTTTTGTTTCTGACTTAGCCGCATCCTGTCATCGCCTCCCCTTCTCTTTTTCCCTGTAGTCTTTAATATTCCTGGGCTGTGTGGCTGCTGCGGGGCTCGGCCTCAACCTGCTATGTCTGGCCATCTACCTGAGCTGTTTGTGCTGCTGCCGCAAAGACGAAGAAGAGGAGAGCAAGAAGCCCAACTCCTGTTGTGTCACCTGGTCTGCTGTTGCTGCCGGCCTCATCACATGGTGAGAGAATCAAGATGAGACAAGACCAGATGTTATTCCTAACTGCTCATTATCGTGCACACACACACTCTTTGTTGATGTCTGCCACTCTATGTGTTTTCCCATTTTCTTTATTGGTCATTCAGTATTCCTAACGGGGAGCTGTAAATGGCATGATGCCTTCACTGCAAAGACTCTCAGTCTGAGAGTGAGATCCACAACTTAATAGTTCATAGTGCATATTTGTCCACGTTGTATGTCTGTTTGTCTGCCTGTCTCTGTTTTCCCATTTGTATTCCTGAGGTGTTCAGGGTCTCTCTTTCTGGTCTACATACCTGTCAGTCCACCTCCCTTTTCAAAAATGGCTTCTATTTGCAGTTCTGCAGATACTTGTGGTTTGGTTTCACAATAGCATTGTCAGTCTTCTGTATTATGTTCCTTTTGATGAGATGACTCTTTGATCTCTATCATGTCTGGTAAATCTCTTTTAGCACTGATGTGGTTGAAATCTCTTTGATAACTCTTACCATTTCTACATTTTTTGTGATTTGTAGTTTAAAAACAGACATAAAATGTGCAAAAGAATGAAAGGTTTTGATATGTGTACAAGCAGTGTTTCCCTTGAACATCCGTCTGGATATGTGTTTTTCAGAACAGCTCCCCAGGAAGCTATGGCGTCTGCTTTGAGGGGATATTGGCACAGTCATCTTATAGTTCACCAGCCCTGGGTTTACACTGGCATTCTGACTCTCAAGCTCCATTGTTGTGGGAGCATCCATCCTGATGTGGGTGTATTATGAATATTCTGCTGAGAATGTGCAAGTGTGATTGTGTGACAGCCAACTGGCAGACAGATCTCTTCACCTTGATGCCTTGAACCTTTGGATAGGATGCACCAGCTGAGTCTGCAAAATAAAATGCAAAATATAACACGTAGGAGGATAGGTACAGAAAACAATACAAATGAGACAAATGCAATACTCCCTCTGAGAAGCCTATAGTATTTTGTTACTTTAGGTGTAGACTAACATATATAAAGGCAACAATATAAAATATGACAGAGAACCATGATGAGTTATAGGAATATTTTAAAATATTAAAGGGATTATGTACATTTGATTTGAAAAAATAAAGTATATGAAGGTCATTATATCTTGCCACATACTCTCTAAATCTTGATATGAATGTGAATGAATATTACACAGAAGTATAGCACAGACATTTTCATAGATTTTTTAAAACTCTTTCATTACTTGTAAATAACATTTCTCCCAGCTTATTGCTTGCTTGAAGTAGCAGACCATAAAGTTTATCAAGCGTAGCCTATTTATTTTGCTTCTATAAAAAAGCCTCCTGTTTACATCGTTGGCTGAGTAATTCAACTCAAAATACTGGAGAACCAGTTACAGGTTTCCAATGGTGAGTATGATCATTATAACAAATACTCTACAACACATTTCAAGCTTACTTATTATGTCTTATGTATGCAGAATTTGTTCAATAAACCACTTAAATAGTTAAAAGTAGACTATTTTAGGGGAAGAGAAACAAGTCCTTATTTTTTAAGATGTTTTAAGATGATATCTGACCCAGTGTTTCCTCAGATTAAACAGCAGAGGAGTGATGCAGTATGTGATTTTTTTTGTTGTTGTTTTGGCTGGAGGCTGCTGGATCTCATCAAGTCTATGGTGAACTGAAAACAGTCCTGATGTGAAATGACATTATGTTTAGCTGTGGTAAAGATGAATGATATCAGTATTATAGCCGTTAGCTGGTACACAGACAACCTAGAGCAGTTCATTATTTTTTACTTAGATCCAACATTTCATTCTGTTAACATTCTGCTGCTGTGTCAAACTTGCAAAACAACTCTTAATGCTGCTCACAAGCATGGACCGTCAAGGCTCTCAAACTATAGGGACAAAGATTTGCTTACAGTCTGTTATAAAGTGACCAAAACACATGTACTGATGTAACATGGTCAGCACGTACATCACCAGACAGAACCTATTAAGCCAGTCAATGAGATGTGCTCTCCCCACAAAGTAGCTAATTTAATTTGTTGCCAGAGGAGTAGATACTTCTCTCAACCATGTGAGAGTCATGTTTATCAACCAGTGGGTAGTATTAAATTAGCATAATCGAGCATTATCCTACATCCATCTTTTTTCAGAGATGATTCATTTTTTAAATGGAAACACACAGGGGTGTCATGGTTGTGTAAAATATCCTGAAAGGTCCGCAGCACCGCAGGCTAACGCTTGTGTTCTGACCCATCTTAAAGTGAATTACACTAATTACTTACATCATCTTTCTTCTTTGCCAAATTTTTGTCCCACTGCCATATCTACTGCATGCAACATTTAATAAAATTTAAATTAAAAAAAATGACACAAATGCTTTCCCAAAAAATGCAGGTTTTAAGGAAACATTTAAATATTTAACTCCCTCAAATCAAGGCTCGCTCTAAAAGCATGATGACAAACATTCTCTTTCTGAATATCAAATTGACTTTGAATCCCTACTCGCAAAAACAGCACTAAAACAATAATCATATAACACTTAGCTTGATGTTGCACACTTTTACTCTGTGGTTTCTATCTGATAAAGGTTATAGATGACTTCTGTTCCCACCCAAATCAACCGGTGTTCATTATGTTATATTTAGTTATTTATGTGCAGTTTCTTAAAAGGAGTGACTCCCTCTTCACATTAAAGTTGTATATTGCAAATTCAAAATTAGAAGAGTGAAAATACAGCTGCAAGCACTAACTAGCAGAAGCAGAGGACTGTGGGACAACAAGACTCGTAAAGGTGACATACAAGTCTTGTTGCATTTTAACTTGACAAATTAATACAAGTTGTTGGATGCTGTTGGAAGCTCTCATGAATTGATTTCCTGGCTAGTAGATTAGTATTAGTATTCTAAACCGTTTTGAAAAAAATGTCTGTCGGCCTTAAGGATGTTTGGTTTGTAAAAACCTTTAGATAATAAGAAAAAGAAGTGCTTGGAAATGCTAGGACTCCTAAAAATGAATGGCCATTTGTGACAAAAGCTGGTTGTAAACTTTAAATATAGGGAAATATAGACAATATAATACAACCAAATATTCCATAAGGTCCTGTATTACCACTGACTCAGTCTTTACAAAGTCATTTTGTTGAGTTACTAGCCTATTTAAAACCACAGAAATATATATTTAAAAAAAAAACATCTTACAACGCACAATCTATTGCAAATATATTATGTGGTGTACTGTTCTTTAATGGAAAAGTGCAAAAGTTTGTGTCAGTAACAGCAAAGTGTGATAAGGTGCAACTTAACTTTATTTTGAATTGACTGAATAAACAGTATTGAATGAGTAGCTTGCATCCTTCTCTTTCATTCTGGGAATGATTTAAACCTGCTTTTTTTCTTATATTATGTAACATATATGTCCATATATGGGGTCCTTGGTCAATAAAATATAAGTCTAATCCTGTCATAGCTTGTTGATGTTTTAGTGAGTTTTGTGAGAGTGGGTGTTAGACAGCCCAAAATTTACCCTTCTGCAAGATCTCTAAACAAAATCATATCCATCTGTATGGTCACTTCTATGTAGCAGCTCAGGCTTTAAATGGGAACCTCTGTTGTTTGGGTTCTTAAAATGCTATAAAACATGTGCATATATCCCAAAATATGGTCTAGATTTAAAGAGATTGTATTGCCCGACTTAATACTGCGAGATGAATAAAGTGGGAGGAAGCATCCTGTGGGAAATCTACTCTCCTTCATCTGATTCCCAACTTTGATTATGTCAATCTGCTGCATTTGCCCAGTGGATTTTGGATTGGACTTGGAAACAGGAAAACTGGCTTCATTTTAATCTCATCAGTCCAGATCCTTCCCCTCTTTTCACCCTTACTTTTTACTCCCAATTTCTCTTCACTATGTCTTCTTTCATTTTACTTCCTGTCTACTTACTTCCTACCCTCTACCCTCAGTCCTGTTTGTCCTGGCCTCTTCCTTCTGCCTTTGCTTAAAGTCTTGCCGTCCTCCACCCTAATTATGTTTGACAGTGGCTGCAGCTGATATGCTGTGATGTCCATCCTAATTAACACTGGTGAAACCAGAGCAGATGTCACTCAGCTGTGGTCGCAGCCCTGCCCATGGTGTAGCACATTAACTCTGTAATTATACTGTACTCTAAGTGATCAAGCTGCTCATACTGAGAACATCTGGACTAATGGATTGATTTACTAAAATATAAACATCATACTATTGCTAGTTTGTATGTTTACATAACAGTTTGGTACTGAAAATGAATGAAATTGTTGCTTTATTGGCATGACCATGATTAAGTACAGTATTTTGAAAGCAGGTTGTATTAGTTTTACAATGCAGTTTTCTTTTAATTTTGTGTCAGAGAATTAGATTTATTGTTTGCTGAATTTCAACAAATATAACAAAAATGCTTCTGAAGTAAAATGCCTGCCCCAGCTTTAACTGTCAGTTAATGGAAGTGGCCAATCCATATCTGGCCAATAATATCCAGCACGATTTAGGCATTTTATGTTGAATAGTGTAGAAAGTTCAAGTGTATTTATCAATCTTTACTCTAGATATCTGACCATCTCTAGTATGGTGTTTAGCCCTAGAGCCTCTGGAATAAAATCAGACTTCCTTCTGTTTGTGTTAATTAAAGTAGTCATAAAAGACGTGCGGGGTAATTGATAACCTTGCAAGCCTTTGTGAGGACAGCATTAATCTGTGCAAGGGATGTTTCTGTTTTGCCAATCATTTTAGAGTTGAGGTGAACAACACTTTATAATCGGTTATTGTGCTTTTGACAGACAGACGTAAATAAATGAAAATTTAAAATAATTTCAATGAAAAACCTAGAAAATTCTGTCAGCATTCTCCAATCTACTCCAAAGGGGGCTTTATTTACAAAGGCAGTAGAGACCCGGCACAGGCTTTTCACAATGACAGCAGTGTTTCCACTATTTATGTAAATGGATCATCACAAGTTCTCCTTTCCAGGACACTTGAAATATTTATTCGTATTTGTTCATTGCAATAGGTGTCTGTTGCCAGTCAGGAAGCGGAAATGAGAATGGAGGACATTAGAAACAGGAGAGAGAAAGAAAGGAAGAGCGATAAGCGGTCTGTTTACATGATATCAGTGTCCTCCATTGTACCCCATACAGAAATGTTTTCACACACAGACACTTCACTTTTTTATTGGGATCATCTAATTTTTGGTAACTTTGTTTTTATTGCATCTCAGGCCTTAAATGAGCTTTTTTGTTTTCCAAGCTCTGAAAATGGAGATTTGTGGATTAAAAATGCAGAAAGGAGCTATTTGTGTTTTGTATTTTAGGCCTGCTGCATATTAAGGGAATTTCTGGGGTGGACCTTGCACAGACTTCAGGAGGGCAGAGTAAAATATAAAATTCATCTGTCTGTATTTGTCATCTCATGGGAGTCATTGCTGCCATTCTGGGGCAAAATCTCAAATATTTAAACATGTCCAAGTCTATGCATAGTGACCAAGGGCATTTTTGTGCTGCAGGCTGAAGTATTTGGTTCCTTTTTTTTCAACCCCCCGTCAATGTCTTTTATCCATTTTTTCATTTATTAACTTGACAGTTTGGACTCCTGCTCACTACATGCCTACTCAAATCTATCTAGATATTCTATCTCTTTTAATTAGACCGTAGATATTTCAAAGAGCCGCACTAAGGGAACTGAAAGGGCCGACAGAGTGAAAGAGGGATAGAAAAAGAGAGATATTCTCTCTTTCCTCACACTTTCCGTATATTGATTAGATTCTAGCCTTAAAATATTTGCATGTTTCAAAGAAGTCCATATTTCTTCCAGCTACTTTTAGCCAATGCATTTTCTACATCAGGAGCTCTAGAGGATCTGCTTAGACACAGAGATGAAAGGAGAGCAGCTCCCATGGTATTTTTTAGGTGATTTTATTTGGTGGGGGGGAAAAATAAATGGATAAATAAAATGTACTAGTATATGCATCATCATCTGTGGATTATTATTAAATGTGTTGCATGATCCAAGGCAAACATTCTTCAATTTGTTCCCTGTTCTTTGTCTGCCTTGTTCTGTTTGTCCAATTGTCTTGCTCTCTGCTTTTATGTCATATGATTTGTTGAAAACTGTCTGTCTTCCTGTCTGCTTATATACAGTATACACTGTCTACTTGTGTCACTTTTGGTCTATCTGTATCTGTCATTTCCTGTCTCACTACAAACCAAGCAGGAACCTTCGGGTCTGAAAGTGAAGACAATGCAGTGTCCCTTAAACCTGCATTCTTTCTAATGGCCAGACACTGGTTGCAGAAATAAGTGAACATTGAATAGAATGTGGTACTCCATTTGACAGTCAGAAATTCTGACTTCCCTATCTGTAATTTCAACTGAAACACCCATTAAGTTGGATTTCCGACTGGAAAAGCTGGGGGAACCTCATCAACCCCAACTTCAAAATCCAAGAATGCTGCCTGAGCATCAACAGTAGTGAACTCTGTAGTAATATATTGTCTAGCACACTTCTGTCTGATTTTTCTCTCATTAAATCAGTCGTACACACAGTACTGTCCATATCTGTGGAATGTTGCTACGTGTCTTAATGTGCAAAATACTGTGTAATGCATTCTTATAAACTGTTAATTGCAAACAATGGCTAATGGATTCATCTGGGTTTTCTGACTTAAATCTGTTGTTGTACTTGAATGCAGTCAACTGGGTGTGAAGTCATTCCCAGCTCTGACGTCCGAGGTAAATGGAACACAGCAGAAGTCTATGACAAAATGACCCAACTTCTCACTTGATTTCTTACCTCGAGAAAAACTTCCTAAGTTTAAGGTCTAAATTGCTAGTTTCAAGTCTTCTTTGGTGCATCATGATGTTCATTTTGTAAATTATGATGGTTTTAAGATTAATATGGTGATAGCTAAAAGACATTTTTCACTAACCAAAATTAGCATCCCAGTTAATATCACCACTAATGTGAATTACAGATCAACCAGCACTGTTAAATACTTACTTACTAATCAAGTTAGCTAGCTCCAACCTCTCATCTGAATATGGATAATAAATTACTATAAATTAAAACTTAAATATAATATAATAAAATGCCAAACTAGAGGTTTCAAAATGGTAGTCCAATTGTTGAAGTTAGGTTGGCTTCCTTCGCATCTGTTATACAGTTTAGTAAGCAAACAAGCAAATTAGTTGTAACAGTTATCATAATAGATAAAATGGCTGAAATATCGCTAATAGAAATATTTAGCTAAATTACAGTTCCATGTATAATAAAATAGATAATAAAGCAGCTTAAGCTATGGCTACCTAGAGTGTATCCTCTCCATCTCCACCTTCTCATCCAAATATGGCCACATCTTTTTACAAAAAATCAAGATGGCAATGGCCAAAAGGCCAAACTCAAGACATTAAAATATCTGTCCACAAACTAATGGGTGACGTCAAGGTAGCTACATCCACATCTTTAAAAAGGCAATGCTCCACACTGATGGATTTTTTTTTCGTGTCTGCTCTGTCGTTAATGTACCACATCTCCTCCCTTTCTCTCTGCCTCTTCCTGAGGGTTATGATAAAACCTGCAGACTGGGTGGTTTACCTGCAGGGTGTCAGTTAAGACTATGTCCTTGTTGTAGTAATTAGGAAAATAGCCCCTGTTGCTATGCTCTACCTGCACTAAGTATCGACCACCACACTGACACACAACAGCTCTGCCAATTCCAAGTGAATGCTGCAAGATGCATCATTGACCATGGATTTATAGTATCTCTTTTCTGCTTAATGCTTATCCGGAGCATCAGGAAGGAGTCCACAAGGTTAAGGATACTGCTCTAAGACTAAATTAAGCTGACTCCTGCGTACCTTCCCTCTGGTACTGACCTGACCTGCCTCTGGCCTTCTTCTTGAGCACATTTTGTGATGACACAGTAGCAGTGATTCCCAACAGGGGTTCTTTTGTAGTTGCTCGGCATTACATGGAAAAGCAGTGGATTAGAAATCACAATTTGAATTTAAAAAACACATTCAAATGCTTGAAAAGTGAAGTCAGTGCAAAAGTCCATTAAACATGCATTCTTTATAATTACCAAAAGAGGGCAACTCCACTGGTTGCAAAAATAAGTCAAATTGTATAAAAGTCCATGACAAAATGACCCTACTTCTCACTTGATTTGTTCCCTCAGTAAACACTTTTACTAAAGAGATTATGGTCTCAATTGTTAGTTTCAAGTCATCTTTAGTGTATCATTTTATAAATTATGGTCCCATTTAGAATAAATCAGGGTATGCTTTAGGGCATGGCTACCTCATGATTGACAAGTCGCTACCACGGCGACCTCTCAATCAGGATACAGGCAAATCGTATCCACTGCACTGTGTACATTTAACCAGCAAGATTGAAACTGCATCCTCTTGAGGCCTGATGCCCCCTGTACAGGGAGCACACACGATTTTCGCGCAAAATACAAATGGGAAATTCATGTCTGAAAATAGTATGGCATCACTTTATCCATGCTACACACCTCTGTGAAGCAAGGAGGCTCAGCCAGCAGCTAGCAGTTTTGCTGTTTTCAGTCCAAAAATCAGCTGATTTGTTACTAAAAATACCTTGGCTGATACCTTGGTGGCTACCTCCACATCTTTTATACAATCTAGCAAGCGAACAAACAAAGTAGTTGCCATAAAATTTTTTGAAATACGGCAAAAAGTAATGGGTAAAAAGTTGAAAAAGTTAACTAAAAGTAACATTAATAAATAAAAGTAATGGTTAAATGGTTAAAGTAATGGTTTAATGGATACATGTTACAGCTAAAGTTATGGATAAATTGTTGAAATATTTGGCTAAAAGTAATGCTATAATAGTTAGCTAAAAGTTATATCTTTTGAAATAGCTAAAGGCAGTGCTTACTTGGTTGAAATAGCTTAAAGTAATGGATGATTGAAATAAATGGTGAGATAGCTGTAAGTACATACAGTGATTAAGAGATTGGAGAAAGCGGTATTGATGTATTATGGTTTATTAGTTAAGTGAAGAGGCACCCATGCACATAAAACCTTGGAGAATTAATGAGGTCATAAAAAAATTATTTGTGATAAATCAAACTCTAGAGAGTGATATGGTTCCCAGTTATTCACTTTTCATCCCTGTTTTATTACTGACATTGATTACTAGATAATGAAGTGAGTTTTCAGTCAGTCTGAGCCAGTACATAAAGTAGCTACATGAAATGTAATCCAGTACAACAGCTCCGCAGTAATGTAATGTAATCTGTGGTCATTTTGGAAGCTGTAGTTTGTGCTGCTGTTGAAGTGTACAAAAAATAGAAACACCTTTCAGTATAATGCAGAGTAAAGCGACATGTTTGACAGCACTCTCCACCACCCCCATCAAATGAGGCAATATTATATGGAAGAATGGTATTCATCCCTCATAGAGTCAATTTGAGAATGTCTGCCACAGAGTTTTGAAACTATTCTGGAGGCTTGTGGTTGCAAAACACCTTACTAAGACATGCTATGTCGGTTTTTCCCTTAATTTGTGACCCACCTTAAGTTGTATCTGAACATTAAATGCTTCATAAAATGTAGGATTTACTGCAAGGCTGTTAAATTGGATTGTACTGAAGGTGATACACTTGATAAACTAGTGACTCAGTGTGTATAAAGAGTTTCCCCCAGGAAATATGTCCCATCTCTTGAGTCTTACAGGTCCTGACTGCATCAAATTTTATGATCAGTTTAGTGGGATATGTGACTGTGTGATGGTCTAACCAAAAGTCTTACTCATTACAGTAACTTTATTGCATTTGCTGCGTCATTGGCTTGTTTTCCCTGAAGGTTAATGTATTTTGTTTTTTGTTTTTTTAAGGATAAGTCCCATTGAGGTTAGCATACATGGGGTTTATTTCAGGTGTTTCAGCCTACCTCTACCATATAACACAGGAAACGCTGGCATTTTATTGTATATCAATAGTTTTTTGTCAACCAGTGTGATCTGTGACCTTCACTCACACTAGCTACAGTCATTACAGACATTGACCTGTGCCTTTAGAGTATGTATGAAACATTGGTTTCTACATGAGATTTACTTATAGGGTTTATATAAAGAAATATAAAGAAATATAAAGGTGTCCAGAGAGACTACCTAAGAGTCTGCATTTATGTCTGTGATTATTTTGTTTGTGCTGATGCTCCAGCTGAACAAATGAAATCCTTGGGTGACTGAATATGCAAAAACGGTTAGAGATTATGCACACACATTCCAAAACACTGTATTGTATAATTTCTGGTTCAAAGAGTGTTGTTTACGTAAATGAACACAGATACCAAACAGTTTCTTGCAGCTTCAGTGCTCTATACAGTGATACAGTGTATTTATTTTGCCTGCTGTAGTGAATCATTCAGTTTTGAGGTTTGCATAAACATGTTTGTCAAAACACAGATGCCACTTATCTTTACTAATTTCTTAAAACAATATTTTATCACATCATGCAAAAAGTAAAAGAAGCAAGTCGGTCTTGATTCGGGCATGGTGGTTAAATGTGCATCTCAAAAACATTTTATAGAAGAAGCATAAATTCTTTAATTAATTCAACACTTTGAATTAATTGTATCTCTCCCGCAGCCTTAATTGTGTGTGAAGTCCAAGATGCTCCCTCAAGACAGACACAGCATCTCTGCCTTTCCAATCCATATTCATTATGTTTGGAGGACTCTGTTTAGATAGCAATTAACTATTGATTGACAAAATAGCATTTCTGTGTCCCAAAGTGCCTCGTTACTGTTGTATTTTGTGTTAATCCAAAAGGCAGGTTTGATGGAAAAATTGATGAGACTGCTTTATGAGAATGTCCAAATGCCAGTGTAAAAAAGAATGCATGAAATATTCAGGTGCTGTTTTCTGTTGTGCCACACTCCTTATATGTAGTATAGCTTTACCCGCAGGAGGGCACGGTGCTTTAGAACAGAAAGAAAATCCTTATTTCTAGGTAGTTATGCATTTATGTTTATGAATTTGTGAATTCAGCAAGGGTTCTAATGATGGCTTTGAAGCTCATAAACTTTGTATTCTGTGACTGAATAGGACATCACCTCGGACATGCAGGATTTATAAGCCAAGCAGCGCTGCTGTTGTACTCTGCTCCTCTCATTAATTTGTCAATGCCTTACCTGTCTCTCCATGCATCTTCTCTCTACAGCGTTGCTGTGGGTGTGGGTTTCTATGGCAACAGTGAGACCAATGACGGCGTGTACCAGTTGACCTACTCCCTGTACAATGCCAATCACACACTTGGCGGTGTTGACAGTCTGGTAGGTGAAACACCAACCTCCTCACATTAGTGTCATATGATGAATATCTCTTATGCCTCATAATGTCCATGTGTGAATTAAGTGGCTTCATGTTTTTAGTTTGTAAAAAACATACAAGTTTGTTTGATTTTGTAACATACAGTTTATAATACATGGGATACCCATCTAGCTAGAAATAAACAGATCTGAGTGAAGGCTTCAGAAATGCTGGTATGTATTCACACTCACAAACAGGAGAAGAGAAGAGAAAAGCCCAGAGGACTCAATTTAGTATGCCTTTAAATTTTTTTATAGTCATTTTATGGCTTTTTACCACTACACACAAATTGACAGCCTCTCCACACACAAACTCTTTCCTCTTCCCAGACAGACAACTCTCACACACACACATGCACATTCTCACACTCCCTCTGCTCCACCTTCTCCCCAGCCACTGTGGCCTCGGCAGAAACAGAGAATTATCCTGTGTCTTTCTTGTGCTCACTTTAGCTCAGTATGTTTGCATGATCCTTTCCTATTTTTATCTGCCTAGCTTCCCATCTTAGAGACTCTCATCACACACATGCCCAAATATAGCTCACTGTTGCAAATCTCACACTAATGACAAGGCATGTTTCTCCTTTTAGTTAAGAGTCAAACAAACAGTTGCATATTTTCTCCCTCCGGATTTTTCCCCACCAATGTTTTCAGAAAAGTTGTTTGTAAGTATTTTTTAAAACTGAGTACCTTTCAACACTATTAGTGAAAGTACTTGGCAGTTTGGCTGACTTGAGTCAGGCTTAAGTCATAAAAATGACTGTTTAACGCTCAACTTGGACTTGACTCTCAAAAACACTATTAACACAGCTGCGTAAGATATTCAAGTGCCATGCCATTTTAATAGTTAGGAGGGACCTGAAAGACTTGAAAATTACTTTCAGTTATAAAGATTGTGACTTCACATGGTTTTGCCCCCAAGAAGTTGAGATTTTCTTTGACAAGACTTGATACCTGATTTAAGATTTTGTCTTGAATTACTTGATACTTCTTTTGACTGAGACCTATGCAAATTGACTTGAGACATGTGTAGACTGACTAGACACTAGATTTGAGACTTCTGTAAATTGACTTATATTTATGTAGAATGGCTTGAGACTTGACCTGGAATGTGTGCAGATTAAGTTGAGACTTGTAAATGTTAACTTGAGTCTTGAAACTGTGACAAACAAAATGTGAACAGCTCTTTTTCTGATGTAGTGTTCATAAGCATTAGCTGTGTGTTGTGGCCTCAGCACTGTGTGGCCAGCAGTGGTCCTGTGATGGTGTCAGCACAGGCAGAGATCCTGGGTGACTTGCTGTGGAAGAGTAGGGATTAAGTCTCCATCTGTGTTAATGGAGATTATTGTGGTAGTATGTGAGTCACTTAGCACACTGACTCAACATGGCCTCAGTAATAAACACTTTGCTGAGAGGATATAGAGCCCACAGCACAGTCTCTACAGTGTTATGTTAGGACTTACACTGCTGAGGAAAATTATCTCAGATTTTAATGGAGAGCGGTTCTTAGCCGTCTGTTTCTGATTGATGTAGTTTATAATTAATTTAAACTGGAAACATGTAAGATCTCTGTGATTGCTAACATTGGAAGATCATAAGAGTTTGCTCTAGATTGTCACTTGGGGTTAGCTTTCACCTGACATGCATCGACCGACCATAAACATGTTAGCCTTTTTGATTTACTCTATTAAATCTATATAACAACATGCTTGTATTACCTTAATATGGAAGGGGTAGATACATCTCTTTGTCATTTCTAGACTGATTTTTTTTTACTGATTGTCTCCTATTATTCTTGTAAAGTGCCGTTCATTTCCCAAAGTCATTTTAACAGGAGGAGAGAAATCATCAACATATGGCTCATCTGAAAGCTTGTCAATGCATTTCTCTGGGATGTGTGAACACGTGCAAACACACAATTGGACATGGCGGCCTTTATTTTAGCGTAGTATGCAGGAGTGTACTCGCCTGTGTGTGTGTGCGCGCGTGCATTAGTGAGTTCATTGCACGCAGCGATAGACTGTTAAGGAGTCTAGTTCTTGAGTAGGACAAAGAGCTCAGTGTGCCCCACACAGTTCCCAGTCTCCCCCCAGCTAATCAACCATGAGCCCAGGAGACAAAGCCATTTGATGGCGAAGAACAAGGAGCAATGCCGGCCTGTCTGATTGACAGAGTCGGGATTGAAATCAGTATTGAAGTCATTGACAATGAAGGCCTCACTGCCATTTGGCCCACACAAATGCCTTTTAGCCGGGCTGCAAGAGAGTTTAGAAGTGAGTTTGCTTCTAAAGACTCAGAATATAAGAGAGGAAAGGAAGGAATTTAGACTCATTATCAGTAGATGCATTTTTTTCTCGACTGCTGTTGAGACCTTGATTAGTTGCGGTCTGGAATATATGCTTATGATGTGTTTAGAGACACACACACCTACACACACACACACACACATACTCACACAGAAACACACCATCTTTCATAGTGAGAATGTGAATTAAACAAAACACTTGCATACTGAGTGAAGTGCAATTTCGGTGACATTACTTTCAAACAGAGTTGCAAAAACCATAAACAAGGCTTTAAAATCTGGAAACTGGCCAACTAGGATGCTTTATCTATGCAGTAATGGGACTGATGTGACATTTGAAGTATTTAGCCACACTAATAATAACTCTATTGTTTGGAGATGGGTGTTGTGAGAGGTTTTGGCAGCCAGCAGCCACACAATGGACTAGGTTGATGTCTGGGTCAGTCACTGAGCATTTGGCCAGAGCTCCAACATGGTTTGGGAGTTGTTCCACGTCATAATTACAAACATGCATTTTTCCAAAGCATTCACATAATAAGCTTTTTTTGTAATAATACAGAATAATAAAGTATGCATATTATGATAGAACAATTATGAATTCAAGAACTGAACTGAATGATTTTTGGGAAGGGAGGTTGAAAGATAATGAATTTGTGTGAAGGGGATATGTTTTCCCAGTACTCCCAATATTCTAGATTTTTAACCTGCTCCTTTTGTATGTGGGAGGAAACTAGCACAAAAAGGAGGAGAACATTCAAACTCCTCAATCGCACTTGGCCCGGGTGGCCTCATCTTGCTGTGAGGCGACAGTGCCAACCACTGAGCCTCCATGCTGTGTATCTGTGTACATGTGTGTTCACAATCTGACCCTGGTTTTTGTCCAGAAAAAGAGAAATGGCACTCCTCAGTGTGAGATCAACAGATAGATCAGTGCAGTGCAGGCAGTAAAGCCAGATTAACTGAAGTCCTTGGTTATGATTTATAGTTCAGTGTCATATTTCTCCCATTGATACTACCCCCACAACAAAGGTATGTATTGCCGTAGTAACTGTGTTTAAATGTTTTCATTACTTAATGTGGGACTATTTTGTGCAAATAAAGTATTTATGTTGTTTCATTCACTGTGGTAAAGGATAGGGGTATTAGCATTAGAAACCTGTAGGAGAGAACACAAGCAGCCAATGCTGGCCAATCACAGTTGTTCCTGTCGCATCATGATAACTCCATAGCTGCTGGAGCCCAGTTCTTAAGTTAGGTACACTGTAGCCTATGCCTAGCTACAGAGCCGATGTATTTTTTGCCATTTCCCTTTAACACAGATATTGAATTAAGTTTAATTCTGATATTGGACCAAACATTATTAGTAAAGAGGGAGATTAAAGCCTAGTTCACACTACACGTTTTTTAGCTCGATTTGCCGCTCAGCGACCGTCAGGCTGTGATCAGGAGTAAATCAGCAGTTGATTGGCGGTAACCAGTCGTTATGTGTGAGCTACTCAACGACGCATCAAAACGGCTCCCCGACACATTTCTGACACATCGCCAACGTCTGCCAGACATCTAGCATGCCAAATACCTGAAGGAGTCGGCCGACTCGACATCCAGTCAATGAGAGCAGGCAGCTGGCGGAACAGGCAGCTACTTTTCACTGCAACACACTTTTTACTCTCCTACAGCTCTCCCTGTAGCTCAGACAATCTCTGCTACCTGTGTGTGCAAATACATTCTTTCACCCAGATTCTTTGTCTTTATAAATAATAAATAAATTATTATCTGTATAATAACAAACAACAGCTGTTTTGTCTGTAGGTTCACGTTTTTTTCATTTCACGTGTGTTTTCTTGACAGCTTGTGTAGTGTGTGACTCCCAGTCACGTAGTGATCATTCACGTAGTGTGAACACCACAATAAGTTCAAGACTGCCGTCACGAGATAGCAAGTTGTGTAGTGTGAACGGCACGGCCATCGGCCGATGCTGAAAGTCGGGTAGTCTGCACGAGCCTTAAGCTGGAGAAGAAGCGCTTGGTTTACTTTCCAGCCGTGACCAATGTGTCGATGAGCGTTCCCAATTTAAGACAAAATCTTAAATCAGGTCTTAAGTCTTGTCAAAGCAAATCTTAAATTATTGGGGGCAGTGATAATGAGATTGAGATTATTAATATAAATGGCAGATTTGAGTATCCTTCACGGGGTATCTGTGGTCGTATGGACTACGGTGGAAAACCTTAAGTAGCTCGAAAGTAGAACCGCTGTTCTGTGGAAGTATTCTAGGCAGGTCCGACTCGGAGACTCCAGGGAATACTTTAGTAGTAGATGCCTCTGTTCATGATGAAGAGCTAATTTTGGCTGAAATCGTTGTACTTTTGCTCTTTTAACAAAAAAAATGTCCGCTAATTCATTGATGTAATAACTTCAACTATAATACAGAGAGCAGGCTCTACCGCACAATTTGTTGGCGTTTAGGAGTTTGGTGATTCATAAAAAAGTTTGTTTTCTAGCAGAAAAGACTCATTTCAGTTGTTTACGAAAGAGAAGTGCTAATAAAACCACCGCCTTTCCTAGAAGCAGATGTAAAGATCTCTTTGACATCTGGTTGTGTGTTTTAGTATGTGTGCTGATCTAGTGAGATATAATGAATGGACACTTTTGCTGACTTTCCTACTCTCACACAGCTGGATAGGCAGCCTTCTAAAATTTTATGTGAAGCACTGATGCTGGGCCAGAGGTTATATCTGTAGCCAAACCACTTTCGGCTCCTCTCCATCTCTGTGTGAACTCTCTTAAGAACTAAACTACAGACATTCATAGAGTTGTTGGAACTGTTTGTGTATCACAGTACTTATAGCAAACCAACTTAGCGTGACGATCCCACTTCCTGCCTTTGGGCAACAATCTTTGCTGTGTGGCCCAGAGACTTTCCAAAGGTCTTGATTTAATGCCCCCTCAGTGTTTCATTAGCAAACCCATAAACACCTGTAAGTCCCTCTGTAGGGCAACCTCTTAAAACTTCTGTGGTCATCAATATGAGAGGAAAAAGAGGGGTAGGAAATAATATATTTTTAAAGACTTCTGCAGAGCTTCATTATCCAGTGGTGAAAATGGTCTCCATCTTTTTTTCATTTCACATCTAAAACCCACAGTCAATTTTAATTTAAGAAATGATCTCCACTATCAAGCAGAGAGAATGAGTTAGAGCAGGAAAAATGTTTAATCCTATATCTTAACCATTGTTTTACATAAAAACATATGCTCACTCGTCCTCATTTATGAAGTGATTACAAGTTGTGTACAGAATACAGGGGAAATAATCCTCAGATACTTGCTCAGCAGCTAAATTCAGTACCAATAATTTCGTAGACTGAGAAGTCAGTGACTACCATGGGGTTAGAGCTGTGTGGAATTGGTTGGTCATTTACAAACTATCAGATCCCAAGATCCAAAAAGCAGAAAAAATGTCTTCATCAGTCTTAATTTGGCACCCAATGTGAATCACACATTTTTTTAAAAACACATGAAAACAAACTTTTTCTGTTTCAGCTCAGACGTGGACACTCTAGAAGGTTTGCGTCTTAAATTGGGAATTTTCTTTCACAGTCTCTCTCTGTTTCTTACTCCCAGATTCATCCCTTAAGCATCACTTCCTCTGAGGTCGTGTACCAGCCCCAGCGGGCTTACAGATAGAGATCAAATTCTAGTGATGGAGGTTTCATTATACGGTAGAGTCTGAGGGGAAGTATTGTAATATTGGGGCTAAGACACAAAAAGATAATTCATGAAGGAGTCTATTTCCAGTCCTGATCTTGCTATATTAACTCTTAGATGAAAATAAAGCATCTTGGTAGCACTTTATAATAACTACACACTATAAAGATTGGTGTCTTTAAATGGACCATCCAAGCAACCCTTTGCTGGTCCCATCACAGCAGATCTCTGGATGTGCAGATGTTGGAGTTTTGATGAGGAGTTCAGAGAAACGATACCAGGCCTGTAACGGTGAGGCTTTTACCCTGTAAAGTTAGCTGGGGCATCTTTCGGGTAGTCTTAGTAGCATCCTTTGGGCTTTGCCACTGGTAGATTTAGGAGTTATGCTGAGATTGTTCATATTCTTTCTCGGGAAAGTATCAAAAAACAGGCAGTTATGTAATAATTTTCTTAAACTTTCCAAATGATCTTATGAACCATTAACAACTCATATATAAGTGGTTTGTCATTAAAATAATATTTCATTTATAAATAGTGAACCGATCATGTATAAAGTAAGAAAATACAATTACTGCACATTATAGATGAGCTTATTTATAAAGAATCCAACATGTATAACCATGTTTATAAATGACTTATTAATGTGTGTTAATGTAAGAACAATGGTTTATAAATGATGAATAAAAAATGTACTAATACTTAACAACTGCTTCATAGTGTGTAAATAATAAAGAATAAAACATTTATAACTTTATGACTTACTAATGTGTATTAAAGTATGAATAATGCTTTATAAATGATGAATTCCTTATTTACTAATGCTTAACTAATGCTTTATAGTGTGTAGTTATTATAAAGTGCTACCAGAGTCTTATATGAATTATGTAGTATGAATAGTAATATAATTGTTTTCCATGTTCAATTCAAGTACTCAGTTCTTTGAAATGCCATGGGATTGATTACAAGCCCATGTGAAAGACTGAGTCCACTTTTTGATTGGAGATCAGGTCTTCAGATTTCATCATTTGATGGTAGAGCCAATGAGGAATTGAAGAGAAGGGGAGACTAAATGATCATACCTACCACCACCACTACCACACACACACTACTTAGTGGCTTAAAAATATATACACGCTCATGTAAACGAGAACCTTTACATAATTCTCATTTATCTATATTTTCTTCCCTTTCCTCCAGCTAGAATCCGCATTAGATTTCTGACAGCACATTTTTTCATTTTTCTTCAGCCCAAAGCCACTTGTCATTTGTCACACTTACATCATTTATCGTGATTTCTTATGTTATTTTGTTTGTTGTATACCCTCCGGCTCGTTGAACTGAATATCCCACAGTAAAATAGTTTTGCGCCAAACACACGCCGCTGCTTTGTTCAGAAAGGTGTGAGACAGAGAATGCTTCTCCGTGCCCGCAAAACATCAGACTGAGATAAAGGCCAAGAAGACTGGGGACTGGGAATTATATCTTCTTGATCGGTGCGGATCACTTACACGGTGAGGATCAGACCAAGACGAAGGAGAGATTAGCTGGATTGGCTGTCTCCCCAGGCGTTTTAGATAAGATTCTCACACAAGAGGCGAGGATCAGATACATGCCTTCATTTCTCATCTGCGATTTCATCTGCTCAGTCTGAGGAGGAAGCAGTTTCGAAGAGTGATCAGATAACTACAGAGCACCACAGGCCTGTGAATATGATCTCAGTGGCTGCTCTAGTATGGTTCTTTTTGTCATTTAAAATATGAGAGCCACTGTGTGTAGGATATTTATGAGATTATAACATCTTTCAAATAATTCTGATGGCAGAATACTTCATTTGTTGATTAGTGAGGCAGTCTCAGTCATAAGTGGAAATATTGGTCTATGTTGATTTAAGTCCATTCATTCCAGTATATTTTTTGATACTGCCACTGGGGGCACCAGAGGGAGTTCTAATTTGAATAAATACATATTTTTGTCGTTTAGCATCAACAATAAGTCATTTTCTTTCTTTTTTTATTTTTAAGGAAACACTACATATATTCATTTCCAAACACATATACATGGTGCAGAAGAACAGGGTTTGAACCTGGCATCTGGCTGACTTTCTGTGTGGAGTTTGCATCTTCTCCCCATGCCTGCTCCAGTTTCCAACAGTCCAAAGACATGCAGGATTGATTGGCGACTCTAAATCGTCTCTGTGTGTCAGCCCTGTGATTAACTCATAAAGTCCCATGTTCAGGAGACTAAAAGCAGAGTTAGTGAAGATCTCTTGTTTTGAGTTAGACATAAATGAGACGATAATTTCAAAAGTAAGAGAAAAAAGCCTTAGCTCATTAGTGTCTGGGAGAAATTAAATATCAACTATGAAATCTCTTCTTGGATTTTGCTTTCCCCTGGGAATGCACCCCTAACTGTACTGCCAAGCAAATCATATCTTGTTTCTCCGGTGCTATATACACATATTTAATTTTGGTAATATACATTTGGCATCTAATTGGCTTATTTCTATGCAAATAAGTCTCACTGCAAAAAACTCAAATTCACTCCAGCAGCAGCACTAATAGCTACACAATTAAGGTGTAATTATTACTGTCTCCAGAGAGTTGGTTGTATCTGAAGTACATTTTTAAGGGGTGTAACACCTAGACTTTCCAGTGATCATGGCAGCGGTGAATGTAGCCAGGCGTGGCAATAGTGCATCACAGTACATTAAATGCTCACGGATCATACAGACAGTGCAATTCCTGATATTCACCATGAGGGAATGAAACTGGAAAATAACATAAGACCTACTCCTTTGAAAAGCCAACACAATGGTTACAATAACAGTCCAACAGGGGTAGCAGAGTAGAGAAAAGCTCTCCATGCGCTCAGACACATTAGGGGGAGCTCACAGTTGAAGCATCCCAACCACTCAGCCAAAACTCTCAATACAGAGTGAGTCATAGATAACGAGAAACTACCCACATATAGAAACCAATAATAGAGCGTGGGTAGTTGATATATAATAAGAATATTTAAAATTTTAATTTGAATATTTTCTCTTTCAAATCAAACAATTTAAGATATAAGTGGAAAGTTTTGTTCTTGCAGCCACATTTATACCAATTTTACCCAAATGTTGCGTAACCATGTTTTGTGATATGCTATTTCAGGCCACTTTAAATATTATATTGTAAGATATATATATATATATATATAAATATTGCTGGGACCACTACAGCAAATTGCAGATGAACATTTAACAGATGCAAAACAATGGCAAACTGCACTCAGCTGAAAAACTTTATGGGCACGTTTACGCTGAATTGTCATTAAACTATATTGCGCACTGAATTGAGCAATAAGGTTTGTGAATTGGACCTTGAGACAGGCCAGATAGTGATGCGCAATTTTTGATGCTGTCAGTGGCCGAAGTGTATACTTTGTAAGTTCGCCCAAGTCTTGTTTGCAGCCATCTAGCGTGGGCTGCACATTGAATGCAAACTCAGCTAATTACTTCCACCCAACCACTCCTCGCCTGAGCTCCAACAAACCCTATCCCTGATAAACACAGCAACAATATGAGTTTTCTCTCCTGTGAATGCCAAGTACCCAGAGCTGAATGGAAGCATTTATTACCCTTTTTAATTATCAAATAGCAGGATGTCTGTGTGAATGCCATTTCTTTGAAAACAACTTCTCCCTTCAAGCAAAGCACAGAGTAATTAAACCCAATGAAAATGGATAGCGCCTCTAGAGGAGATGTTCACTCCACACATATAATCTGGTGTTACTGTATTAGGTAATAATATGATGTGTAAAAGTAAACAAGTGAATGTTTATTACTTCAGTTTGTTTTTTGCCTTAGAGGATCACACTTCCCCTTGGGGAATGGATTAATGGCTTAAACAGGTAAACAAACTATCAGTCTCATTAGTGAGGCATCAGTTTGGAAAAAAGTCTGACAAACAGCAGCAGTTGTGGAATACAAAACTCCAGAACCAGCAAACTTACTATTTCACCTCTGGGCTCTCAGTTTTGGCTGTTTTCCCAGCTGAACTGTTTACTCAAAAGGGACCTCTTCACCGACACCCACACTCAGTATTCCAACTCTCCCACACTGTCCCCTCTCTGTGCTCCGCTGCTGATTGGCAGCACTGCCCAGCTTCATGTTTAGGCTAATCTCACCTTTGACCACTTTTTTGTTGGCAGACTTTCTCAGACAGAAAAGCTGACCCACACATGAGCAGAATTATGTGCTGTGCTCAGCCCTAAGAATAGTAATTTTGTTATTGTAGTGGGAAGGTGGATGTAATAAAAACGTTATTATCTCTTTAAATTTGTGTGATATATGCGTAAGTGGGCTTAATGTTTATCATGTTCACCATCTTATTTTAGTATGATAGCATTCTAACATTTGCTAATTAGTAATTAACACAAAGTACAGCTTAAGCTGGTGGGAATGCCATTTGTTTTGCAGGTATTTGGGCCTAAACCAAAGTACTGGCACTAGATGAAAAGTCAGGGAATCCCCAAAGTCATTCGGTTTCATCCTCAGGGGACCATGAATGTCTGTACAAATTTTCATGGCAATCCACCCATTAGTCGATAACGTTTTTCGTGTGGTGGTGGAATAACTGACTGACATACTGACTTTTTATCATTCTAAACTTTAATTTTGACCCCTGCTTGATATTCAGCTCCTAACCTCAGCACTGTTGAATTCGTCTCACCTTCTTTCTCTCGTTTTCTGCCATCCAGGTGACTGGTACCATGGGCAGCATGAAAAGCGGCCTGCACCAGCATCTCGCAAGGCTGGACGAGATCTTCGCCACACGTGGCGACTACGTGCAGTCCTTACAGTTCATGCAGCAGATGGCTGACAACGTGATCAAACAGCTGCTGGGCCTGCCGGATTGGGAGGAGGCTAAAGTGGACCTGGCCTGCATCGCTGATCAAACGGCAAACATAGAGTACTACAGGTGAGGAACAGAAAAATACATGTCTGTCTTATACAGTTCCGAGTGGCCCACAGCCCTGTTCACTCACAGGGCCGGTGATGCTACAGATGTGCTGGTTTCAAGTTAAACAGGACGACAAAACAACCAAAAATGGAACCTATCCAGAGTGGGAGGACAAAATTCAGGATCTGGATTTTTTTTGAAACTTAAAATGTTGTTTACTGTTACCATGAATATTCATAAGTCAAGGGTTTTGTGCAGCCAAAATTATGTGGGAGGCAAATATTTGCACATGCTTTTCTAAATGGCATACGGGAAGATGTATGCTGTCTAAGCCGGACCTATCACATTTTTATGATCATAGAAATACTACAGACTAAAGTAGAATAGATGTATTTGCTTCCTTCAGATACAGGATACAGTTAAAGCTGGGGTTTGACATTTATTTCAGAAGCATTTTTGTTATATTTGTTGAAATTGTCGCAGGACTGCAATAAGCGAGGCCAAGCATTTAATTCGGTCTGAAGAAAATGATTGTTTGGCCTACCTACCTACCCGCACACTCTGCCCATGCACTCTTTGCGCATAACAGCTTGTTTTTTGGGGGTTGGCTTAAGGGGACCCCTGAGGGGGTGGGATTTTTTCAGTTGGATACTTGGATACCGAAATCTAGCTGTGTCTCCGATGTTACCTACCCAGCCTTAAGTTTATAATATCATGTCTCTTTTGTGACTGTCATCACTGAGCAATTTGCCAGTTGAACATTCAGTCGAATAGATAATTCATGTGTAGGTAGTTACATTCTGCACATTATGACCTGAATATATCACATGATATTCAGTGGATGGGATGAAAAAATGTGATTGCGTGTGTGTGTTATCCACTTTGGTGAATATGAAGTCCTTTGCAGACATGGTTCTGGGGGATGTTTTAAAATAGAAGAATCCTATTAAATCATTGCCAATCATTGCATCAACACTTACACTGCATGGACCCTAATCATAGAGGACAACAGCCTTAACTACAGTATGTTAAGAAGTATAATCCTAGGTCTTGTCTCATTACTGTTAAACTCATAGTCTTATCGTCTTAGAGCAGAAACAGCCCCATGGCCAATTTTTTTAGTCCTTGTGTAGGCTGGTATGTCTGTGGAGGCTGTAGTAACAGACAGGCTGGTGGTTTTGTATTGATCTGTAATGTGACTCTTCTGCTCAGCCGATAATTCAATACACCACATTGCTCTGCATTAATAGACTAAACAGACTGTCTATTAATGCAGAGCAAAGCCAGACACTATAAGCTGTTAATGGATTCATTATCACTGTCTCACCTCCCAATAAATATTTTGTGTGCGCTTGGACGCATGTGTATGTTCATCTTTTTGATTTGACTTTGAATGTTGTTGTGTCAGGAGTTCGCTGTTTACTTTTGAAGCTTGCTCACAGTGTTTGTCACATTACTTTACTGAATCACAAAAATGGCAGAGCAATGATAAAGACCGACATTAATTCCAGGAACTGGGCCCCACCCGAAGCAAACTGACGCATTCTACTCTTATTTAGTCTTTAGTCTGACTCATTTTCATTCCATTTTTGATGTTGATATCATCAATACTTGTTTGAGTTTTTAGTTAGAAACACTCCAGCTTTGCAATGAGGTTTTTGATTCTCTAACATATTTTTTTCACTATGTTTGATATTTGCTCTTGTTGTTCTTAAGTATACCAATGGCAACGACACACCTTTTTAAACTGGATATTTAAATTACTAGGATTTTATGTCTCCTGGACTATATTATACTATTTAATTGTGTAATTGTTTTATCTAACTGTATCAGGTTTTGCTGTATCTTTGTAACTTTGTTAAGAAAAGTGCTATACAAAAAAGTTATTATTTTTATTATGTCCAACACAATGGATTACAGAGAGTGAAAAATGACATCTTGAGGACAGATTATAGAGATTTAACAAGATTACAGATCTGTTCGAATGACACAACTTGGAGATTATTGACTGAGCACATGTAAGCTGCACATAAACAATCATGTTCACATGCCAAGAATTTGGTCTTCAGTTTCTCTGGTGGGAGAAATGTTCTCCTTAGTATCCATACCCATCAGATCCTTCATCTCCATTAAGAGTTGTTGTCATTACATTATATTACTACTTTGGGGATTTAGACTACCATTAAGCCTAACCCCATTATGTGAGAACAGGAGGCTCACATTTGCAAAAGCTTTGTCAGTTAAGGGAAAAAAACATGATTATTACTGGAACTCCCCTCACAATAGTGTAACATCTTTCTAAAAGAACATATTTGGGTGGAAAAGAGGCTGTTCTGATATTGGAGTCAGAAGTTGCAACATTTGCCCTCTGGAAGTTTGACTCGATTCACACACATATTTACATTGAGATAAAGACGTGTCTTATCCACTGTTCCATCATCACCTCACCACATTAGTTGTTACTGTTTCTCAGACAAACTACTTCTTACATAGCTCTGTGTGTTTGTCAGTGATGCCTGGTTCTATCCCAAAATAATGAAGTATTCAGTCAACTACATACAAACTACAAATATACATACATGATAACATCTGGTTGTAGATGTTTCGTGCTGGCAAACCTGCCAATCAATATTAGGATGTGCACCAGTTTTTTGTTGTTTTTTTTTGCAGTAGTTCAGACCTTGTAGACTTTAGCACGGTGGAACCAACTATCCATAAAAAAGAATCCCACCTCAAAGCACAGCACAGATCTTCATCAAATGTATTCAACTTACATAACCCAGTTATTGATATCAAATTATCAAATTAAGCATTTTAAAAAAATCTTTTCACTCAGTATTTTAATACTAAATTAACAAATCCACCAAACAGCAAAGAAAATGATGGTCAAGGCACTCCATCAAGGACAGACAACACTGTAGGAACTCTACAATAACACCAGGATAGAGGTGCACAGGGAAACACATACATATGCATAGCCCACTACATGATAAAAATCTATTCATTCTCTTGGGGTTTACATATTTTTGTTTTACATTAAAGAAACAGTGAAGTTAATTAAAAAAAAAAGAAATGGAAAGTAGGATGTGATCTTATGGGTTCCTTAATAAGAGCCCCTTGGTGAGTTTGGCTCCTGGGTCTGCTGTTCCCCCTGCCCCCAGACACAATTTCTTGAGGACATGTACTTTTCTATTAAACATAAATGTAAACCCCCATCCCTAAGTTCTTTATGCTGTACTCACTTTGACTCTTAAGTGAATTAAGATAACACAGACAAATAAGGTGGCAGTGTCATCCGAGAGCCTCCATGTGCATGTTGATGTCTCAGCTTCTTGTACTGTACACTGCCAAGAGGGGAAAAGATGAAACGAGGGATACATAGCAAGGAGGTGGTGGCAAGGGAGAGAAAAGGGGCCCGGAAGGGAAAGAGACAAGGAGGACCGAGATTATAGAGAGTTCAAAGGAGAAGAGAAGGAAAAAGAGAGAGATGGAGAAACAGATGGGATGGGAAATAAAATAAATGATTAAAAAGAAGGGACAACTGTACAAAGTGAGTATGATGTTGGAGTGATGTGTGCACGAGTTATGATAGTAAAAGAGAGTAGGATTAACACTGATGGAGATAAGACCTATAAAAATAGGTGAAATAAATTGCTAGATCAGAGTGAAAAAGTGATGTTACTGCCATTCTCCCAGTTGCACAGCACAGCATATATAACATTTTGCCGTATGGGTTGAGTTCATTCATAATTAACCATCTGGACAGGCCCTCTGTGTCCGGTCAAAGTCTGACCACTGCTCGCATAACAGATGGATACACTGAGGAGGGCAGTACTGGACAGGTGTATACCCTCAAGCATCAACACACACACACACAAACACACGCACGTCAGATGACAGCTATTGCATGTGTCCGTTGAGGTGTATCTGACTTGTGATTTAAATTCTGCTTATATGGGTTTCTTCTATTAGTTATGATAACATTATACTCAGGACAGTACAGTAAGTGAAGCTTAATCCCCCTTGTTGCTGTGCCTGTTAAAATTTTTATTCTCGCACAGCACACATATGCAGCACATATGCACTTTACAATGATAATGAATTAATTTTTTGCCTATTCCTTGTTAATTATCCTGTATTTTGTTTTTCATTTTTTGTATTAATATGATTGTGTAATTTTGTGTACTTTTATCAAGTCATTACTTTTTCTTTATTTATATCTCTATATTTATGTGTATGTGTTGAGCATCAATACCGTAAAACTTCAATTAATAGCTGAGTCCCAAATAGCCACCTGTGTCCTTTAATGGCGATAATAAAGATGAGAAACATACATTACACTGTTTCAGGTTTTTGCTGTTCACTAGAAACTTCCCCAAACCAGATAAAGAGCAGTTTGGAGCATAACCTGCAGGTGATAATATATGCTCCTTGGCTTCAAGTAATGTTATGTTACTATTCTATGTAGTTGTCCTTAGCTAGTTAGCAGAACATGCTAACATTTGCAGCTTTTGTTAGAGCAGATAAACACAGTTTAATCCATTTCTTACACTTTTGGACTCACTGTTTTTGGTTTTGTAAAGGCAATAAAAAAGACAACAACCTTGTATTTGTGTGGCCTGTCCTCTTTCCAGGTCTCTGTGGTGGAGAGGAGGTGGTGTGGCTCAGATCCTATTTATTGGGTGACACCTACAGTGTGATTATTACTGATAGGAATGATGGCAACAACTCCATCAATAAAACCCATGTTACATGCAATCGGAATTTCCCTTTAACAAAACTGCTCTGACTTTGCCAAAGCAGACACTCACACACAGCAGTTTAATTTCTGTCTCTATCTGTCACTGCAGGTGGCTCTCCTACCTGCTGCTCCTCATCGTGGACCTGATCATCTGCCTGCTGGCATGTCTGGGGTTGGCCAAGCAGTCTCGCTGGCTGCTCACCACGTGAGTTTAAAACCTATTTACAGAGAAGAGAGGTTTTTTTTGTTTACCAAGAAAAGAGGCGAAATGTTCCACATTCCATTTTTATGTTTTATGTGTGATTTTCTTTTTCTGCACAATAGAAATGAAAGGCAGGAGTTAACAAGGCAGGGGCGGATGAAAGAAAATCACAACTAACTGAGAGACAACATGGAAGCATGTTTTTGCCACATTAGTGCTGCAGCAGTTGCTACAGTTTCCATTTTGTCCCACTATTAAAACATAGAACTTAGTGTGCACATTATAATAAAATGCTTCTCTAAATGAAACACTAGATTAAACCTTGTTCATTCTCATTGCTAATTCTACACCAAATTTATATTTTCTTCCAGTTACTTATGCATTTTTGAAAACTACAATAGGTTGAACGTTTTACATATTAGAGTTTCTACCACCACTGTGGCAGTTACACCCTCTCATCCACCTCTTGTTATCCTGATGAAGATCATTTTTTATTTACGAGAATAAAATAATCCATCTGTGCTTTACATTAATGTTTTATACCAAACAGGAACAACAGATACATTTTAACACAGGAATGAGATGAATTACCATGAGTAGCTGTAGACAGAGGGGAGCTGGCGGCAGGTGTTACCTCTGTTTCTCAAGGGAAACTGCCATTCACAGAGACAGCAAAGTTTTTGCCTCATGTCCTTGTACAAAAACTGCTCTGCTCTCCCTGTTTTATTTCAGAATTTGCCTTTTAGCACTGCCAGCAGTAGGTTGAAGTTGCTCAGAGTGTTGCCGTCTCACTAGCTTTGCTCTACAAATTGGACTGGAGAGCAGAGGAGAGATGGGAGCAAAGTCATTTGATGTTATCAACAATATAACTTCCTGAAGCTTGTTATTCCAGTTTAACACTTGACCCGCTTTAAATGGCTTCACACATATACAGCGTGTTTTGTCTCTTCACACATAAGAGACAAAACACGCTGTATATGTGGACCCTCGTATGGCATATCATTAAATATTCAGCGCTGTATTTTTAGGTCAATACTAAAGGTAGTGATTTTACCTTTTATGAGTGAAAAGAAAACAATATAAATAAAGACATAAAGGCATGTGCAGGGTGTATTAAAACATATCACAACATAAGAAAAATTATTAATGTCACAATGTCTTCTAGATAAGAAGTAATAATAGAATAGATGTTTTGTTTTTTGTTGTTTTTGGCCAGAAGGAGGCAGGAATAGCTGAAAGAAATTTCTATGAAAACAGGATGTTTGTATGACAGATTTATGGCATAAAAAGACACTCACACATATCAAAATACAGTTTACACAGAAAGATGATATTGCAGGTGTTTATACATTGCATGCAAATGCAGAACGCTATGTACAGTGTATATTCATATGCAGTGCTTTAATTTAATCTCCTCATAGCATCTGTGGGATTTTTCTTCCTAGTGTAAAGGAGCTTTCACAGGGCATGAAATCCACCCAGACCTCCATTCATCCATCCGAGCGTCACTCTGTCTCTCTCAATCAGTCATTTCAGAGTGTGAGCTGCACTAAACTTGCCCTACTAACCACTAACCCACCCCCACTTCAGCTTCCCACCCCTGTGCACAAACACGATGAGTCAGTGTCAAGAGTGTCTGCCCTCCCAAGGCATGCTCTCTTCCAGTAGAATGGAAGTGGTTGGAGGCTTTCGAGAGCAGATTAGCCTCTGGGCGCCTACCGACTTTTCCTGGTGCTTTAACTGGCTGGCTCGGTGTTAGCATGACACACAGAAACAGCTTAGACAAGAACATACGCCCACATGTGAAAGAGGGAGAGACATCCATAGACCTCGCTGTCAGCAGATTTCTTTTTGGTCTGTTTTTGGGGGGCGTGTTGCTGCTGAATTTTTTCATTTGTATTTTTTTGTATGCTTAAACAAATTCCGATCCACCTCCAGGTATTGGGGTGGTGGCGGAATTCTCAGAAACTGACATCTCGAAAGCTGAGTACGTCACACAGAATCTGTTGAACTGAACCTTAAAATGTCACAATAAAAATACAGCATAAGCCCATTTCCAAGATTAATGTTAGTAATTGCAAGATTGTGTGTGAAGTAATAAACAGTTTGTTTTATCGGGGAATCCAGAGCTATTCAGGTAACCTCAGGTGTCCAAAGTACCAGTTGGCTAACACTTTATAAGCCTGAGGAAATGGCAGCTGAGGTCAGTAACTAGCTTTCCACCTGTGCTGATCAGATACCTGCTTCTTAAATAAAAGTATTAAAAATAATAATAAAAGTACCAGATTAATGATCTGATTAAGATAAAAGTCAAGAAGACTACTAGTCTACACAGAATCACACCGAGGAACATACCTGCCAAATGTTCATTCAACAAATTTAATTTGTCTTCCTACATGACATTGTATGATCAAAACGTAGCACTTCTTAGTTGCCAGTGAATATAATATCATCAATACAATCAACAATTATTATGTCCTAAAATGAATAATTAAACTTGATTTCTATGGGACAGGGTTGACCCAGGTTATTGAGAGCCATTTCTGCTGTCACAGTGTGAATTCTTTTACATTATGTGTTTAATTTACCCATTTCCACTGGGGAGATTCCTGAAGAATTTTGCAAAGATAATACAAGCACACGTCAGATAATCATATTTATGGCATGTAATATAAAAAATGATTCATTTGTTCAAAATTAAACATGGTTAAACACTTGATTAAACTTCATTACAATAAAATGCCTTGAATCCTGTCTCGACACTACCTTCAAAATTGGCCTGTTCAACCCAGACCCATTTATTTATGGTGTGCCACAGGGATGTGTATTTGGGCCTTTCATATTTATGGTGATGACCCAGTTTCTTCAATATTTATTAAGTCAGCAGGAGCAGTAGGGCCACAGTCCAGGAGCTGAAAAAACAGATAAAAGAACATGATAGGCATATTTATAAAAAAAACTGCAGCTCTTCAAACTTTAAAGAGATTGCACAGCACTTTGGCGTGAAGTACAATTTAGTAATAATTGTGCTGTTCAGCAAAGGCCATCTAGCTCAGGAGCCAAACACTCATTTATTTAGTAAAGTCCATGTGTCTAGTTTTATCTTGATAGTTGAGAAATTCTGCAAGTTTCAATCTGTGAGAAAGTTGTTGGCTCAAGACACATAAAAACAATATAATGAGGTGCGTTCTAAATTAGTCTCTAAGTTGGCAATCACAAAGCAGAAGCCACATTTAGAACTTGAAAGAATGATGTGATTATTATGACAAGCTAATTGGCGTTAGCAGTATGTCCCATGCCTCCTGCATCCCTTTCTTTTGGTTTTAACTGACACATACAGTGTGTAGTTTGTATAATAATGCAAGCCATCACTTTCCATATCCTTGGTATAGATTGAATATAACAGACGTTTACAGTAAAGTATTACATTTTTGTCAGTTAAGGATAAAATCTATTTCCCACTCTGATTTAACTCAGAGTGACTTGACATCACCCTTGGTGAGTGCATTTACTTGCATCATCTGCCTGCTCATCGGCCTTTATGACTTTTTCACTTGATGTGGTTTGCGTCAGGTTTACACATGATTTTGTGCTATACTATGTAGCTCGTTGATTCCCCTGGTCCATCGGAGCACAAAACTGAGTAATACAGTGTTGCTTGGTTTGGATGTGACCTGCAGGCACTAAGGAGGCACTAAGAGGGCATTTCTCTCATGTGCCCTGTCACTCAGTGTCAAAGTTAAAGAAACTCTCGCAGTTCGGTATCACACACCAAACAACAAAATGTAAAATATGCATGGTCTGGCATACACATTGGCCAGTGGTTCCCAACGTTTTTGTCTTATGGCCTTTTAGAACAAACTAATGCACTTGTGCCCCTCTTCACAGCTTATGGCTTTAGTTTGGACACGCTAACCAAAATGTTAAAGTAGAATTTATATTCTTCTTGTTCCCATAGATTTATCTTGGGGGCCACTTTGTGAACCTTGACAGATGACATAATATAGAGACATTCTAGATGTACAGTATGTGTGTACAGACACGTGCAAATAAGCAAGTAGTACACACACACAATTAGTAAAAACAACACAGAGAATTCATTCAGAGCGCTTGTGTATTGTTTTCAGAAAAGATAATGAGTTAGTTTCTATTGTAACTGTATGCAAGAACATGCAGAAATTACTCTGTTAAACCAATAATACATTAAAATAACTTTTGTATCTGTTCTGCTTTTCGATTTTAAATCAAGATGAGGGATTTGTGAAGCCGTGCCCTTATCCCTATCTTTTTCCTAGTTAAGTGTCAGGGCTTGTGAGGGCTTTGTATCTGAGAGACGGATAGAGACAGACTACAAGAGCGAAAAACTGATTTTTAAAAAAAGGCAGAAGGCAGAGAAAATATAAGGGAGAGAGGGTGAGGGAATAGAGAGAGTAAAGAACTGGAAAAAAAGGAAGAATGTTTAAGGACATGTGGTGGCTTGTAAGTTCAATGTTGGAAGCCCAGTATCTTCTCTGCACATTGTGAATTTGATTAGCCAGGGAGCTGGAGAGTGATGAAAGACACACAGGACATGCATACTTAAATAATATTTAAGCCCTGCTAACATGTTGTAAAGGGAATACCGTGAAAGTGCTTTAGTGGGCAAATCAACAGCTTATTGGATTTTCAAGATATTATTTCACCTAACATAAGCTGATCTATGAAAGGACCAGTGTTCCTGTTTTAATGGGTATTGATCGTTTTCTAACATATTGTATACACAAAGACAGACACATCACTGCTCCCCTGCATGTAGAAATGCTCACCCTAATCTTCCCATCTCTCTCCCTTTGTTGTCACATGTCTCTGATGTCACTTTCCGATACCATGAGATCATTAAGCAGGGGGCCCACTGTAAAACAAAACCACATTTTTTTGTCCTCATGGGTGCAGGAAGCAGCCATCCACCCAGGGGGCTGTAATCAAATGTAGGCCAGTGGAGCATTCATTCTCTGATCATCGCTCCTAGATTCATAAAGCCACAGTGCTGCAGCTGTATGTTAAGGCAGCAGGATCAACTCCCAAAGAAATGAACATGACCTCTGACTTTTTATGTTGATGACAGGCCAATGAGATCACCAGTCTTGTCTCTCGGGGCTCACACTGTTTCCTTTTAATAGCAGAGGCTGTTATGAAAAGAACTCCATTTGCGTCACTGTACTCCCTGTTGGATGCTGATAACTATATTAACAAAATTCCACTTTTTTACTTTAGTTTTGAGATTGTCCTCACATTTGTCATCTATATATCTTCAGAGAGAGAGAGGCTTTGTCCTGCATCTTAAACTATGTCATTTCTTCCTCATGTCTTATAAAAAATATCAACTTAAAGCAGTTGTAAGAAATTCTGTTCTTATAAAATTCCTGTGTATCTCGTGTTGATTAACCCCCAGAGAAATATCACCCAACTCTGCTCATTTCCTCTGCCCTTCGGAGGTTTATAATGTACTGTACTGTAATGTACTGCTTTGGTTCACTCACCAAGTCTTTTTCGGGAGGAGCAGGTGGCTTTTTTCAGCAAAAAAGCTTAAAAAGAAGCACATACCCATCACCAAACACCAGGCAGACAAAGTTAGCACCTAGCTCGTGAACATAATGGAGCATTTAGCAGCTAAAAAGGCAGATATTTTATATTGGTGTAGAAGTAAATATTACATTCATTAGTTTGACACAAACAAATCACAAAATCAAATGAATGCTTATTTTGTTCCATATATGCAAATACTGTAAGCATCTGTTTGATGTAGTTCACCATATTTATATATAAAATGTGATGAAATGTCAGTGTCAACAACACTGACATTTTGGCTGCCACTTTAACGGAAACCGGTGACCTAGGGGACGGACAGGCTGACGAGGAGGATAAAACCCACAGGCATAGCCTCAGTCACCAGTATCTGGAGTAAGGTTTACTCACTGCACAGCCTCAGTGGTTTCCGTTACACCACCTAATATTGCAGGTTTAAATGACAAACCCTAGATACTCTTCCAATTTTCTAATGATGTAATTTAAGACAGAAACAGTCTCCCTCTTATAATCAGTACAAATTATTGTAAGATTGCTGCAAAGTGGGACAAGTGATGTAAATCATTAATTGTTGTGTTTCAATTGGGCAAATGATTTACTTCATTCGGATAAATGGCAAGCTTTACCAAGCCATCATGTCCTGGTTGCTAAGGCTTCAGTTAAACTGCATGTGATTCAGTGATTATTCTACTGAATTGCACAGTGACCTTGCTGTTGCTCTGTGTCCCTGCAGGATGATGGTGTTTGGAGTGCTTACGCTGGTCCTGAGCTGGACTTCTCTGGGAGCTGACCTGGCCACTGCTGTGGTAAGCTGCTTCGCTTTCTTAGCCCTCACTGACTGGCTTACCCCAATATAAAACTTGCATAAACTGCTCTGCAATCAATTCTTGTCGTGCCTGACAGGGATGATAAATTGCTTTATTTATGCTCACACTGCACTTGAAAAATGTCTTTCAATGTGTAGAGGTAAGGGAGACAAGACGATTGCACACTGTCGCACATGGGCATATGTGTGTATACCTGTATGTGTGTATGAATGCATGGAGTGTGCCATAACGAAAAGGATAGGAAACAATTGTCAGAGCAATCACATCACAATTTGTTTTTTGTTAACATAGGATGCAGCTGCAATTTGTTGCATTTGCATCAAGGCTTTTCATCCAAAGTATTGTATAGCTTCTAACCAAGGCTCTTCCTAGCCTCTCTTTCCTTCATTTTTTAACCTAAGTTAAATTATTCTCAGAAAGTGTGTTAGCTAGAAGGAGCCCTTACAGTGATGCTGTGTAATCTAAAAAGGCTTTAAAACATTCTCACTGCCCAGTCTCAAATTCCTCTTCCTTGGTTTGTCTGTCTGTCACCTCATATGCTTTTGATCTCTCCTGTCAGACAGCACAATGCTAAAAATAGACTGACAAAAGAGCAAAAAATCCCGAATACACACCGTGTCAGCATCATTATACAAACCTGACTAACTTAATTAAAAGTCAAGGATTATGACGGCAATAATCCAATTGCAGCTTTTCAAGCCTATCATGCTGAATAGGTGAATCATTTCAGTGCTTTGCTCTATTATGGTCACAGCCAAAAAATTTAAGTACACAGAAATGTTTGAATGACCCAGAGGGTAAGAATTAGAGTGATATGCGAAAATAGAGAGATACATTTGAAAGAATGAATATCAGATGGATGAGCGCTGGTGTTTGACTCACCTGCCTGAGGCATGTGTGCTATTTTTTCTCAGGTCTGTTGTTGGAGGTTGTGTTTTGACTCGGGGCTGCAGAGGATTGTTAACATGTGTGAATTTAAGTTGGTGATAATGAGCACCGGGTAGAAAGCAGACAGAGGTGTGATCCATTACAACACATTAGTCTCTGGTTTCATCTTCCTTTTTCATCTTCCAGTTAAATGTATCCTTTACAAATGGTTTGATGACTGAAATCCTAGTGGATTCCTTGTGATACCAATGGCATGACACACAGGAAAACCAAGACTTACAGTCCAAGAACCCAGCAAACATGTAATGTTCAATACACTGCACAATACAGAATTTATCAATAAACAACATAAAGATAATTGACAGTTTAATTAGCATGCTACACTATGATATACAGGATGGTGCGTGTAAGTGGAAATGTGGGTTTAAGGAACATGCTATACAAAAAGCAATGGGCTAAATCAAAAAAGGTTCCTTTTCTGGTGAACATTACCTACCAGGCAGCAACCAATGCATTTCATGGTAATGTGTCCTTTAGATTTTCATATTATTTGTGTACAAGTGGGAATTGTTTCCTGTAGGAAGCAGTAGAAGAAAAGTCAAGAGGTTACCATAACTATAACAATCCATCATTCACGTATTTGTCAGGGGGAAACTGTGACCTATCTAGCTTTACAAAAAAATAGTCAGGGGTTCATCAAAGACCATAAATATTCATATAAAATTTTATAGCAATCTGGCCCGTAGTTGTCGAGATTTTTAGTCTAGACCAAAGTTAGTGGCTTCAGAATCCATCGTCAACTCCCCTTTGCTCTATATTTCTACTTGATGAAGGACCTGGCATTACAGAAATTGCCTTACAATGTCAAAGAAATCATTCTTACAATTTGTCCTCTCAATGTGTGTTCTAATATCATGGTATTTATGTCCGCCTGTTATGTAACCTGTCTGTTACGTGGTGTCTGGCTGAGGCTGACCCTGACTGGACTGTGTGGTTGACGTCCACTGGGCTTTGTCTTAGCTTGAGAGCAAACATCACTGCTGCTTTAAAAGGGCCTGATAATTGCTCAGGTAGGGATGCAAATGGCTATAAGCAAAGCAGTGACATGAACAATATGCATTGGCCTCCATCAAACATAATTTCTATGTGTGAATAAATGTGTATGTTCCCATGAATGTGTGACCTCTGTTATGTGTCAATGTGGGGGGTACATGCTTGTGCATGCGTGTTCTTTTTTGTATGTGGGGATTTTTCTGCACTAGGGCAAAAAGTTGTCATACAATAGTGTGTGTAACCTGCTTACATGAAGGTTAAACAGACATTGCATGTGTGTGCGCGCGTGGATGTACTACTCTGTCACTCAGTATAGTCTGCATTGCTCTGAACACTAAAATACACAATTCTAGCCAGTATAGATTATAATAAACATAACATTTTGGGTGATGTCTTCAAAATTGCTTTTTTGTCTGACCTATAGTCTAAAACCCAAAGATAATCCATTTTAAAATTATATAAAGCAGAGAAAAGCAGCAAATCATCACATTTGAGAAGCTGGAACCTATAAATTTTTGGCATTTTTGCTCGATAAATTAAAGAAATGCTTAACCCATTATGATAATTGGAGTTAATTTTCTTCCAATTGAATAATTGAATAATGGACTCATTCAGCCATCTGTTCTGAATCATTTTGATTTAGTTCTAGCTCAGATTTCATATGACTTTCCTGTTTTCAGTGGTTTAACTTTTTCTTTTTCATTTAGTCATTTTTTTAGGTCTTTCAGTAGCTGCAGACTTTAGCAAACACTAGACAGGTCATCATTTCATTGCAGAGCTAAAATAAATCAACATTCTGTTGTTGATTTCTTCAATCATTCTTGACTGTTGAGGGGAACTGGGGCACCTGTGGTGAACTTGTGTGTAAGTGGGTTGAACATGTCAGCAGTGGTGGCCACATGGCCATCACGGAGCCCTCACATACTACCGACATCGGAGAGTGTCTGAAAATCACTGAAATGCTTCCTTCACACTTACCAGCCTCCTTTGAACTTGTAATGTGATAATGTGACTTGATAATGTGTTTGCCACTGCAGCCAGGCTGCTGTGGCCCACTTTATATGAGAACGAGTTTTGTACTGTGCTCCAATGATGTCAGGCAACGACCACATAGAGGAACAACAGACTTGCATGCTAGTGTGGTGTGTTAGTGTGTAGACATACTATTTGTTTGTCTTTCTGAGGATCTCTGTGTGTGGCTACAGTCTGTGTTTACAGGTGTGCATGTCAGATGTTTTTGTTCTTGTCTGACTGCGGACGTTTGTGTGTCTGCATTGGAATCTTGAAATTGTGTGTGTGTGTGTGTGTGTGTGTGTGTGTGTGTGTGTGTGTGTGTGTGTGTGTGTGTGTGTAGGCTACAATTAGATTAGTGCCTTAGTACACAATTAATTAATGCATAATAAATGCAACCCTTCACAGAACTCTTAATTACAGACAGTGGGTAGTCATAACTCTGCATTCTCGGAGCATCACTCTTTTCCCTTTAGGAATTGTAACAAGTTGCTCCTGAATTGCAGAGCTCCTTGTGTCCCTTGTTTCTAACAAACTAGCTCGGGTGTGCTGAGGAACTCAGCTAGCTTTATTTCATCTGTGCGTGGGGCTCATTAGCGAACACCCCAGAGGAGGTTAAGCTACACGCAGTGTGTTTGTCTTGAGCCCGGGGGACATTTAACATTCATACAGCACAGTTCAGAGGAGACCACCACTCCTCACTTCTGTTATTTTTCCAAGGCAGGTTTCTTGTTAGCACTGTGAGGTGGAGTGAAAGTGGTTGTGAGCAACAGAATTGAAAAGTATTTCTGTCTAGACATGTTAAAAAGGATAATAAAAGAAGCCTGTCCTCATTATTTTCCTTTCTGTGTCAAAAAGTGATGAGCTGATCGTTATTATTCATCTTTGTCAAAAATACTTTCTAAGTGTTAATGAACTATTAATGTCAGGTACTTCATATTTGGCATTCTGATTGTTTCCTTCTCTCAGTGGTTCTTTATGAATTTTTAAACATCCTTGTTTTAACAACCATTACGTCTTTTCAGCTGTGTCTTTGTTTTCTGTTTACTATTTCACATGTCTCCTGTTTTATTTCAGGGCACAAGTGATTTCTGTGTGTCCCCAGACAAGTACATCATGAGCCAAACAAAGGGTATCATTGGTGCTGGTGAGTTTCAGTGGGAATAATATGAATAATGTTGCAATAATGGAGTTGTAATTTTGTGAGCACAAAGCTGCATCCATGACACTAATTGAGCATTAAAGGTTCAGTGTGTAATATTTCTGAGGATCTATTGACAGAAATGCAATATAGGTTCCATAACTATGTTTTCAGTGGTGTATAAAGACCTTACCTAATAAACCATTATATTTTTATTACTTACTTAGAATGAGCCATTTATATCTACATAACCCCCTTCCATGGACGTCGTCATGTTGCATCATCATATTTCTACAGTAGCTGAAAACGGACAAAAAGCGCTACAGACCACGTTTAATCACTACGTTCTTCTTGTTCTTCTTCTGGTAGAATTCAGGCAGTGTACACACTCATTACTATGTTGAATACATACGTTAGTAGAAGAAGAAGAAGTAGTAGTAATAAAATACTGCAGGGGTCTGCAAATAAGTTTTGCATTGGAATAATATTTTCAACCATTAGATGGTGGATGAGAATATAAGTCATAATATTGAACTCTATTTAACATGTTAGCTCAGTTGGTAAGATGCAGGACAAAGCATTTATTTATTTATCACACCTCTACTGGCAGTTGTTCAGATATTATTGATGGCGGGCAGTTTTGGCGAGGGTCCATAATCTCAGACAGAATGAATGTTTCCCTTGTCAATGTTTGTATAAATATTGTTTAATGTGTGGTTTATAATGGACTATGGTGCAGAAACAGTGACAGTGCTTACATTTTCCATGTTGTCTGTCAGTGGCAAAGTCACAATAACAATTGGCTTTACTGAATAATTCAGTAAATACCATTTCTTAATAAATCTACCTAAAGAAACCTTTTTTCTTGACTGGCCACTCTCTGCTGTCTCCAAACAGACACCTTTTGTGCTGTGTCAGACACCGTAGCTTTCCTATGCTCTTTCAAAGGTTAGAGGGCAGTGGTAGACTGGACAGATGGCAATTCACAATCCTCGCCACTAAATGCCACTAAATCTTACACACTGAACCTTTAATTACAAAATGATTATGTTTAGAAGTGCATTTAATGAGCTTATTTTGCCTGTGTGTGTTTTTCAGATATTGTTCATTACTACCTTTACTGCAACCAGACTCTCTCCAACCCTTTCCAGCAGGTAGGAAACAGGATGCTTTGCTGAGCTCTGGCTGAATGTTGACTGATATGACCTAGTAAGAATTTTTGCTGCTTTTCAGGTCATAAGATGTGCAGGTTAGAACAGGGATTCATTTGTTGAACAAAATTTAACATTTTGTAGACTTCTATCAGCAGGGCTGTAGCTGCCACTGAGGACACTGAGGTCATGTGTTTGATATTATCTGAGATTTTTGGGGAAGTTGGAAGTATACAATTAAAAACTAAATTTTAGTTTTCTAGCTTTTAGTCCAACAAAATAATCTAAACAGAGGATTGATATCTGAGTCTAAACAATATCTTACTTACCTTACTTACTTTGAGGAAAGGAATATAAACATTGTTTGACCTCTTTGTTTTCCATAGAAGAAAAAAAAATCTAAATCATCCATACTTCAGTGTTATATGTAAGGCTTTGCCTAATTAAAATGTCTGTCTGATTTACATCCTAACGTCACCTCAAAAGTCTGGTAGAACATTACAAAATCGCATTCAGCAGTTCAGCTGTCTCCCAGGCTTTCACCAGTATCTTTCTTTCTCTCCTTCTCTTGAATTTCTTCATTCTTTGGCATATTACAAGCAAACAAGCCAAAACGTACCAAAATGTTACAACACTTTAAGACATAGACTGTAAAATTGCTGATTAGATCAAGCAAGTTGGTGAATCTTTCTACTCTTCTGGGGTTCTTTGAGGTTCATCTTCAGAGAAGCAGAGACTGTGGGTCACATCTCTGACTTCACTGTTGACCTCAGTCAGTAGTAAAGTCAATTTCTGTGAGCTCAAGCCCAGCGGAGCTCAGATCTCATTATTTGACTCTTGTAGACATGCCCTGAGGATAACACGAGCACAGCAACAGAGGGCGGATAGCCATCACCCTGCCTGGTAAACAGAGTCAGCACTCTTTTCCCTGTCACACAGATACCCAACAGGTGCAAAGTTCACAAGCAAGCTGGCAGATACAGGAATTCACACTGATTGGCAAACATGCAAGTTCTCCCTCTTTCTCTCTCTCTCTCTCTCTCATGTATTCTCAACCTGAACCGCAGCAGTGCCCTATCGTTCTACCCTTTGTGCCCTTGTATTTCGTTGCTCTGGGCCTCACTCCTGCATCAATTCCACTTCTTTCCGCAGCTTTTTCTATTCTTATCATCGTCATCTCTTCTCCTTTTCTAACTGTCCTCCCCTATCCACTTTCTTTGTCCTATTTTTTTACTTTGCTTGGCTCAGAACAAGCTCACCCAAGCTAAAATAAAAAGGCAAATCTGATCAGGACATTGGATTGTGCTGCAGAGAGCAGTTTGACCGTGGACAGTCATGCAGATCCAGAAAAATGTTAGATGAAAGGAAAGCCATTACATTTATGGATAGTTGAGGTAATTGACCATATCCTGTTTCAATTTAACATTGCGCCACAGGGCAGGAGGTTTCCAGACTACTCTTGTTAGGTTGGGTGACTGTGAAGATACAATTTTACTTTGGAGATGTGACAGATGAATTCATTTATGGTTCTGCTTGAATGTTAATTGAAAAAGAAGCATGGGGCAGAATGTGCTGTCTTTCAGGTAGACTGTGATTATCCACTTGCATCGAACCAAATGTGGAGGCTTATTTTGCCCCCTGTTGGTGAGAACATAAATGTACACGACGACAATGACAGACTGTTGAAATGGAGTGACAGAATATTTTGTATTAGTTCACTGCCCTACAGAGACATAAGGCAGTAATGCATTTTTGTCTCCTGACTTTGTGACATGTGTGTCAATATATTTCAATATGAATTATATAATATATATTGTGCAATTTTAGAAAATAAAGATAGTTTTGAGGAACTATCAAACAGGCAGGAACCTAACCACAGTGAGGCTAATTGTTACTGCACTCCACCTTCACTGGTTTTATCTTTATAGTGATGATAAACAATTTAAAAAGGCTGTTTACACACATTAGCTTAATAACCCTCGAAACTTCAAACCCTTTTTCATCTTCACTGTTTTTTTAGTTACATTGACAAGTGAATCATTCAGTTATGCCTCTACCAAATCCATCCAAATGAATAATTTTCACTTACTTTTTTTGGCCCTGTGTCGTAATAGGGCTTGTGTTTTGTCTTTCAGATGCTTTTCTATGTTCCTTTAAATATGTTTACGTGACAAATGTTGCTATTTCTTAAGAGCACTCAATGCTAACTCTGGCCCACATTTGCTGTTAATTTGTCTGGATTGTTCCTTTTAAATATACTAAAATGAAATTACTAAAAATAGTCTATTATATAGGCTGATATTATGGATTCATCTGTGTGTTTTTTCCTTGTGGAAGCTCAAGAAGCCTGCTAAAAGGCATTTGTCATTTGACAATGGCTCAGCCTTGAGAACATTTACTGTCTTTACTGACTCTTTCATTATGATGCCTCCCTTCAGACTTCCATTAAGATCACTGTTCATTTGCATGCTCTTTACCCGATGTGCATTCACACACACTTCCATGTTTGCAGCCTCTGACCATCTTCCAGAGGTCCCTGACCACCATGCAGATCCAGATTCAGGGTCTGCTGCAGTTTGCTGTTCCTCTGTTCCCTACAGCTGAGGTATCACACACAAAAATGTCAAGCTATGACTTTAATACATTAACTGATTCAAATGATATGGGAGTAGCATTAGAAGGCGTACTTAAGTATTTTTCAGTGATACTGTATGGTGACCTCTCCACAGAGAGACCTACTGGGTATCCAGCACTTGCTCAACTCCTCCGAGGCCAGTCTGCACCAGCTGACCGCCCTGCTGGACTGCAGGGGGCTCAACAAGGTTCGTTCACTGCATCCTAATTGGCATCACAGCAGCACAACTAGGTCAACAGGATAGTAAGTGGCCACGCAGGATTTCAGCTTCAAACTGAAAGTGGAACTCGACACAGAGCAAAGCAAGGCAAAACAGAAAGAATTTGAAATTTAATGAGCTCTACTTTTCTGAACTGTTTTCCTACTAAGGTATGTGTGAGTTTCTTGCACTGCTTAACTTGTACATTGTGACTCCAAACAGCAGTGCAGTTTCATGAATACTTTTGAACATTCCCCTGAATGCGCATGACACAAATAAAATATATGTCTTCCTGGACACACTCCAGTGCTCTAAGTGCTTTTTTACCTTTGCTTTATTTTATTTATTGTGAATTCAAATGACAGTAACCGCCTATACAAGAAAATTCTTTCTGCCCTTTTATTTGTGTTATATTATGTGTTTGATTGCTTTAGGACTACCTGGATGCAATGGTGGGGGTGTGCTACGACGGGGTGGAGGGTATGCTCTACCTCTGCCTCTTCTCCACCCTGGCAGCCTGTGCCTTCACTGTCATGTTGTGTGCCATTCCTAGGGCATGGAGACAAATTGCCTGCAGGTCAGTTTGTTCTCTGCTTGTCTGCCTGCCTGCCTGAGCGCCCTCATTTCCTCGTCCTGCAGCCATCTCTATGCAGCGCCATGCACTGTATGAGCCAACTAGTACCTGTGTGTGTGTGTGTGAATATTTTTTTATGCCCAAGTGTTTTGCTACAAATACAAATTCAGTTGTGTAAGTGCAAGGTGTCAGACTAAACAATATTTTCTTTAAGCAGCTAAAAATTAATTGGCATTAATGTTTGTTTACTGTGTGCTTCCTTCCTGTAATCTCACCCTTTCATTTTAAAACTCACTGTTTGTCCATTTAAAGCACCATAAGGCCAAATTTGAATATTTGAACCCATTCACAAATGCACTCATTTATATTACAAAAGCATGCAACAGGTTTAGATTAATTCCCTGTCTTTCAACAATGGCAAACAATATCAAAATAACCTGCAGAGAATGGGAACTTGAGCTTGAGAAAGGTTATCCATCACAATGAACAATGTATCACCTTTATTTCCTTGTCAGGTACATTATTGTCATATAACAATGCAGGTGTAAGCAGGGGTGTTTTGAAAACACTTCTTGTTAAGACATACTGACACCCGAGATGACTACCAAGAAGAAATGTTTTGTAATGCAAAAAACAAAAAAAAATGTTTTCACCAGTAGAGCTTGTGAATGCTTATCAGCAGCTGAGTGTTAAAGCAGAAGAGAGCTGGGGAACAGTCCCTGCTCACAGCTGTATTATCATACATTGAAATGTCAGAAATGATGGATTACTTGTCTCTCTGTAAGCTGATATTCATACTGTACTAAATTCTAACTGTCGAAAATGCTTTTGGAAATGGTCAGCAGCAATGTAACATACTGTAGGGGGCCTAAAACATTCAAAACACCAATTTATACTACAACATAAAAAAGTTAATATTAAGGGATTTTGGCATTCCTGTTATTATTATGTGTTACTTCTTTTTTGAGGATAAACAGTCATCTCAATCAATGGGAATGCTCACAAATTTAGAACTACAGTTTCCATAGTGCTGTGGGGGATGTAAACAGGAAGTATAATGTTGCAAAGCATTTCACACTGCTCGGAACTCGGAAATAGAAGTTTCCAAATTCAGATCTTAAAGCGTTCCAGGTGCATGATGGTCCATGATGCCGAATGTGATCAAAAAACATGAAACAAAAAAACATGGCTGACCGTGACAAACTGATGGTTCTTTGTCAAGTGTACACACAATTGAACCCTCAGCAGTGCACTTGCTGTAAAAAGATGGCTGTTTTAATGAAAACAGGTGACATAGATATACTCTACTCATGAACTGTGTACCCATCTAGCAACACTGAGTAATCCTCAGAAGTCAGTAAATTTTGTAGGCATTTCCTGATGTTTTCACATTTTAACATTTTTAATGTTTTCCTGAATAACTTCAGTGCAGAAAAGATGATGTTCCGAGAGCTACCTCATAACATTGGCAAAATATTTCTACATTAATTCACATGCAAATAAAGTTTTACTATATGATAGCATGTATTATTTTAATTAAATATGGCAATGGCTCAGGGGCTAGACCATAATCCCCTTATCAGAAGGTCAGTGGTTGGATCCCCGGCTCCCCAAGTCTGCACGTTGAAATGTCCTGACACTGAACCTCAAATTGGTGTGTGAATGTGCATGATTGGGTTCATTTCCCTTTCTAGTGGGAATTTGGCAGTTTGAGCCTCTGCTCATCATTGTATGAGTTGGGGTGAATGTGATGTTGTGTAAAGCACTTTGAGTGGTCGGAATGACTAGACAGGCTATATATAAATATACTTTTTGTTTAGTTTAGGGTTTACGATTTACAATTTGTGCTTCCATGGGAGCTGCTGTTGTCATTCAGCTGCTTCTCATGAAGTTGGAGTACATATTTCTTCACAAGTAGGAACCCAGACTTCAAGTGGCATTCCTTGGTACTTTTTCTCAGGGGCATTGCACAAAAATCTGGACCCTGTGTAGGAGCATTCTCTAGGGGCCCCTCCCCGCATTCACGGCTATACGTTCTAGTGTCTTTGCGGGCCCACCTCACATGACAGCCCTGTATAGTGAGTCCCCTTTTCCCCAACAGTCCTTCGCCTCTGCTTTTTCTAGATGGAGGTGAGATATTTTGGGAGTTTTAAGTTGCCGCAGCATTAATTAATGAAAGCATTAAAGCATTAGTTAACTTGAGCCCTGTGTTTTGTTTACGTTTTGATTAACTGGCAACACAAAAGTATGCCAAATAAAGCTATTAGCATTTCCTTTTTGCAATGTCCTCCTCTTAACTCTCTCGTGCCACCCGGGACAGCACACGTCACAGTATGAAAACCTCTGGTCTAAGCTAATCCTTAGACCCTCTGCTGATGTTGCTCATGTCCTCATCTAGAGAACGAGATTACGATGACATCGATGAAGAGGATCCATTCAACCCCCGGACGAGGAGGATTGGCTCTCAGAACCCCAATGTCACCAACATGCATAGCTTCTGCAGCTACAGCAGCAGCATGGGCAGCCAGAGTAGCCTACACCCACCCGCCCCAGCTGTCTCCAACGCCCCCATGTCTGAGTACATGTGAGTGAATAGAAGTAATGTGTGAAACGACGCATGATTTCTAAATATGATGTGTTCATATTTCCCCTGGTTTCTAAGCAGAACCTTTCATTCCTTCTCAGGAACCAGACCGCTTTGTTCGGAGGAAATCCGCGGTATGAGAACGTGCCTCTGATAGGACGAGGCTCTCCACCCCCATCGGTGCGTTGGGTCCCAGAGGCCAAGTCCTTCCTGTGATGTCACTTCCCTAACAGACAGATTTAGCCTTTAAATCACAGGGAATAATGTTATTATAAATAACTGCTGTCAATTTCTTTCATATTTTCACTGAGTGACTCAGCTCACTTCTTTTTGTAAATTTCACTTTTACATCACTCAGAAGTTAAGCCATATCTAATCACCTTTCTCTGTAATTAACTTTTCTTAAAGGTATTTAATGAGATACTCTGTCTATGTACACTGTGCCTTCTTCTGCCCTCCATGACTTACAGGAGGCTGACTTACAGTACCAAAGCAAGGAGAGGAGAAGTAATGTGGTTAATATTTAATCATGAACGTTATTTAGCCTCTCTCAGGCCAAATTCCCAAGAGGGAGTGACACGCGTCTTAACCCTAAACTGTTGACAGTAAAGGTTTTCTTCCTCATTGAATAAATTTGCCCCCTCCTGGGCCACATGTCTCCTTTACATGTCAGAGATAAAAATAGAAACATTTTGGATTAAATTTTCATCGGGCACAGCCTCTTAATAACATGCTGCACAAGTGAGTGATGAAATACAGCAGTTAAATGCTCTCTGCAGGTTTTAAATGGACAACAGATCAGTTATTTTGTAACCTTCTTGTTAAAGGATCATTTATAGAGCCAATGTTGTGATCATCAGGTCAGGAAATTCAAACAAAAAACATATTTTATTTTTGATGAATTGCATTTTATTGTTATGTGTAGAGGTTTAAATTCCACACAACTGTAAGAATAATATATGTTCTACTCTTCATGTTAGTATTTAAGTACAGTTTGTAGAATATAAAGAAAAATATCAAGGTATTTTTTTACATATTTCAATCATCATTCTCATTAACCTTCAGTCTATAGTTCCAACTTGAATTAACCATCAATTGTGATGTACTTTGCCTTATGAATTCCCAATTAACACCAGCAAGTAATGTATAATTAAATTCTCCCTCATGACTACCACTGTACAGCAACATCCAGTAGTCTGCGGCTAACAGCTTCTTTTATATATTTTTTTGTTTGTTCGTTTGTCATGTGTATGTTTGTTTATATCTATCATTTCTATGTTTCCTCTTTTTTTTATCAACTTTTGGAGATATACTCTCAGCAGTATAGAAACCGAGTAAGTCTTTTCAACTCTTCCTCAGGATTATCTCCTTCACTTTCCCTCAGTTGCATCTCCGTCTTTTACCTCTCCAGTACCTCACCTCACTTTGTTTGGTTCTTGTGCAGTTTTCCTGTTTGGCATGGCTTTTAACTCACAATCTGTTCTCCTCATTCGAGAAAGTCTGTTTGAGTTAATGAGGGTTTGTCTGCCTCTGGCGTTCACAGGGCGGTACTGCATTTACGTCCCTGTCATATTTAGCCTCCCTGTGCATGCAGTTCTGCTCCAGCCATTCAATTCTATAGCTTGTACTACCACCAGGTGTAAAGCACCAGGCGTTCTGTAGTGCTATAGAATTTATGTGACCCAGGTTTTAACGTGATGGTACAGTTAATGTTAATGTGACAGCGATTGACAACTGTGCATTTAATAAGTAATTGATTGATTTGTTTGAACAAACTGTAGATTACATTTGTTATAAATGTCTGAGCCAGTTTTATAGGTGTGAGTTAAAGGAATACTCCATGGAAAATCTATCTTTTGAGCATACACGTCGATTCGCAGCAGTTACAATGGATTCCAATGGTGACCCAGAAAGAAAATGCAACACAACATCCATAGAAATTTCCACTCTTGCAGCATAATCCACGGCCCAGATAGGCAAAGGATGGGTTAAATTCACGATTTACAGACAAAACAGGGACAGTAGAAGGTAGCAGGTACCCAATCAGAGCAAGCAAACCCAAAGTCCATAGGAGCATAACCATGTAGGCAAGAACATATACCATACAGACATGGTGTAGTACCAGGGGTAAAGGCCAAGTATAAATACAGGCTATTTGATGAGGTGGGAGCATGTGTGCACGTATGTGTGGAGGTCAGGTGAAGAAATATGGAAACATATTGGGAACAGTTAAATGACAGGCAATGTTACAGACAGACAAACAGACAGTTAATGTTACAATAGTTCAACAGTTTAGGAAAAATATTTTGCTTCCTGCAAAAAGTTAAATGAGAATTGGATATTTAGTGATTTACTGCCATAGTCTGCGTCGTGTCAGGAATTTATTGTAACACCTGAGAATCCAAGCTGCCGTCCTCTGCTAAGCCTAAATCTTTACAGAGTCAACTTTCAATCCTACATGTGGTGAGAAATTGATTCTCGAAAGATAGTTTTTTTAGTGGACTATTAATTTAAACCCCCATGACATTTTCTTTCTTTTTAGCTGATGATTAGGCTCAATCCATACCTTTGAAAAGTCACTGTCAGCTCACAGAATCAGCTTGTAATGTCTGTTTCTGTGTGTTTACCTTTCCTCCACAGTACTCCCCCAGTATGAGGGCCACCTATCTGTCCATGACCGAGGAACAGAGAAGACACTTTGGGAACGACTTCCAAGCATAGACTTCTTTTATCTGTCCAAGGAGGGAAACAGCATCACACACAAACACACCCGCTCAACCGACAGAGAGTGTGTGGCTACTCCAAGCATCACAGAGGGCAGGGGTGTAACATCTCGTTAGTCCAGGACTTCAGTCTCAGGACAATGGAACCACATCTGTACTGGTATCTGTATGTTGTATGCTCATAAATGATTAAACACACTTTTCTGTCCTTTGTGGGGGAACTTGCTAAATATTGCTGACACGTGCTGTTGAACCTAATCTGCTCTTAATACATTGTGTTCTTTTGCTAACTGATACAAGTTGATTGTTGGGCTCTGTCATCTATTGGTTAGCATCGGGGAGGAAAAAAGCTGTGATGGAAAAGATTAAACTGTCTTTTTGTCTTTGAGTTATTCTGTTAAAACTTGAAGATGAAACAGGTGATAGAAGCCATTTTAAGGATTCATTTCACACTGCAGTAAAACATAGCAACGTGTCCCCAATAACGTAAAAATGAGGCAGTTTGAAATTATTAGTCCCTCCCATTCAAAGACATTTTTCAAAAACTTACATTCAGGTGTCCAAAGAGAAAAATGTGAACATGACAGCTGATGTAAACATGCTTCATGCTTGATACTTGTTAAGCACAAACCCAGCAATGGCCACACACAGCAGGAGGTAATGTTAAGGTACAATTTATTTATATTCACACAGAGACATGCCTGCAAGTTTCTAAATCTCCAGGAGACGAGACTACCTTTAGACCACGGATTCTGTATATAGATTGTACAACAGACTTTTTTCTCATCAACGATGTGGTTTATTTTGATTTTGTTTGAACAATGTGCCATTTTTTAATATTTTTTCTAGTTTTGTGTGGCAATGTCACATAGGATCCATATTATTTTTTGTATTTTCTAAAGGGCCGTTAATTCATATTGTCTGCTTATCTAATCCAGCTAATAAAATAAAGTTGTAGTTTCTGTCATAACTTGGGAAGCGGTGCTGCTCTAACCATGATTAATGACAATATTCAGGTAATTATTTTCATCAATTCAAACCATCTATACAGTTCATGTTTGTTTTGACTAACAATGATTTTCTGTAGGGATGTCATACATGCAGTTTTTTTTTTATTAATTATTTTGTAACGTGTCATTTCTCTCAGCATGTTACATTGTACAGGCACTGAGAGTGGTGTTTCATTTTGTGTGTGCGACCTTAAGCTTCAGGGTCTAATTGTGAGTCGAATAAATCAGTTTGGAGTACAACTTGATGTGTGCTCACTTTCTTGTTGGATGTTGGTGTGCACTATACCACAGGGGAAACTGTTGAGAGGATACACTGAACAGAAACGCAACTGAATGTTCTTTAATCTACCAAAAACTTGTTGGCATAATACACCGTACAGCCAAAAGCTGTAATTAAACACCTCTCAAGAATCACAAGAGCAGTTTAAGACGCAATTACAGAGTTGTATTAGCTTATAAGTGTAAAATAAATGGAAACTGCTGCAGTTCTACGTGAGCTGGAGTTCACATTGAAAAAAAAGAGTAACCTTAAAACACCATTACTGAAAACAGTATATGATGAATGACCATTGATAAAGAGGGAATTTGGAGTTAATATTCATTCATTCTGGCTGCACTGATGATAATAGACACAGCCACTTTCCTGACATTACGTAAAATCAACCATCTAACATTTATGAAACTAAATAATCATAATCACCTTTTACTCCTATTTCACACCCTGTAAATAAATACCTGCTTATAGCATCTCAATGGTTACTCCATATCCCAAATAGGTTAAATCTTACTTTCATGCAGAAACCTTGAGTTTCATACTAAATAATTGTGTGTTAAAATGGTGTAAAACTTAAAGGTTATTGTAAAGTATCCACTAAATTATCAACATTCACACTGTGATGTTCTTCCATATTAATGTGATTATGTTGAGTGGGTCGTTTTGTTCCTAGGGCTGGAACAAAAGATTACGTTTGTTATTGATTACAGTTTCTCTCAATTGATCAAACACATTTCCTGAAATTATGTCTCCTTTTCTCAAAACCCTAAAGTCAAATCCATAAGTTCTCACCCAATTCCCCAAACTCCCTATTTTCAGGTCAAAATGAAGCTCTCAACGTAAAACCATTCAAGCTTGCTGAAAACCTGATTGCTGTCAGACATGACACACCCTCAAAAACACACACTACAACACAGTCTTCCACACTGGTGAGAAAAATTCAAAACAATACTACAAAACACGGTTATAGGTAATGTTGCTTGTGGTTCTCTCCCTCAAAATACTTTTCCCATGATGAACACAACAAAAGAAATAACTAATTTATACATTTGCACATTTTTATTCCTTAATGTACTGAACAGTACAATACACCAAACAACAACACAAAAGAGTTTGCATTGATAGTTCAACAAATCGCATCAAAACAATCGGATCAAAACAGGGAAACAATTTAGGGAAATGGGTGTGTTTTTTGAGAAATGACGTAGTGGTGTTCAAGCAATCGTAAAACTGTAACTGATAAATTTTATTGCCTACACAGTGTCAGAAACAATGGCAAATTCCAATCCATGGAAACTGATAGGCTATTTAAATTTACTCAAAGTATCTGTTTCATAATGACATTCAAGTGAGAAAATCTTTGCATCTGTGAAGTGACCAACCATTTTCACATGCAGCCACATTTGTACATTGTACTGTGTATTTTGCTATAATAGTACTGATAATATTCATCTTACATATTATTACATTATCTCCCATTAAGTCCCACTCCAGTCAAAAATGTGTTTTGATATTTTGACTTTATTTTATGAACTGATAATAATATGTATATTTATTGATTATAGATTTTTTGATGAGGGATAAATTGTAGATGTAATTTTAATAAATTAAGAGTATTTTATATGTCTTAAAACATGTGTGGAGGGTATCTTTAATTTAACATTTTATTAAATTTACGTTTAAAAGGGAACAGTTTGAGCACTTTATACACACCCCTTCAATCAGTAAGTAAGTAACAAAATGGCATATTGATAATCAAAGAACATAGAAATCCTTAACACTGTTTTTTTGCGAGCACATGTTCAGGGAGGAAGAGTTGGAAGAAGAGAAGGAAGAGGACTTGGAAGAGGACAAGGGTAAAGAAGAGAAGGAAGACGAGCCATCATTGATGAGATCAGGGCCCCACTTATTGATCATGACAGGTTGACAATGAGAGTAGCTAGACTGAGAGTCCAGCCCAACTTGAGTTGCTTTACATTGGCATCCATAATTTGAACCTTCACAAATTAGAACAGGTTGCAACAATCTAATGGTTATTTCAGCAGTACAGTATTGTAAAATAAGTATTACATTTTAGCAATAAAAGTAAAAATTATACTTTTGGTTTATTTATATTTATGGTTTCCTTTTCTTGTATGCTGCATACAGCACCGTGCTACTGTTACAACAGTAATGTTTTCCCAAATAAATATTTTCAGTTTCAACATTGTATTGGTGTTTACAGTGAACTTTTCAGCACCTTTCACATCGTGGGAGATGTTCATGGCATTTTAAATGGACTGTTTCATTTTGAAGCAGATATGAGATATTTTGCATTTTGTGTGAGCAGTTATGGGAATTGTGTGTAGAGTTTTGAAAAAAAAAAGATGTAGTTTAGACATAGTTACTGTAAACATAGAAATAATAACTGTAAATATCCTTGACCTTGTGACCAAGTGACGGTGATGTAATTCTTAACTCTTTCAGCAGATGTCAGCATACACTCACAAAATGCGCTGCTCAGTTGGAAGTCCTTATAGTGTAACACTCCTGCAGAAAAAGCTGTTGTGTCGCTGAACGTACCCGCAGTTTTGTAGATTAATATGGAACAATTTAGAAGGTTAAAAAAAATTCCACACAATATAATCAAGTGCTTTAATGTGTAAACGTTAGGCTGTTTGCACACTGGAAGGCGGCAAATTATCAGTTGCTCAGCCATAATGTGTGTATTTGCATGTGAAGGAAAAATAATGAAATAGGAAAAATACACACACATTTGTAAAATAATAATAATAATAATAATAATAGTAATAAATCCAAATCCTATTATTTTTTCGGGTGTAATATGCTGTCTTTGCGACACATAAACTATGCCGCGGTTTTATTTTCTAATCGGAAGTTGCATTGTTCAGCTTGTTTTTAGCCAGCTTCACACCGGTGCTCCGCTGATCTCCAGGGACAACATGAACGCACGCACACACGCACACGCACGCATAGAAACCCCAAACAGCAGCAGGGCAGCGGAGAGACACAGGGAAGTGAGTGTAGCAGGTGGGCTGTTCCCGGTGTTACCCAGCTCTCTCCGGCTCTTGAGTAATTCTCGTGTCCGTGTTTCTAACCTGCAGAGCGGGAACACACGGGACGAGCGGTGGAGGGTCGACGCACTTTGAAGGACGGAGAAAAGACAAGACTAAGGAAACGTTAAAGGTTGTTGAGCTCGGCGGTAGTTAGGCTCTGAGGAGACACTGAGAGACTACACAGCAGCTGCAGAGAGTCCACTAGTTAATGAGTGTGTGTGAGCGAAAGGGCTGCAGGTGTTTGTTTGGAGGAGCTGGCATGCCACCGGTACCGATACTGAGGAGGATGGTCCAGTGTCCCGTCTGCCGTTGACGCCTATTCTCTTTCCCTCTGCCCGAAAGTGACCATGAAGGACACCGGGGAATCAAAGGACCACCAACTAACTGTAAGTTCAAACTACAGGTTGTCCTTTTAATGCTGCTTTTAATGCATGGGTAGGCAGGGATTTAAAAATAGAAACCAAGGTTGTAACGTTTTGGTTGTAACAGAATAGTATGAAGACCACTTCACACTAAAGGTAAAATAATATAATTATCACCTCTATGTGTCAAAAGACCTGAACATTATTATTATAGGCATCGTAAAAGTAGACTTTATGGCAGAATCTCATTAGATTCAGGTGTCCCCATTAGAGTGTATTTTTGCAGGGTTTTTTCTTCTTCTAATAACTAGGTGTTTCTTTTTATAAATCCTAACAGCATGTTGTTACATTTCTCAGCCCTCCTCTACCTGCACCGTGTTCTGCAGCCCATTTCTGAATAATTGAAGTGGCTGTTTCAGTTGCCTGGGCTCTCTCTTGTCTAACATGTAGTACACTTTCTACAGGGTGCTGACGGAGAGAACACTTTATTATACCCCTTTGGTGGAACTAAGGTGGTTCAGGGTTAATAGTAATATTATTATTATTACAGACAACCAATACCCCCAAAATATAGCATGCTGGAATATATTCCAAAGTTAGTACAGTAAACAGTGTATTAGAGTTGTTGCTTACTAATGCCTGTGGGTTGGATGCCAGCCTCTGAGTACACCACTGCTGTGATTATTATTGTCTGTTTTCTTCCCATTTTGCTCCCATTAAAAGTAGGGCTGAACAATTAACTTTAAATTTTCTTCTGCTGCAGAAGTGTTCTGGCCACACATCATATTCTAAAGACTTAATAAACCATCTTTGTTTGGTAGATCCCTGCGAAACTCTCACCACAATTCATTTTGATATGTTTTCCAATGAAAACGAGAACACTAATGTAATAATCAAAATTCCCTCTAATATCACATATATTATAATACAGTATGACATTATCACAATTGGAATATAAGTCAAAATAATTGTAATTACATTTTAGTCAAATATAGTAGTATTTAGTCAAACCCTTTCCTTCTGATCTGAATGTTTTCATGAAAAGAAACCATGCAGGGAGAGAAAGTATAACAACAGGGTAACCGTGTTTGATTGTATAAATATACTAATACGATATTCCACTTAATTAGTGGTTTGTATCTGCCAAATGCTCTCCAGTGTTCATAGGGGAAGGTTCATTTAGCATCTAAAGCTACAGGTGTCTGTTTCACTTTTAAGATTTAAGATTAAGATTATGGGAAAATGTCATCACTCTAATTTGTTTATTAATTTTTGCAGGAGATATTGACAGTATTTAGACTGTGAAGTAGAGTGAGATGTGGGGTTGAATTTGTTAGTCAATCAAATGATCCATCTGTTTTCTGTACCTATTAGTCACATTCAGGGTGCTGGCAGCATGAAACATATCCCAGCATGTACTGGGCATAAGGCAGGGTACATCCTAGACCAGTCACCAGTCTGCCACAGACCTAATGCAAATACCCAATCTAACACATTTATACTTATGTTGAGGGACAATTTAGAGCTTTTCAATTTATCTAATCTGCATAGTTTTGGCTGTGGGACTGGAAATTAGAGAGAGAAAATATGAAAATGAGGATAGTAACTGAATTTTAAAAAAATCAACCAACAGGGTTCGGTTTAAGCCTAGTACCTTCTAAATGTGAGTGTTCTTTACTCTCAGGTTGAATGTAAAATTTTCTTTTTACCCGTGCTTGACATTTAGAGATTACTCATGTAGTTTTCTTATTGTGCTGAATTGAATTTGTGCTCCATTCTGCATCAATGAAGACTTCAGACTTGCATTGTTCATTAATAAGAGCTCATTTATTATAGAAGCTAGAGTGCTTTGATGCTCTGTCAGTGTTATTCCTACCCTAGCTAGAGTTCAATTCATTTTCTAACTTGTAATTTCAATAAATTGGACATCTCTGTGTTGATAAAATTCAAGGATGACTAAATCATATCTGTGTGCCGCAGGTTGCCTTGAGGATCCGACCCCTCAGTGATGCTGAGCAGGAGGAGGCGGCTACAATCGTGGCCCACAGAGTGGACGACCAGGTGAGATGGTCGCCCTTTATTCTATCACTGTATGTGTGTGTGTGTCAGTTAACCTGTTTACCTCTGTCCACACACAGTATGCATGCATGTGAGTGAGTGATGGGGTCAGTGTGTGTGCTCTTGTGTGGGAGATGGCTGTTGTCTCCGTTTCAGAAACCTCTTCCTGCCTGTCACAGGCTGCACAGATAAGGTATCTGCAGGGACCTCTGTAAAGCCAGCAGGTCTCATTTGTAAAGCTCAAACGTCACAATTCATTTGTAAATGAATGCTGGATGACTCAGACCTATAGCAAAGAGAGTGACCTTTCTAACGACTGATGAATTCTTTCATAGGCACACGGCTGAAAGCTTGCCATAGTGAATGCCTGGAGAGTAATTGGACATCAACAACTGCAGAGCTGTGTATCCCTTCTAACATAAAGCATTCGTGCAGATTGTAGCTCAATCTCTTTGTGTCTTTCTGACTTGAATGAAAGACTTACAGCTAGGGCCGTAACCACTGATTATTTCTGTTATGAATTCATCTAACAATTATGTTGCAATTTTCTGTGAGTCTGTTAATCCTTTAAAAAAGTACTGCATTGATTAAGCATTGCGTTTCTATACTTCTATAACATTATCAGACTCACGATGGACAAACACAAAATCGATGCAGCAGAACCAAAGATATCGTCCTTTTTGGTCCATGCATTTTTTTTCCTTGTCAAAACCTGCCTGCTGTGTACATTACCGACAATGCCACTTGACGTCAGAGATTCAAGTGTGTTATGCTAGTAATGGCTAATTTAGCAGACATGAGTAGTGAGCTATATAGGTCTGTTAAGCCCACTTCTTCCTAACTGCACACCCCCTGATTTTTTTCATTTTAGAATTTGTCATCTTAACCCCCGACCGACACTTGACAAAATTTTTCAGATTCAAAGCAGCTCCCTCCTGACCTACAAAAGGCTTTACACAAATTCAGTATCAAATTCTAGTATTCCACCTGACCTGTTAACAAACGTTCATGTGTAAAACCTATATGCTGTACTCATACTATTTGCTGCCATTTCTCAGAGCAAAATTTGTTCTGAGATCAGTCTTGGCAAGCGTTGACATGCATGTAGTTATTAATGCCATCTTCACCAACTAAAGACAATCAAAACTTAAAACAGAAAGTTCTACTGAAACAACTGCCCCAAGGCAATTGGATGACACTGACTGCTGCTGCTGCTGCTGTATTATGTAGCTGCTAACTTACTTTCACTGGCTCACCTCCACACCAACCTTCATATATTATTCAATTTAAGACATTGCTGTTGCTAAAGCTGACTGCTATTTACTGCAGCCACCACTGTATTGCCAGTAGAAATTCAACCCATATGTTATAAGCTGATTTGATAGTTACTTGCGGCCTTAATATACTCATACATTTGACATACTGTATATTTCAATTATCTAATATCAAATGTCGACATTTGAAAATAGATTAGACAAACAGCACTATGCCCGTCCAGTCTACTCCCACTTGTGCTCCCAAATATGAGATGACTTTCTGATTTTTTTTGGAAAATGAACTGCTTTCAATGGAGCTATTATGCTAATTGTATTTTCCATTATAATAGACCATGACAGGGATGTTTCAGAATTAACAGAATGTAGATTGGTTATGATGGCCACAGTTCTACACAACAGCAGAGGGTTGCTCTTACACATTTCCTTTAGCCGTAGACTGGATAATAGACTGGATAAAATAAGTCGGCGTAGCCACTGTGACACCCACTGGTTTGTGGACTACTGTTTTGGTTTTATGGAAAACCAGAAGTAACCGTATTTGGACAAAAGGTTATCGCTGGGGAGGGATATACATTGATAGTCCTAACAGATCGACACAAAGTTGCCGCGCCCTGAAACATACCCTGCTTTATTGTCTGTTTCAGTCTAAATGGGACCAGTGTTTACAAAATGAACATCATGCTTCATTGGGAAAAAAATGGATTTATTTATCCTAGCCATAGAAAAAAAATTCAATATCTGGACATAGATTGCTATCAGACAAGAGAGGTGATCCTGTCCTTAGAGCATGACCACTGTGTGCTGTATGTAATGAGGTTGTTACTGAATTACCTTCCATATGAGAAGGATAAGCACAAGCTCCATGTGGACCATGTTTTCCAGCAGTCATCATGTTTGAACTGGTCCCTCTTGGAGACCATTTAGCAGTACCAACGGTGAGCGTGTTACGATGATGAACCTAGTGCAAATGATAATGAGCATCGTGGCTGGAAAGCTGCTAAGGTGTCTCCTTGCTCAGTGTAGGCTGATTAAGGCAGTAGTGGGCATACTGGTGGTGGGCAGCTTTTCTTGATTAACTCAGACAAAGCCAAAAAAGTGACAGCATAGCAACAGCTGACACAGTGACTCAGACTTGACAGTGACCAGTGCTGGAGGGAAAGGATGTGATTAGTAGTGTTCGTTCATGCTGCTGAAGGATTTACTAGAGAACACTTCGAGCAACATTTAATCCACAGTGCTGAGACTAGACTTCTTTGTCTGTCTTCTCAGAAGTAATTCAATTACACCAAGTCTTAAGAACGACATCAGCACGTCTGCCTGCCAAGCCATCATTAAAATAGGCTTTGACAGCATAGATTACAGCATAGCGGTAGGCAGGTATATTGCTTTGTTATTGTTTCCTGCTTGACCAAACCTCAGCTACAAAGAAATGTTTTTTTGCGTCTCCTATTCAGCTTTAATTTTCAGAAACCTGTTGATTCTTGAATAGCACAGATCATACTGTATCTATATGTTGAGAGCGAATTACAAACTGACATATATGCTGAATGGCTCTATAGGGTTAAGTCTGGTTCACTCAGGTATGTTCTCAGTGGAGGATTAACAGCTTACTGTACAATGCACAGTTTTTATTGAGACAGTGACAATCTGTTAATCTGCTGTTTACCTAGGCTATGTCTTGAGAAAGGCTCACCTTTGCTGCCCTGACATGAATCGAGGAGATATAATGAGGAAGGTCACAACAACACAGGCATGTTGTGAGATTATAGACCACATACCATGTTGTGTTTACGTTTTCTAGCCATCACCCAAGTCACACACAAATATTTGCAGATATGCACTGTACATGCTAATAACAACTTAAATCTCTTCCACACACTGTTCCTCCACAAATACACATTACTGTGTGTTGATTACTTTGTTTGTGAAACAGGCAGACAGGCAGTGACCATATGGTCAAGAGGTAGTGCTCAGACAGATTAGCAGGGGGCTAACGTGGCCGACTGGGTGGGAGTACCCAGATCTGGCCTGCGGAGATGAGCTCATAGGATGGGGTTTAGCTCAGTTTAAGCCTTCTGCCACCTGCTCTCTTTCTATCTCTGGCTTTACTCTTCCCTCAGTCTCAGGCTCTGGGGATTCAACCACTGCCTTTCATAGACCACCTGTTGCCTTTTATGCTCAATAGTCTTTTCTTGTCCTTGAGTGAGTAGGACATCAGTCAGAGTTGTAGTGAGGTGGATTTATGAATGAGATATTAAATGGCTCAGGCTCAGCAATTTTTATTCAGTCAAGGTCGGCAAAGAAAAGTGCCTTTAAACCAAAACTGTGTTCAAGATACAGGAAGGCTTTGCTTTAAGCATAAAAGCATGATTTTAGTGTAATTTTATCTTGGGAGTACAGGTACACTTGATTTTTTAAAAATGATTTTAATCATTTTTAGACAAAAAATAAAGCTATTGCCACTGTAATAATAACACACATCAGTTTTTAGAGTCTGCAAATATACATAAACATAAATAGAAATTGATAGTTTCCACTGACAGGAGATTACTGGAATGCCTTGAAAATGTTTGTGTGGTAATCTATGTGGTTTGTAGTTAATGAGCCAAACTTTTCAAAAACGGCAATATGGTCCTTTAAAACCAGACTAATATGACTTACTGTAATTTTAAAACTGCTGATTTATTCTTTTAGGTAACTATGTTTATGGACAAAATGGTGATTTACACCAGCTGCTAGAGTGCCATATACTCTCACTCATTCTGTTTGTGTGTCATGGCTGTAACTGACTGGACAAAAATATTATTTAGTTCAAATATCAAAGAGCTTGGGATTAGTACTAGGGGTGTAATGGTACACAAAAATCTCGGTTCGGTATACACCACAGTTTTGAAGTCACGGTTCGGTTAATTTTCAGTACAGTAAGGGAAGCATTAAATTGCTGCTGCTTATTATGAATTTTTGTAAACATACAAATTAGTTTAACTTCAAAATTACACATAATAATTAAATTATAAAGAATAAGAAATAAAATACTGCTGCAAACCACTAACAAGTTCTCCACTAACAAAAATATTCTCAAAACAATACCACTTACATTTAGCTGAGGCTTTTATCCAAAACAACTTACAATTGCTATATATGTCAAAGGTCGCACACCTCTGGAGCAACTAGGGGTTAAGTGTCTTGCTCAGGGACACAATGGTGGAAGGGTCACAGTGGGGGATTGAACCTGGGTCTCTCACACTAAAGGCAGGCATCTTATCCATTGTGTAAACTCCACCCCACACCTCATATATAGTTAATAAAAAATATTCTTTTATTCCATCTATGAGCATTATCAACCCAGCTTGAAGGACTCCTCAGATAAAAAAAAAAAAAACTTTTCCAAAGACTGTTTAAATGCAGAAAGGCGTTTGCACTGTGCTCGTTTTTGTTTTTTCCCCTTTTTGCAGTGACGTTCTCCTTTGTGTGATACCATTAGTGAGTTAGCAAGTTTGACATCTTGCCAGAAACATACCCGATCACTACTGAGAAATGTCAGCCTGCTGCTTCCGTCTTATTGACCTGTCCGTTGTTGTATATCACTAGGAAACCAAAGTGTTCTCAAACAGAAGACGTAAACAATAAGGGTTCTGGCTTCTCTGCACTGGCCATGATGCTTAAGTCACTGGTTAGCGAGAGGCTGGGCTAAAGTGGCTGTTTGTGTAGCGCTGCAAGGTGGAGATTTGGTCCGCCACTTAATATGATAGTGTGGAAACTCAGAATTTACGTATGTTCCACAAAATAAAAACAAGCCTAATGGCTTTAAAGACTGCATCCAGAGCACATGTGCACCATTTTAAAAGTCCTGTACTGAAACGGTCCGGTATGAATACATATAGTTACACCCCTAATTAGTACAATGTAACATCTTGTCTGGCTACTTCCAAAGTGCACCTGTAGTATAAAGAACCAACATTCTTAGACAGTTTTACTGTCAGCGAGTTTTGGCTTGTGGCCTTTTGACCCTCATGACCCTGTTGGTTTGACAATAAAGTTGTCCTTTATGTTACAAGTGTTGCTGGAGTTGTGACCTCGCCAAACGCAGAGTAGCCTTGGTCGGACAATATTTACCATCCCACGTTAAAGACCCAGAGAGGTGATATCCCTCATTATGAGGCTAACAGAAAAGCTATATTTATCCCCCAAAGATGAGATGGTCGCCAAACCTTGTGATTGAGACACCTGAGAGGACCATTTTATCTCACTACTGATCTCTCTCAACTTACAAAAGACTATGTGTTAGGAATTTAGAGCATACGTTAGATAGGATAAATAATCAGCCATACTCAATAGTATACACTACACTTTATTCTTTAAAGCATGTTTTAGCTGTAATGTATTTACATCGATTCCTGGTTTCTTTTTCCAAACCAATCTGTCTTGGCAGTGGTGATTGGAGTCAGTGCAGTAATCAAGCACATTTGTAAGCGTTTTAATTCTCATGTAGATGCATCTTGTCAGTAGAGAAATGAGTGTTTACACCCTGCAGGATATGTCTTACTTATCCCTCGAACTTGCATGTCTTTGGCAAGCCTGGCCTGTCAGTAACACACAGTGGAGTGCTTTACAGTAAGGCCTTGTCTCCATGGAGACACCTAGACAAGGTCATGGCCATTGTTTGTTTTTTTTGTGTTTTTTAAATCCTGTTCCTCAGATGTACAGTCTTCCATATGAGAGAATGAGAAAAAACAGCAGGGGAAAAGGCCCGTTTTTCGGTTGTTTTTTAAAATGTTCGCAGATGGATTGGCAGAAATAAATAATTTTTTTGTGGAACATTTGTTTGGCTCGATTTTTGGCAGGGTTGTCAATTTAGTTTGGAATGGACTGTAAGTGAGGTAGCAATAAATATATCACACAAAGTATTGATGGTAGCATTTCATGGTCGTATTTTTTCAAAGTGAGAATTCTGTTATGTGTATGTTCACTGAAGACTTTAAAGCCCATCTTTATAACAACAAGAGGACCACAGACTTAAAAAAACTTTCCTACCTTGTATTCATGTGTTTACCTGAACGAGAGAAAAAGCTAACTGTGAGGCAGGTGGTTCTTTCTGAGAGAGTAAGAGAGAATGTCAGCCAGCAGGCAAACAATAATGTACCATTTTGCATGTTGGTTCCTTTCTAAAGTTCAAATCCTTTAAAACAATAAGCCGCATTCAACTTGGTCCAAGTAGTAGTACTAGTAAAAGTCTACTTGAAAACAGTGTATCATGAACTGGCAAATTTTCTGCCTTTGTTGAGTACAAAGCACCTCACCCCAGTGCTCAGTGTAGAGTTTCCACCACCCTCTACACAGGTCTGTCAGTGAAAGGAGATTCAATAGCCTTCAGCTTAAAGGCTGCATTGTAGTTAGCCTGATACAATAATGCAAACACAGCAAATCTGATTTGGAGAAAGCTTACTGCTGGTCTAAGGGTGAGTAACATGCATCAGAAATTCTCAAAATTTGCATAAAAATGACCCAGTTGCCTAACTGTTATAGTGTTCCCCCACCATCAGCTATTGGAAATGTTTTTGCCAACATCATCATTCATTCGCATAATAGCCTAGTTAAACTCTGGGGGGAAACGTGAGAATGAGCACACTTTGTCCATGCAGAGTCTGTTTTTTTATGAGGCAAAGTGTTTGAATAGCTTCACAGTTGGACAAGAGAGGGAAAGAGACTACAAATAGCCTTGTCCTTTTTAGCTGTGAAGATTTAACTTCCACACACAGAGACCGATCCAGGAACGAGACCTGATCCTAAAGATACAGAAATGAACTAGAAGCACAGAAGAGTTTATATTGGGTCACACACAGAAGGTACTAGGTACTTTTTTGCCAAGCTAGGTTAATATGTCAACACAAATAGACTGTCTGACCCTGAGAAGTGGATAATCTTTGCGTTCCTTATTTGCTTTGACTCAGAGTGACACTCTCTCTTATTCCCCTGATCCCTTCCCCTTCCCTGAGTCTCTTTTACAACAAGTGCTTGTGGGTGGGTCTGTACATGTTTGTGTGAGTTGTATGAGATCCCACTCGATGCCCTCCCTGCTTTTCCACTCCTAATCTTGATGAGAGGACAGGGCGTGACAGCTCACTACAAGGGGCCTCTGAAGGAGACTAGGTGCTGGAGTGGTCCTGCTGTTAGTTCTTCTGAACAGCTTGTAGTACTCAAGTAAACACACTTATTGCCCCCGACTAACCCCTCTGGGTGTACAGCAAGGCCTTTGTGATAAGGACTGGGAGAAACCTAGGACTCACAATGAGTTCATTATGTATTTTGATTATAAAACATTATTAAACATGGAGCTGTTACATAATAGAGGACATAATGCAGCAGGTGTGAATTGTTCACACCATGCTGTGTCCTTTGCTGTCTTCTGAGTCATTCTTCAGTCCACGGGGGGTGATAAAAAGGAAGGAACAACCCAGAGGACTTTTACGGTTACCACATCACTAATAACACAGGTTATGCAAGCATAACATCTTTTCCATTTTAGGGCAAAATTGTGATAAGTGCAAAATTGGTGTTGTGTATGTGCATTTCTCTGTGTATGTGTGTGCTCTGTTCTGGTTCTGTAACAGAATCAGGAAGGGGACAATGTCCCGTGGCCACCTAATACCTCTTACACAAGCAATAAGTGCAGGCTATCCGTAGGGCCATCAATGTACTGTCTTTATTGGGCCCCTGGCCAGAAACACAGGCAGGGATTGGTCCATTGTAACATAGCTAATAGGTCACAACACAACAACCAAAGTGCACATCAACAGCAAAACATCCTCTCAAAATGACAAATTGAACTGAATGAGAGCTAAGAAGAAAACCAATTCACTGAGAACATGAACTGTGTAAGAAAGTGTGGTGTGCAGTAAGAGCAACAGGTAGACAGAAGGAGGTTGAGGGAAAATCAGGACAGAGCAAAGAGGTGGTACTGAAAACAGACAGATTTGCAGCTGGAGACTGAGAGGTAATTCAGTAACTCATCTCCCATATGTCTTGATTGTTGAGGACCTAGAGGGAGTAAGTCCATAAGGGTGTTTCTGAGTAACATCACAGTCATAACAAATTGTTGTTTGTCTGGTTAAGCTCATCCATGAGACTGCATTTCCAGTAAAATGACATCACCGGCTAAAGCTGGTAACGATGGAAATGTTAATGCGCAGTAGCCTACCGGGAAGTAGGGTTACCTAATACTGCCTTATCCACAAAGATGACAGATCAGAAGAAGCTGAGTCACTTCTGGAACGTTTTGTTGTTTAGTTTTGAGGGCCGTATGATGCTAATATGCTAGTGAAGCAGGGGGAAAAGAAACAGCACTTTTAGCATGTTAGCATTGTAACATTAGCAAATTAGCATTTGACATTAAATTAACAATATTGTCCAAAAATGGAGAGGCTTGTCTTGTAACCAGTTGAAACACTGAACAAACTTAAACTTAGATACATAAAACATAGTAAAATACATAAATCTTAAAATAAATATACACAATATCTATGCTAAAACCCACCATAGATGTTTACACAAAACAATGTATATCAAGTGGCAGCACAACATAAAATCTGGAGTACATCCAGGTCCACCCACAGGTCAAAGCACAGCTGAGACAGAAGTACAGATGAGGCTAACAGCTTAGACCAAAGTCAGTGTCAGAAGCACATACTTATATCTTCCCTTACCTCAGGTGCCACCCACAAGCCGAATTCATGTCTGTACTAATAGTATACACTGTATACTACGAGCTACAGTATGGTAATGTCTTTGCAGTTACAAGAAATTAAAGTACATAATTGGTTTGAAATAACAGGAAATGATACATGATGTGTGCTAATTAATGTCAATCAAACTAGTCTTGGAACATGACTTTGACATTTAAACCTCACAGAGAGAAACCAAATATGTTTCTAGTACTTTAATACTGCTTCCTGGTCTCTTACAGAGCTGTCTCATTGTAATCTGCATACTAAAATTTATCAGCACACTCAAAAATCAAGCAAATAATTTTCCCCACTTGAGTGTGACCAAAATGAATACTCAAAATCCACGTTGTGTGTAAATTTTTTCATCCATCCAACAATTTTGCTTGTTTTATAATGAGCTTTACAGTTTCATGGGGCTGCAAACATGTGTGGCTATTTTTTAGTCTGTTTATCGTTACTTCACTGCATGAAATCTTTCATCTTCAAAAAACAGAGTGCAGTGTTTTTTGAAAACCCTGTGGAAAGTTCATTGTGAGCTGTGGTTGCAGTAGACTGGAAGCTACTTGGAAACACTAATGGCTGCTTTTGTGTTTCACACAGATGATATCTCGTCATGTCTGATGGAAGTAAATGGACTAAGATGCCTGAAAATAGCATGGTGTTTAGCACCATTGTGCTATTACTGATGTCATTATGCTCGAACATGGGTGTGAAGTTAACTTGACACTGTACTAAATGGATCCTTGCACAGCTTGCTGCTGCCTCCTTCTTAAAAGTTCATCCAAAGGGTATTGCTTATCAAAGGTTCAACACATGACATCATTATATGAACTATTCAATCTCTACTAAAATTTGCTCTGGTGGATACAACGTTCATGTTCACTGAACTTACTGAAACACATTTCCCCCAATTAGCTTCTATTATATACTTTACTGTTTGAGTTATATAGGAATGATGAAAAGCTGAACATAAAATCTGCTGTATAAATGGAGAAATTCAGGCACAATGATCAGTCAAAATAAGAGACAATGGTCTAAGTATAAGTTTATTTAATCTTTAACCAAATTCTATGTTCCAAAATAACCCAGTATGTTGGCATAACTGTCCTCATTCAGGAATTTGTGTGAATCCTGACCTCTTTTACTCTTGAACTCGTGAATTGAGAGTATTCTTCATCAGTCTTGTCTGCTATTCTTTGTTAGTATAGTCATATGTGAAGTCAAGTTAAAGGCAGTTGGATGGGGTCGTCGTTTTGAAACTGTAGCTCCAAGTTTATGAGGTGTGACATATACTGATGTTTTTTTATTTGTTCTTAACCAGAGGTAAGTTTTCTCTTTTATTGAAATGCAAAAACTATCTTTTTTTTGCTATCTGTCGCTTAGCAACAGTGTTCTCCTGACTTACCACCTAAATGTTGAGAATAATGACTTCCATATCAAAACTAGAACCTCATGTTTCATTTGAAGGCAACAATTATCTCAGTTAAGATGTTTCAGCAGAGTCACACAGCTGCATTGTTCTGCTGAAACTCGTGAGCCTCCATACTAGTTGCAGATTCAAATTCCAGCATTACCAGGTGTTTATCATTCAATGTGATCATTATTGCTTTCATTTCAAAGTGACTCGTTATGAACACGGATGGCTACAGTGACAAGAAGGAGATGAATAACAATAATGTAGTCCTAAATTCACGGTATCTTACCTGATATTTTACATTTTTAAGAGGAAATATTTTCAACAAGGACACACATGAGCTTAAGTTAAGTAAGTAAAGATGGGCTTCTCTTTTAAGTTTCCACTTTACTTGAGATTTGAGATCTGAGATTTCCTTATTTGACCTCATTATTTCATGCCAAAAGCACAGCTGTACAACTTCCGATGAACTCTTAAGTTGTTCCTCTGGCACTCAAAGAGTCGGCCTGTGGCTAGATGTTGACCCACAAAGACCAGCATGTGCATGTGTGAATGTCTGTGTGTTGTTGTCTGGGTAATTGGTGATTGTCCTAGTTCGTGTGTTATGGCACACCTCTGACCTTTAATAGCCAGCAGCCTGTGCCAGGCTGTCATTCGGCAACTGAGCCTTCTTGCCAGTTGGTGTACCCTCGGATGTTTGTTGTTTGTGATTGCACCAAGTGGATAAGTAATAGCTTTGCTGGTAATCAGCTTAATTACCCCCGCAAGGGATGTTGTGCTTTCAGTACAGTTTTAAGTTAGTTTGCAGTATTTAAACTCGTGAGATCTATAAAATGTGTTTCAAATACCAATGACATTTGTAACACAACGATAGTTGTTTAGGTTGTGGTTTGGAACTAATATTTTTTTTTTGCTATTTTTGCCATTTTGATTTAAAATTTGATCATCTGGCACATGGACACTTAATATGTTATATTATGTATTATGTTGAGGTTGACATCAATGGCAATGTTAGGGCACCCTCTACTTCTTCACACTTAATTGAGATCCGAGGGTTCAATGAATCGCTTTCATGGATGACAAATTGCTGTATCGTTCCTCTTATCCTTTGTAACCATCTGTGCCTGTGCTATCCAGTAATACTGCTGTGCTATATGCAAAATCGGAGTGAGGGTCCCCTACACCAGACTCAGGACATTTGGGAACAGACCCCTCAGCATCACAGCCCCCACCCTCTGGAACTCATTTCACAGAGATCCGAAATGCTCTCCGTCTGGACACTTTCAAAAATCTACTAAAACCCAGTTCTTTACCTAGGCAGGCATTCAATCCTGAAGGACTTTTTGTTGTTCTGTCACTGTAACTATGTGTAAAGCGTCCTTTGGTCCCATGAAAGTTGCTAAAAAGATTTATTTATTTATGTAACGTTAGCTAGTAGCTTAGTAACAAAGTAATATTAATTCTCAGCTGTATGTCATTACTAACTAACCTACAAGTCAAGGGTTGAGAACATCAGTTACAAGCATAGACTGTATATAAAACTTACAGGCACAAGCTTAGACTAAACTGGTGTAGAGCTCTGTCCTGTATACATACTGTGCATCCTGATAATTATATTTCAGTTTTCAGAGGAGTCTAACAGCTGGTTGTTAATGAAATGAGGGACCATGGAGCTGAGGTAAATGGTAAATTAGGTATACGCATACATAAACATACAACCCATAACCCATATCGGTCAGGCTCTACTCTCGTCTGAATGTACTAATCTGGCATTCGTTTGCCACAGCCACAGCCAGACAGCTTATGTAACCTCAAATGAAGAGCAGACCTTGAGCTATCAAGCACCCTGTATCAGGTACACTGTGATCCACCACACACCTACGATCATCGAGAGCCCCTGAAACAGGATATACAGTAGCATTGTTGGGGTGCAGAGAGGGCAGCTCTGAGGTTTTCTATCAGATAACCAGCCGCAATTGTGCTCGGTGGACTTTGGTTGCGTTTCTGAAAGACCAGCTTGAAAGGTTGCCCCGTAAAGGTCACCGCGTAGACCTGATTGCTTTCTTTTTGTGATCTTGATCCTTTGTTCTTTGCAGTATTCTTCACACAGCACTCAGATATCATTGTTAAACGATTCTGTGGTTATGTCATTGTGCAACCTAAAGATAAGGGAAGGGAAATGGTGAAATGCATGCAGTGAGAGCCCAGCTGTCCACACATGTGCACGCGTACATATACTTACTCACACACACAGACACATACAGACACACTTATTTCATGTTATGATGTATCTATGAGGCTGATCATTACATTAGAGATGAACATCTGCACAAAAGTGAAAGTAGCGTAAACAAGACATAGTATAGGTTGTCACTAGGGTGACCAGACGTTCCGAAAAATCCGGGACAGTCCCGAATTACGAGCAGTTCTCTCGACCCCTTCCGGGTGTGTCCCGAAAATTTGACCTAACATGAGTTTTGATTATAGCCTAATTAAACATTAAATACTGATGGTTGTATAGTTCTCTTGCTCCAGCAGGGGTTGCAGGTTATCTGTACATTGTGTCAGCAGCGTTGTACTTGTCGTGCTCCTTTCCCCTTTTTGTTTTCTTGTGGTTAGTGGAAGTTACAGTCGCGTGGACAGGGAAAGTGTAGCTTCAGGCAGCCACAGTGGAGAGATCTGATGTTGCACAGACAGATGTGAGACTGCACTGATGACATGAATAAAATAAATATAAAAATTAGGTAAAAGATCATGACTTACCTATCCACAGATGTGTTTTTTTCCTAATAACAGACAGGTGACTTCATGAACAAAAATAGTTAATTTTAGCGTTATGTTTTGATTTTCACGTGTGTTAATGTTCATTGACACTCAGTTTACTGGTACTTTTACTGGATTTGTAACTGCTGTATTTGTCTTCTTAACTGACTATTGTCTTATTAATTACGCTTAATATATTTCTTGAGTTTCTCTCCAGTCTTATTTGCTGACAATTAAACCAGATGGAAGTCTGATTGTGATGATCATAGAGATAGATAGTTTAGTACAAGAGAGAAAAAGACTTAATTTTGCTTCTAATCACACTCTGTGTGTTATTACAGTGTGAGTGGCAGCCAGTGAGGTGAATGCCCTTTATATGATTGAGATTTCCAATTGCTCTTTTGTCATTTTATTAGTTATCCAAGCCATCATTTAGGTGTAATGAAACCAGAGCCTATAAAAGTCGTTGATGTCTACATGACTGCTGACTTTTGTGGGTCTGTCTTGGCAGTGTTTGCCACTTGGCAGACAATAGTGGAACGAGTCAAAGAGAACCAACCTGGGAAGGCCAGCTTGTGAAACCGTACCACATCCAGCCTTTGAATTATGGATCCGCGGTGGGAGCTAGCAGTGCTATAATCAGCAAGATGGCCAACCAAGTCAACCCTGCTGCTTTAACGACCAGACCAGCAGGTCCTGTTGATTAGAAAACCCATCAGCCAAGAATGGCGCTGGGCAAGGGTGCTTCATTGCACCCAGCTGCTTTTTATGGCATTTAGAAAACTCCATCAACCTAATTGCTTTCATGTCGCTGCATAAGCAAGCTGTTGTTTTGACTTTGGCTGATCTGTGAGGATATGAATATTTTAGGAGCCTCTTTTTTTTCATAGCCAAGGCGTGTAAATTCATGCTCTGACCATTTGTTTTGTCATCCCCGGGGTCAGGTTAAATTGAGCCAAACCCTGCATCCAAGTGTATAGTGGGTGTAGCATGTGATGGCCATTGTGAAAGGGGACAGCATGATTAAAACTGCTAAAAATGACACCACGTTTACAGAGGCTGTCGACCAGGAAATTACTTTCCTTTTCACCTCATGCAGTTCTTGGGTCATTTAGGCATCTGGCCCGCTTGTGTCAAAATTGACATCTCCTTTAGTGGCGGCTATGAATTAGTCAGCGGTCATCGAGAAAGGGGTGATTAATCCCAGTAGAAAGAATGACAGGGCCCAATTTAGACCCCAGTGGAAAATGTGTCCTTGATATCACTCAAGCTATAATATGTTATCGAACTGGACCATTGTAAACAATTTCTTTGTCTGCCAATATTCTGATGTTTCCTAATCCTTGACAGATGATGCTTAACAAGTTGAACCAGCTACTTCCCTCCTGGTAGAATTTCAGATAGGTCAGAAAGAATTAACCACCGTCATGGACATTTGGAAATCAATGCTAAGGACTCTGTCAAATGATTCTTGATTGAAATAATTGTCTACCTAGACTGGCTTTCAACAGGGTAAGGTTAGACAATTTACTATAGGAGGTTAGAGACATAGATACATCTGCAAAAAGACAAATTGATATCTAATAAATGTGCTCTTTTGCCTAAGTTTTCACATTAGTCACAGCCAATGTCCCTGTAATTAAACGTCATTGTCATAAATAGCTTGCACACTACTTTGTTCAATAACAGAGACACCAGAACCAGTGAGACATTTCTGTTCATCTTATCAGGGTCTATGGTTAATGTGTTTGCTGTATTGTGCATGTTGTGTTTGTAGAGTGGTTGCTGTGCAGCTGCTCACTGATTCACAGCCTAGTTTTAAGCCTGTTGGATTCATGATTCAGGCGTAAATAGGGGGGGGGACTATCAGCTTTTCTACAGTAGCTGACTGGCTTGCCCAGGCCATGTGTAAAGAAATTATAGGCTTTATACAGGCATAGAAAAGAATTGGTTTTGTGTGTGAGTGACGATGTTCATTTAGTATCACATATCTCTTTGCAATAGCATGACCTTGTACCAAATACAGAGAACACTTGGAATTGTAGTTCTAAGTTCAAATGTTGGTCAAAAAGAATACCAATATTCATGGAGACAGTTTTGTTTACATTTAGCTGACGCTTTTATCCAAAGCGACTTGCAATTGCTATACATGTCAGAGGTTGCACACCTCAGGAGCAACTAGTGTGTCTTGCTCAGGGACACATTGGCAGATGGGTCACAGTGGGGGATTGAACCTGGGTCTCTCACACCAAAGGCAGGCATCTTATCCATTGCGCCGTCACCACCCCTACTTGTTTAGTTCAATCAACAGTCCAAAACCCAAAGATTATAACAGAAGTTATCTCAAGGCCCTATTCATAGAGTAGGTCCAGACCTACTCTTTTTAATATTCATTCAAGGAAGGTTAGAATCAAGGGCAACTGGACTTGGTTGAAGGTACCTGAAGATGATTCGTCCCTCATCCGAGAGACTTCTTCTGTTCTGACTGACTGGTAGGGAAACTCAGCAATTCCCACCATAAGCAAGCACATATTCAGTTTACTATCATAAAATAGAAAGAATACCAGAAAATATTCACACTTAAGAAGCTAGAACCAGGGAATTTCTGCTTGGAAACAGCTCAAACTAGTTGCTGATAAATTTTCTGTAGGCCGACTAATCAATTAACCGTCTAACATTTCTATTAAGATCTGTTGCACTCTGGATGATAAAATGATCTGTGTAAGCTCGTCAGTGTACACACAGAACAAGACAGGTGCCACTGTCTGAATGATTTTAGCAAAGAAAATACAACAGACAACACCTCCTCTTATACATACACCCAAATACACCGCGGGAGAGTGCTGGCCTCAGCTCTTGTGGTCAGTCATGCCACCCTGCTTGCACAGACTTGCTTGCTGCAGAAGACATAAAATGCTGCTTTTGTAGTTGCTATGTGTGTATGAGTAGATGTTTCCATGCAACTGTGTGAGAAAGCAAGAGGATGTGCGGGAGATTTAATGGCTTCCATGAGACTGCCATGTTTCCAAATGCTCCTTAATCTGTTCTGTACACTAGACATCAGCGTTAAACAACCAAGACCGACCTGTACTTCACCCCAGACTGTTTGTTTCTTAGAAGCCTACTGTGATCTACTATGAAGGGCACCTATGTTGACTAAACATAAAAGATACCTGTAGTCCATTGTTGGCATGAAAACCCTGAGGCACATACTGCTACACGATGTCATTAAAGCCAGCACCTTACAGTCTTATCAGAAGACTTTAAGAAAATTAGTGGTATAGAACCTGCCCATGCAACAGCTGGTGTGTGGATGTTCATGGGTGGGGCTGTGGAAGATTGTAACTCAAGAAACACAGATGACAGATGGGACAAGAAGTGTTATCAACACCCTTGGCCTTGATCATTTTCCCAAGTGCGTGCACATGGACAAAACTGGGCATGGAAGCGCACACTATTTGATACCTACTGTACATGCAATTATGTGAGAGCATACTCATCAGATTTCGCAAGGAACACAATTGCACATGCACACACCATGCATGCAATGTTCACACTATGCTGGTTTCACCTTGCGTCCACATTTAACTGTAATTTTCACACCAGAACTCAGCTCTACACAGTGGACACATATGGAAACACCATTGTCACATTTTAGTGTGGATGAGGACAAGCTTTTCTAAAACGATGATGCATGTTGTCTCATACATGGGTGGATGTTATGTAGAAGTAATAAAAATCAAATTTTGTTTTTAATTTTTTGTTTCCAGCTCTGCAGGTGCTGCATTGTTTTGTTTTTATGTTGGCAGATGACTTTATTAACATGCAGCAGTGCAGGAATTACTGTTTACCTTAGTTAACAGATATTGTATGAGCCATAGTCACGGTACTACTTTGTACGCATGCAGTCTGTTAACAAAAACACAGAAATAAGATGGAAACAGCCAAATTGTGTCTTTTTCTTTGTTGAAACACAAGACATCACATAGAGTGGGAAGGCGATGGAACAGCGGTGTAGTGTAAACTGCTGAGACCAGATTCTGCTTCCCAGATGGTTGTAATTCACAATTTTGTTGTTTGCAACTAGGCTTGTGACAATTTCATGATTGCTAATGCCCCTGCTGATTTAAAGATTTGTTTATTGAGCGCGTGTGTTGGTTCAAAATGTATTATGTATAAAAAAAGTGTATTAAAAGACTAATCAGTCTGTTATGGTAATCCTCTAATAACTTCCTAAAATTTGTGTTTTACATTTAGAACTGGAATCTGATCTAAGAGCCCATCCTCCTTGCCTCCAGTGGATTTTCTGTGTGTCTGTACATTGTACTAACTGCTGTGAAGTCACATTTTAGGAAGACAATGGCTAACTATGCTGAAAGACACAAAAAACTCCCTTTAGTTTTATTAATCAATGGAATCACCTGTGCTATTAAAGCTCCTAACAGACTTTTTTCTAATGATTGAAGTTTCACATGGCGCATTATAGAGGACAACAATGATACAATGTTCTCACAATGTGGACAGCAATCTCTTGTTTTTTGACAAACTAATTCTTCTGACTCATATTAGTTTGAAGGTCATCAGATTGGCCTCTTAAGTGCTTCTGATACTAAGAGAAGTATATCTTTCCTGTGAAATGCAATCAGAACTCGGGCGTCATTGCAGCTGGACAGCATGCAAGCAGGAAGTTAAGCGAATGGGGAGATAGAAGAGGGGTAGGAAGTATTGGGATGAGAGTAGCATCATGCTACTTTCTTCTTGACACAAGTTCTACTTGTGTCTTGAGCCTAGTTGGGTCTCATCGTCTCTGTAAAGAGAAGAATACACTCTTCCAGGAAAAAAATGCATGAAAATTCATATCTGGAGCCCAGTAAAGGAGTAAAGTCCATGGACAAACAAGTAGCATCGTTTCATTAATTTCCCTCACCTATCCGTCTTTTCTCCTCTCCCTATCTCTCCTCTTGAATTTCAATTGAAAGGCTTCAAAGTGAGCGGCTCAGTGGTTGAGGGGGTCATCAAACAAGCCGTGTGCTTCAGCGTTACAGGCCTCAGAGGACTCTCCAGGTCCACTGCTGAACGGAGCTGATAAGCTGAAAAACCTTGCAAACTCCCTGCTGCCCCACAGTCGTATCTGAAATAAACCCAAGGGTCGTCTGTACTGTCTTATTTTTTTTATCATTATTGACTTTTCTGCCCTTTCCATAGCACGAGATTTAAACCCACAGCCCATTGAGGGGAATAATTTTCCTTTAGCTGTGGACAACCTGTCAAGCCAATTGCACCCACTCTGATTCAGTGAATTGTCAACAGCATTATAATATTTTTCTGTTGTGTGAAGCCGTGCAGCTTCTGTTCAGAATTTTTCCCTGAAATGTTCTTTGGGAGAGCTGTGATGTACCAATTATTGTGTGTTAGGCTTAGGCTTTGTCAAACAGCACAATTGGAACAATGAAACATGTCAATCTCCAACTAGTCATATACAGTGTGATTCTACTGCTCAGACTGTCACATGCACAAAAACCCATTTTTTGGACGCAACAGTATGAATGTCCTTGGCATGTAGGCCGATGGTTAGGTCATCCTGTCCTATAATCCTGATATGTCCTGATCTGAACTGGGGCTGTTTCTGACAGCCTGTCATATATTGGAGAACACAGTTTCTATTGACATTTTTTAATTTTTTTATAATATTTCTTAAAATTATTGGTAATGAAACATTGCAAGAAAAACTGATAGCAAGGTAGAAAAGTGCACCTAAGTTTACTTTGCTGATTTGTTTTTAAAAAAAAACTATTTTAGTTGCAAAAAGAATTTTGGGGGAAAAAAAGAATTTTTGGGACTAAAACTGCAAATATTAAAAATTGCAAGTATTCCCTGTTTCTCCCTATCCTTGCTTTTAAATGGGACATTTCTTTTTTCCATTCTAGCTACTAGTCATTTTCTTAGTCTGATCTCAATACACAAAAATCGGACACCGGACTCATTTGAAACTATACAGGAGTGTTTTTGGAAAATAAATAAAATATACAATATGATTGCAAATTAGTGTAAAGCTGATTGTGAGGGTATTTATTGTCACAATAACCTTGTAACTACCAGCTGCAATAAGCTGACTGCACAGAACAACACCATCCTAAGTGAGTTAAGGTGTTTCCTCAATGCCACCTGCTTCAATTGTGTGAAAACTGGTTAAGAACATTGCAGAGAAATCAAATCAGATTACTAAAAGTAGCTAATCAATAAATGCTTGAAATGTCCAGCTTCTTTCACAACAAGAGGTAGTTTGAATGTAGACATGACTAAAATGAAAAAAGACAGAGGCAAAAAAATTATGGTAATGTATGGTAATGTAACAATATCTACATTTACATGATTTGAAAATAAATTCAAATGGCCTTGTTATGACCAATACTGGGTACATGAGCTCATGTGATTGGACTGTAGGGCTACATTTAAACAAAAAGTTGAATACTGCAGAACCTGCCAGAATCTTACAACTTACTGAGCTGGTAGCTATGCCCGTGTGATGTCTTTTGATGTCCTGTTGCACACCACATGGAAAGTGTTTCAACAGAACAGACATCTGCAACAAACAGAGAGCCATCTGCATTTTGTGTTAGCTTAACCTGACACCCGATTCTCCATCTGTGTGCTGTACCTGTAATCTAAAAAAACACTAAATGAGTAGGTCCCATTCGCTATAATCCTAGCACAATCTAGCTGAGACAGTGATTTTGTATTTCAGTAACGTTCTGACTGTCCTTTTGGTCATTTAATTTTTTCCATATTTCAAACAGAATCTCAGCTCACTGAATTGAGCTCACATTTTCTTAACTTAGCTTAACTTTCCACAGTGATTGACAAAGAGACATATCTTCAAGTTATTTAGCTGCTCAATGACGTCAATTTGTGCTTTGAGACTTAACACCCACTCATACTGTGTGCCTCTTTTTTTCCATTCTCTTGTCTCTCTTTCCTTTCTTTGCCTTCCCCTTCATCATTAGATGGTGGTTCTGATGGACCCCATGGAAGACCCGGATGACATCCTGCGTGCCAACCGCTCCAGGGAGAAGACTTACATGTTTGATGTGGCGTTTGACTACTCAGCCAGTCAGGTCAGTCAAAAGTAAAAGTTCAAATAATAAAAGAAACTATATGAAATCTAAACAGGTGTGGCAGAGTATGTGCACTTGAACTCATGAAGTTTATTTTCTTCTTCCGGCACAGGAGGAGGTGTACAGAGCTACAACCAAAGGGCTGATTGAAGGCCTCATCTCAGGCTATAATGCCACCGTTTTTGCCTACGGACCCACAGGTTTGTGTGTGTGAGTGAGTTACACAGAACCCACAAACACAACTAAGCACAGTCTAAATGGAGGTGTGTTAGCTTTCTGGTGCATAAGCTCTGGTCAGCCTCTTTTAAGTCGGTTAGTCAGCACACTCTCAGGAAAAGGTGAGACGTCGTATTCGCATCTGTTTTGGTTTTAAATTGTAGTGCTGGACTGATTAGAAAATGAGTCATGCTTTACCTCCCACGTTTCCAGAGGGTAGAGAAAGATTGACTACTTGAGATCCGCAGCTCTTTGTCTCCTCTCGGTGGGAAGTAAACAGGGGTTTTAGCGCGTGTGTGTATGTGTTTGTTTACACCATGTGACAGTGTGGTCAGGCCAGCCAAGGACAAATTAAGACAGTACTGTTTACACCATGTGCAACAGTGTGGTCACAGCAGCCAAGGACAAATTAAGATGGCTCATCCTGTGCTGACACTGTAAACAAGTTTAGCTTTAGCATTTAGCTTTCATAAGGTAGTTTGGTTTAAAATATATTATTTAATATATATATATATATATCCAATTGGGTTAACCAGTTTGAAATACTGTATCATGATATCCTTAAAACTACATTCATTCAGTTATTTGGTCTTTGGGGCCAAAAGATCTTCTTAGTATCACCTTCTGAAATAGAAAACATATCTTAGCACACATTTACCTGTTTAGACATCCATGAGACACAGAGCGTCACGGTAATTCATTTGAATTAGTTTTTTTTTAACTCTGGTCTGGTCTCCAAAAACTCCTTATGGAAATATCTGGCTAATTAGCTGCTAAATGGTCCACAATGTTAATCAGCTAATCGCTAACACTGATGAGAGTGGTGAGAAAGCGCTAAAACAGTAAACTTACACACATAAAACCAGAGGCATTACAAGTTCCACTATAGCACTGAACAATTGAGGGCAAAAATGTATCTCCCTAAGTCGCCATTTCGAATTCAGCATGAACCTTTACAGGTGCCCCTGCGCAAGGCCCTGAACCCATAACTGCTCCCTAGGCGTTACTCACTCCTGATTAGGTTGAGTTAAATGCCGAGGACAAATTGTATGTGGCCAGTAAAGTTAATTAAACGGATCCGATATATATAATTTGAGCATGACAGGCCATACATACTTACCTGTTTTATCATGTAGCACTTTGAGATTTGTGCAAATATAAAGTGCAATACAAATTAAATGTATTATTATTATTATTATTATTACATTTATACTATGGTGTATTTTCAGGTTGTGGGAAGACATACACCATGTTGGGGACAGACAAGGAGCCGGGCATCTACGTTCGAACGCTGAATGACCTGTTCCGTGCCATCGAGGAGACCAGTGATGACATGCTGTATAGTGTCTCCATGTCCTATCTGGAGGTCAGGATTTAATTTTTTACAACTCGTCTCTACATTTATTCTCCTCACAGGCTCACAGAAACATCTAGTTAATGCAACAGTGGTGACACATCTCCTAATGACGCTGTAGTCAAAATGTTATAGCTACTAACTTAATTGCTTACTCAGTGCTCAAATATTTCTTCTGATTTGGTCACATTTGAGTTGTCTTTATCTATCTCTGTTTCTGTCAGCGTCACAATTAGAACTTTGTCTTTCACCATCACATGTTCACACTGATAAGATCTGAGCTTGTTAGCTAATGCCAATTGCAGGTAGGTCCTACTGGTGTCCTTTTACTTTAGCCTGGCATTTGTTTCACATCTGAAATGAGCTGAGACAGCATCCTTACCCACAGCCCTGTAGAGAAGCAGATGAACACCATCAAAAGTTGTCTCAATTTATAATCCAAGTAGATATAATGGTAGCCTGTTTTGCTTTGTCAGTACAAATACAGACTATTGACTGATTCATTTGTCTCATGCCGACACAAAATTTACTTTTGTGCTGTTGATTTGCTGGTTTATACTGTTTTTAAGTGCTACCTTCTCACAAAAATATGAGGTGAAATGAAGAAACGTGAGGCAATGCAAAGCACTAAATCACAGACTTTGTGAGAATTGCTACTTTTAGCTTGGTGTGTCAGCGCCTTTAGGTGGAGTGTTTTTGAGCAAAATGGCATGAATAGAGACATTTTGAAGACATTACAAAGGTAATAATGCAACCAGACTGCCATACAAAATTACTTTAAGACAGAGGATGTTTGTCTTTCTTATGTCTGTTGTCCATTATCTGTCACTTAACTAGTAACACCTCTATAGCTTGGACAAGACTTACAAACTTTCTAACACAGTAAGTAAGTGATCACACACTGTATAGGTGCTATTGTTGCACAGAAGCCCACAGTACTGTTGGGTGTGGAGTGATCTGTGGTCCTGCTGGCCGAGTGATTATCGCTGCCTTTGTTACTTGATGATGAACCACAGATAAGACAGCAGGCTGATGATGGTGGTTTCTCTGTATGCCTGCTGGCTGTTGTTCCAAACCTCATTAGTGAGAAGCAGGTACAGCTCAGACTGTGTGTTTAATGACAAAGCCCTAAATAGCACTTGATACAATGGAGATGGTTCATTTGACTCTGATAGCAGTAACTGAGACTGACTACTGTGACTTAGTGCTCCCATTTAAAGAGGTCATTTTTGGCTTTTCATGACTTTGGTCAATTTGTAATTAGTATAGTTGTACACATATGTTTTAATGTATATGACAGACTTGGCATGGAGCTATTTTAAATACAAAAATATCATGTGAACCTTTTAGTGATTTTAAGTGAACAAGTTGTTGTATAATTTGTTCCCAAAAGTCGTTCTGGAAAGGATGGCAACATTAATATAAAGAAAAAAATAGTGTGATTTCTTAAAAAAATATTAGCTTGGCAGGAAATTGAACTTAGAGAGAAAAAGAAAGGACAAGCAAAGTGTTCAGAGAAAGGGATACAGACAGAAAGGAAGGGGTAGATGATGAATATAACCTTGTATAAAAAGAGCAAATATGAAAAAAGCATTAAACCTTCAACTGAAAATGAAAATGTCACAATATAAGCACTTGGGCAAAAAAATTTAAATTAAATTTTGCGTCTTCAGTGCCAAACGCTATTATTATGTTCAGTGATTGACAATCTCTTTAGTAGCATTGGGGGTGGGTGGAAGTGAAAAGTTTCATATGAAAACGCCAATCTTGGAGTCTGGATATTCTCTGACCTGTATTGCACATGTCTTGAGTATGAATCCTGACACATGGCACATGTGTGTTTGCTGTTTCCAGGGAGCATTCTGTTGCCACTGCTGCCTCGCCGCAAAGAGGTTAAATGCTGTTTTACAGCCTGACTGAGCGATGTGCACACATCCGCTACTTTTCTTGTTCAAATCATACTCGCTTTCACACATGCAATCTCTAAAACACATGCACAGAAGCACATGCAGCGAATTCAAATAAATATATGCTGTACGGGTACGGGCAGTTATTCTTTACCACTCTCATGCACACAGTACCCCCCCCCCCTTTTTTTTCTTTTGTGTTTATTCTGGTTTAGTTTCCCAACTCTTTCTTTGTACACTTGTACATATTGTAAGTCTGTTGGTCAGCCTATCATCTAAAGTGAAATATCTCGAAAACTATTCGATGGATTGCGATGAAAATGTATACAACTATCCATGATAACCAGAAGATGAATTGTAATAACTTTGGTGATCCCCTGACTTTTCATCTAGTTCCACCATCAAGTCAACATTTTAATTTGTTGAATATTTAGGTTTTTAAAAGAATACCTGAAAAATGAACGCCATTTCCAACAGGCTCAGCTGTACTTTGTGTTTGGTGCTAATTAAAAATGTTAGCACGCTAAAACTCTGAGCTACAATAGGGAACATGGTAAACATTATACTTGCTAAACATCAGCAAGTTAGTATTGTCTTCTTGAGCATGTTAGCACACTGACATTAGCATTTCGATCAAAGCACCACTCTGTATACAGTGTCACAGAGCCGCTAGAATGGCTGTGGACTCTTGTTCTAACTTCACTAGTTATGTAAGAGCACAGATGGAAAAAAAATAATATAACACATATCCTACTGTCAGTGTCAGTAAAAACGTCAGCCTTTCAGAGTTTGTGGATGGGGTCTGCTTGACAAGTAAAAACTACCTGTACAGCATCAACCCAGTGGTTTGTCACCCAGTCATCACTGTCCAGGACGTCACTTCCTGCACAGAGCTTTTATGTGGGTTTGGGGGCTTTCGCTGCACCATCAATGTCAGTACAGAGAAGTCACATGAGAAGAGAAGTCACGTTTTCTTTTAGTGAATGAAGAGCACTGACTCCAGCTGATGACAGCCTGCCACCCAACAAGCTGTGGTTTCTAAATGACACGTTTCTGAAAATATAGCACTTGATGTTTATGTACCAGGTTTGGGTCTGTGTAGGAGGTCTGAGAAACTGAATGGAACCCTTTTCAATGGAAATAAACATCCATTTCATGTCTGTTACTCAGAGGAACATAACATAAAGATGTCGAGCATATACATGAAGTATTGCATTTACCTGACTTGTGCTCAATTCAGTGTCTATATTTCTGACATTTCTATTGCAGGTGCATTCAGCTGATGATTTTATATTTCTATCTGTGTCTTTGTAGATCTACAATGAGATGATCCGTGACCTGCTGAACCCATCCTCGGGCTTCTTGGACCTGAGAGAAGATTCTAAAGGAGAGATTCAGGTTGCTGGAATCACAGAGGTGTCTACCATTAATGCACAAGAGGTTAGATGAACTACCTGACCGTGCTTAACATGAACTCCCATTTATTTTATCAAAACATCCAGCACAACTGCACACATGACAAATAACTCTGTGTGTTTACAGATCATGGAATTGCTGATGAGGGGCAACAAACTGCGCACCCAGGAGCCAACAGCCGCCAATCAGACATCATCTCGCTCCCACGCTGTGCTGCAGGTGGCCGTCAAGCAGCAGAGCCGGTGTCGAGACGTCCTGCAGGAGGTCCGCTTTGCACGCCTCTTCATGATCGACCTTGCCGGCTCTGAACGTGCAGCCCAGGTGTGTGTATATATACTTAGTCATTAGGTTTTTAAATGGCTGAAATTATGTTTAATGATAGTTGTACAGCTAGACTCCTACTTTTCTGCCAATCTGAAGTTCAAGTTCAAAGACGGGCCTATGTACATGTTACATACACGACGTCTTTTAAGCTTGTACGGACACATACATGTGTATCCTCAAATCAACAAGAGTCTGCTTTGTGAGTGTCTGGACCCAAATGTAGTCACTGGGGATGCTTGGCAGCATATCTTTACAACAGTCCAGAGGATTGACGTTCTCATAAACCTCAGGAGACCTTAATAAAAGCCTCTTTATATCTGCCATTATAGCTCACTGTGCAGTTTATTAAATACACCAACCTTTTGGCAAATGGGATCATGCTGTGGTGCAACACAGCGCTTTGCAGCTTCACAAAAGCAAAGTTAAAACTGTGATTGGCACTGGTGTACTTTAAAATTGGTTAACCAAAGTACTTCATTTCTTGTCACTTTATACATACACTCCACCCCATTTATTTGCACATTTTATTAAGTAAAGGATGTAAATACTTCTTTTACACACTGCACATTGAATCCAAACTACAAGTTTATTTAAATTACCAGTGACAATTGTAATCATCATGTTGTCACTTTGACTCTCTCTCTCTCTCTGTATATCATTTCAAGGAAGACTTCAAACATGGTTAAATATTTTTTTGTGATTAATATATGTTGATTTTACCATTCACATGTGATAGGCATTTTTATATGAAAATAAAAAGAAACAAAACCACATAAAATTTTTAAAAAACATACTTGTGTGGAGAAGAGCAGGGCTGTGTTATCAGACAGGAAAAGAAGACTGGACAGGAAGATCTGTGAGCTTTTCTCGGTTTAATTGTTTGTTTGACCTCATTTTAAGCAGTCAAGTGAGAATGTTGCGTATTTATTTGTTCAGTTGTTAGTAGTTTTTCAAGTTATGTCTACTTCTGTCGGTCAGATGAATGCGTTGTCATTGTCACCCATGTTAACACTGCCACGTCCTTGCACACCAGAAGAGCAACATGCAAACAGTCAGTGAGTGAGAGCACTTCTTTACCAGTTACAGTTTGAATGGTTCACAGCCACACTATTTATGAATAGAACCTGTGCTTCCATTAGTAATTGAGCAGAACAGGGAGTTGTTTGTCAATTGGGGCCACAAGGAACATTTTTCTGCATCTGAGTGTGCATGCAGTTAGTAAGTGGAATTAGTTCAGCAAAGTATTGACAGACCAACAGTAGGAGGTAATGCCATCTCCTGGGCAAGAGTGGAAACGTGTTTGAAGGATGGAGTGCCCAGGTGGTCAAGTATTAAATTCTTAAGCATTGTTCTGTAACATTAAATATTCAATAGACAACAATCAGAGTAAAAAGGTATTGTTTATCAAGAGGCTAAAACTCAAAAAGTCAGCTATTCTCCTCCATCAGGACTGTGCTTGTGTGATTTGATCAGAATTGATTGACAGTGACCAACAACCCAGTTATCCATTCAAATGTGGCTAAATCCTGATTGGTTCACGAAGAATGTGACATCACTTTTCCCTATCTGAGCCCGGCCCACTTGAAACCAGTAAGAAGAGGACAGAGGGAAAAGGGAGGTGGTCTCTCAGGTGAAATAACTAAAATCGTTATAATTAAAGAAAATACTGTGTTCGTGTGGGATCACATTGTTCATCCTAAGTAAGGTGAAGAAAATTAGTCTTATGGGCCTTTAAGGTGCTGACCATTTAATTACAAATTTCCCAGGTTGAGTCTATAAGGCGTTTAAATCTCTTAACCGCATCTATCTATCTATCTGTTAGACTCAGAATAGGGGTCAGCGGTTGAAAGAGGGGGCCCACATCAACCGCTCCCTACTGGCTTTGGGCAACTGCATCAACGCCCTGAGTGACAAAAATGGCACCAAGTATGTCAACTATCGAGACAGCAAGTTGACTCGACTGCTAAAGGTACAGCAATTTCAGAATTTATTGGAGACCAACTCCAGGATATAACTGTATTTTATTCATGTATTGTTACTCTTCTGATGTCTTTGAATGACAGGACTCGTTGAGCGGGAACAGCCGAACGGTCATGATAGCCCACATTAGCCCCGCCTCTATGGCGTTTGAGGAGTCTCGAAACACACTGACGTACGCTGACCGTGCCAAAAGCATTCGAACACGGGTGAGCTCAGAACACATAGCTGTCAGCCTCTTATCTGTCTTTACTACAGTTGAAATAGAGATGAGTGGAAGACACAAATAAACATTCATTAAAATGATACTTTACTGTAAAATATTAGTAGGCAGTGATATTACCTTTTGTTTTAGTGTTGTACATTCATCTTTGTTTGGAAGAATAGATTGTTGCAGATTATTGGTGATTTGTGGGTGAATGAGTAAATTGTAAAGTAGATAAAAGTGCTATTTAAATGCAGTTATCTTCAATTTTATAGCATTTTATTGTGTTGTAGAATCTAATTAAGCTACTTGCAATTAGAAAATGCAATTTTCAGTCTCAGATATCTAAGTATTCTTTTCATTAAATTTCTCATGATCGTTTTTTGCGACAGGTAAAGAAGAACCTTATAAATGTGTCATACCACATTGCTCAGTACACCAACATCATCTCAGACCTGCGCTGCGAGATCCAGCGGCTCAAGAAGAAGATTGCAGATCAGGCGAGTCGCCAGCTCAACTCAGACCGGGCTGACATCCGCCATGTCCAGGGTAAAGGCTTCTCCACACTGCCTCCTCCAGTACATGAATAATATCCTTATTCCTAATATTCATTATTCCCCTCTTCTCTCTTCTTATTATCTCTCCCCACTCGTAGCGGAGGTCCAGGCCCACTCCAGTCAACAGAGTCGAGCCGAGATGGACCAGCTGAGGGAACATCTCCTGGATGCCTTCCGACAACAAATGGAAATCAGGAGGAGCCTGATGGAGCTGGAAAACAGCAACATGGAGAACCAGATCGACACCTCCAAACACCTGCTAACCATTGCAGAGTCAGTGTTTAGGATATATATCTTATCAGTGTACATCAGTGTTTAGGATATGTCTTTCCTAACCTTTCTGATAGCGTGCTACAGTAATCTGTAAACCCCTGTGTGATATTCAAGAACTGACAATGTGGCACATTGACTTATATGACAGTATGTGCACCATATAATTAAAATTAGTAGTGAGTATTAATTGTACCAGCTGTGAGCAAGGTGTATTGAACAGCAGGTAACCATAGCAACTACTTTGCGCTAAATGAAGCTGCAGAAAAGCGATCAATTTGACTTCACTGTAAATTACAAACTAGATGACATATTATTATTGCTGGCGGTAAAAATGTGTGTATTCTTTTTCTCCTAGCTGGGAGCAGGAGCGGAGTAGGCGCAGGAGGAAGTGGCGGGCTGAAAGGAGGAAGGAAAGTGTCAATAAGGATGAAAGCGAGAAGGACTCTGACTCTCCGGAGTCTCCTCCGGACAGCACAGAGACCCAGCAGGTGGCAATGGCCCGAGAAAACCTGGTTACACTCATGGCTGAACAGAAAAAGATTCACAAACAGAAGGTAGGATTCTAGATCTACTTTTTAAAACAATGGGAAAATGGTTCACATACTTTTGTTTGATTCCTTAGAATATAAAAATCAAGCACTTGCTTTAAATGCCTTATAAATCGTTTGAGGCTTTGCTGTGATTTTACATTTCTTTACATGACATTTTTGATAAATAGAAAAAGAAATGTGCTCACATCTTGTACCATTCTTTTCCACACTCATTCTCAAGGCGTTGCTCGAGCGCAGATTTCTGGAGCTTCGGGATCGGGCTCGGCGGTTGGAGGAGCTGCTGCCTCGGCGGGTGAGCTCAGAGGAGCAGCGCGAGGTCCTGGGCCTCCTCTGCAAGGTCCACGAGCTGGAAATTGAGAACGCAGAGATGCAGTCCCACGCGCTGCTCAAGGACAATGTCATCCGGCAGAAAAACTATGTGGTGCAGCGCTTCGAGCAGCACCGACACCTGTGTGACGAGATCATTCAACAGCAGAAACAGTTCATTGATGGTGAGCCTATCAGCCTATCGGTCCATCCCTATTGATTATTAATTGTTTGGTTAATTGCTGTGTAAGTCTAATTTCTTTATTTGTGTGTGTGTGTGTGTGTGTGTGTGTGTGTGTGTGTGTGTGTTCCAGATCACAGTCTGTTAGTACCTCCACACCTCCAGGAGCTGTATGATATGTATATGAGGGAGCTGGATGAGAGGAAACTGGACAGAGCCATGGCCCTCGATAAGGTGACCATCAGACACACTATCAAGGTAGCCCCTGCATGACAAATAAAACTGAGAAACTAAATTAAACAAAATCATGTATAAGGTGTTCTAGATTAATGCTCATGCACATAATTCCTAATAAATGCTCTGCTCTAACTTACAGGAGGGCTCTCTACCCAAGATCACCCTGCCCGGACAAGGTCGTGACAACATGCAGGACATGGACTCAGACCAGGAGAGTGTGCGCAACATGTGCTCTGATAACAGACGTGGCCAAGCCAAAATCCGTAGACACACTTTGCCCCCCATTCTACCTGAGCCTGAACTGTAAGAGGACATCTTGTTCATTTGTTTCCCATTTAGATTTTATACAGCAACTGCATTGTAAGTAATAATAATGCACGTGATTTGTTATATCTTTTTCTCTGTGTCAGGGACAATAACAGAGTTTTTAAAAACAGCCCTCATGCCAGGCAGATCAAAAACTCGGCTGTCATGACCCCGCCTCCTATCCACATTAACGGGAAGGGCAACAGAGAGGTGAGGACAATTTTAATAGGCAGTATTTGCCCTGTCCAGTTCAGTAGCTATCCCTGAGGGAGATCTCATGGTGTGGATTAATACAATCTAGTCAGGTGTTGCTTTTCCCTTAAAACAATATGGGTTCCTGTTTGAATAAAACTCACACAGATATTTCACTCCGGTAGAACATTTTCATTTTCAATCCACACAGATCCATAAAATAAACCTCAACATAAGCTATAATAAGAATTCACTCTCAACTCTTGCTTCAAGGATTTGAAATTTGCAAACCAGCAGAATTACATCTTTGTTCCAGGCTTGAAATAATATTACCTCCATCTAATCTTCTATGGTTTTATTTAAATGTATCCAGTATGACTCATCGACAAGATTAAGTAATAAAAGTTATGAATTTTTGAATCCAAATGCCCTATTCAAAGTGAAAATTTCATTTTGTGGAGACATAAATGATTATGGTAGCACTAAATGTGACCATCTAAAAGCAAAGAACTGCAGTGAATGTCTGATCATAATGTGGCACTCTGCACCTCATGTTTGCAGCTGCAGCCGCTGGCTCCTGAGAGCTCTCTGAGCTACAGCCATCTCAGCCACAGTGTCAGCAGCCACCTGGACTCCTCACCTGAGAGCAGCGAGGCCGGGGCTGATATCCCCCTTCTACAAACTGGTAAGATGTTCAACACGCTCCATCCTTAGACCATCAATTTAGATAATTGTGCAGTCTAAGATGTCACAATGTTCTTTTAATGTACATTGCAATGTCCCTTTGCCCAAGATCAAGTCTTCAAATTGTTTGTTTTGCCTGATCAACTCCCCAGAACCTGTGTATTAATAATCCCTGTGTCTCCACAGAGCGGCAGCAGATCCTGAAGGGCGTCCAGAACATTGTAGTAAAAGCAGCCCGTCGTCGCTCCAAAGCCCTGGAGGTTGATGCCTTGCGGTTACCCCCTCCCCCCTCTCCCCTAGACCCCCAGAAGCAGAAAAGCAGTCTGTCTTTGAGTGAGGCACCCCCTAGAGGTTTGTCAATGCGGCCCGGCAGGCAACCTAGTCCTGAGCTCAGACACGCCACCTCAGACGATAACCTGTCCAGCAGCACAGGTGAGGGTCCTGGCCTGCATGTAACCTGGACACGCCCACGTAACCGTCAGGTCGCCAGTAAGAACCAACTGCCCCGTGAACTGGACTTTGAAGCTCGCCGCAAGAAGAGGCGCTCACGCTCTTTCGAGGTCACTGGTCAAGCAGTGAGTATTTTCCAAAGTCTTCATGTGCAGTTTCATTATTGTAAGAGTTGTATCATGTCCTTAAGAGACACTGATGAGACTCCATAGCAAATAGCAACAAGCATTAATATTATTATCACACTCATATGTATCACACATACACAACATAAAGAAAAATACATGCCCAATGCCTATTTGTCATTGAATCATGCCTTCAACAGAATCACTCATCACTACATACACACATACATACATACTTTGAGAACTCAATTGTGACAGTAGTAAAATTGTAGATGTCCAGTTTTTCAGGCTTACATGTATAAAAATTACTGAGCAACGCACCTAGCAGAAACAGGCAACATTTACTTGCACTTTAGCCTGGTTCTCCCCAGTCTTATGCTGTCACATAGTACATATGTAAGCCATACACCCACAAAATAGTTATCACAGGACTAAACAGCACTTATTAGATTGTCACTGGTTATAGAAGAAGTAGTTTGGGTGTTATAATTTCTTCCTCATCTCGCTTGCAGCTGCCTCAAACTAAGACAACAACAGCTCAGAGGTTCCGTCCTCTGGACAGCACATCAGACCCCCATCTCCACAATAACGGTCAGCCCCAAGCTCCCATGCTCCGCCCCCAGTACAGAGGGGTCCCTCCTCTCGCCAAAGTCCGGGCACCCCACAGCAGCCAGCAAACCGGTAAAGCGCTGTCACTGCCAATGTAGACTAAGTGACATTCAGCTATAACCTTTTTATAGAGCTTTGTTTTGTTATTTCCCATCTCTCTACAGGCTCAAATGCAGAGTCCTCAGCAGCCCACATGAATAACCTGAAGCGAGGGCCCCAGCTGCGGCAGCCCCAGCCCCTCCTCTACATCACCACTACGGGCACCGGGGGCCAGCGCATTCGCAAACACTGAGCCATTACCCACATTTATCCTCAACACCAGCACTAACACCCAAACCAGCTGAGCCCTGAGGGCAACCGTCTCCTAATGGGAGAGCTAAGGGCATCCATACCCACCCCCATCCCCATTAAAATGAACAGTTAACCCTTCAGTGACTGACATTAGCCAAGATTGTGAGGCAGTCTGATGGAGACTAACCAGCCCGTAGCTGGATACCTCCACACAGGTCTCCTCTGTGCTTTGTTGTGGACACTGAGCAATGGCGCTGACGGGCTCTGAGACCTACATGCCTAAAGTCGCCAAAGATTGCTAGATGTATGGTGCGTGTTCTGTTCTATCAAGTGTTTCCACTTTAGCTTGCTGGCGTGCTGATTTATGTTATCGTCAAGTCAGAATGGTGTCAAGCTCACTGTGAATGCAACACTGTACCAATGTTTGTGCATTATGAGTATATATGGTTTGGTAATTGTAAGTGCTTGTTATTAAGGCCAGAAAGTGAAGCATCAATTTCATGGGGGATGTTTATGGGGCTCAACCTCACAGTAGTGATGTAAATGACAATAGAGGAAAAGACTGGCTTTATTAGACAAAGGATAAAAAAAATTGGGAGGATATTACACTACCGTTGATGTGAAGACTGTATAATGAAAAAAATGGCCTAAAATATCTTGATTGTTGTGCACTTCTGGACACTCAATGTTGTATTCTCACACCCCCTGGTCTATGCCTTTTCTTACCCAAACTTGACTGTTAAATGTCATGTCCGTTTGTGTACGTGTATAGTACCCTGGGTTGCTGAGTTTTCCTGATTAGTTGGCTGTATTTTTAAGGAGTTATTTAACTGTTGCCTTTTCTTGTATGTTGTTGTCATTGACATTGTTTTCATAATTACTAATTTCTATGCTTTATTTTGTACTTTTTTTTAATTTGTACCCAAATAAATTAAAAGGAGATAAGTGAAAAGATTCTTATTTTTTGGTATAAACATACAATTCACTTGCTGCAATAAATAGCAACCACCTTTTATTTTATTAAATTGTTTGCAGGAGTGAGATAAAAAGACAGTCTCAGTTCATAAGGAACTTTCGTGTCACCATAGTTCACAATATTGTTGTATATATGCATATTAGAGACAGGACTCAGTAACCAAGAGATTTCCACTGCAGAATTTGTTTGCCTAGGTTAAAATGTGACACTCAGGATGAAGGTCCACATCAGCGCATAAATGCATCAAGTTCTTACACTGAAATTTTTTTTAGAACACTTTGGGACTTTAGATTCAATGTCATGGTAAGGAAGGAGTCTTTCTACTGATTTGGATGTTTAATATTCTAAAATGTTCACTAGATGGTGCCATTGCCACATTTGGGCAGAAGATAAATGAACTATCCAGCAGCCAAGCTACAGTATGCCATCTGATGGACATCTCACATAGGTTTCTCCTAAAAAAGAAAATTCAATTTGGGGTTTTGATTTTTTTAAGTCATTTTGTAAAGACTTCCATGGCTGGTGTTTTGAAAGGTTACATTTATTATTTTACATATTGTATTATATAACCAGCAAGTTTATATTTCTGTGACATTTAATTTCCTATAATTAGACTATACGCACAGGACTATTATATAGGTGCTATTCAGAAAACACAGATCAGGATCAATATGATAATGCAGTGGTTCTCAAACTTTTCCACATCAAGGACCCCTGACACAAGTTAGACCACAGATCCCCATCTGATAGAATGTTTGCTTTTAAATGTTTTATTTCAGAAAGTATATGAAACCCATGACTAAAATAGTCACATTCTGTCTTTGTGTTATTTATAGACGACATTGAAAATAAATGATTTCCCTTTTTGTTGGGGACACCCTGGAACCTCCTTAAGGACCCTTGGGGGTTCCCAGACCCCACCGTTAGAACCACCACTGATAACGTATAGTTGGGGGTATTATTAATATTATTCTGTCTAGAGTCTTTGACCTGTCCACACAACGGTTGAAATTGTGATTTACACAATTTTTGGCTGAAGAACCATTATTTCAGTGATGAAGAACTGTTCCGCAACCATAAAACTTTCTGTAATACAAAGTGAAAGCTCCAATTCAATTTTTAGTTGGCATCTTTAATATGTAATGATTATATTAATTAATATTTATTGCTTCCAGTAATTATTAGTCATTAAGTTAACTATTGGCACATGTCAGTTAATTATTGCTCAGAGCATCCTAATATTACATTTAGAATGATTGTTAAGAGTCCCTTGAGTTTGGAGGCCTTGGCATTCACTCCTGACTAACAAATAAGTATCACAGAAGCATGTAGACCTAAGTTATAATTTGAGAAGTAACGTTAAAACCAACAAGTCCATTTTTGTTCCAGATATTATGCGGTTTTATGGGACGGTATATAAAAAGGTTTTTAGTCAGCAGTCATCCAGATAACCCAGTAGAACTGACTGTTCCTTGTAGACTTTTTGTTTAAATTATGTCTCAGCCTGAAACACCTTCGAAAATTAGACAAAAATAAGCAAACAAACGAATCAGTACAAGATTTTGCTCCATTGTATTTAGATAGGTCTGAGTCGGAAATACCGCCTCCTCCGTTCTATTGACAGCACTCTTATCCAATGACAAGTCGCAGGCCGCGTGATTGATATGTCACTGGACCAATGAGCGGTGGGATTACGGCTCTCGGGCGGTAGTTCACGTACAGCTGATTTGCAACCCGCCGAAGCAACAGCAGAGAAGGAGAAAAAATGTCGCTGGCTTCGACGCGGACCGTTCTAGGATCAGTGTCCTTTTAGGAAAAGTCAGACGGCAATTCGGTGAGTGGGACAGCCGTCACTAGTTGCAGTGGAGGTTAGCGGTTAAATTAGGCCTGTCCTGTCCAGAGCGGGTACCGTCCGCCGCAGTTTTGCCCGTTTTGTGTAACGCTTCAGGGCTGCTGTAGAGAGACGGCCGCTCCTGGCAGCCATGATAAATGTTAGTTAGGAGAAATATAACACTAGCACTGATCAAATTTGCGTTGTTAGTTGGTTGTCTTAAAAGTCAGCGTCTTTTGTCGTGTAGCTACAAGTCCAAATGAATCACTATTGTAATTACTGTAAGTGTTTCTAAAATGGCAGGTGAGGATAGGAAAGCTTGTCTTGGTGTAATTTTCGAAAGTTAATGTTATGTTAACGTAGTTTGCACATCTGAGATGCCAACTCACACTGTACGCGAGGCTCTTCGTTTAACGTTAGTTAATGTAAGCCACTTGTATTCCTCAGCCTTTAAAAAGTTGATGTCAGTTTAATTATTTAGTGGGCGCTTGGACAAACTGTACAGTTGTTTGAGCTAGTAGAGAACCATCCATCCATGGAACAGCAGTTTTGATGGCCAGCAGACAGTGTTCACAAAAACTCTGACCTAAATTGCTAGCTGAGCTTTTGGTGTAACGTTAATGATAAAACCATATGGGGCTTTTCTTCCCTTTGCTTTGTTATGAAGCTGATGCTCAAAACGAATCACATTTCTATATTCCCATATACAGTGTATAAATGCTGTATGTAAGTGAAAGTAAAGGACTCAAAAGTTTTTTATTAAATGCAAAATTATATTGAAGTAAAATTATTCATTATATGCAAAGGGGCAAGCCAGAATAATACATAGCCTATTATATAATTGGATGCATTTATATGTAAACATCACTTTGTTGCAGTTGGTAGATGTGGGACTAGTTTTAACAAATGTAGGCTATATATTGCTGAGTTGTATATTTTCTATTACTAATCTGAAACTGCTAAGTAAATGATAGCTACAGCTGTCAAATAAATGTAGTGGAGTGAAAAGTATTTCCCTCAGAAATGTAGTGGGGCAGATGGCTAAAGCAGCATAGAATAGAAGCACCTCAAAAGTGTATGTAACTACAGTACCTGAGTATGTGCTCGGTTACTGTCGACCACTGCAAAATGGCAAAAGTAAAACTATGACAAAATATAAAGTTGAGCAAGTCAATGCTGAAGTTTTGGACTTCAGACAGCAATTGGCTGCTACAGATGAGTTGTTTATGTTTAGTCTATGGTCTCCTTCTGTCCCTGACCTCTATACACAAACACACATTTATGTAGGCTCTGTGCAATTGACAGGAATCTTTTCTCTTTTTTTCAGTCTTTCACTTTATGCATACTAATGTAGATCAAGACCTAAACTCATTTAAACGTTCCCATTATAGTCTCTTTCGATAAAAAGTGAAGTAAAAGGTGACAGCAAAAATGTTGATACTACAGAAAAACATATTAGGATTACCTGAAACCACTATATATGACACTATATAATTGGTTTTAAACCAATCCGTATTTATGTCCTTTGATGTTATGATAATTGCATAATGGCACAGAAGTAAGTCTTGTTCCTATTCCCAAGGATTTAACTATGTTTTGGATCATTTTTGTTTTACCTACGTGTTTCATATAGTTACAGACTACTAAGCTAAAAAATATTTGATTCTCCTTTGTGTATTTCTATGCAATAACCATGTTGACCTGTTAAACCTAATAGGATTATTTCATGATTTGATTATCAAATTATTAGCAAAGTAACTAAAGCACATTTAGATCACAGTTTGTTTTTAATTGACCATGATGTTTTTTTTATTCTTTTTCTTTCAGAATGAACCTTCGGCTGTGGTGTTGCTATGAGTGATTACAAGCTACAAAGAGTTTCATTGTGGGAGGTTTTACCTTGACTATAGGGAGAGAGTCCACTTACGTTCCCCTTTTGTCAGGGTAGCTTTAACCATAACTGTTTCAGAACATAGCAGTATACTGTAACACTACATGGGCCTCTAAAGTAACCTGATCTGATAATTAAACCCTCTGAGCCTCCTCACTCAATTAGAAAGGTAAAATTTCAGTGAAGATGGACCCATCTACTAGGATGGTAGGTTTGGATGCCCAGGGGAACATGGTTTTCACAGTGGTAAAACCAGTTATGGGCATTTTTCAGGTGTCTTCAGAGCAAACAGGTAGTGTTGCCCAAGGGGGAATTGGGCTACAGGGTTTATCTGAAAACACCTTGATCCTCCCTCAAACGCATGGCCAGACTCCGCTAGAACAGAACCAGGTGGAAATGCACACTATGCAGCCTCACATTCAGCCCCAGATGCAGGTTTCTGCCTCAGTACAGGCTGAGGATGTGTCCCAGAATCAGGACCCGCCACCAAACTCAAGCACAAATTCAGAGTCTGCTACCAATATGCCTTTTGCAGAGGTGTCGTCACTCCTGGATCCTAACATGAAAGGATCTAAGGCTCGTAAGTGGCCATTTATTTGAAGATTGAGTGGTTACCAAACTGTGTAAGCTTTGGGGTTGGCTTAAAATGATTGGTTCTATTTTGGTTCGAGGTGGTAAAATACCAGGCTTGAAACTTTTATATCTTCTCTTTTCCTTTTAACAGAGCAACGTACAAAGCATTCTGTCATTTAGCTCAAAAGCAAATGCATCCTGACTTCTTGAATATCATGATTTTTGTTAAGTTATTCAAAACATTTGACTCTTTTTCTGTCATTAAATATGATAAGGTATTCATAGAAGCAAATTTGATATTCAGATTTGATAAAGTATTGAACTATTGAATCCCAACCCTGCCGATGCTGATTACTCTCCTCCTGTCCGGCTCTTATTTTAGGGAAGTATCTCATCTCGTATGATGAAATTAAACGTCGCCTGCAGGCCCCGGAGAAGATGTCCTTACGCTCTTTGGCAGCCTATACTCGAGTCAGCAGAGGCCCGGCCAGCAAGAAAACACTACTTGAGTCACTTAATGTACTCGGCCTCACGCCAAGCACAACTACCTCTGTTTCCTCCTCCTTCTCCAAACTCACTGAAGGTGACAGACTACGTTAGGTGTAGGAATGTATAAATTTGATAACATGGAAAAGAGTGCAAAAGACTAAACTGAGTTTAAATCTGTGTATGTATGTTCTTAGGCGACACAGGAGCTTTGTGTAACGATATGAAGGACTTTGCCCATGACTACATCGACTACAACAACATGGCTAAACAGCTCATCCCCGACACGAATACAGTTCAACACTGGTCCAAAATTATTGAAACAAAGTACGTACTGTATGTCCTTCTTGTAACATGGCCTTTAAGTGTGTTAATGTGAGAAACAGTAATAACACTCTCTTTTTTCTCTAAGGAACCATCTTGAAGATATGAGAAAATGTTTCAAGGACCCAGTCAATAGTGGCGCATTTGACAACGTCACTCATGGCCTGGGCCTGGGAATGTTGGACGTTGCACTGGACATGGTCATTATGGTAATTGAACAGCAGATTCGGATCCTGTCTGGCGCAGCGGCATCAGACCCAGCTGACTCTGGTCCGCCAATGCGGCGTATTCGCAGGCGCCACCGCAAAACCTGCTCAACTGACCATGAGAAGTCTGTCAAGGTGCCTGGGGTGGTCAGTGAGCAAGGGAAGGTCATTTCAAAAGGCAAGGGGCGAGGCAGAGTCAGGAAGAAGACAAGGCAGGAAGCTGGAGCTGCTGGTTGTGTGGAAACCCATGCAGAGCAGTGCAAGCCAGATGACGTGGAAAGTAATGTCCTTACCCTGGTTTCTGTTGGATATGAGACTGTTTCCAGTGGCCTCAATGTAGCCGGAACTGTTTGACACCTGGTCAAATGAACCAAACATAGTCCCTTTCAAAGGGATACTGAGTGATGGCACACAGTCTCTGCACGAGTTGCTGGGTTGAGTTCTCCTGAAAAGGAGATCACACTTGTGGGGAGCTCAGCATCAATGTATAATGTCACATGTTCAAGTCCAAGGAATAGTTTGACATTTTCAGAAATACACTTATTAGCTTTCTTACCACAAGTTAGATGAGAAGATAGATATTACTGGCAAATATGTAGCTGGAGCCAGCGCCTGTCAAATGCAACTGTCAAAAAAAATCCATCAACTCTAAAGTTCACCTATTAACATCTATCTAACGTGTAAACATTTATAGTGGTTTTGCGGGTGGGGTGGGGGGTTATGTGCCTGACCATTTTTTGGCCGTAAAACGTTAAATTTTCGTTTATATGCATTGGTTTTGTATTTCTAAAACAAACAACATAGAATGTGTGCATTTGTGAACTTCAGAGGTGTTGGTAGACGGATTTTGTTACCTGGACAACAGCCTGAGCGATAAATTGGTGTGCCAATATAAATAGCTGATATGAACTAATTGCAGCTAAATCAGTGTTGGTGTTATAACAGCCAATTACAAAAAGTAACGCAAGACAGATCCTTCAATCATGTACTGATATATCATTGCATAGTTATTCCACCAGAGGGCACCCTGCAATCCGCTGTTGGCTGTTCGGAAAGCCACAATTCCACACATTTGCCATACAAAAATGAGAGTGGCATTAATCTTCCGGTCTTACTTGGCAATAAAGCAATTAAGCACGTTTCCCAAAATGTCAAAGTATTTTTTAAAGTGAATCCTCTGTTTCTTTAGTCGCAGATTTTGTATGTATGTAGTCTAACTGAATCCAACCATATATTATTTTTTTATGCCATCAGTGAGCAGATAAAATCCCCACCATATGTATAAATTTAAACATGTTGAACACTGAGAAAATTTGTCCATGCATAGGTACAGTCCATAACATAGAACAGATAATATCAGAGAGTTCTGTGTTATATTTTTTGCTGGTGGTACAACGTCTCCTGTTTTACTGTTGTATTTATTGTTTAGATTTCCAATTAAACATCTATTGTTCTGTACTAGATTGTTGAAATGTCTGTTACTGCAAGAGTTGAGTAAAATATAAAGATTTAGTTTTCTTAACTACCTTGAGTCTGTTATTGTCTTGTGATGTCATAAATGGAGCAAGGTGGGCACAGCTGTGTTGATCATTGAGTAAAAAGCTTCATATATTTCATTTGAGATTTTAAGAAACTCTAAGCATGAAGCATTTGTTTAACTACAGAGCTCTGGAGAGAAGACAGGTGATGAAGTATTTTCAGAAACCGATGTTTTCAGTCATATATTGTGATGATAGCAAAAAATTTATTAAAAGATCATTCATTTGCCAGTCAATTATATAAGGCCAAAGACTGACCTCTGTTCATTGTTTAGCATTTTGGGGGGGGAAAATAATACACCATCAAATAATACACTTGTTTACAAAAGCAGATGCTCACCTGTCTGTGTTGTTGTTTTGACTTGGATTTTCTAGATGGTGAAAGGCATTGTGGGAGATTTTAAGTAAGTAAGAATACGCTCAGCAGAGTCAGCCAAGTGCTAATACCTTAACTGCGCACGCACACATACACACACAAGGGGGGGGGGGGGCAGCTTTAGCGAGGATTTTCTCTGTATTAACCCTGAGATGGGACAGAGAGCCAGCTGGAGTACAAGGAAGACAGACCTGTACAAGACATAGACAAGTTTATTTTGCACAAAACAATAGTGCAAGATGGGCATGGAGTGCAGCAGTGGGATTAAAGTGAGATGTACTGTCGGTTGAAGTAGGTTCCCTCAAAGCTACAGCTAATGACTCCAGAGACCTTCACCAAAAGAAAGAAAACTCGCAAGAGAAAAGCAAAAGGAGAATGAACAATAAAAAAGTGCTGTGCTTTTCACCACCAGCTTTCCAGAGACAGTAGGACGGAGCAGCATGGGACACCCTAATGTGCCACTCATGTACACTTACTCACGTTCCCACAGGGATAAATGCAGATCTAGTCGACTGCAACCTTACACACCAAACGGTGAGTAGAGCAGAGTCATGACTGATGTACAGTGTAAATCAGTAGATGTGGGATCTTGATATTGGCTTTGACATTAATGTGGTTGTGATACCATTTATTCTCTCACATAACCTACACGTCTTTGTTTCAGTAACGCTCATGCTTCACATTCACACATGGGACCTGCTGGTGCAACGAGACTTGAGTACTGTTGGACACTGATCAGCTTAATTAGACAAGTTTAGGGTTAACTGTCTTGCACCTCAGTAGATATTGATGGGGGAGGGAATACTATTCATACACACAAATTTTCGCACCTATTAAAGAGATTAAAACTTTCTTGAAGGATCATGCCAGTGTGATTCTTAAAAAAAAAATTGTACAGCCACTGTTCGCTATTATTTCCTGCAAAATGGAAATCAATTAGTAAACTTGCTTGTCCACAATAAAGGAGTTGGGTAATTTATTTTCATATTATATGGAAATAGCAGGAAACGGTAGAGAAAGATATGCTAAAATGTGTCCAACACAGTGGCACAGAATGCAAAATGGTTATATGTGAAAAGTTTACATGAAATAAATGGCTAAAACATGCAAAACCACTGATAGAAGCCCTGTAATATGCATCCACATGCTTGTGTCTTCAGTTAATGGTCTACTATTTGCTTAAGCAAGGCCTGGGAATACAGTATTCACTACTAGTCTACTATGTCTACTACTACTATGACTACTATCTGTCACTGGTTTTTGTATAAGTCAATTGAAGGACTACTCAAAAGAATTGGGTTGGTGACTGGAGGGTTCTACATTTGCACAGCTGGGAAAATCTGACCAGGAAAGTGCTATTTACTGTTGAAGTGTCCTTGACCAAAGCCCTTGCCATTAAGCTGGTCAGGTCAGCTGTAAGATATTGTTGTGGGCAGCAGCTCACAGGCAGCTGTCTCCAGTATGCAGCCCTCCATTCCCTCTTGACTGTTGCTGTAACTCAGCTTTAAAAATGTTTTAATTAATTTCGAGTAGAATTAGATTTGGATCACTACACTTGACGGTTAATGAACCAGTTACCCTATTGGTATGGCACCATCCTGGGAGGATGGTTACAAATGGCAATTTTGGGCCGTGTGTCGATCGGGTACTTTGGTCCAGACGAAAATAACTCCACAACTGCACTGTCATAACATTTTGTACTGAAATGTTCTCATTTGCATGTTTCCATCCAGTATGCTTTATGAGCAGCCATGCTTCTCTCTCACCCAACTGTAATGGAGTTCATATTTGCTACACTCCTAAACAGCATCCATACTTGCTGGTCTATTTAATATTTTTTTCCACATCTCCCCACAGACAACCTGAACAATGCATTAGGTGCTATCAGAGTCCTTGGTTTGGAACTGATTGAGGATGAACTTAAACCACATCTGAACACAGTGCTCACCAACATTAAAGAGAGGAGTGAGTTCATTTACAGTCTTTTCTGCAGTGATATCTCATTTCTAATTGGAATATATTTTAGGTTATGCTTTCCCTCAAGCCTCAGCTATAACACAAAAAAATCACAATGTGTCCTAGGCTTCACAGTATAATAAGTGGTTTCAGACTTATTTTTTGTGTTTGTGGTATGTCTTTCATTTGATGTGATTTGAATTGCAAAACACAAACAGCTCTGCTGCCACATGCAATTTACATATTGATGTGTTTCCATACTAGTATACCTCAACACATCATGGCTCTTACTCCTAGTGGCAGCAATATCATAACACCTCTTCATTTTGAATGATAAAACCTGTAGCAAAATCCCACTGGTAAAAGATGGGGAGCCTGGAGGTTGAGGCTGAGAAAGGGATCAGATGTATGACAGTCGTAAGTCCTCGAAAGACGTTAAGCTGTATTTGTGTCTCCTAGCAAAAGAGCAAAAAGGAGGACAGAGAGGCAAGAGAGGTAAAGAAGGGTCAGAGAAATCAGGTAGAAAGTAAGACTGAAACAGACCAAAATATTAATCTCAGTACCATTCTGCTCAATGATTAAAGGAACATGTTGATTAAAAAATGTTTTTATGTCTTTATTTATGGCCTCAAAGTGATTGTAATATGTTATGTTCATTGTGTGTTTGTATCTGTTGTGTTGACAAGTGTAATTCCATGTGTGTACAGACAAAGGTGCTGCTGAGCAGGTAGTGATCAGTGGGATCCTGCCAATTCTGGCACTGTCTCTGAGGAGACGAGGGCCTCTTGCTCTACTGACTGCAAAACTAGTGGCTGAACTCGCCAAGGAATGTAAGTTATTTGCATAGATATATGTTGGCCTGCAACGTATTTGTTTCTTTTTAATTAAGTGTATGAGATAAATCCTGTGTTGGCTGATTGCTGGAGCCTCATGTATTTGATTCTCTGTTGGCTGCCTTTAGGAAACGCTGGATCTAATTTGTTCGTTACATTTTCTGTCTGTGTAGTTTTGCGTTCATTCATTGAAGGGTTTTTTTGTTTCCTGTCAGCTGTGGTTTGTAAAGGTTTTGGTGACGCCGGTTTGGTCCCGGCTCTGCTATCTGTGCTGACCAGTAAGGATCAAGAACTGCTCCTTCATGCTGCCAGAGCTATCTCACGCATGTCTTATGACAGCTGTAAGTACAGTAAACCAATAAAACCTACCCCATGATGAGCTCTGGAAATGGACTCCTTGTTTTGTATGTTTTAACCCAAACCCTTCTATGGAGCACAGAGAGATTGAATTTGGAGATAAAGTCAACACTGGAGATGTCATCCAAGCTGCCACAAGAATAATACAAGAATTCGTGTCTTTAGATTAATAATGCTTTGTGTTAACTCTGGTGAATAAGAATCTCATATCTGTTTAAACCCATGTTCTTGACCAGTTAATCAACTTGGCAAACCAATGCCTTTCAGAGCTAAGAAAGTTTAGAACCATACCTCTATATGAATTATCTTATATGTTGAAAATGTTTGAAATGTAGTGTATAGGATGTGGTTATTATGTGTAAGAAAAGGACTAAGTTAAACTTGACGAAAGGTCCATTTTTTGTAGTGTGAGAGAGATTTTTTCAGAGAAAAGAAGAGAGAGCAGTTATTCCTTTTTGGCAAGCAAGAGTAAAGAAGGTAAAACTCAAGAAGGCAAAGTTTTCTCGCACAGTGCATCATAGAGCACATAAATGGCAGACACACAAGGAATCACTTCCATCGTGTTTAAATTTTTGGTAAAACACACACACAACACCAGGTGGTGAAAAAAATCATTCTGCAATAGGAACCAACACGGTTTATGTGATTCTATCTGACTTATTGAAAATTGTCAAGCCACTGTGAGACAGGGCTGCTTGTTATCATTTGTTTCTTCCTATTCAGGGTCAGTGAGGTTTATAAAAAGAAATGCTAATCATACTATTTGTCAGAATAAATATTTTAAAATGCTTCACACTGTAAACAACAGTTTTCTGTGTTCCTTTTGTTGCCTTCAGCTAAGCTGCAGGAACTGTTACTACGCCGAGGTGCAGTGCCTCGTCTTGTTGCCATCCTGCTCCATTTTCCTGACCAAGGAGGCCCTGGAGGAGGTGTGCCTTCAGGCCCTCTGCAACCTGAGTGGCATGGGAGTGGCAGAGGAGGCTGGAATGGTCTGGGAGAGAGGTGTATCTGTGAGGCCTGGGGAGTCTGTTTTCCATGGCGTCTCTCCTCACACCTGTGGCTTTGCCTCCTCTGTTACTCTGGTGTGTGTGTCTCAATGGGCACCAGGTCAGTATGCAGTAAACATTGAGGTTTTCCAGCGCTGCTCCTCCTCCTTCTGGAACCTTCACGGGAACAAGCGGACTGCTCGTTGGTTCCCGTTTTCCAGCTTGGGGAGCTGTTCAAATCTGTACAAGGTGATAAAGTTCTCTACGAGGAATGTTCCCAGAACCAGAAGTCTAAAGGCTCGTGTGTTCCACACTTTCCTCTGACAGCTACTGCAAACATGGTGGCCTAACCTAACTGCCATACAAAACTCTGAGGGGTTTACTGCAGCCTCTCTAATTACACCATGAGTTATTGGTACACACCAAAACGTCCGATAAATATTTACACAACATAAACCTGAACATGCACACTTGGACATATTCAAACTGTAAATGGTTCCAAATGTCTCTTGTCCATTCCTGGTGACTTTAATCTTACATTTTTTTTCTTGCTGTTCTTTGACTCAGTTTGTATGTTTTGAGAAGGACAGTTTTGTTCTGAAAGTGGACTTTTACAACCAGCCACCTAAGGTAAAACACACTCAGTCACAGATTTTGGGGTCCTATGCCATGCATTACTGTTTTTTTGTGGAATAAGTGAATCAGGGAGAAGGAACATGCTGTAAATCAATGAAAATGACTCTAAAACTTACAAATGAATGCTATGATGATGTATTTGCCGTTAATTTGTTCACAAGTGTTTGATTTTCTTTCCTTGGAAGCAATATTGATTGTTTTTTATAATATAGTATGGTTTCATTTTTGATTATGACTCGTTCAGTTTTACCCTACATGTTTGATTATTTGTATATCTTTGACCTCGACTTTAATCTGACCTGAATGACTGAAAATCTTGCTTATCATTTTGCTAAACACAAAGTTGAACCATGTTCTGTTAATTGACACAAATTATTTTATTATTTGAGTGTACAAATTAAAAATATATTATATAACACAACACAAGCAATAAACACTGAGAACTGCATCAACATGAGTCCCAGAAGATGTCAAGTTGAGAGGCCACATATGATGCCTCCTGGAAACTCTTGATCTGCTAAAGGCTTGGCTGCCTGAGTGCTGCACTGGGCTCAGTTATTGGTTTCAAATGGGTTTTAGGCTCCAGGGAAATGGCTATAGACATTACAAGACCACATGTTGGCCAGCCAGGACACAGGCTAATAGTCTCACATCTAATTTTCTAAATTTGTCCCTCCAAACCAAACAGCATGGCAAAGTAGCGTAATGACTTAACAGAAAGTCCCACAAAATGAAGGTGGACATTTGGATCTGTGGAACAGCCATGTGTCCTGAACATCAATCAACTAACAAACATGCAGATATGTCCTCAGGTCTCTTACACACTGTCAAACTGCAATAGCCATGTGCAGCCACACTGAACCAACTTGATTACTGGAGTTTAACACTAGATGGCATGCATGTGCTTTGTACAAACCTTTGTAGTCTTTCTACAGTGCAATATTAAAATAAATAGATTGCTAGTTGTGACTTTGTACATGTGCCTATACACATGGACTGAATGTGACTGGAAAGACAAACCTCACTGCACATCTCATTTCAGTGGATATTTTCAGATATTTTCATAGATTTAATTGGTTTACTTTCTCTTGTTGATATGAAAGCCGGTTGTGAGAGTGCCAGAGTTAAACTGAGCGTTTGCCCTTTGACAGTATGTCTGTTAATGCCAACAAAGATAGACAGTCTTTCGCTGATTTCTCTTCCTCTAATTACCTCTTTTATTGGTTCCATTCAGCTCTAGGCGTCCAAATGCAGGGGCATGTCCACTAATCAATTCTAACTTTATTACTCTGGGAGCCACTTAAATATTTGATGTAATAGAAATGAGGCTTTGGAATTATTTACAGGTAGACAAGAGGTGCACACACATATTCTTGAATAACTTGACTGTCCTCTTTTAAAATACAGGTTCACTGTGCACTTGTTAAAGTGTAACAGAAACATATTTACATAAGGAAACAGCCTTATAGACAGCCTAACGGCCATCAATATTCTCATTACATGCATTACTGCTTGCTAAATCAAAACACAACAAATGTTTAAAAATGAAAATAACATTTGTCTGGGATGGAAAGCCTGTTGGTCTGGTGAGTTATTCCTCTTGTGAGTCAGGGTCCAGGAACATTAAGCAGCGGTGAGAAGCTCAAACTTGTTAAAACAGAGCTAAAAGGTCAGGTCAGAGAGGATCTTATCTGCTGTCAGCAGCAGCGCTTTCAGTACTTGGGCAGTGAGTCCTGTCAGCATGTTGTTTAGCTTGTTGGCCAGTAACAATGTGCACATGATTGAATGATATAAATATATCCAAAAATATATAGCCTTCAAACTCCGAAGGTCATTCAACGACACCTGCTGCTGTTCTGAAGGTATTTCCAGAGTCCTCTGAGACTCTTCTAACCATCTGTCTGGTAAAAAAAGAAGAAGGTTTTCCTGTGCCTTTTTCTCTTGATCCAAACAAAGATGGTAGCTGGAACTTAATCAAAAGTTAAACATTTTTTGTAGGTAACATTGTACATTTCCAAACAATGTTTGCTTGTGTTTTACTAAAAGAGCAAAGACATATATCATTACTGGTAACCTGGATTAGGAAATACAGTCAAAACTGGAGAAATTGGTTAAAAATCAATTACCTTATCATTATGTCACAATGTCTCTTATTTATTTAATGTTGAATACTTTGGCACAGGATAAAAATACCGAACATTATCATAACTTATTGCCAAACTTATTGCTATCAAGAAAATATACTTCTATTGTATCTGCTGCCTTAGTCTTTGAACGAACATGTGATGCATCAAACACATGAAGTATTTAATCAATTGCTCCACTTCCACTCTGTAATAGAAGACGCAGGAAGCCTGCATAATATTACTTTTAATATAAGACTTATTAATAATGCATGATGAACTTTGCATTATATGCCCTCAAACCCAGATCACATAGCGGAAGATGGTTTTATTGCTTGTCTTTGCAAATAAGTCATTTAAACTTTAATCCTCTTGTTGTTTTCTGCAGACACAACTCCACGTATAATGTCATTAGAATTTCACGGTGCTGAGTTTCTAATTACTGCTTTCGTCATTTCTCTATTGTGGCCTTCGTTATTCTTTGCTCGTAGCATTCTTCAGCGATAAGCAACAATGATCCAACTCGTTGACTCACAAAACACAGTTTCTCATTTGACATGGGCACATAGACAATCCACAAAACGTAACGGCAAACACAGAGACACAGATAGGACATAATTTCACACACAGGCAGACAAACATAACATCTGCAGATACATCCATAGACACAAACCAGCACACACACACACACACACACACATAGAACATGCAGGAGGGGTTTCATTTCACCAAACAGTAAATGCAATCACTCTGAAAGATCCTTCCAACAGGGGTTTACTTCTTGCCTTTAAATATTTATTGTCAAGCAGATAAGATGATGGACCCCTGATTCTCTGCCTCTCTGACGCTATCCACGCCGCCTTTGCAGCAACCCAAATTCTCACTTGTGGACCTCTGTGACGGGTCGATGGCAACTCTCATCAGCAGAGATTCGGGATTAACATTAGCCAATCGATGCCTCTGTCAAGTGCAAGTGAGTTTTTGGACAGATCCACTAAACTGCATTGTGTGCCATTCTTACTGGGGACAATAGTGGCCTCGACCTTATAGAAGAGAGCTTGTGAGAGGAGCTCAAAACTAAAGCCAGAGGAAAGTGACAGGCTGACTCATGGGTCCATTAAGCAAGGCACTTCAAAAACTTTCACAGAACTGATACAAGTACCGTGTAGATGGGCTAATTCAACCACATTTCATTGATTCACACTCATTTCATTCATTTTGACTTTGTTAGATCAAGGACCATACATTTGTGTAACACCAGTGAATGAATGAAAGAAAATAGGTGGAGCGAACAATAGCAATAACTGTAGTTATTTCAAGCAAGAATGTTTCGATTTTTGTGAAAGTACAATAAGGAAGATATTTTCTCATACTCTCTGATTTTATTACTTTATGGGTGAATTTCTGCTATTTCTGACATCACCATTTCTGACCAATGCTCTTTCTGCTCAGTTCCTCGTGTCTCTCAGTTGGTGGTCTTTGAATATCATTGCAAAGTTGTCTGTTTCAGACCTACTATTGTGCAACCCACCATACCATGACTTCTAAGATGTCCAGGGAGATTACTACCTGCGTCTAAACTCCAAGCAGATACTGTCTGTAATATCAGCTACATTATCCTCATATGGGCCTATGCACAATGAAGAGGCTTCACATTGATGCAGTCTAATCTGCAACGTTTTTCTCTGTTGATAAATATTGTTACACACCAATTGATCGCTCCTTATGGAACTGGCATTGTCTGTGTTACTAACAGCACTAAAGCTACATGAAGTACTGCCACAACCTCATCTGTTTGTTCTGTTGACTCCTGCCAAAATAAACGTGATGTCATTCACCTGCTGTACAGTAGCCTTGTGTTTTCCTAAAAAATATTGCGATGCCAGACAGTCTCGCCTTCGCCATCATAAAGAACGTTATTCTAAAATGACAAATTGTCAGTAAAGCATCAACAAAAACATGCTAGGATCCAATGACAGTTTCCGCTGACATGACACCACATCTGAAAAACTGAGTGTTTAACATTTTATTGTTGTTATGTATTATATATTATATAATAGATTTTTGGGCAATTTGGATTTTTTACTCCTTTTTTGCATGACTTTTTAATACTTTGAATAATAAAAAGCAACAAAGTGCTGCAAAGTTCAATCATCAGAGAGCAAATTTGATAATGATCAGAAAAATTAAATCAAACTCAACCTATTGTAATACCAACAAATGATATTCCATCCGGTCTCAGCTTAATGCTAACACACCTGTGGTTGCCCCGTCACAGTGTCATGTGTACCAGGTTATGACAAGTAGATTTTAAACTCAACACCAAACACCAAAGAGCCCAACGCATCCCAGACAGCTTATTTTTACCCTGGGATGTCAGAGCTCTGAATGGTCGGTTCAAACGCCGGCTCCTTCACTTCTATTTCTGTACTGACATCACAAGCAAACGCGGCACAGATGTAGCTCTCTCCTGCTGCTCTGAGCGACAGAATAAGGCTAGTACTGAAACAGGCAACAACAACCACGACCAAACACCGAGGCTGAGCTTCAAGCGTGTGTGTGTGTGTGCATGTAGTGGCGGGTTAGTGAGCAAGCCATCTGTCCTGGCCTATTACGTCCATCACAGGAGGGCCTTGCCAGACACACACACAGCCTCATAGATGTTGGGGCTCATAGACAGTGTCAGAAAGGACAGTGCACGACTAATTGTTGACTTTGTTTTCACGCACTGCGTTTTTTTGTTTAATGGCTGTTCTGAGGGGATATTGCATCTTAACATTATCAGCAGGGGAAAGTGGGAACATGGCAAAGGGACGGAGGGAAGGGCAGAGCGGTGGCACACAGAGATGACACGGCAGATGGTTGATTGGAGATTATCACCGTGGGAGGAAACACCAGGAAGTCAATTAGGGGAGGGGACAGTGACGCGCAGACGGTGGAAGGACTAATCAAAATTCCTCATACTTAATCGTGTATTTCAGACATAGAGTTTTAGAGAGTAAAACTTGAGAATTATTATTGCCCACAACCACACACGCTGATGAACACTAAAAAGGACAAACTGAATCATGACGCTGCAATGAAAAAACAAAAATGAAACAATTTATTTATATATTATGATGTTCATTTCCAGACATACTAAGTAGATATTGTTGAACAATTAGGTGCAATTTATTTTGATCGCACGTCCCATCTGAATGAGATTGTGTGTGCGTGTCTCTGTGTAAAGATACATGCGTTTATTAGTTTTATTAGTCTAAACCTGTGGATGTGTGCAGTAAGTTCTGAGAGCAGACTAAATGAACAGTTTGAAGTGCTGATTGTGTCTGAGACCTCTGGGACGTTCTTTAATCAATGATAAAATGACAGGAGTTAGTGTGTGTGTGTGCGTGTGCATGTGCATGTGTGTTTGTGTGTGCGTGTGTGGGGGTGGGGTGGGGGGTGAGGGAAACTGGCGAGAGAAAAACAAGAAAAGAGACAGTTACATGCTGAGATTGAAAGACAAAGATAGAGGCAGAGTGTAAGATGAGTCACACACAAAGCAAACACAAAAGAAGAAAAGATAGCAGCCGGTGAAGCTAGACAGAAATGAAAATAGAGAGCTGACTTGAAAACATCAAAATGGCCTTCAAACTTACTTTTCAACCTCACGTTTTCTCTCCATTTACAATTTTGTCTTTCATCTCATATTTTGTTCTGCTTTGTGTGTCTGTTTAAGTAAAATTCTTGACTCATTGTTTCCCTAAGCCTGTGGGTTTACAGTACAGTATGTGCTATTGTCATTGTGCTGAATCTTGATGACCGTGTTACTGTGTCACTTTGCTTCACTCACCCTGATGTGCTACACAACTCTCAGAACTGCAAAATGCAATCAATGGTTACACTTCAAACACATGGTCATACAACATTAGAACAGCTGATGTCAAGATGCACACACCTGAGCCATTCTTATATACATATAAAAAAACTGAAAAGAGAAATATAATTTAGTTGTAAAAGCTTGATTCTGAAGCAGGTGAATTAGTTTCAATAGGGGGGAAACAGGACCTGCAGAAACAGGACAGTCAATGAATGTGTTAATGTTAAGGGCAGACAAAGAGAGTGAGAGAAGCAGTGAGAGGGAAGGGTTTATGCTAATATATGTCTCAGTGCTGCTACTTGTCCTGGATATGTAAAGCCTGGAGGAGGCAAACCTGAGAGTGAAAACTATGTGTGACCCCTAGAGAAACACTTGCCTGACACTGAGATGATTGACTGCACTGCTGCATGCAAATTTATTTAACTTTTCCATGGTGCAAGGTTCTAATTTAGCTTAGGCCAAATTGCCCCCCAGAAAATACAGGACATAAATGTAGATATTCAATTTAATCAAACAGATGAGAATGAATGTAAATTTAGTATTATGCAGTTATACACAGGTTATAACCTGTAGGGCAGGGGTCGGTAAATAACTCTGGCATCAGGCCAAATTTTTCCAAGTCATTAGATGGCCACAATAAAAGGCCACTCGAAAATGTGCAGTTACACTCTATTGGGGGAGTCCGGGGGCGTCCGGAAACCAGTCTGTATCTAGTGTCACCACCATTTGCCTCACATAGTGCAACACATCTCCTTCGCATTGAGTTGTTCAGGTTGTTGATTGTGGCCTTTGGAATGTTGGTCCACCCATCTTCAATGGCTGTGCGAAGCAGCAGTCAGGCCGAGACCCTGATGAGAACGACGAGCATGCAGATGAGCTTCCCTGAGATGGTTCCTGACAGTTTGTGCAGTTATGCAAACCTGGCTGGTCTCAGATCTTGGAGGCGAAGATGCTGGATGTGGAGGTCCTGGGCTGGTGTGGTTAAATGTGGTCTGCGGTTTTGAGGTCGGCTGGATGTACCGCCAAATTCTCTGAAACGCCTTTGGAGACGGCTTATGGTAGAGAAATTAACATTCACTTCACGGGCAACAGATCTGGTGGACATTCTTACAGTCAGTATGCCAATAGCACGCTCCCTTAAAACTTGTGACATCTGTGGCATTGTGCTGGGTGATGGAACAGCACATTTTTGAGTGGCCTCTTATTGTGGCCAGCCTAAGGCACACCTGTGCAATACCCATGCTGTCTAATCAGTATCTTAATATACCACACCAGGCAAAGATAAAGTTCTCAATAACACAGAATTTGACAGATTTGTGAATAATAATTGAGAGAAATAGGCCTTTTGTGTACATAGAGAAAGTCTTAGATGTTTGAGTTCAGCTCATGATGAATGGGGGCAAAAACAAAGGTGTTGCGTTTATAATTTTGTTCAGTGTACTAATATTTAAACTGCTCCTCATTAGGATACTTTTACATTATTATATCCAGCATTCCAGCATTGTTGTGAGGCCGTATTTGTACAGCAGCACTTTCAGCATGTTAACATGCTGACATTTGCCAATAAGCACTAAACCCAAAGTTTTCCAGGTTTGGCAAATTCTGACCTGATTGTGTAAGATCATATAGTTGATGGATTACCAAAGTTATACAAATCATACTGAAGTGAACATGAATTCATGGCAATCCAAGATATTTCACTCAAAACCATAAATTGTCCACGGTGATCAGATTACTCTCTGATCACTATTGGTATATGTATCAAATGTTATGGCAATCCAACCAATAGCTATTACATTTTTGCATTACTCAAAAATAAACAAAAGATTCGACCTCATCGATATTGTCTAAAATCATGTCTAAAAATGCTGCTTCTGAATAATTTCCCTTTAAAAAAGCCATGACAACAAATGACATCAGTTACAGATCTTATCAAGTATTAAGGGCCGATCTGTTTTTAAGCCTACAATCAAAAGGTATTACGAAATATATATTTTCCCTCCTAGTCAAGATGTGATTGGTTGAGGCTTGACTGATTGAGGCCAGTCTGAGCACTGCTCTTCAGCAACCCTCCCAAGCCTAATTAAGATACTCAGCTGATTACAGACTCGTCTGATTAGGCTGTTAATCATGTCTGCCCAGGGTGAGAGCTTTCACACCAGCTGCAGACGATCTTTGATATCGTTGAACATCACCACATGGATACAAGCTTAATGGAACACATTTTCACTCTTTGAACCCCCTTGATAACATCATCCACAAGTATAGGTGCCGCCTGATGATCCACAAGCAACACAGTCACTACTCGAGCACTTCTGAATTTGTTTTTTCTGCTGTCCCCCACCTCCCACATCTCCCCAGATTGAAAGACAAAGCTGCCAGGCTTCCCTTCTGGCCCTCCTCCTCCCCTCCTTTTATTTCTTCCCGTCTCGCCTGATCTGTCAGCGAGTGTCTCCCAGCCATCACTCTGTCTGACAGACGGACCATCTCTGAGTCGTCAGTCACTCCGCTGCCTCTCTGCAGCCGTCATCTCCAGCCGGCAGGGACACCCCATGCAACACAGCAGTCACGCTGCAAATGAGGAGAGGCCCCCTGTCTCCTGAAACAGGGGAAGCATGAGAAGAATATTTCTCCTGATTAAGTATCCTCCCTTCTCATGTGGTCATTAGCATTGCTATCAGAGCTTGCAAAGTGAATTTTAATAGTCAGGATGAGGTTTGACCTTGAAATTGAAGAGTGTATTTCTGCTTTAATCAGATGTAACACCCTCTGCCCCCTGAACTATAATAGCCAGACTCCTATCTGAAGCAGGAAAATTTATTTTTAATAAAAAAATAACAAATTGTTTTTCAAATTTGATGGCAATATTTAATAAGTTAAAGAGTTAGAGAGCAGACAATAAATACATTTTCAGGGCAGATTGCCTTTGCCTGATCCAAGAGACAAATAAGACTCAAACATTTAGTTCCAACACCTTATTGTGTCATAATTTAATAAGCCATAATTACTCTCAAAGCCAAACCTTAAAAAGGAGAAACGTTCAACTGGTAGAGTCTGATTGACACAGACGAGTTATGCCCAGACACATGTCAATGACTGACGGAGAAAAAAATTGCCTGTTGCTTTGTTGAAAATGAAATTTCCTTTCAGCAAAGATTTTTTCTGACAGAATCGGAAATGAAAGGTTGGTGCAAAAGTGACAGAAGAGGTTGCGCTCTTTGAGAATAGTTTGGAATTCTGAGCAGTTTGTATTCACGTTGTGGAGGTTCGAATAAGCTGTTCCTTGCCATCTCCTGAAATTATTCCTCTTCAAGTATCGTGGGCAGACTTAAATTGTGTTTTATTTGTGTTATACAGGACTCCCTTGTAAAAGAGACTGTGTCTCAATGGGATATTTCCTGTTTAAATAAAGGCTTATATATATAAAAGTGGCTGATGCTCAAAACACCAGAAAGCATGAGAGAGGGGTTTCTATCCAGTTGCCACTTCAGGATGTAGTGGGAGATTCACTCCAGCAAGATTCTGAATTGTGAAAATACACTGTATTCTTGAAAAAAAACCCTTTCTCCTCCCAGCTGAGGTGGACTAAAGTGTGTTAGGGCCTACTCGTTCAGTGGTGGAAAAAAGTATTCAGATCATAGATGTCATTTACACTGGGGACGCTGGGGACATGTCCCCACCACTTTTGAAATGGCTTATTTTGTCCCCACCACTTTTTTGAAGCATGATTTGTTGAAAAATGTTCTGAAATATATCTTACAGTTTAAATAATAAATGAAAATGCCTTCAGAAAGGTTTATTTGCACATTAAGAAAGAATGCAATGCAATTAAAATGTAGAAGAAGCACATGTGCATTGCAAAAAAAAAGTAACTTAAGCTAAAAAAAAAAAATAGCTATTGAATGACCCAAAAACATGCAGTCACCAATCAGTAACTTTAACAACTTCTTGACACAGTTTCTTTTTGTCCAAGTTTTCGGTTCTCTCTCTTTGAACATGACAAAAGAGGAAGGAAGACTAAATCATGCCTGCATATGTGTTGCCTCAGCATGGATGATATTACATGACAAAAGTTGATCTCCCTGAGAAACAGATCTGTAAGCAACACAGAAGAGCTTACCTGCAGTATATTCTATTATATTTATGTATTTTGTGCTTCCTTTTAAATAAATAAAACATTTCCACCAAAAAATGGTGCAGAAACTTTCACCAGTATGCAGGAAATGAAATGATCAAAATTTCGTTTGGCATTGAGAAGTGTCTCTTCACATCTCTAATCTTAGCACCTATGTCCCCGCCACTTTTCAACACAAAGTGACACTCTGGATTCAGATCCTTCACTTAAATGTGCGCTGTTGAGTTTTGTTGTAAACAGAGGTTATGTTTACATTGGCTTCTACACACTTGTAAAAACATTGCTCTATAGAACTACTAGTGGTAGAAAAGTACAACATTTGCCTCTAAAATCTACAGCAAGTCCTTCAACCCCAACAACAACATAGGCTGTTTAAACTAAACTCCAAACACAACTCATATGAGCATATCCTACAATACCGGTGGCATTTGTCCATGCCTCCCAAAACGGCAATTTCAAATTCTGAAACTTCAGGAACCAAACGCTGACCTCCTGGGTGGAAAGTAGCTAAGTTGCTGTCCTTCCACCAAACCACCAGCACAGAGTTGTCATGTTTGCGCTGTATGGCCACTAGAGGTCGCTGCCACAATACATGTAAACATAAATCGCAATTTTGTGTTACATATATGGTTGTTTTTCTGAGAAGGTCAAGCTCAAAATTGAGTAGACCAGAAGAATAAAGCATTGATTGAAAATGCAAGTACCTCAAAATTACACCGACACCTACATCTACTGTACTTCAGTGAATGTAGTTTGTTACATTTCACCACCGATTTCGTATTGAAAAACTAAAATAAATGCAATGAGATTTCTTATCTCCACGTGAATATAAATGTATGAAGTACATCAGAGCTTTGTTAGATCAGTCATGAAATATCAAACGCAAATCAACATTTTGACAGTAAGGCAGTGGGGTGAAAGAGCAACAATCAATGAATTCACTGCAATGAAAGCAAATAAAATTGGTAGTTTAATTCTCCATCAGCTAGCCTTTAATTGGTTGAGAGAGGCCTATAAATAATCAAGTGAGTTTACCGAATATTAACTAAGAGGTGAAGACCCAGAAATCACAAAAAAGGCATTAAACGGATGCTAATAGTAACAGCTGTCTGTGAAGATTCTCAGTCATCCAGGTCACAGTTTTTAACAATAACAGCAAATATTTCTGCAATGTGATCTTGGGTAAATATATGCTGTGCTTCTTGTCATAGGTATCACCAGCAACGAGACAATGAAAAACAGGAGGGTATTTAAAATCAAATCTTTTTTAACCTGGGACAGAAACATACAGATCTTTCTTGAGCAGAACCTGCGTCAGTTCAGTTTGATCAGTATCAAACTGGTTTTCCTGCTTTGCTTTTTCTGTAAGCTATGACACTCATGTTTGTGTCTAGCTGGGATTATAGGCTGCTGGAGTTTGCCAAATAACATCTTTGGCTGTGCCACTGGTGTATCCCTTGGAGGCAACTTCCATTTAGACTGAGGCACTTAGATGAATATGTGAAGTTATACATTTATTTTCCATCATTGCATGACTGGTAGCTGCATGACACTTGAGGAGGTTTGCATGTGTGCGCATATTAAGAGCGTGTGAATGTGTCATGTGGAAATAAACAGAGAACCATTCTCGATATAAATATTCCCACAGGTTATCATGGTTAATAATGTGTGGCTGTCTTTCTGCTTATTTTCTGTTTTGCCCTCTTTGCTCATTTTCTCCCCTCACTTGTTACCCCACTCCCTCCCACCCCAACTGTATATACAGTATATTCACTGTATTTTGATACCAATACAATAGGCTTGTAAAATGAAAATTTAGTTGGAGTGCACACGAAATGCTTATCATTGTAGGGCAACCTCTGTGCATCACTATCCATGTTTTTACTGATGAACCCAAAGCATTTGCAGATGGCTGAAAACGGTTTTATAGAGAGTGATTCTGAGTATATTTTGTTGACTTTTCTCTCTCTTTATGCTGTTTTCTTTATCCCTAATTCCCTCTTGTATCTTAAATTGTTTGTTTTATCTTTCATCAGATGGTAAACAAAGACAATACACTGTTGGTCACTGCTCCAGTTTGTCCTCAGCCAATAAAAGCAGCTCTTCTCACAACAAGCGAACGAGTGAATAAAATAGCCACAAACTCACCAAATACAGATGACAATTGTTTGGTATAGTGCTCTGTTTGAAGTGGCATCAAGTGCAGTTTCCAATCTAAACATTCAACACCGCTGCTCACACAAATGCCCAAAGTGACCTCTGCCTGTGTATCCACGGATGACAATATTTGTGTGTGTATGTGTGTACGCCTGATCTGTTCAATGTTCTGCATATTTCCTAGGATGAGGGTAAGGGTGTGATTAGGGAAGATGAACTGCTGATCAAATTAAGTTGTGTGTATCATGTGCATGCAGGGATGTAAGAGGATGTAAGAAGTAATCATTTTAGCTTATCATACTTTTTATTATATGAAACTTAGAGTAAATAATAATGGTAACATTTACATTAAAATAAGGAACTATCTCAATAAGCCATGTATTATATATGAAACCGTAATTAGCCACACAGATTGTGAGAATCTTCTCTGAAAGCAAACTAATTCCTGTCAGAACAATTACAGCTCTAATTCTGTAACAGAGCATCTTTGTAGCTCTAGTATCCAGCCTGTTTTTGACAAAATGTCAACATTATGGTGTTTATGACCACATACAAGCTGCATGATACCCATAAGTCCACTCATTACAGCCTTGTACAGCCTGCACTTTACATATTTTACATATCATAATGAGATGAGCTTATGTACAGACTACAATTCATCTGACATCTGTCAGAATATGGAGACAATTTAATTACTTGACACACAACATGTTATTGAGATGGTGCCTGATTAAGGATGCAAATCATCGTAAATATACAGTGGAAACCGCTTAGTCATCACGTCTGTCAGGGTCAAACTGATCACTATAAGTGGATGGACATGGATGGATGTATATTTATTACATGGCTATAAACTAATGAAATGGACAGCTTGGCTATTAACTGATTTTTTCCCAAATAACTCTACAAATTAAATTACTACACTGTGTATGATTCAAACACACTGCATAGTAATGCAGCACCATATAAATATATCTTACTGTAGTTCAAATCATAATTACAGCTTGTCAATTGTTGTGGTGTGCCACTAACTGCAGAACATCATACTGGCGATGTAAGTGTTTTGTTGCTTTTGTTGTGAGTGTGCAATGATTCCTCGATTCCTGATTCTGAGTTATCGACAGCTGTCACACACCTTAACCAAGGAGGCGTCCAGCTAGTCTTAACCTAACTGTCCCGACTCACTCACAAGCTGTAACTTTACTCAAACTTGATCACAAACTGCTCATACACATATTATACCATTCAAATATGTTAATACATTATATTATATTAATTATATTATATTGATAATTATATAACAACAACATCTTCAATCGGGAACACCCACTGGAGAACACCACTATAGAGAGCTGAAGTCAAGATTTTATACCAGTCCAGCCTTTGTTCCACTTCTCGCTTCTCTCATTCAGCATTTCTTTAATCTTTTTTACTGAAATAATGCAGTGTATTCCTGGCATTTCATATTCTAACATACGTTCTCCACTGGATAAACTGAAAACTTGATGATTTCAATAAAACAATGTTTACTTTGTGACTGAGCACAGAGAAAAGCACAGCTCCCATGAAAATTTACCAGTGCAACCTTCTCGCATATGTCATTGTAACTAGATTTTGCCCATAACCAAAAACTGCACAAAACTCCTTCTTAGAGTAATTTTTAATAATTTTGTAGCTGTAGTCCGTGCTGTCTGTGTTTGCTCCTCTCTGCCCTGCTGTTAGGGATTACAGTCCTCTGTCACTGTTTGATCCTCAGTCCCTCTCCTCTTGTCAACCACAGTGTTCCATACCCGGCCCTTCGCACTTTATCTGCCTATTCTGTCTGCATTTGGGTCCAGTCCCCATTGCGTCAGCAAGCACGTTGTGACACACTAGCCTCGTTTGACAAGTCATTTAGCCCGCAAAGGTCTAGGGCTTATGGGTAATAGTCTTCATTAAATGCTACTAAAAACAACACTAAATAACAGATGTATTAAGTAAACAACAACGTCAATATAAAAAAACAACCTTGCTTATACACCGTAAGCAAGCCGCATATTGAGAAAAGCTCTGTTCCAAGGCTGTATGTTTAGCAAAACAGACTTGTGGGTAGGGTTTTTCTGTAATGACAGCTATTAAATATCAGCATCTGTCTCCTTGCCATATGCCTCCACAGATCCCAGACCAGCAGCCCTGTGCTGACATTGAGGCCAGCTGTTTCACGGCAGTCTCATGTGATTAAGAACAGAGGACGGATGTTTCCTGTGCCTCACGGGGCCAACACAATACTTAATCATCTCACACCTATCCTCCATTTCATCCTCCTATCCCAGATGCCCAAAGCCAGCCAGAATCAGAAGATCATTTTTATTTCACTGGTTTTCACATTCCATCCATTTTCTCTCGTCCGTCTTTGCCCTATTTCTGTTTCTTTCTTCCCATGTGTCCTTAACTCTCTTTCCATCTTGTTGTCCTCTCTATTTATTACTTATTGACCATCTCTCTGTCACTCTCTGTTTCTCTCACCCGCTCTCGCTCTGTGTTTCAACATGGTATCTATGAAGACAAATGTGACCCAAAGGATACATGGTATCTGTTTTCCAGCCAAAGTCAATCTGCCACCATGTAACGAGGATAGATCCTCACTCAAAAGGACAGAGAGGTGGATAGAGAGATTAGGGAAGAGAGAGAGAGATACTCTGTATCTCAACATAATAAAATGACATTAATATTTTATGCACAATCATTGGTTAAATCAGATCAGCTCAGTCTTTGCAGGAGAGAATTTTATCCATTCATCCAGTCTCTTTAAAGGATAATTCTGGTTTATTATTACAACCTGTGTCTTATTTTCTAAGATTTGGACATATCCATCTGTGATCTCATAAGAGTAATTGGTGATATCTGGAAACATGGCAAAGTCAGGTGGCGTGAGAAATGAGCCGACAGACAAACAGACATGTCATTCAGGACAAAAACATGGGCAGATGGCTCCAAGATATTTCATTTATATTATACTTTGTTTTTCCAATTATGTTGTGGTTGGAATATGAAATTGCTACTTGATGTTTTTGTAAGCGCAGGATTTGGAAGAAAAGGGTTAGAATCCTGGTGTCCGCTTGTGGCTGCGTTAGGCAAGAAAAGCAAAGGTTAGGTCAAGGTTTGCAAAGATCCATGTAAAGATGTGTACAAAAATGAAGCCAAAATACGGGCACTGCCACCTAGCGCTGCTGACGTCATTTGGAGTCTGCACAGTCAGTGAACAGTGTTGGAACCGTGGTACCGAGTCCCCACCCTTACATCCAGCCAATGCAATTGTGTGCACTACCCAGTCATCACATTGGCCAAAGACCCCTTGGTCACTTTTTAATTCTACGAGCAATATATGTCAGGTCAGAGTCCGTGACATAGTTTAAAGAGCGGCAAAGTCCGTGTGGAGAGTTGTTTTTGGATAACAATGGCTAGGTCAAAACTGCATCAAATTTTATCTTTCCCTAAGCTTAACAAAGTGCTGTGAGTGACTAAACATAACCTGTTTAATAAAATTAAACTAGTTGCTACAAGCAGATGTTCCTAATTAAATTGATTTTTTAAAAACAATTGGGGAGAATTACTACAAAACATATTTGCTTTTGCAAATTAGTAGTAGCCTATATAAATGTAATTTCTAGGTGACAAAGCTGGCAAATATGATAGGTCAAACTTGAAGAAGGACGTTTGTCATGTAAACTATGATGTAAGTTTAGAACAGAATAGCTTGGGTAATAATTTAAACCTGCAATAATACATTTAATACATTTACTTGGCCACTTGGGGCAGGGAACACAACGCTAACACATCATCATCACAAAATTATCATTCATTTGGAGTGATGTTTCTGGTCACCTGATGAACGTAACTCTAATATTTACTCTATCTTAGAACTGATTTTGTGTGTGTGTGTGTGTGTGTGTGTGTGTGTGTGTGTGTGTGTGTGTGTGTGTGTGTGTGTGTGTGTGTGTGTGCGAGTGTGTGCGTGTATGTATTCTGTGCATGGCAGGGTAATTCATTCTGTCGTGACAGTAATTCTGAGAGATTGTATTGATTGGTCTTGATGGGGGCTGAGATATCAAGCAGAAGGACACTTGCCTCTGTCTGTCTTTAGGACTCTCTCTCTCTTACACACAGAATTAGACACGTGTCTAGAGACCACATCACTGGATAGGAATAGACAGTAATCACATAGTGAAGTGATTAGACGACAATTTCAGTCTACGAACCATTCTTTGCCTTGCCCTTGTAAAGTCCAACATGTTTTAACGACCGAAAAGGGAATTCATTGGCACCTCACTTCATCACTGCCCTGCAGGAAAATGCCCCTCTTCATTCCCTGGATATGTTCCACTGCAAATGTGGACTAGTTTATGTCAAAATTACTCATTTGGAAAGCTATCTTTCTATGTTCTGACAATTTAGATTCATGGGTCTTCTTCACCTAACATCCACTTAAAAAGAGGAATATATATGAACAAATTTGATATTATGGGTCATCTACTGATAACCGTGATCCTCTGTCATGTCAGTCTGTACTGTCAGCACAACCTCAAAGGCTGAGAGTGACGTCTGACCATGTGGCTTTCCAATAAAACTACATTGCTCAGGTGTTGGTCTGTCTATTGCATCTCTGTTTGCACAGATTGGTTCAGACCTAACATGTTCCACTCCTCATTATTCTGTAATGGCTCTTTAATTGGTCTTTTAATGGAGCTTTTTCTTTGAGGACCTAATTGGTGTTTTGCAGCGTAGCCAGCAGCCCCCTCCTCCTGCCAGTAAGACCGGGGGTCCTTAGGGCGCTCTCAGGTGTCTGAGCTGATTGCCTGCCTGCCTGTTTGCTCTCAATCTGTCAGTGCTGCGGCTATACTGGCAGGAAAGGAAGTGAAATTGCAAGAGAACATTGCGTGTGTGTGTGTGTGTATACCGTCGGCATGGCACGCCATCCTTCAGGCGGCACCACGACAGGAACCATCTGCGAGTCAAAACAGAGGGACTGGTCAGAGCGCAGATGAACACAGCCCACCTCACCTCTCCACCTCTCTTTAATAAGCCTTTTCTTCTCTCAGTCATCCTCCTCTGCATTCATCCAGTTAATACTCTTCTTTGCTACTCTGCCGTTCATCTTCACCTTGATTCTCATTTCCATCCTCCCTCTTTGAGAGCAGTGACTTATCCGGCTCTCCTCCAAAGCCTCCTCTCCTCTCACTGCAAACAGATGAGCCTGTCTACTAAAAATAAATAAAATATTAAGCACACTCTTAACTGAAATCTATTTTTGACTCATACAATGATCCAAATTATATTTTATTTTTGCATTAAATCACTACTCTCTTTATCCCTCCCTTTCCCTCGCTGAAACAGGTGGGTGGATTAACGTAGCATTCCTATTGATTTATTTTACTGAAAAGGCGAACTGCAGTGGGTGTTTTGAAAACCCATTAGAGTTAAATTTATACCACCAGACAACCTTTCTTCACTGTATTCTCTGCCCCTGCAGGGCATGCTGGTTTGACCCCTGGAGTACAAATTAAGAAGAGTCAAGGACCGATGGTCATACAGGTGGAAGACACCAGATTTGGAAATAAACTTTCTGAAAAGTGAGTTGTTGCCAACGTCCATAAAACTGGTGTGTGTTTGTGTTTGTTGGCTTCTTTGGCTCTAGACCAGCTAATTGGGAGGTGATTATCAGCTCGTCAATGTTGAAGTCTGACTGACAGACTTTCTCATCAGGGAGCAATAACTCATTCACACAACGACACACACACAAACAGGTAGTAACAGCAAGCATACAGAGCTTTGTAGTTAAATCAGACAAAACAACGAACATATAAAGAAAAAACAAACATACAAGGCTATACGTAAATTTGCGAGCACATACACACACAAACACACACAAACATTATTCTGCTTACTCCCACCTGCTCTGTTCATGTTCAGCCATGCAGGAAGTAAATGTTTTTCCATGAGCTTAGTTTAATAAGGGTGAGCAGGTTCAACCTTTGCAGAACATGTTGACAGCAGCTGTAGGGTCCAACGTACGCATGATAGACAAACCATGTGGCTTTTAGAAGGACCGTGCACCAGGGAACACCGCAGGGAATTTTCACTGACTTATTTTTGCTGCTGTGACGTTAAGAGTGCGCCACCTAAGACTGTCAGGTGTAGTTTGTGAAAGCGAGGCCCCTATCCAGTAATTTGCAAGCAACTCTAGGGACAGACTAATGGGATAGGGCTGCCAACATGACGCAGAAAAATTCAGACATAACGCATTTTTCGAAGTGGAGTGTCAATGTCTCCATCTCTCAAATGTTTTATTTAGCAGCTGTAGCAATGGGACTGTAAAATTAAAACTGCAATAGTCAATATTTTTATATTAAATTAGATCACATAACTTTGTGTATGTGAAAGGGGTCGCTAGTAGTGACAAACCCACAGAGAGCTGTTCTCTGTTACTGCAGTTCCCTTCTGCTCTACAGAGCTTTATAGATTCCTTTAGCCCAATATTTTGACCTTCTGCTGTGCTGTGTACTGTTTTGGTTCACTCTTACCGATCTCATTGTTTTCTCTCTCTCTCATTTTCAGGAACAGCAGAAAGCTGTATTCAGTGAAAAAGCTTTTACAAATCTACAGTATAAAACCTACCCAGCCCCAAACATCAGACCATGTCCTCTAACCTAAACAACAAAATAGGCCATTTGTCCATGCCTCCCAAAACGACAAAGATAAGCATTTCCCATACCAGTACCGCGTCAGGTAACTGGAACTTAACTATGTAATGTAAGTCACATGACATTAAAATATTAAACCTCTTTATGTGGACTTTCTCACTCTATAAAACAGCAATTCCTAAAGGTAGCATATACAAGAAACGTCTCGGGTTACGTTGGTAACCCTTGTTCCCCGAGAAAGGGGAACGAGACACTGCGTCGGTGACGACACTATGGGAACGCCTTTAGGCGAGGCAGGGCTGAATGTGAATGAAATCACTCCAATCCTATTGGCTTAGGGAGAATGGTAGCATGTGACGGCGTAACCGCATGCATATAAGCACGCCGCACATAGATACGCTAGCTCTTTACTATGAAGCAAGGCACTCCAGGCGGGAGAGGTGCGGCTAACCGACGAAGTGTCTCGCTCCCTTCGGGGAACAAGGGTTACCCACGTAACCCGAGACGCTCCCTTCGAGGGGAACTCGAACCGCGCCGGGTGACGCACACTCATGGGAACGAGATACCCACTATGCCGCGCCGAAGCCCCCGCCTGCCCTAGCGTGCAGGCAACCTGTGGGCACGACTAGAGAGAGAGCACTCTGGTGCCGGGTGCGGAGGGAAGGTCCAGACTTAACCAGATGAAGGTGTGAGGAGTGGCCCAGCCAGCTGCATCACAGACCTCCTGAAGAGATGCTCCAGAGAGGAGAGCCGTGGAGGCTGCCATGCCTCTCGTGGAGTGAGCCCTCACGCCATAGGTGAAGGCAAATTGCGCACCTGATAAGCCAGGGAGATAGTCTGAACGATCCAATTGCTGATCGTGATGTGTGGAAGCCGGGAGCCCAGCCTTGGGGACCCGCAACATACCAGCAATTGGTCTGTCTTCCTCCAATGAGAGGACCTCTGAGTACATGTACTCAATGCTCTGACAGGGCAGAGCAAATGAAGTCTCTCATCTTCCGCCGTCACATGAGGTGGAGGATGAAACGCCTGCAGTACCACGGGACCCATTACGCTGGACTGCACCTTAGGAATGTATCCTGGAAAAGTGTGCAGGATGGCACTCCTATTCCCCGGGCAAACTCCAGGCATTGCGGAGCAACTGATAAGGCCTGGAGGTCCCCACCCTCCTCAGAGAAGTGATAGCGAGGAGAAAAGCCATCTTAAGGGTCAGGTACTTGGCCTCAGCCGACTCAAGGGCTCGGCGGGGCCTCAGCCAGAGCTTCGAAAGCACCACTGCCAGGTCCCAGGTGGGAACTCTAGGGCGAAGTCGCAGGTCTCATCCTTCGGGTCCCACGGAGGAATCGTACGACCAACGGGAGCCTTCCCAAGGACCCATCCCTACAAAGGGTGTGGAAAGCCGATATAGCTGCCACATACACCTTGAGGGTGGATGGGGAAAGGCCCGCAGAGAAGCGGTCCTGCACAAACTCCAGCACCTGGAACCACCGGGCAGGTAACTGGGTCCAGCATGCTCTCTGCACCATGTGGAGAAAACCTTCCATTTGATGCCGCATATCCTCCGTGGTGGATGGGGCCCTGGAGCTAAGGGAGTGTCTCGACTGCTCCTGTCGTTAGGCCCACCTGTAGGTACTGTGCCCCCTCAAGGGCCAGACCCACAGCCGCCACAGGGCGGGCAAGGGTGAAGAACCCGGCCCCCTTCCCGGGACAACAGGTCTCTCCTCAGAGGGACCTGCCATGGTGGACCTTCCAGGAGCTCCAGTAAGTCCGAGAACCACACTCGGGTCGGCCAAAACGGTGCTACTAGCAGTAGTTGAATACCGTCCTGACGGACCCTCTCCAGGATCCCTGGGAGCAGAGCAACTGGGGGAAATGCGCACAGACGTAGCCTCGCCACGAAGTGTATTATGGCGACCGGCCCTAGTGGGGCCGGGGTGTCAGGGAAACCATAGAGGACAGTGTGTAGTCTCTTGAGACGCAAACAAATCCACGCCTATGGGCCTGAACCTTCCGCGACAATGATTCCACCACCTCCGGTGGAGTCTCCATTCCCCGGCCTCAGCCCCTGTCTCGACAGCAAGTCTGCTCCCTGATTCTGAAGTCCCGGAATGAACATCGCTCTGATGGACAGTAGCTTCCGCCGGGACCACAGGAGGATCTGGTGTGCCAGTCTGCAAAGAGGGCGTGAACGCAGACCCCCTGGTGATTCAGATAGGCCACCACTGCTGTATTGCCGACCTGACAAGAACGCTGTGACCCTGGAGTTCGGCAGGAAGCTCCTCAGAGCCCGAACCCTGCCAGCATCTCGAGGCAGTTGATGTGCCATGATGAAAGATGCTCCTGCCAGACCCCGTGCGCCGAAGCGGTCTCCCATGACCGCTTCCACCCAGTAAGGGAAGCGCCTGTCGAAACGATTACACGGGCGACAAGATGCCCCTAACTTGGGTCCCTGGGACAAGAACCAAGGCTTCTTCCACACTGATAGTGCACGAAGACATCTGTGCGTGACACGTATCAGGCGGAACGGATTTCCCTCGGGAGAATCCCTTGGTCTTCAGCCATCACTGCAGGGCCCTCATGTGCAGTAGACCAGAAGGTATTATGCTGGAAGCTGCTGCCATGAGGCCCAATATCCTCTGGAAGTGTTTTCTCGTGATGGCATGGTCCAATTTCACTCTCTTCACAGTAGTCACGATGGACTGGATAATGCGCTGGAGACAGCTGTGCCTGCATCGCTCCTGAGTCCCATACCACCCCTATGAACACAGTTCTTTGGTGGGCACCAACACACTTTTCTTCACGCTGAGCCTCAGCCCTAAACGTTGAAGATGAGCCAGAATCGACATCTCGATGCCGAACCGCCAACTTCCGAGACTGCGCCAGGATTAGCCAGTCGCCGATATAATTGAGCACTCTGACGCTCTGGAGTCTCAGGGGTTAGTGCTGCATCCATGCATTTGGTGAAGGTGCGAGGAGAGAGTGCTAGTCCGGAGGGAAGGACCCGAGACTGGTATGCCACGCCCTGAAGGCGTAACCTTGGGAACTTCCTGTGGGATGTATGGATGGGGATATGGAAGTATGCATCCTTAAGATCTATGGTGACAAACCAGTCCTCGGACCGGATGTGACTCACGATGGCGATAGCATCTTGAACCTGTATCTCCTCAGAGATCGGTTCAGGACCCGCAGATCCAGGATCAGGCACAGGCCTCCGCCCTTTTGGGGACGCTGAAGTAACGGCTGTAACAACCCGACACGCTTTCCAGCGGGGAGACAATCTCCACAGCCCCTTCCTCCAGTAGCGTGCGCATTTCCTGTCCCAGCACCGACAGTTGTTCCGGCGTAACCTCGGTCTGGACCATCCCATTGAACCTGGGGCGGACCTGGAACTGCAGTCCGTATCCCTCGATGACGATGCGCGGGACCCCGGAGATATGTCTGACATGCTCAGTTAGCGGACCAACCCTCGGGTTGGTGGTCGGGCCTCGTGCTGGTCTCGGAAGGTCTCCTGAAGCAAACTGGCAGGAAAGGAACCCCGAGGACCCGCGAGTCTGGGGAGCCAAAACCTTTGGTCGACAGCCGCCTCGGGCCAGCCGAATGGCGAAGGTTCGGTGGTGGTTAGCACGTCCCGAGCGCCTTGGCGGCGGGAAAACTGCTAGTGGCCACTCTGGAGGGGACCTCAGTCGGCCTCCGGGGCTGAAACACAGAGTCAGGACCTCCTTGCTTGGAGGGTGGGTGCGAGGAGCGCCGCCTCGGCCCCAAGCTGCTCGAGGGGGACCGCGAGAAACCACACTCTGCTTGCAAGTCTCGCTAACGGAACCAGCCCCTCGGGCTAGTGGTCGGTATCTTGTGTGATTCCTTGGTGGACCCCTGAAGCGCCAGAACGGCAGGGGAGAGCCACCAAGATCCACGGTGAGTGAGTCTGATGCCACCTGACTGCAGACCCTCGGGCAGGCAGTATAGTGTGGACTCAATGGTGGCAGGTGCGCCCCGAACGCGAAACGGCGGGATAATGTCACCCGCTGCCATGACGGAGGGGACCTAGGTCGGCCATCATGCTCCGCCGCGCTTCTGTGACATCGCCGGGCGGAACCAACCCTCGGGCTGGTAGCCGGTATTCCTAGACGATCTCGATGGTCTCCTGAAGCTGCTGCCAGGAAAAGTCGCCGATGAACTGCAGTCTGGGAGCCGAACTTCTGGTTGACTGCCGCCTCAGGGCCAGCAGAATGGTGAAGGCTAGCGTGTCCCGAAGCCTCAGCGGCGGGAAACAGCGCTAGTCCCAGAGCGCCCTTCTACCAGCGGCATCGTCCCGCAGCCGCTGTCCTTGATCCCCGCCGCTGTCCTCCAGCAGCTGGGGTAGCTGGGCGGAGAATGTTATCCCAAGACTTACATAACTCATTATGCATTTCAGTCTGGAAAAGACAGCATGGGATGGCGAAGTGGTTCCTCAGGAAGCAATCATCCATTTACTACACTGATAATTTTACAGTGTACCGGCATTAAGCTTCCTCACAGCCTGTGGCCAATTAGGGATGAGCTGAGCCACAGTCCGCGCCACCACTTCCAGCAGCTTATCATAGTCGTCAGCGCTCTTCTGATGACGCCGGCCCGACACTCGAAGTCATTCTCCTCCGCCATGACGCTTAAACACATCTAACTCCTCAGAGCTTAGAGTGCATTTGTCTCGCCGAACGGGAAAGCCGAACGGAAATGAGAGTCGGAATCAGCAGATGAAGGCAGAGAAAGGGCATCAGCCGCCTCAAGATCCTTCAGCAGGTCCTGCTACAATCCCCATGACCGGCTGTCGGTCTGCCTCGGCAACCGCGGGCTCTAAGCCACGGGAGAGCGTATCCTGCCGCCCTCTGAGAAGAGTGCCACGCGGGACCTCAGTACCCGCATGAGATAGGCCGCGTAATGACCACAGCCAGCTCCCTCGAGAGCTGCTGTAGCGCGTGGCAGACCTAGTCAAACAACACACAGTTCGTGGAGAATCTCCTACCGTGAGAAGCCTTCTGCAGGAATGCACACATCTGCGGAACTGGTTCGACTCAGAGGACATGCTGCGACTTCCAGGTGAGTATTACAAGCCATTTCTTCTCGGATGTGGGAGCTTTCAGTAACAACATTCGCCAAAGTGCCTGCTGAATAGAAAAAGCTAACGTATCTATGTGCCGGCGTGCTTATATACTGCACGGTTACGCCGTCACATGCTACCGTTCTCCCTAAGCCAATAGGATTGGAGTGATTTCATTCACATTCAGCCCTGCCTCGCCTAAAGGCGTTCCCATAGTGTCGTCACCGACGCAGTTCGAGTTCCCCTCGAAGGGGAACAATAAATATGGGTCGTGATAATGTGCTTGAACAATCGAGCTATATGGTTATCTGGTGAAGACAAGCTGCATCAGACAGGCACAGTTAATAACTAGCTGGTGAACATGCAGTAGCATATAACAGCAAAAGAGATGTTTAGATCCAGAGTTGATGGAGAGAATTAAAAGGAGAGTAAATATTGGACTACCATTTACCATTTATTAGTCAACAACTCCACTCCAAATGAATGCCAATGTTGTTCTGTTATTTCTGTTTATTAGGCGACAAAGTTTCCCACGTCAACTTAAAACATGATTATAAGTGTCAGTTCCACATTTACAGCTTCCCTTCTTACAGTTACAGATATTTTTGGCTGCAGGTCATGTGTGTACTCCAGTATTTACCAGCCTGCAACATTTAACTACAAGCCAAACTGAGAACTCAAAAGTAGGGCAGAGGGAGAAGATTTACTTTTCACAAGTGTCATAAAATGTGTAAAATATGTCAATATCTGTTTGCTAATAAACAATAAATATAAGAACTTTTAATTTATAAATTTTGTTCCGTAAATGATTATCTTATTAAATGCAGTATGCTGTGTGGTCTTCATCTTAATGTATGTCACATCCTTTCGATCTACATTTATAAACTACACACATGCATGCATGCTCACGCACACACACAGACACACACACATACAAATAAATTCACACACTCTGGTCCAGCCAAAGTTGGTAAATTGGCTGTTATCATTAAACTTGCATAATGAAATAAATCCATCCATCCATCATTATCCTGCGTAGCGGGGGGCTGGAGCCTATCCCAGCTGACATTGGGCAAAAGGCAGGGTACACCCTGGACAGGTTGCCAGTCCATTGCAGGGCCACACAACCACTCACACCTAAGGATAATTTAGAGACACCAATTAACCTAGCCTGCATGTCTTTGGATGGTGGGAGGAAGCCAGACAGAGAGAACCCACACGGACACGGGAGAACATGCGAACTCCACACAGAAAGGCCGGGGCAACTGGGGTTTGAACCCACGACCTTCTTGCTGTGAGGTGACAGTGCTAACCACTGCACCACCATGCTGCCCTGCATAATGAAATGAAATTTCAAAAATCACAAATGAAAAGCCGTATGTTTCTGTGTCATTGTGTACTGTCAACAATACTCTGAAGAAATACAGGAAAAGGTCCCAACATGCAAGGGTTTATGGGAGATGGATGATGACACTTTTTTGTTAATAGTTACTTGCAATGTTTTTACTCAGAGAAAGTAAATTACATCTCAGCCTCAGTGAGATCCATGTTTATCCCCTTGCCTTTGGATTGAAATTCTACACTGGCTAAATGTCTTGGACGATATGGAGATTAAAGGATGTCTTGTTATGTCTAGAATTAAGGGCACTGCTACTTCGTGAAGATTGGGGTATGTAATTATCATTAGTGTCATTATGTCCCTTCCTTTCCTCTCTTCCTCCCCTCACAACTCCTGATCTTCCTCCCTCTCCCCTTGGCAAAGTGTAATCATCTGAGTTATCAATCATTGTACATTGCCTAAGGCAAAAAACTGTAATACCTGCAATGACAGAAATGATTCACATCCACAGTTTGCTCATTATATCAACACGGACGCATTGCACTGGCTCAAATATTTATTCCCTGATGCAAAGTTGGCATTTTGATTTAGTACACAAGCTATTTTTCTTAATTTATCTAAACCAGAGTCTATGGTGGGGAATAAATGTTGAAGTGACGACTGCAACAAGTCAGAGTGGTTTGATAATGCACATAAACACTTTGAATATTAACTTCTGTCTTAGGTGGATAATGTTCTTCATTTGAAAGATTGTGAAGAAACACATTTTACAAATATCAATGCTCAAGTTTTTAAGTATATTAAAGTATATAAAAATTGTTTTTAGAATTCCAGCCCTGAAAGCTTACAGATAACTAATTGTTCCCTGGTAAGTCACACAACACATTTGCTTAGTGTCTGAAAAAACATAATATGTACAAGTCACTTCAACGAATCAAACAAAAAGAACTTCAGAATAACTTTTCATACGGTTTAATGTGCTGTATAACATTAATAATAACTAAATGAGTATGCAGAACTGAAATAAAACAGAAAAAGATGTTTTCAAAGATGCTAAACAAAACCACAGAGCTCATCCCAGATGCAAATCTCTAAAAAACCAGCACATTTTTAATGGCAAAGTGAAACTGTATTCCTGTGTGCAATCTAAAGCATATGTTATAGTAGAATATTCATGTACCAACAATATTAGGATGCAAAAGTATCATGCCCTTAGGTGGTGTAATAATCATATTGCTGGTGGGTATGCACCGTTAACAGAGCGCCAGCTTGTGAACATCAACTTGTTAGGCTAAGATCCAGTTCACAGTAACAGTTCTGATATGATTGTTTGATTTCTGAGAGTTTAACAATTTGCCCCACTTACTGTACAACTCATATCTGTTACAAGCTGCAGTGGACAAAAGTATTCAGACCATTTACTTAAACAAGTATTTATCTGGGGGCAGTGGAACTAGCTTTACACATAACTTTGACATGTCTCTACCTTATAAGGCTGTTATTATTGTATTATTATTATATGTTGTAGTTTGCCGAAGTGGTGCTATTTGTTAAGTGTCATCTTTTGAATGTTGATCATATGTTTCGTATAAAAAAATTATCTTCAAAGTCATTAAAAACTAAAGCTGTCAAATAAAAATAAAAAACAGTATTTTACTCTAAACTGTGGCAGAGTACTGTATGTGAGTAAATGTATACTTTGTACAACTAGTAACATAAACATAATCAATACATCTTGGGATGTAAAAGTTAAATTCAATCACTAAATGAAAAATTTTAAATTACAAAAAAATCAAATCACTGGAAAGAAGCAAAACATTGACAGTGTGAAAACCTTTCAGTGTTTTTTGACAATTGACTTTATTACCCAACAAAAGCCAGTCTCTTTTCAGCCTTAAGTATAACTGTGAAGTTTGATTGTGTAAACCAGTCATGATGAATGTAATTTTGCTATAACTGGACTTAAAGATGTGTAGTAGTGCATCTCCATCATATCAAAAACACAACAACTAAAAGAATGTACCAGAAGTTTGTTTGTGGTACGTCACTGTATAAAAAATACCTCTGAAGGCTTCTTGTACATGACCTACTACCCTATTACCTTACTCCACTTAGCTCTGTCACTTTGATCAACACCTCATCTTACGCTGTCAAACTCTGACCTTGGGCATTTTCGATGAGGCTGTTCGTCTGATGGATGCTTGCGAGACACTGATATGGATGTAGGGCTGTTTAATGGGAGGCAGTAGAGGAGTTGTAGTTAACAGGTCAAGGCTTATTTGCTCCTCACCTTTATAACAAATTGATCTGTGTGAGTAAATGTGTGCACACATATAAAGATGCCCCTTTTCACTCAGTCATCATTGCCCTGGATGGCCTATATGACAACAAGTGTCATGACAAAGGGATGAGGAGGGAATTCTCTCATCATACCTTTCCCTCGCCAAGTACTCTTATCTAGGCCCCCTTTGTAGTTTATTTCCCCTTCCCTTCCCAACCAAGCACCTGCTCTGGTTTCCATACTTTTCTTAAAGCATCATACCAATCGTTTAGCATGTTTAGGACCAACTGAATACAAGTTTTATGTTTGAAATTCACCCTTTTTATTTCAATTTTTTAAAATTTTCCTCCAAGTTTGACACACTATAGTTTGTGAATGCAATGCTTTTCCGAATTAAAACCCCACCAAACTCTCTTAAACCTTGTTTCCAGTATCAAAAGGCAGCTGTTGTCAAAAAACAAGCTCCTGATAAACCTACTGTACACTACCTGCACATCACCAAATGGCAGATAGACAACGTCACTTAGTGAATATAGTTAAGCATGCAACAACTAATGAACCAGATGTTTTCCTCAAGAGCTTGGGGAGAAGCAAAGCAAAGATAAAAGGCCAGCAAGTATTCTACTTACACTCCCCAGGTGGCCAGAAACATGACTCCAGATGATTGGTAATTGCGCTCTGTGTCTTCTGGATGTGTAAGAGGACAACTGTTTGCAAACATGTTTGCTGTAACAACTAAGCTGAGATGTGATATTGGCAGTGTATCTCTCATATTTAAGAATTTTAATGTCTGTGCTTTACTGACTAAAATGACAATAGTTTTCCAAACAGCTCTTTCTCACAATCGTATTACCACAACATGACCATCTAAAAATACCAAATAATAACTCCCTATGAAGGTTGACCTATAAAGCTGGTTACAGATCTCTGCAAGTTTGTCATACTGTGCTTGCTTGAACTATAACCACTAACTGCCAAGAAGGTGAATATCAAATATACACAATTTGGTCATTTTAAAATTCCCCACAGGCTTGAACACCTTCCTCCCCCTTTCCCCATCTCTCTCTGTGGTCTCATGCAGTCAGTCATCAGCCCTATGGTGTGCTCCAGGTAGGAGGTCATGTATCTGGACAGGTGGGGAGACCTTGGGGTGCTGTTTCTGGAAGACCCCCCCGTTAGGTTCCCATCTGTCTGACAGTGGGATCGAACTGATCTGTACCATAATCTGTGTGTGCAGAATGCAGAGCAGGGAGCAACATTGAATAAGCTAGGAGCATATCTTTGCTTCCAGGGTCCTATGTTTCCAGTTCATTACTGTAATGAGACCTTTCAAATGGTTTGATCAGATCTTCAATGTATCTTTCCCTGGGTCAATATGTTGAGATCACCCACCCGCTTTATGTCTGTGAAGGTTCTCAATCATCCAGGTCATAGTGATCCAAAGAAGGTTAAGTAAGTTAAGTAAATGTCCAAAAAAGTCTGCGTCATTTCAGCACAGTGGACACCTCCCCTGCACTCAGCTGTTTAGTGACATATTTATTTACATATATTTACATATTTATTTATTTTGTAAATACAAAAGTCTAGGTGACACATTAGGACTCTAAAATCCATCACATAATATACTTTACATTGCTGCGTCTGGGCACACGCAACACAGCCGCAGCAGCAGCGGGTGTCTGTATTGGAGAGAAGCACGTCAAGAGAACTGTTCAATTTAATATTTTAATATGGAAAGATATAGGGTTCCATTCTAGAGACGAACGGCGTGTGTTTGTGCACGTGTGCTTTGTAACTGTGAAGCCCAAGGGCCCATCATAACAGCCTGCACTGGGGCCCATTGTTACTACCTTATGCTACTGGACTTGCTCCAGCCAAAATATATATTTTGTATGTGATCATGGGCAATGCAACTGAAATGACTGGGTTTGGCACGCCATCTTCACAAACCAACACACACACATGAACGCACACACACACACACACACACACACATACACACACACGCACACACACACCTACACACACACTTTTGATATCATATTCACCAATTGAAGTGATACAATTAGGTCAGAGTTTTCCTTAACACTTAGTATTAGTTCACAGTATTTGCACACATGAGTACAAAAAAACACCATCTTCACCAGGCAACCAGAAACTGCTGAGATGTGTCAGCGCATTGCCAGCTGCCTGGCTTTAATCTTTGGCTGCTATTTTCAGGCTACTCATAGCCAAAACATTTACAGTTCTGTCAAATCTTTGAACTCTGAGCCTGATCACACACATGCAAACAAAAATAATGTTTCTACACACGGACAAACATGAATGTGTGTGCTCAACAGTGTGACTGCCCCCTAGAGGTGAAAGAAGTGGGCCTTTCACCAGTGGTAATGCCCACACCAGCTGGGGTGTTGGAGATCTCCAGCCACAATCCGCGCTGAGATCCCCGCTGGGCTGCTGGGTAACAGTAGATGGACAGCTCCCAGGTGTAGCTTTACACCGCTGCATGAATGTGAATAAGGGTGAGCAGCAAGTGTGTCAGTTTTCTCTGCATAAAAAAGATAAAACAGTCTAAACCCAAGTGTCAGCCCCTTGGGGTTGCCTTGCCTGTAGTGGGACTAAATCAAAAGCTCAGAAAATGTTATGACAATCTGCCAATTTGATTAAATACCTTGTGTGCAAAATATTCCCCTCAGGGGGCACATGAATAAAAACTCATGGACAGCCCAAAATATAAAAGGGGCTCATTCCCTGGCAAGCATGAATATGTTTGGTAAACTCCATGGTAAACTATGCTTTAGGTTTGTGTTCAAGTGGGATGTTTTGCATCATTTCTTAAAATAAAAATAAAAATAGGATTCCTTTATTAGTCCATTAAAAAAAAGTCTGTAGTTTAAAAGTCATTAGTTTTGCAGACAGATTGATTGACAGACAAAAAGTATTAAATAAAACATACTAAAAGTGTTAAATCAATCAAATATTAACTCAGGGCTGTCAAATAGTATTGCTTTATCTTACCTCGGTGACCCTTGGACGGAGGGTGATAGTCCACGAATCTCTGCTCTAACATTAACCTGCATTATTCCTCCCTTAAAAACACAAACTGACTGAGCCCAAAGTGACCCCACACCACAGTCCTGAGGCAACACCGGTGGGAGGATACGCACACAAGCTTCACGACTCACACACACACATAGAGTCAAACACAATACGTTTTCTGTAGTCCTTCCCCACAGTGGCTTCACGCAGGGCGATGGAGTGTCAGCCCTGTTTGGTTGCTGTGAACAGAGAACAGGTGCAGCAGTCGACAGATGAGGAGAACTGTCTCCCCTGCCTTCTGAATAAAACACCATCTATCTCCATTTCAAACTTTCTCTGCACTCATTCTCTCCCCCACTCACTATTCTCTAAACAACTGTCACGTTAAAGTCATCGGCTTTGTGAAAAGACATTCAAAATTCTCATTCTTCTCTTGTTTTTGGAGAACTTTTGTCTCTGCTTTGTGCCATTTGTGAACTAATAGTGCAAAATCAGTTAAAACTCAGTCACTTCTTGTCATTTGGTAGGACACTGTTTTACTTTCTTAGAGGGATACACACTGCACAGAAAGAAAATAATAATTTATAATTTTATTTTTGTGACATTTAGCGCCTGCTTAAAGATGAATCGGAAACAGCTGTTAAAGTGTTCAAATTCACTAGGTAGTAATTAATATGTAGCAGCTTGTTCTCATGTGACTTACCGTTGTCTGTTTTGACGTTGATATGATCTTTGATTCAGGTTATTTAAAAATCATTAAGTAATAATAAATCAGCAGTTACTTCCTGATTCACGAGTCAAAGCCCACAAGCATTTGAAAATAACATTGACATCGGCTCCTCATAATGGTAGTGCTCATTTTTCTTCAAAAACAAGTTATGTTTTTAGAACATTTTTAAAGATGCTATAATCACATGTAAAGGGCCTGCACTACTCAGGATTTAGTATTCCTTTTTACAGTGTTGCACAACCCAAAATGAAGAGAGAAAAACGCATCCATCTTTTGCTGCAATGTTTTAATAAGAATGCTTTCAGTTCAGTATAACATCCTAAGTTTTCTTAGAAGAATAGTGCTCCCTTCCCAAAGAATAAGCACAGCAGTTGTAAGCAAACATACATACACATTTCTGCTATGGAATAAGTGAACAATGAATAAATCAAATATGAAATTAACTGGACACATTACTATAATCAATCAAAACATGTTAAGTAACAGTTTCAGTTTGCCTCCTCTGTCATCTCTTTCTATATCTCAGTCTCTTTCAAGATATTTTCACCTATTCCTGAACTTGCATTTTTCCCCTTTATTCTTAATAATAAGGATGATTAATCTTATATTTCATGATTAAACTTTAGAATTTGGATGGGATTGCTACTCTCCACTACAATCCAGCGGGTCAAAGGGAAACACAATTTGTGACTCAGTGGGACCTCCTGACATTGCCTTTTTAAAAAAGAACAATTTCCAGAAATGTATATATTATAGTTACATATGTGAAAGCAGTTTATAGTCAAAGTACTCAATTTTCAGAGGGATATGACATTCAGCCCATTTCACATTGTTTTGACAAAGAAGTGCGCTGTAAGTAGGATATGTAGGTTTTTTTTTGCAGAACATGGGGCAGATTATGGCACTGAGTATTTGCAGGCTATGGGCCAGGTCAGATTGCAGATTATGTTTTCAGATTATGGGACACACTGTCTGACAGATGGGAACCCATAAAGGGAGTCTTCCAGAAACAGCATCGCCCCACCTGTTCTGATACATGACCTACAACCTGGAGCCCACCACAGAGCCAGTGACTGATGGAAGCAGATGGGGGATTTGCATGTTTTAGCCCAATAATAATAAATGGCATTTTGACTTCCTCCGTGCTTTGACTAACATAATTTCTAACTGCATCCATATATAAATTGTTATCGGTTTTCAACAATGAGGCAATTATGGAAAATTAGAAAAAACATTTCTAGTCTGAATTTTCAATAAGAAATGGCCATTGCCAGACAAGTTCTCAGTACATTTTAGATTTCCAGAGGGCCGTTATCAATGGAGTGCAGACATAAATGCCTCTGGATGCAATTGGATAGATCTACGATTAATCAGAGGATTGAAAAGTGTGATGCCCATTAGTGCCCCCCTCCAGTTTTGTCCTCCACTCACACTTTCTCTGACTTTGTCCTCCTGTCTTGTACTGCCACTTACAAGGAGTTCTACAGTGGCTACTGAGTGTGACCCAAAAGCCATGGGGGTCAAAATTGACATCCTTCATACACTGACCCCCATCCCACTAGAGGAATGGAGACATAAGCAGGGATAAAGTACATCTGTCAGCCTCTCGTCGTTGTCCTTTCATACATAACATGATAAAGCAACAACTGTCAACATCAAGATCAGACAACATTCCCCAGTGACAAAGAGAGAACAAAACACACTAACACACACATGTACAGCTAGATAGACACATGATAACACACACTGAAGTGAGGTGAAAATTATCATAAGACTGTTGTGTGGGACAGGACAGAAAAATCCAGCCACAGAATAACAGTCAAAGTCATTTCATCCCAGAGGACAAAACTACATCAATAAAACTATAAAATGTCTCTTCATTGACCTGATTTCTGCCCCGTGTACAAGTATACACACACATTCACCACTGTCTCACACACTGCCAACCACCCACATGTATTTAAAGTCCTCATGCCAACACAAAAAAGTCGGTCATTTGTCAATGCATTTCAGGGTGACCTATGTGACTGTTCCAAAGCTAAATTACATGATTTTTTTTCTGCTCTGTCACCTCTATGGTTGAGGTTTCATAACATTAGGGTAACTAAAACTACTTGGTTAAGGTCAGGGAAATATTGTGGCCATAGTGAAATGTTTAAAAAATTCAAACATTGGCTGGTTGCATGAGACAGAATACAGGATAAGCCCTCTTCTCCAGTGTCAAAGGCATCCACCATCCACCTCTTTACACTTTTTAAAGAGGTTTAATTTTACATAACTTACTGTTTTGGAAGTGAACACAATCATGGCATTACATTTACCCAAAAATATTAGTGCAAATGCAAGTGCAAATCAGTTGCATCTGAACATAACTTGGAGGGACAGGGTTGTACAGGAGTACGTGTCTCACCCTCTGAACATTTTAGAGGCCAACAATGTAAGTGACTGCTGAAAAGCTCTAAGAGGAAACACTCTTAAGAATCTCAGCAAGTGTTGGTTGTTTAAAGTAATATTGAAGTCCAGCAGGGTACAGTGTAGCAGTGAATTCAGCACCTGTGTGAAGGTTTTATTCCCGTTCTGACTTTTAAACTCTTAAGACTGCAAAGCTCTCAGAGAGAGGCTCAGAGTGTGAAAGGGACCTGGTGGCATGGCGGCTTTGTTTGAAATCTGTAATTTCAGCACTGACATTGCATTCTCTTTAGATCCTTGTCCCTTCCTAGTACCTGGAGTTTTAAAAAAACTCCCACAGAGGTACAAGAGAGGCAAAGTGAAACATGTGCACTTACTAAGGGGAAAACAACAGGTCTGGAGGCAAACTACAGAAAGAAACCAGAGTTGCCTAATGTAATCACTGTAACTGAATAACATTAAGTTACTTCCCTTGCTACCAAATGAATAGTAGGCCTAGAGTGTATGCCATTTGAACAATAGACAACTCAATTGGCAAGAAAACATAAATGTGTTGTTTTAAGCATTTGAACACAAGACCAAACCTGTCAATTTTCAACTGAGGACAGTCTCTGTACTTATGTACACACTCAGCACACAAGAATCCGTAAGCATCAACATGTGTGATTGTAATGGATTCATCCAACTCGTACTCACTACCAAGTCGTCACATGTGGACGCATGGTCAAAACCCCTTGTTTTCAGATTGAAGATGCACTGGGGAGCCCATTAACTTCATTGTTCAACACATTAGGAGATGTAATGGTAAAGGTAGGTGTATAATATCTAACAGTGAAGTCAGAGTGAGGAGGTGGGGTGGACGGATAGACAGGTGGATGAAGGGGTGCCCAAGGTGTTGACCAAGCATCCATATGTAACGAGATGGGAGTGAGAATGTGTTGGTTCATACCTATGCTCGCATGATCCTAAGTTAAAGACTTATAAGTAAGGGCTATCTTTGCCATATAAATTGCAAAGGACCCAAGGGAGACAGACAAAAATTTTCTACCCGCAAATTTGAGGGTGTAGGTTTAAAGGGGTATAACATCAGTAGGTGTCCAAGGAAGGTTAAAGAAAATAGCAACTGGACCTGTTGCTATTGACTTTAAAAACACATCATGTCCTGAAATCAGGCCAGCTAAGGCACAGTTTAATACCTTCAAGCACATCCACACAATCCAACAGTTGCTCGGTGGCGACCTGTCCCAGAAATGATAACAGCCTTTAAAACAGAGGGATGGCAGCCACACAAAATGAAAATGAAAATGCACTTTTAGGCTACTCACATATTTGAATGTCATCAGACGAGTCTTGCATTGAGCAAAATCTTTGACAATTTCCTTAGTAAAAAATCCAAAACAATGTTATTTGGGAGCTTTGCAACCCTCTCTTAAACTCCTCTCTCTTGTTGAAACAACTTTTTGAATGGCATGAATGCTAGCTTGCACGTGTGCTCTGCTAGCCTACTTGCCTTCACCCGGTTTCACCTGGCTAAAGTCTTGTTGTCTCGTCACGTGATCAAATTGACACTTAAGGTCGGGCAGCCATACACATATTGCCCAGCAATCATCATTGCATATGTAGATATGTGACACCAAATGTCCTTTCTGTAAAACATCTTAAATATGCCAAAGAAAATAAGAAAATAGTAATTCTGTGGACTCTGTGCAATCCATTTTCTTTATACTTTGCACAATTGAGGGTTTATATACCACATGATCTCATAGATGTGTTAGTGGTAGGAGGAGCGCTGGGAGTCTAGGTTCATTATTACGATGTAAGCAGCAAAGTCATTCTCCTAACCTGGTGGGGATTGCTCATGGGTCCTAGTGTGACTGCACTGTGTGTAATGTCTATACCTACGCCCCAGCAGCAGTCTGACTAAGAAGTTGTTTTTTCTGCAACAACACTAAGGGCAGCTTCATCAACCCTAGCTTCTTTGTCTGTTCTTTTCATTATACCTGGTGTGAGTTCAGCGCAGACAAAACGTAGCAAAATGTTTACGGAAACGGAAACAGTGGTCCCCTGAACACCCTGTTGTAAACGCAAGCGCACTGCATTTTCCTGCCTTTTTAACGCCGTTATGTTTACAAACTTGTGGCAGCTGATTGGGTAATACCTGAGATACGCCCAGCAAACGGGAGCAAACATACCCTGACCCCCTTGCAGAACATTGCGCAACATTCCACGGAAACGTGCCATTCAATCTGAAAACATTGCAAAACGTTTTGAGATTGAACTCGCCCCTGCTGTCACGATGCTAACCCATCCCCTATGGAGAAAGTTGAACACTGGCCAAACACATTCTGGTACCTGCAGTAGTTATTCCATACTGCTGGAACAATAGATTTGTAGTCCTAGTTGTGTAGCTCAGGCCTCTGTGTCTGAGTTGCGTAAGCACATGTGGGTATAGCATGCTAACCTGCTCCTTAATTGATTTTCGTTAACTTTGGTTTGTCTGTAGGAGGAGCTTCCTATTTAAAGGTAAACGCTAGTTTTCACTGAAACAAGTCTGAAATGCTTGTTGGGGTGCACTTCAAATATTTGAAGATTACTCCAGCCTCTATGTTCCCCTTACACTACTGATTTTTTTGGAAACTTGGGGGCAGTGGAAACATATCACATTTTAAGATGATTTGGCAAACTTCTTCTCAAATAGTTTTTATTTTCTTTATTTACTCATTACATTATAGTCATGGAGCTAAATTATCGTTCATTTTGGGTTTTATGTGTATTTGGGTTTTTTTTAGAACATGGTAACTGTGAAATATTACTCTTCGTCAGTCTCACTCTCTAGCCCCCTACCTCACAGCTTCTTTTTTATCTCCTCCTGTTACTCATCAACTCTCACATCCACTTGCCATCCTGTGATCGCCTTGTGATCTCACTTAACTCGTGATCTTGCAAACATAGCCACTGTCCCTGTAGGCCTGCTCTGTGGCAGCTCATCCACACATTACAAATGTGTTTGACCCTCTGTGGAGCATTAGACAACACCCTTTTTTGTATTCCTGTGCCTTTTTTTTTCAACACAAAAGCCATAGCCTTGTTTTGCCCCTGGCTAAAATCCCTTTTGAGGTGTTATTTTGTAAAGGTGCAAGGTTCTGAATTCATTTTATTGATTCTGGGCTATTCTTGAATCCTTACAGCTTGACTGTATGTCTTTTGTTGTTATTGCTGTTATTTTTAGAGGAACTATTTAAATAGATTCAAATACTCAACTTTACTCGCTGAATTGTAGGTTTGTTATATTCAAATATCCATTGGATATTGGATAGATTCCTCAGAAAAATTACAGTCAGAATTGTGATTTCTCAGTTTCCTTTTGTTGCTAATAATAGCTTAACAGTCACACAGTGACAGACACACGGCGGTACAGTAATAGGGAGTTTAATAATGTTAATTAATCATGGCTTTTACACTTAATTATAAATAGATTTTGGAGTGTTAAAAGTGAGTTGTGTTTTCGGTTGAAAGTACAAAGTGAGACTTGAAAGCCAGAACGCTCCACATCTGGGGAAAGTCAGTTGTTAGTAATTAACTGGAGTGAGGATTTTGGCATGTTATACTACTAAAAATAAATCAGGTGATGGAGATGAGCAGTAATTACTGCTACTGCTACCACTAACACCACAATTACTTGTGCTACTGCTACTGTAGTATTGATATCAGTTTTAATACACCCGCTACAACAGCTAGTACAGCACTTAGTGGCAACATCATTTCACAGAACCAATAGTATACATTTAAATTTTTAGTACCACATTAGGTTCATGAAAATGTTTGTGATCTTTCTGTACACCGTCTGAAGTGGGCCGTACACACCGGTACACAGTACTGACACATTTTAATCTTTGGTGTACCATAACCTTTTTTTTCTCCCTAAATAAACTGCATTACTCAGGGGGCACTATGTGACCATCAACTGTTCCTGTTTTCGTCTGCCTGCTTTTCTCTGTCAGCAGCGAGCAGAGCCAAGGGGCCCTATAAGCTCACTAGTAAGTTGCGTAGGGTGTCAAAGCAGGTGTCAACATTTACAACTTCAATCAGAGGATGAGGCAGAACTGTCTTGAAAAGAGAAAAAAAAAACACATTGAGAGTGAACTGCGGGAACAACAATATCAGATAAACTGTATTCTCTCCAAGTTTGATGTCAAATAACAGTAACATTAAGTTGATGTGGTAAAAAACGAAATCTGGGGGAGCCAATTTGAAAGGCGTGATGCAGCTGATAAAATTAATAATATCTCTAATATAGAATTGTTATGCTTAAGTTTGTCAGAATAAGAGATGCTGGATCATCAGCCAGTACCAACACAGACTCAGCTAATATTCACTCATCCTATTCAATGCATATTTTTTGTTTAAATCCTGTTCTGTATAGGTCTACTTTATTAGTAGACTGACAGATAGACTGTTTTAAATGATGGAAGCCTGTTGTGGTAAAAGTGGTGAAACAAAAACACCAAAGTCACAAAATAACACCAACAAACTAACCAGACCAGCAATGACCATGTTCTGTGAGGTAAAATGGAGTCTGATGGCTTTGATGATATAGCACCTGTTTTGGGTTAAACAAAATGGATCTTACTCTGTCGGAATCCTCTCTGTTATGTTGTCTGACCCTTATAATAACAATCTGAGCCTATCAGCGGCAAAAACACGTACTTTAGTGGACATGCTTTGACGGGGTGCAATTGCCTGCAAGGATTATGTTGCAGCCTCAATTCGCTGCCGCTGACTGCAGAGAGCTCACTCAATACTGGACCAATTTCAAAAATTCTTGTCCCAATTAAATGCAAAGACACAAAAACAAGGAAAAAGAGGGTCAATGTTAAAACATTTAGCCTTTAATAAAGTTCTCTCACAGACCCCTGAGTAATTAGCAAAATTAGCATAATTAGCAAAATTATGGCCAGAAAGAAAGAAAAATGTGGCTCTGATAACAATCAGGGTGGATTATCAACACTACCTAAGAGCCAGATGGGGGCTGTCACTGGTACTACATCTGTTAACATCAGGCATTTCTGCAGTTGCAATTCACAGTCCAATGACCACTCTGGACAAATGACAATTAAGTCACTTTCACATTTCCACCATATTTAATAATAACTTTGGACTGAGATTGGAGAAAGGATATTTGAAGTCTTTAGATGCTGAACATGGTTTGAATATAGCAGGCTTTTCACAATTCTCACCACTTAACATGCTTTGAACGTTCTTTACAGGCTTTCTGAACAAATCAAGACTTTTCATGTAACATCAATATCATCTTAATTTAAATCTTCGTGTTTTTAAGAAAATGTAGAAGCTTTATTAATACAAAATTATTTTGCTCAGTGCAGGTGTGACCTGTGGTATAGTAGAACAAATTTTGCTAATGTGTGCATGTGACCATTACGTGGCTGTGTTTGCACATATGGTCACATACGGTTGATTCAAAGATACAGCCAGTCAGTTCGTCCACTTCCTCTTACTCTACCTTGTTAACGTCTTCCTTTTAAGTCTCAAACAAACAGAATAGGAGGAGAGAGATGGATGAGTCATGTTCCCATTACTGCTCTGTTCATTTGTGCCCTGGAGGGGGAAATAGAGAGAGAGAGAGAACTGTAATAGACCACTATAATGTTTCTGGACAGATGAGAGGAGGGTCTGCCCAGAGGAAAAGAACATTATAGAAAGCAGGAGAAACATTTTAAAATTCATACACACTTCATGTACAGTAGATGTGTTCAAGCAGGGGTGTGAATTTATAGTTTTCTTATATTATGATTCTATTAACATCAGTGTGATCTAAATCTCCAGCAGGTGAAAAACTTATTACCCTTTTCTCACATCTCTGATATTGACAAGACAAGACACGACTGGAAGACAGATGAAAGGCTAGGACAACAATTCAAGAGATACTGCCAAACCTTGACTTGACACGTGGCTCTTCAGGGGCCACATACACCATCGCTTTTTATAAAAAAGGAAAGATATGGAAGGTACTTTATGTCAGTCAGTCAACAGAAAAAGAGATAGCGCTTTTAAAGCGTGGGGTGTCAGGGTCAAACTGCTTCAAACAGTTGATTATTTTTAGAGGCAATTATGCAGATATGTTTATCTCCGTTTATAGTAGTTAGATCTGTTGAATAGTTGATTTTCATGGCCTTGTCAAAGCCTAAATTAAAAAACCATGTGAATATAAAGGCATGTTAAAAAGAGACCAAAAGATAATCATCCAAAATAGTTCAAAATGTGTGATTAGCCATCATAAAATTAAGTTGTGTGGATTTGGATACAATGTAGGATTTAGAAAATATGTGTTATAATTATTTTATGACAGATGTATGTAGGTAAAAAAAGGATAAACATATAATATGTACTTTGGTACAACAAATAGCCTAGTAGGTAGTACCTAATAGTTACTTTTGACACTATGGTTCACTTTTAATAATCAGTTGTCTTTTGTTTCTAGTTCTTGCAAGTGACTCACAATGTTATGTAATTACATTAAATTCAATGTTAGTGTCATTGCACAGCAAGTACCGAGACAACAAGCTCTAAAGGAGGTAATGTACAAATAAACGGCAAGGGGTATATATGAATACACTAAGATATATAACATATGGAGTGTGAAATCAATATTCAAAAAGATATCACTGTGGTTTCCAGTTGTCATGTGAATGAATACTCTTTTTTGTCCCACATGATTGTGCTTGCAACACTTTTTTTTCTGAAGTTATTGAAAATGAGAGAGAATTTTTTATCCAACCTGAGCTCGAAACTTTATGTAGAAACAGCCATGAACTCTAACTGAGGCTTAGCTAGCTGTTAGATGGTCAGTAATTATTTCCAAATTGTGAGGCTGCTTGTTAAAACTCAATGTCTCGTTTTCTATTTTTGCATGTGTTAAATAGAGAATATGTGATGTGTGATTTGGAGTTACTTCATGGCACTGTAAACATGCTGAGTAACAAAAGTAATGTGATAAGGAATATTTAAAAAAATAAAAACTCCTGAGTAGTTAGCAAGTAATCCTGCCATAATGGACTTACAGCATCAAGAGATCTCACCCATGAGTTACAGGAATGATGGCAAAAATGAACCTTCTAAAATAAAGTAATAAAAAAACAAACCTCCTCCTCCTTCTTAAACAAAATCTCTTTGTTTCCCAAAGGTCAAAAAACTATGATTAGAAACAGAATTGGAACAGAGATACATCAGCTAAAGGGGATTTATTACAAACAGTTTGTGGATGCGAAAACACACGCACACACACACACATTTTGGTTTAACACCTAAGGCAGGGATTTAAATCCACTCTCTGAAGGTTTAACTTAACCCTAACCCCAATTACTAACCTTAACCTAACAATTAAGACAGAAACCACTTTACATCATGTTGAATGCAGCTGCAGTAAAAATCAAATGGGGATACCAATTTTGTCCCCAATTAGACATACTGTCTCCAGTCAACTGGTCAAAATTACTCCAGAAACCACACACACACATACACACACAGAGCAACAGAAAGGTCCAGGTATATCATGAGAAACCTCCCATGGGCAGGGTTTAGTTTGACTTTCATTTCCTAGCTAGTGCATAGTCCAATTTTTTGTTACTGAGGTTGCAGGGCACAAGAGATGGGAAGGGATGTAGAGCGTGAAGCCATTTAAGTGGGTTTGGGAGTCACACTGACAGTCTACAAACCTCACAGAGATATTCATTACCTCTTCTGCTCCCATCTACACCCCCAAAGAAACTCACTCTGTCGCTGCTGTATATACGGAGGCATGCTTCAGAATACATTTCTCCTGTGAGTTTGATTATTTGACTTGAAAAATAAGCAGTAAAACAAGATACACACTGGCCATAGTCATAAGAGTAGAGTTTTTCAGTGACCTTTATAACTTTTTTTCAGTGACGAATGATGAGATATTATCCAGTAGATTACTTTGAACTTTTACTAACCATGCTTGCAATTTAATCCCTTAAAACTTGGGTCATTAGCTGGGTGGATGGATCAATGCCTTTTTTGTGGGAGGGTGACTGTATTTTAAATCTTTTTAAGTGGATGTTGTTTGGCCCTTATAAGTGATGTGGAAGGGTATTTTTTCTGGCGTTAGGGTTGGATGTAATTAATTTTTTTTCAATATTAGTGCCAATTCTGAATTTCAGTACCTATACCAAAAGTTCCGTTTTTGAAGAAATATACTTCTCATTTAAAGCAGTATACAGAGAAGACAAACCTCTGACATATAAAGCCTGATTTATACTTAAATGTCAAGTTTACTCCTTAGCATATGTCATAAGTTATGCCAGAGACAATTTATAGGAGACATGCCACTCAATCACATCCTCAATACAATTCTATGGGGAACGCCCATAACAGCAAAGATGGCAGTTGCCAAGTATTTATACCAGCCTGTACGCACCCAGAAAATGACATAGGTCGATAGTTGAAGGGCTTATTTTACGTTATGAGTGATCTCCTACCGCCAAGTGACAAAGTGCGTACACCAGGTATATGACATCAGTGTTTGTTTTTTGAAGTATTATTAGCTAGCTAGTGTTAGCAATATTTTTAGTGTTTTTTGGGGTTTTGTAGTGTTTATTTTTATAATTTTAGTTAGCGTTTTTTAGAGTTTCATGTAACCTTAGCTAGCTAGCATTAGCAGGTTTTTTGTAGCATTAGCTACTGTTTGCACTACCATTAGCTAAAATTATAGGTAGCACTAGCTAACTATGTTACTGTTAAAAGCATTGAAAGCCCCCGAAGCCCCTTACCCTACTAACATCACAGGGGTGTGCCTAAACCATGATTGTGTGTGTGTCCGCCTTGGCGGATGTGCGCAGCTGTAAAGTTAACCTTCCTGTTCTTACGCTATATTAAAAACACTCATAGGTCATTTTGGAGACATCAACTATCCACCTATTCTTTTGTTTGTATATGAGGGCATGTTGTTTTGAGGGTCTGTGTCATTCTGCAGTTCCACCACTAAAATGCTAGTTGGTGGTATCCAGCCGAGCTGGCTAACTTCCACTTTAGCCACTTGGTGGGTAAAATGCTTTTTAACACATCTTTAAGATACGTAGCAGCAGTAGAAATCATAGTTAACACAACCAGCTGAAATAATTTTACCGAAATAAAATAGTCTAAAACTGGCAGTTTCTGGTAAGGAGCAACCTGATCAAAGAATAAGTAAACCTTGAAAACCTTGATATCCAGCTTTTGGTACTTGACAGTTTGGTACTCAATACAGGCTACCGACTTGTTACCAGTATTGAGGGTCAAAATGCAGCAAATAAAGAAAGTTATGAGATGAACTGGAAGAAGCATTTTGAAAAAGACCCAGACATACCGACAGTGCATAATGTGATTACGGTGAATTAAAGAGTATTAAATGCTGTGCTGCAATTACTCCCTTACTGTGTGAGTGTTTGCAATAGATGAATACATCAGGCTTTATTTAAACGTAGTGAGGCGGGTGGCTCTTTCATCAGAAATGAAATCAGCATAAATAAATAAGTAAACAAACAAGAACAGCCTGTGGTGATGAGAAGGGCCTGCTCGCTGGATATTAATCGATAGCGGCGGTTTCTTCGATCTGGTGTTGTTTAACAAGAGGAGAACAGCAGCAGGAGATTACTGATTTCAGATGAATCATGCTAAAATTTGTTTGTACATCTATCTGTCTGGTGTTCTGTCTGGTTGGGTTTCAAGTATTGCACACTCGCAATTGCTTCCCCACTTGTTTCATTCACGGTTTGTCTCTTTTTCTGTTTTTTCTTCTCCTTGTTTTCTCGCTTTGCTTTGTTTGACCCATTTGATGGCCTCCTCTTTGTGCTCTTTCTTTTCACGCCTCTTTTCTCTGCCCCGTTGTTGCGGTTATCACAGTGTTGTTGTATCAGGTTAGCGGTCGATGGCATGAGGTGACAGCAGACAGGTAAAGATGAATGGAGTCCTGGCTCGGCTCTGTGGGCTAAGGCGGCACTTTGCACACGGATCACTGGCGGTGCTAATCCAGGCATAAACAGATTCAAAAGCACACAAAGAAAGTAATGAAGCGTGACTGATTGGACAGTGTAGACAGTGTCCCTGTGCATCTGCACACAGACATGCACAAACACATGCAAAAACACACACTAGCGATACCACAAAGTGTCACACATGCAAGCATTAGAGATATAAAAAGTCTGGCAAGTGTGCAGCTCTCCAGTGGGGCATGTGCATGTTCACCTGTCAGTGCTTCACAGAGAACTGACCAACTGTACATCTGTCTCAAGCTCTGCCTTCTCTCCTCCTCTTTTATCTTTTCATTTCCTTTCATTTGCAGTACTCCACTCTTTTTTTCTTTCCTACATTTTTTCCTCCTTTCTGTTATCCTTTCCTTTCCTGTAATTTCTTTTCCTCTCCTTTCATCGTTTCTCCTTTTCTTTTCTTTTTTACTCTTTTCATCCTTTATTTTCTGTTGCCTTCCTTCCCTTTGATCTCCTTTTTTCTCCTCTCCTTCTTTCCTTTATTTCCCCTCATTTGTTTCTCATTTCATTTCTTTTTCCGTATAGCCTTTACCCCGTTCATTGCCTTTACTGTCTCTTTTCTCTTTTCCCCCCATATTCCCTTTTCCCCTCCTCTTTTATCTGTCTCCTTTCCTCATTCCTCTCTTCCTCTCCACCTCTCCTTTCCTTTGTTTTTCTGTTCCCTACTCTCCCCCCTTTCCTATCCTCCTCCGTTCTTTTAATCTCTAAACTTCTCTCTTTGTTTCCCCTTTTTTCTCTCCCTCTCCTAGTCTCTACCCCTCTCCTCTCCTCTCGTCTCTCTCATTACACCCAAACCAGTGAGTCTGGTTTGATCTCTGTCGGATGGTCTGTTGGTGATCTCTCTCCCCAAGCGCTGACAGGTGCAATGGGCTTCACATACTCGACTTGGCGGCCGATGACTCAGGGAGAGTGATCAGAAAGTGCCATGTTCTCTCCTCTGTAAATGAACAGGATTAGATATATGGACAGTGGAAACGAAACAAGCAATTGAATGCAGGTAAAGACAGCCAGACATGTGAGAGAAAGGAAAGTGAATGCGTGCATGCATGTGTGTTAGAGAGAGGGATAACTGTAAAGCCTAACCATTAGAAACAAAGACAAAATAATTTAGTTAATGTCTCTTACAATAAGCCAGCGTTAATTGAAGTTTACTACAAGTTGTGTAGATTAGTTTTCCTACATCTGTTTCTGTCTTTTTTGTTAAAGTACATATAGTTTACAAATGGTATATGCAATAATGCTGCTTTGAGACTGTCCACACTATACACACATACTATAGAACTCACTCTTGATAGATTACTGTGTAACATAAATGGTTAATGAACTGTAAAATTATTGTCTACTCTGTGTTGTTTCAGATTTTTACGAGTCATAGTATTATAAACCATTGTGTAGTGTTTTGACACCTGATAATCTATCACTCAATCCAGCTGTCCCATCAGAGGTCCAACTCCAGACCAGATGTTGCTGTGATGCCCGGTGTTTTTTGTTTGCGGACAGAAAGAGGAAGGAGAAGATGTGATTTACCCATTTCCATATTGTCTAGGCTTTTCAGTGTGGATGGAGATTTTCGTTACAGCAATTTGAAAATACTAGCTTGGGCGCACATTGTTTTGTCATAGCTTTTTATATTTTGTTTGTACCACAAGCCAGAAACTCACTCTGGAGAAATTGGTCTTGCCTCTAAAAGCAGGTACTATCCTCCCTGTCTCTCTCTCTCTCTCTTGCTCTCTCTCTCACACTCACACACACACTGCGGGTTGAAAACTCTATCAGTGTTGTCAGGTGTAGTTTGTGCTGACTCAGATAAGGTACAACCATCTTATCGTCTCCCTTAAAGTGCAAACTTGTCCACCTTCATCTGCTCTTCTCAGCTCTGATCTCTCTCTCTCACACACACACACACACACACACACACACACACACACAACCTTCTACAAGCTTTATTTATCACCTCTTATGTACTGATAGCTCTCATCGCTTTAACATTATCAGCTGGTAAAAGTTGACTTTGTGATGTACTGATCAATAAATATGGGCATTACAGTTTTTTTCGATTACTAAATGACAGTGAGCACAACTGGAGCTACATGTGCAAAACTCTAACTACAGTCTGCACAGCAGCAGTTCATGTGGACCAAACTCTAGTTCGTTTTTCATTGCTTGAACACAGTTTTCAAAACTCTACACACTTATCCCATGACCTTAACCACACTTATCCCATGACCTTAACCACAACCTGCACAACACTGTGGATTTACAGCACTTTGTTCAAATGCTAACACACTGCTGTCAAAACTGTGAACCACACATTCAAAACATAATAGGTTTCAGCCTTTTGCCTTTCAAACACTGCAGATTGCAATTTCAGCTGAAAGGCTAAGAAGGTGTCTTGTTTTGGGCTTGTTAGTGAACACACGCATATACAAATATATATATATATATATATATAAAAGGGCTGAAAGAGGAGCTAGAAAAGATGTGGAAAGTAAGAGCGACAGTGGTGCCAGTGGTAATCGGAGCACTGGGGGCTGTGACCCCCAAACTGGGAGAGTGGCTACAGCAGATTCCAGGTAAAACATCAGAGGTCTCTGTCCAGAAGAGTGCAGTCCTAGGAACAGCTAAGATACTGCGCAGAACCCTCAAACTCCCAGGCCTCTGGTAGAGGACCCGAGCTTGAGGATGACACATACCACCCCACAAGGGGTGAGAGGGGGATTTTATTTTTATATATATATATATATATATAGGTAGACCTCAGAAAGACTAATTTTGGAAATGGAACAAGGAAGACGGATTCGTGGAGGGAGACAAAGAAGACAAAGAGCTCTTATTGCAGATGAAATAAGGGCTACACTTATAGACCATGTCATGCTAATTTTCATTTACCTTAAGAAATTGTTATGTTCTAAAAATTTTAATAAATCATGTGAAAGAATGTCACTCTTGTCTTTAAAGAAAATGAAGTCACTGAAATTGTTCACACTGTAAAGAAGTTTGTATTTTCTGTACTGGTGTTTGATGCTAGTGTTTTTACTCTCAGTGTGTTCTGAGTGACAGTGTGTGTTATCTCAGTGAGGGTTGTGCATAGTGTTTGGCTGCACTGAGCCTGTTTTGAGCCATGTGTTAAGAGTTGTGTTGCTTGGAATGAGCTTTGCAGGTGATGTGAACTGTTTAGCTCAGGTGACTGTTGGTAGTGCAGACTGTAGTTAGAGTTTTGCACATGTAGCTCCAGTTTTGCTCACTGTCGTTTAGCAATCGAAAAAAAACTGTATATAATTAGAAAGTAGAAATCAGTCAGAATGTCCTAAAATGAAGACTAACTTCACTGAATCTACTTTTTGGAGTTTTTTAATTACACTTAGAGTCACTTTTTCATACTACTGTACTAATAGGTTCTGGTCTCATTCTATGTGTTCATTACAACAGGAGTTATTTCCTTTTCTAGAGAAAATCCATTTATGCTGCCCCTTTAGACCCCAAACAAATTGGTAAAAAAACAGTGTTTCCTGAGACACCACGCCCCATGAACTACGAGGCAACTTCATGTTCACAATAGCAGGAGGAGGAATTCCTTGTTAGTTTTTGTTTGTTCTTAAAGATGAATTATGAGTATGTGGAAAGGATCATTTCAGTCACAAATTTTGGATGGACTTGGGCAGATGATGAAATTTCCAAAAGTCATGCCGACTCTTGCGGCCACACTGACATGGCAAGCATGAATTGGGCTTTAGTGCTTTCATTTTCAGCTGGTGAGAAAGACCCTTTGGGTCGTTAGTTGAATTCTGGGCAATTGTCTGATATCATATCTAGGCATAAAAATGTCTGAAAATAGGTTGAATTTGAAGACCATCTTTTAATCTCAGCAGAGCAGTTTAACGCTTTCATGGTTTATATGACAAATCAACACAGTAGGCGAACTGCAGGTTGAGAATGTAAGTGGAAGGTCACAAGTACAGTTTCTGCGGCAGTGAGATGCCCTTGCGTCAGACCCCTGTGGTGAACTGAATGAACAGTGATTCATGAGGAAATCATTTCTTAACTACTGGTTGTGCAATACTTTTATTTTAACAGCTTAGAATAAGTATCCAGCTGTCCTGAGGAAGCGTGTCAAATGCATTGTATAACAGGAAATCAATGTCAAACCCGGAGGCAAAACGTTGTTTCTCAAATGTTTGCGTTGACAATACCCCTGTGTGGCAGCCCGGTAAGACTGAGGTGTTTGTATCTTGAACGGCTGCATTCGTTTCACACAGACAACAATCACACAAATTTCCCCTGCCATTTATTGACAGATGCCTAAAAAACAATATCTATCAAGAATAAGTGTCTCAGTGTTAAGTGTGTGTGTGTGTGTGTGTGTGTGTGTGTGTGTGTGTGTGTGTGTGTGTGTGTGTGTGTGTGTGTGTGTGTGTGTGTGTGTGTGTGTGTGTGTGTCTTTGTGTGCTAACAGATGATGTCTGTGGTCCTGATGAAGGTCGCTGTGTCCCTGTACCGACTGGGATGGAATCATCGTTCCAAATTTCTAATAGTTGCTGCTTCCCCACTGATTTCCTCGGGGATACAAACTGAAATGGACTTTGCTCAACTCAGGGTACGTCGTAGGTCTCCACCCCCTCATTTTCTCTTCTGTTTTAACGGTGCTCTTTTAAATCCCCTTACAACTGAGTGATAAATATGCTTTCGTCTGCAGACAGTTTGTCATTCACACACAAAGTTGTTAAAACGGATGAATGTTTTTCATTGTTTCTTTTGTACTGCTTTTTTTAAGCTGGTAACAGTTCAGCAAGTCCTCATTCTTAAACCTGTAATAACTTGAGGACAGCTGTTTGTGAAGGGGTTGTAACCTCACATAAAAACTGTTTTTTCTTTTACCTCTGACGGTCAGTATGCCTAGTCCTAGCAGCTAACGTGACCCACATGACTATCCTGTGTACCACCGGTATTATGCCAAAGTGTTGATTTTAGCCTGAATAATGTAGTTATACAAAGCAAATGTGGAGTGATGTGTTAATTATAGCTTATAGTGATGCAAGGCAGGGGGACAGACAGCTAACATTAGCCAGATCCGCCACTGTTTGCTTCGTAATGTTGAATTTAGAGTTATTGATACTCAGGTAAACAGCTTCTCCACCGTCTCAGTCACTGTAACTTACATGACCCACATAATATTCAATAATGCAACATAACGGAGCAGGACAACACTGTTATAAAGTGTGGCAGCAATCTCATTTATAATATTCAGTCTAGCACATTTAGATGTGCTGGCATTGCTGAGCCTCTGGTGAAAGATTAATAAATAGTTATTGAAAAGCTGGCAGAACATCTAACGCAGATGTATCACGTCAGTTAATGCAGTCAATGTAAAGTTATCATGGAACCAGCATGGATTACTTAAACGTCAAGCTGATAAAATGTAACGTTGCCTTGGGAGTTTACACGAGTTTCCAGCATGTTGTGTGAAGCCCATGAGCGGATATTGTTTGCTCATGAGGGCACACGTAAGAGTAGATATGTGGTCGCAATCTAAAAACCGCACCGCTAGTGGCAGCTGAAAACCACATAATGCCCCTTTGACACAAGGCATAAATGTTATCACCTTTTTAAGTTGATGGAGCAGCATTAGCATTCATTTGGAGTGCTGTTTCTGGCTGCCTGACTAACATAATACTTGGATTCTCATGGGCATGGCTCTATAACGTCGCGTCTGAGGCCGAGTCTTGTTCCGTCCTCTGAAAGACTTCATACCCCACTGGGAGCATTTCAGAAGCGGAGCATTTTACCTACTTGATATTGTTGACTTGCTCATATTTTGTTGATTTGGTAATTTACCTTGATTTCTGTGCTTCTACCATGGGTAAGTAGGCTAAATAATTAGATGGCTTCCTGCCTGCTTCAATCTGCTCTGTACAGCTTGACGCAGCTTCCTTAAAAAATAGACGCTGCATATTCTCATATTCTCCTTATACTGTAGCTTGGTTTTGGTCTTCACCATCTCCTGATAACAATATCTTGCTCTTTAGCTGCGAAATACTCTACAATGTTCACCAGCTTGTTGCTAACTTTGTCTGCATGCTGTTTGGTGCTCAGAAGGTAGTGTACAGTTGGTTTTTAAAGCCTTTTTGCTGAAAAAAGCTGCCTGCCGCAAAACTGGTCTGATGAGAACGATGAACCAAAAGAGTAAAGATTTGGACCTAAAAACTAGAACACTGAGTTGAAAAATGCTGTAAACCTTCATAGATCTGAGTGGAACTGCAGTCTCAGTGGGTTCATCACCAACTAGACAGGAAAATAAACAAAATAAAAGTTTAAGGCAGGATGATGATGAGTTTTTCAGTGAGTAGAAAGGACAGTCTGTAAACTCTGTTATAACAACTTTCTCCATCTCTAACTGAGAATCTATCATACACTGACTGTTAAAAAAGGGTCATTAACTTTGAAAACCACAAGTCTTCATCTGTAACAACCTAACTAATATCTTTTTCCCTTCTCTTCTCATTTGGTGGTCCTCCTTCAGGATAGCGGAGGGCTGAACCTCATTTTAACAGAGCAGGAAAAGACTCAGAGAGGGGTAACGATCTGGCTGATAATAAGGCTGCTCTTGGCTACTGGGTCAGGAGGGTGGGACTGGTTAATTAGAGTGCTATGGTTTTGGCTTCTGTAGCCTGCAGTGTGTGCGTATGTGTCTGTTGGTGTCTTGTTGGCAGACTGGAAGATGTCTGTTCGCACTCACTCGCACACTGTGATGATACAGCATGTGTGTGTGATGTGTGTGTGTGGCCTGGTTCCTTGGCTTTGCCGTTGGCGGCTCATCGTGGGGTTTTGTTAATTTGCTGAAGTGATCATTGCCAAAACACCCCAGGAGCTGTCACCTTGGAAGGACAAGAGAAGAGGCAACAGTGTGTGCTTTATAGTGTCGTTCACAGGACGTCAGCAGGGCGACACCTGCTAATCACAGCTGCGGCTCTCATGTCATGAGCTACAGCATCTTCTCACTCAGAAATCAAGATCCTCCAAAAAGCTGATTTATTTCTTGTAGCGAGATCTTGTAGAGATCTTGTTGTTCCTCTGCGTTTCTAGTTTGTGGCTGTATCCACAGACTGATGATATATAGGCTGTGTACACACAACCCAGACCTGGATATGCCACACAGAAATTGCTCCCCGAAAAACTCATCGAGAGACTGGTACACCTCAGGATTGGAGCCTCTGGTCTAATGGAGATCTGTGACAGTTTGGAAGGGATGAAAAATCAGGCTGATCAATATGAAGCTGAGGAAAATGCCACGAGGTGCATGACATAGAACCACATCATCATTCTTCAACTCTGTCAAATTACTTATATATTCTGTTAATTTGTTCTCCAAATGATATTGTGTTAAGAAACACATTCGCTGCAGGCAGTATTACATTTTTTGTACCAGACAGAATTCATAGAAGTCCGTCTACTCGCACCTCCAAATCTCACTAATTCACACCTTGTGTCTCGTTTGTTTAATACCGCTTGTTGAAACATTTGACTGATACATTCAACAAATGTTCTGCAACTTAATACATACAGTAAATGAGCAAAGTTTCCTCATCATGTTATGCAAATTAGAGGTATGTAAATTTCTTAGAGATAGGGTTACATCCTTCTGTCATCTGCACTTTTGCTACAGTTTTCAGGAAAATGGAAGAGGAGGTTTACTAAAGAATTAAATGATTAACTGAAGAATAAAACATTTATTTCGTCTGTCTGTTTAATTAAGTCACTTAGCGTCTGTTTTAAATTCCCTGACAACCAAAATTCTCAACTTTACACACAGAAGTGATTATTTACATCAAAGCATTTATTATACATCATTGTCCCGGCTTTTTTGGATAGTGGAAAGGAGAAGAACTTCTCCACGGTGTACATACTCTGGACTCTATCTGCATTGTTCTGCTTATTAGATTTCCCTCTTCCTCGAAAAAACAGATTTGAATCGGAGGCTCGGTCTGGGTCTGGGCTTCCTGAATGGCCGCGCTCATTCCATTCCCTGAGATGGGAGTGATTGTGGGAAGTGAGCCTGAAGATTGCTGAAGTAATTAACGTTCCTGCTGGCTGGCAGATCCAATCGTCTTGTGTCGGATACGGGAGGCACTGCTGCACATACACATTCCTGCACACACGCAGCAGATTCTCAAATTCAAAGTTTAATTGCACACTGTAGTACAATAAAATGTGTCCTCATATGCACAGACAGCTGTCACACTCAGAATGCTGTGCTGCTTTGATGATTTAGTTAATGTGATAATCGAAGTCAAAACAACCAGAGCGGCTGTCATTTACGTCACGTTTGTGCATGTATGTCAGTGAAATTGTAATGATGTTGTTATTTGGTGCTTGTGTATCTCCCTTTAATAAGGCTATCAGTGCAAAATTGCACATTTTCAGCCAGGAAATGAGGACGTGGAATACTTATCCGCACTCATGACAGTTTCTCCTAATATTTTCCTGGTTTTCCTGCAGTTTATATCATACTCTTTTTTTCTAAAACTCAAAAAAAAATATCTACCCTCTCTGCCCTCCTGCTCACCTCCTGCCGGTTCTCCTATCAGCTGTGTTAATATCTTTCCTTTATGCTGCCCTCTTTCTCTTTCGCTCTCCTATCTCTCCCTCTCCTCCTGCCCTCCACCAGCCTTCCCTTTTTCTCTCTATCTCTTCTCAAAGCCACATCATCTCCTTCCCTCCTCCTCTCTTGTAACTCATTCTATCTCTCCTCCTCTGACAATTCTCGGCCATCTCCTTTGGCATCTGTAGTCGCATATACCCTCTACCATTGTGCCAAATATTTCTCTGCTTCTCTTGATTTCTTCCCGCATTTATTTTCTCTTTTTATCTACGCTTCTCGCTCTCTCCTTCCTCCCTCTCACCTATCAGGGAGGGCAGGCCAGCCTTTTGTCTCAAGGTGACTCAGAGCATCTGGAGCTGTTGCCGCGATACATGAAGCAATTTATTCGCAGGCGGGAGGTGTGAGCAGACCGGACTCCGGACAGTGACTACAGACGTTGTGACCGATGACCCTGTCAAGGTTGCTGCTTGTTGTTTATAGCCTATACGTATAAACAGCATATGTGTGTTTAAAATCAATTGGACCACCAGTTTGAGTTTCACTTTTTGACATTTATCTTATTTAAAAATACTTCAAAAACAAGCAGATGCACATGTTCTGTAAAAGAGTTTAATGTCCCTGGTGGAAAATTACGAAATGACGTGTGTCTGTGTGTGTGCGTGAGTGAATAAATGAATAATGTTTTAGCTTCGAGGGTGGTCCTTCTAGACTCTTGTGTCCTCCTGACATGAATATTAAATTCCCATTCTGGTAAAGGCACGTAATTGTCCTTCATCTCTGCATTTGCTTCCCTCGTCCTTCATCTTCGTCTCTAGTTTGAGATGCTTCAAGTAAGTGCATGTTTGTTACTGTGGATGTATGTAAGATAAATATTATTTTACTGGATACATGTTTATATGTGCATATCAGTGTGAGATATCCTGTTAATGTGTCAGTCAGACTCACATCTGTCATCATTTGGCAAGACAGACCCTTCATCAATCATGATGCAGCCTCTACACATATGTACCCTAGACACACGCACATACACATACGCACACTGTTATTTATCCAGGCATTTGGTGACTGCAGTGAATCCTTATCACTGTTATTGAAGTGAAACTACAAGGTTTTCTTTGTATACAGCATATTATCAAAAGTTACAACTGGAAAAACTGGGTTTTGTGAAAAAGCCTAAAGCACGATTGTACAACCCTCTAAATGATCATCTGGTCAAGTGCCACTATTTTGCTGTTAGAAATCAGAAAATGCCTTTCTGTGCAACATTAGAATGCTAACATTTGGTCATAAACAAAGTATTGGACAAATAAAAATTTGGACTTAATGAGGCTGAATGGATTGTCACCAAAGTGACCACAATTCATCCTGCAAGGGACATGAATGTCTGAACCAAATTTCATGGCAATTATTCCCATAGTTGTTGAGACATTTCACTCAAATATCACAAATGTTACCCTCATGGTGATGCTAGAGGAAAGAGGGGAACAAAGTAATTAAGATTCATCTTTTGGGGACCTTGATTGTCTAACATTTGTTAGAAGATAAGATATTTCAGTCTGGACCACAGTGGTATATACACTTAGAGACAGACATTACCACTGGACCACATGCTGCTGATATTGCTAAAAAAACAACATGATTTATAACAAATACAACACATGTGCATGGATTAAAAACTGGCAGTTGCACATGTTAAATGTGACACTTGGACATAGAGCCTGTGTTGGCCTTGTAACTGGGGGTGTTTTCAGTCTGATAGCTGTTGAAAGGAATGACTTGCTATTCTCCCCTTGAGCAGCATGGATAAGCTCTTCTGGATGATTAGTGTGTAATAGAGGGTTGAAATATACAGTTTATAAATGCCAGTTTGAATAGCATCCATTTCCATGTGCCACCTGGATTATGTTTTTCAGTATAACAACGAACATTTACATACAGTATTGTATTGATTGTCTGTGAACACTAAATAATTCTAAACTTACTTCTGGACTGGAATCTAAAACGTTATCCAACATTTTTAGTTTGCAACCATGCATATTTAGTCCCATATTTAGGGTTAGTATATCCAACTGTGGATGGAAATCTTGACAGTGCATGCAACAGTTAAGTCGCTTTTTTAGCCTTGTCTTGCAGGAATTCTGGGAAGTGCAAAAACAAGCTTTATTTCTTTACTTTTTTTACTTATTCATAAACAAAATGCTCAAGACAACCGATACCTTTACCAAAAAACAATAAGTAATTAACAGCTGTGCATGTGTGAATTCATATGTACAGCTTTTGCAGTTCTTACTTATATACAGTATGTATCTTAATAATATTTTATTTTATTTTGTATCACTATACTTTTATTTTATTTGAAGAGAGCCTGCTCAGGTAGTACACCTGACTTTTATAATATACACCAGTACAATGACAATACAGAATTCCATTTTATTAAACATTAAAAATAGATCTTGTTTTATGATGAAAGCCTTCATGTATAATTCTTATGATTGTGTACAGATTGTGCACAAGAGATATTTTTGAGTTTAACATCACATCAATTGACTCTGATAAGCTTGAGTTTGTCATATTTAAATTGTACCTCTCTATAAATAAGGATTAAAAACATTCATCACAGTTTAGTCTTTGTTCCTAACACTAAAAACAGAAATTGCTAATAATGATGACCCATTTAACTTAAAAAGCTTTGTAACGTAGATGGAGACAGCTCCTTCTTAACTTTCCTTCCTTACTATCAGATAGTTGCCGGAAAAAAAGATTAAATCCACCTGTACTTGAGTAAATCCAGGCTTTATATTAGGCTAAAAAATATGTCTTAATTACATAATTACCAAGGCATGCTGAGCCTCTTTGTGCTCTTCAGGGATGAAAAGAAGTCCAATTACCTTGAACTCTAAAAATATGGGATCAGTAGCAGGATTAAATCAATATTGTGGTCCAATCTAAGGTAATGCTCCAGTAACAAAGCACAGAGTAATGGAAAAATCAAAGCACTCATGTGTTTGGACTCTCCAACATTACTCATCTGGCCTCCTGAATGGAGCCTTATCTCATCATGAAAACAGCATAGATAGAAAGTAATTGCTATGGCAACAGGTCACCTTGAGTTAGAGTAGCTTATCATTACCCAAGTTTGCTTTAGGCGAATAATGCTGGAGATTTTAAGACGTGTTACGACCAAACCTCACAAAAAAGTTCAAAAGTTTGACAGTAGATTTGATCCAAAGAATTACTAAATGCCACTTGGTGCAGTCTCTTTTCTGTTGCGTATTTGTGTCAGTCACCAGCTGACATGTGACCCAAACACCAGAAGGATATTCCTCCAGGATGCTGCAGCAGATGACTGACCTCCATATGACAAGATCAGAGGAGGAGGCTTTGATCAGCGACCAGATCGTCTTTTTCATCTCCTGTGCCATGTGTTTCTTTCCTTTCTACCTCCTCTTTTTCCATCCTATGTTTCCACCTTAAAAGAAAAGTTCAACATTGTGGGAAATATGCTTTTTTGTCAAGATTTAGATGTGAAGATCGACAACACTCTGACATCTGTGCTGTAAATATGAAGCCACAGCCAGCAGCTGGGTAGCTTAGCTTAGCATAAAGAAACAAGGGGGAAAAGCTGATTTTGCCCTACCCAAAGATAACAAAATGCATCTACAAGCACCTCGAAAGCTCACCCTGTAACACGTTATATCTTTTGTATTCTGTACCAAAAAAGAGGAATCTGCACCTGGCCACGTGATACCCTCACAACTTGTCATTTTTAAACTTTGGTTTTTGTATGGATTAAACAAGTGTGATATGTTGATTAACAAGTTTTAGAAGTGCTGGTAGGCAGATTTTGTTACCTCCGGACACTGCCGAGCCAGCCCTTTCCTCATTTTCAATCTTGCTAACTAGCTAACTGGCTATCCAGCTGGCCGTACAGAGTACTTACCTTACATGGCAGTGGTATACATTTTCTCATCTAACTGGGTAAGACAATAAATAAAGAGTTTTTCCTAAAATGTTGAACTGGTCCTTTAAAATTACTAAAAGTACCACTACCTTTTACAAAGCAGGCGTGGAGAGAAAGATATAGGCTCTACAAAGAAGAGGCATACATGCATGTTAATCCAAAAAGGCTCTTTAATTGGTCTAAGTGATTAATTACAGGGTGAGGGAGCCAGGTAATATAGATACTAGAATAGCTTTCAATTACCTCATTTAAAATTCATCATTTAACAGTTAGAGGGGATGGGGGAAAGAGGGATGATGAGGGAATATAAAAGAGTGGAAAAGAGAAAGTGATGAAAATCTTAATATAGGCCAACTGATAGAGTTAATACAGTAATAACAAGTATTCCAGTAAATCAGCAACCGCTTTACAAAAAGAAAAACTTGAAATGTGCCAGAAGTGTGATTAGAAAATTTTTAAGAGTGACTATAAATTCCTATCATATGTAGAATACATGAATATGACACTAACCAGTCTCAAATAACACATTTTCTCTATATCGATATAATATTTAGATGCAGAATTTATTTATTGTGAGGCCCTGTGTGATGTGCTGTACTGCAGCCTCATACTGAGACCCAGTGAGGAACAAAAATCCATGGTTTAAGACACCTAGTGCTGGTCAGTGCTGTCCCAATACTTCATCATTTTGCAGATTGTGTTCATATGGACTGCTTTTCACAAAGTCGCTGCTTCCTCTGACTCATCACGAAATGAAGACTTGAAGGGCTTAGCTCCACAAAAACATTATACATCTTTAAAGAAGTTACCTGAAATTCTTTAACAGATGTCTCAAAATGATTATTTCATTCTATAAAACTGCTGCTTTTTATGAATCAAAATGGTATAATATTGAATGTTTTATTTTTGAATAAAACTCATGTGTACATCGCAGCTATCTTGATAAATCTTGCTACAGTGGCTGCTTGTTTTTGGCGGCTGTATTTGAAGAGACAATCCCTCATTCCTCCACTATTTCTCCCCAGCTGTAAACAGTTCATCTACTTGGTGACAACCAAGAAATGTATCCCAACCCTCCACAATATAATATACACAACACACACACAGCATGAAAACTCTGGTTATAGTTTAACCATGCGCCAACACCGTGGACTGCTGTAAATCTTAGTGCACATTAAAGCACAGAAAGCACACAAGCGTTGTCGTAGTAAAGTAGCAAGTGAGAAAAACCTGCCAACTTCAGCTTTCCACCGCTTTCTTGAGGATAGATTGGTAACAGTGCAGTCTTCTTATCTTAGTGTAGCATACATCAAATCCTAAACATCTGTAAAATGTACAGACCCAAACTTCTATTCTTTACCACACAAAGTCACACAGAAAATCCACAATTACTTCAAGTCACAACTTCCCCCCCTTACATTAATCTAACCACTACTCCCTCTCCACAGTCTTTTCTTCTGTTTCTCCACAGTATCCATCTTATCCTACAGTCTGTCCTTTTGGTTTCCCATCAGACCTCGGACTCCAGGCTGGACACCCGTCGCCATGGACGAAGTACGCAGGGGCTCCCTGTAGGTTGGCCCCCTGCTCCCTGACCCAACTGGACCTCTGATCCAGTCTGGGATCCCTGATAGACCCCATAGGCCCCATACACGCTGTCCTGGTATAGAAGAGCCCGCTGGCTTCCACATCTCCCACCACCACAAGCCAGCAGCTGGCACACTGGGCTGGGGCTCGGGTGGTTGCTGGAGGCCTGGTTGTGGTGCTGCAGATCTAGGGGGCCATGGTAGAGTGGTAGTCCAGGGTACGAGTTCAGGTAGTGAGTGTACTGTCTGCTGAGCAAACTGGTGGCTCTCCGTACCATCCCTCTCCCTAACCCTGTCCCATGTCGCACTGCTTCTCCATACGTGGGGAGGTGTGCGGAGTGGGAGTAGCGCAGCCTCTGGCCCTTACGCCCATTGGGCCTCCTCTGGTCCTCCCTTATGTGGAGGTAGGTCTGGTTCCGTGGGAGGCACAGGTTGTTTCGAAGGTGGGCAGGATTGTAGGCCTTTGCAGGTGTGGTCGGTGTAAGAATGCATGGGAAGAGGTCTGGCAAGGTGGAAGGTGACTGGCTGGACAGGGATGACTGGGACTCGTCAAGCTGGCGCATCTGCTCGTTGCCCCAAGTTGCTTTAAGGAAAGAGGGTCGGCGGTGCCTGCGTCTCCCTCTCAGCGTGAGATCCTCCGGGGGCCAAGAGCTGTAGTTCTCTACCCGAGGACACATCACCTCCCCTGAGTAGATGCTGTCAACGCTGGCGGCTGAGATGTGGTTATCTTGGAGGTGGTTGGCTTTGAGCTCACTCAGACAGACAGGACCTTTGTCACTCTTTTCCTGATCCCTGTGTTGTCTCCTCTCTACATCCCCATCTTCACACTGGAAACTCTTGGACCTCCGTTTCCTTCGGGAGAAGCCTGCCTGGACATGCTGGTTTTGAGGCGAGGACACCGGGTGAGAGGCGTAGATGTCAGGTAGTTGGAGATCACTGTAAGGGATGAAGGGAGAGTGAGCATGGGTGTCTACGTAGAGTCTCCCAGTGGTCTGGTAGTGATGCGGGTGCTGATGAGGGAGTGGCTCACCCACAGCCAGGTGGGGGCTGCTGAGGCTGGACACAGGTAGTGGCCGGTCATACAGACATGAAGAAGAGTGAGTCGGAAGCGTGTAGCGCAGTGGCGTGGGCCGGGTCACACCCCTCTGTTGTTTCAGAGGTGGGGTTAGGGAGCGCTGGGGAAGGGAGCAGTGATTCTCTGTAATATAAGCAAATCCTCCTGGTACAGCCTCTGTGGCAACTTGTGGAATGCGAACAGGCAAGCTGCCGCCATGTCGACTCAATTGCTCTATGGTCTTGGTGGCGTTGTCCAGTGAAGTCTCAACGTTGGCAGTGGAGACCAGGTCCTTGGCGGTGCGAAGCATCTTCAGCATGTTTGCTTGAGCATAGTTGGAGGTCAGGTCGGGTTTGGCCAAACCGGAAGAACGCCCAGGGTCCTCCACTCCATTGAAACAACTGTAAATACCCTGAGAGATGAAAGAGAGTGACAAGGAATGAAAAACATAAAGAAAGAATGAAGAGAAAATAAAGAGAAAAGAGAAAGTGGTAAAAGAGGCAGAGGAAAATAGAAGTAGAGTATAAATTACGTAATCATTTGTAATTAAATCAATAGCTAGCCACAAACTATTTAACCTTGAATCAACTTGGTGGTCCTCAGGGGACAATTTCACAGACAGGATTTCAACCAATTTGTGCATCTTAAAGTGACGATCCACCTCCCAACTAATAAAAATCCCACTGGCAGTAAAATAAAATAAAAAACTTTTTTTCATTAATATCTCATTTTATCACTGAGGCAAGACTTAGTCACAAATTCATTATGCATTCTCCCAGGACTCAAAGAAAAACAGTTTAAGCTGAGAGGATTGCCCCAATAAATGCAAGCGGGCACACATACACTTAATGTCCCCCACAGAACAAACAGTCTCTAACTGCATGGACAAACACAGAGCCAAATCCCATGACTGCTCTCTGCTTACAGTTGGCTGAGACATCCTGAAAGAGCCAAATTTAATTTGGCCCTTGGGGCTGCCCCATACGGATTAATGATCAGATAGTCATTTAGCCGTTAATCTGATAAAACCCAGATCCAGGCACAATGGTGTAATTACACGGCAGAGGAGCACGGAGGCTGGAGTCCATAGACATTTCCTTGGCTTTAACTTCAGCCAGAGCTTTTTGCGTCAGTAACCACATTCCCAAACAATGGCATCCTCACACCGGGTAATGATGTAGGCTAATTACAATTTTAGTTTAAAAACTTGAAGCAATCAAAGTTAAATGCTGAGTAAACACAAGAATTTGTGCTGCCTTCCTTTCATTTTATCTCTCCTCTCTCCCCTCCCATCTCATTCTTAATAAGAATGCAGTGCCATTTTAGCTAATATTTTAACAAGGCCCTCCAACGATACCATGTAATTACATGCAAATACACATCCATTGGCACTAATTTATCATCACATAAAACCCACTTCATGTAAAACAGCATATTACACCGAAAACACGACCAACAAACCACTTAAGAGTCAAAATAATCAACCAAGCTGTTACTCAACTAATCCAATTACAGCCAGCCAATCAGTCACTTAACTAAATAATCAATGTAAAAATCAGTGAAGCAACACCCCTACCCCACTTCCTTAAACCAAGCAATCAGCAATTAAACTAGCAGAGCATCCATAAACAACGAGCAACAGGGCTTTCCAAAACAACAACCAATCAATCAACTGACTAATTAGCAAATCTCACCCTACTGATGGCCAACAAGAAGTCAAGTTTCTGAGACTTGTGGAGGGAGTGTCGTAGTTTCCAATAAAGCAGGTGTTCCCAGGCAAAGACAAGCAGGCTGAGGCCCATGGCCACTAGCAGCATATAGAAGACACCCGCCATGTTGTCAATGTCCAGCTTGCTGCTCATCACTTCGTTCTTCTCGTTCTGGCAGATGCCTGACAACCACACCGTCTCCAAGCGCTGGGTGTCTCCTGGAGGGACGGAGGATTATGGGAGAAAGAGGGAGAGTGGAGAAAGAGAGAGTATGACATGATTTGACAGAGTGAAGAAGAAAAACAGATATGATTTCCTACAATAACCTGAACCATTTATGCATTCCCATCTCCATAATTTTAATTGGATTTCAAATGATTATCAGGGTAAAGTCCTGACTATGAGCAGGAGTGTGGGACTTTTACTTCTAAATGAAAGTTGTACACTGCAGATATAAATAACGTTGGGATGTTTGGTGCCAATGCCTTTGCAGTGGCTATAGTTTATGACCTCCGGACATCAGCAGACACTTGGTATCTTTGTGGGTGATGCTCCGCTAGTCTGTACTACAGCCATCTTCATTTATAGCTTCCTTCATGGGCTTTAGACCATTTATAATGTGTCATATGGGAGTTTCAGTTTATGACCTCTCATGTCAACATCCAAGTCATAATTATGACCAATGTATATATGTTATAGTCACGGCATTATTCTTTTTTAAATCCAGTAATGCGCCGAGCCAAAACAGTGAAATCATATCACCCCTCTTGTACTTTCTGACTGCAGTATACTGTACATGCATTTATGGTTTGAGGTTGTAAATGCATTTCAGCATGCCAACAAAGCACCGTTGGAATGAGAAGATTTTACAGTGCTTAAACACTCCATTCCATTAGCTGTCATTACCACAGAAACTACTCCTCCAGGCCCCTGAACAGGTGGCCACCTCTTGAGCTGCCTTCTCCTCAGTGGCCTCCAGGGAGCATGGCCCATTTTTATCACTCAGTTACCGTATGTTGACCACAAACACACTATTCCTTACATCATCATGGAAAGCTCAGAGTGTGTGTATTTGGGGTGCACTCTTAAGATCTCAGAGGAGGGAGGATATTAACTCCACACCGGCGGCTGTCATGGTGAGTGTGTTTGTGTGTATATAGGTAGGAAGGATATGTTTGTGTGTGTGTGTAATGGAGATAATCATATCCCTAACACTCCCTGCTGTTCTGCAGGATATTAACTCTTCCCTGTAAGCCCACTTCCCTGCTGACACAGCACACACTGAACTGGACTGGTGCCACTTCCATGGTTCACATACAGTGTGGCACACTGAGACAGAAATAAACACAGAGAAAACAGAGGAAAGTGTAATAGTTTGTGTGTGTGTGTGTGTGTGTGTGTGTGTGTGTGTGTGTGTGTGTGTGTGTGTGTGCGCTGGCGTGGGTTGTGTACGATATGTAAGGTTTGAATGCCCACCGTCTCCGAGGAACTGCAGCAGCGCCAGGTCAATAGGCCGTTTCCAGCTGGAGTCCTTCTGCAAAGCGATGCCATACCCTGTGGTGGCAAACACTTTTCCACTGCCGATAGTCACCAGCTTGCAGCCCTCATCTTTCCCGGCCATGTAGTTCAAAACAGCAGCGTCGTAGATGAAGGCATCCAGCTTCCTGCACGCAAATAGATCATCTTCGTCTGAGAGAATGTTCAGCTCTTATAAATAAGATATGCATACGGTACATGTTATGATTCTATTTGTTTATATTATAGAATCCTGAAGTAGCAGTGGTTTTACATGTTTTAACCCATTAAATACAAACCAACCAACCACTTTCAAAAGCATACCATAGGTTTTTAGATTATTCCTACACGGCAGGCTTCAATTGCTTCCAGTTTGTTTGAGACAAAGTCAGCTTGCTAAAATGCACACAATGACTACAAGACAACAAAATTATGTTCAACGAGTAATGTTTACCATGTTTATCATGTTCACCATCTTAGTTTAGAGTATTAGCTTGCCAATATTTGCTATTTAGCACAAAACACAAAGAAAAACTGAGAACCATAAATGTTTATCAAAATTTTGTGCTAATCCAGTTCGTGGATGTAGAGATATTTCAATGGATAAGTAAAAAGTGAAAACTTTGACCTGCTGGTGGCATGAGATTAAAATGCCGGAGTCCTTAGGGTTCATCCTCTGGTGGCCATGAATATCTTCACCAAACTGTATGCCAATCAATCAAATAGTTGCTAAGATATTTCAGTCTGGATCAACTGACTGATGTTGCCAGCCTGAAAGTCATACTCATACTGCTAGCATGGCAAAAAAAATACTGTAAAGGTGACATAATATTAACACAGATGAAGAAACTATTCAAGAAAACTTTCTCTTTTCTTGTGCACAAGACAAATTGTAGGCAATGGTCCCAAAATGTGCATAATCACTTCAAGTGTTTTGAGCTTGTTCTTTGTGAAGTGGTTTGAGCTTGATCTTTGTGAAGACTTGATATTTGACAGCACTTTTCTATACAAATTAAGTTGCACTAGACATGATTTTTTCATCTAAAAATACACCCATCATTTCAGCCTAATTCACAAATAGGTGCTACAACACAAAAAGCATAAAAATCTCTGATGTATAATCCAAATTATGATTATCATTATTGTGGTGTCTTATGGCTTCACTGGCATGATAATCTGTTAAATATAACCTAATTGTGTAATATATTTAAATATTCAGTAAAACTGTACCCGGTTTTGAGGCTTTCTAGAGCTTCTTCCACCCCCTTCTGGTTGTACTTCATCATGTGTGTGTGCATGTCAGGGTAGTTGCTGCGGATGTTCCTCTCTGTGCTCCCGTTTGGGACCGTCCCGAAGCGAAAAGGAGGGTAATGCTCATGTGGTTTCTGGAACTGTAGGGAGACAGAGGATGAGAGGAGAGGAGAGGGGGGGAGAAGATAAGAAAAATGAGGAGAAGGAGACAAGAAAATTGAGAGAAGAGCAGAGTTTTGGTAACGAGAAGGGGCGGGAAGGGAGTGATAAGAAAATGGACGGAGAGGAGAGAGACTGAAGGTAGCGAGAGCAGAGTAGGGGGCAATGGTAGAGAGGAGGTGCAGATAGAAAGAAAAAGGCAAGAAATAAAAGAGATGGGATGTGATGAGGAAAGAGGAGGGAAGATGTGACAGAGAAGTGGGGAGGAGACACAATGGAAGAGAGGGGAGGAAGAAGAAATATTAGGAAAAGTAAAAGAGAGAGGGAAGAGATTTAAAGTAGAGAGGGAAATGATTAGTAGAAAGAGATAAAGACAAAGATGTGGGTTGGAGGAAAAGGGGGTAAGAGGAGATTGAAGAGAGAGTTGGGTAAGACAGAAAGGGGAGGAAATGAAAGCAGAGTAAGAAAAGGGAGGGCAGAAAGAAAGAAAGAGGAAAATAAAAGAAGAAAAAGGAGAGCAGTGTAGAAATTAAACAAAAGGGAAAGAAAGAATAGATGAGAAGAGACGATAAAACATTAGAGGAAAGGAGAAAAGAAAGAGGAGACAGTAAATGTAAAGGAAAGGAAAAAGAAACAGAGGAATCGAAATATATGTGAAAAGAGGGGAAAAAGGGGACCAGAATTAAGAAAGGGTGGAAAGTAATAATGAGGACGAGGGACTACTCAGTTAAATGAAATCCCTTTTAGAGTCATTCCATTTTTTCCCAAGAATGACTTCATCAGCAGCCAAACTCAACACTGTATAAATGGACAGTATTTGAATAAATCTAACCTAAATCCCAATCCAGTTCAATCCGGCCCGATCGAAGTTCACATTTCATGAGCTGACGTATTAATGCAGGATGAAGCAGAAATACGTCTGTTAGAGCTCAATTAGACTGTAAACAGGAAAGATCTATTCATATTGGTTACAGCATTGACCTTTTGAGCCGAGCGCAAATGAATGGGCCCATCACAATGAGAGCGTGTGAGCGAGTATGTGTGTTAATGTAATAACTATTCAGCTGAAACTGCAAAGGATTCAGTGAGACGATGCAAGTCAAAATCCTCAGTTAATTGGCACTCTTCCAATTAATTAATGCCAATTAATTGTAGAGTTTATAGCGGACAGTACACAGTAATCAACATTGCCATGTAAATGTGCTGGATTCCACCTGTATCCAGGACAAAACTAAAACTTAGAGTAAGCTGGAGGGTCTGAACATACAAAAACGTGTCTTTGTCTGTGTTGTTTATTATTAAACATATATGAAGAATTCAATTTTGATTAATAAATAAATAATGAATGAACATTGGATCAGGTTCTGACTATCCTCAGGTCCCTTAAAGAATCAGATCTCCATTTGACACAAATGATGTATGCTCGTCAGGTTTGGGGTAGGTTTTGGTCAGTTATGTTAGACAGGGTCAGGAAGCTGGAAAGTATAGCGAGACAGACTAACGCGTCATTGATTTTCATCTTTTTCATGGCATTTATTGACAATGAGAAGAATACAGACTAGCACCTAAACCCGCCTAATCCTCGGTCGTGTGGGATCTTAAATTGAAGGGGCAGCTGAGATTGTGCTGTGTAGGGTAATTTCTATTCGTCCCTTATGTTGTGGGACATAATACATCTGCATAAAGTTAATATAATATAGTCAGTTAATTCAACCATAGATCATTGAGGTGGCTCGGACTGATCCTTGCTGGGGAGTTGTTTTCGCTTAAGAAAGAAATGCTTTCTTGTAAAGCTCCCCTGAGGCCCTGTTTTCAGGTGTGTGTGTGTGTGTGTGTTTGTGTGGTAGAGAAAGTGCGTAGGTGCTGTTTTCTTAGGTGGATTGACTGTTTATAATCATTTGACATTTCTTGATCTTGTTTTAACAGCTTGAGAAAGACGAGACATGGAGACGGCACAGGGGTAATATTGATGGACGAAATACTGACAGGACAAGTCAAGACTCAGACACCATCTGTATTGACAGAAGGCAGTAATTGATTAGTCACTCATGCCACTGTGCTCCCCACTGATAGGAAAAGGACAGAGACATTCACAACAAAGTCCTTTTACTTGACTTCATCTTAAAGGCTTTCGGTGAGTCTTTTGTATCTCTTTCGTTCATGGTATATTAGTCGAAGCAGAGTGATGAACAGAGAAAAGAGGAGATGATGTGGCATGAGCTGGATTTAAACACAAAAACAAAGAGGTGGTTTGCTCCATATCTCATGGCTCCACAAAGCAGCCTGCTCTCTGTATGTCTGAGAGGACTTTCAATAACTGTCCTGCCTCATAATTACTCTGAGGTTATTATTGCAAGTGAAACTTTTTTATTCAGTCTCTTACCTTCTTGTCAGAGAGCCCGGACACTGTGTCAATATATTGTTCCTGGATCATGAAGGCAGCCAGGTTGGCAGTGTAAGAGGCCAGGAAGATGACAGCAAAGAAGGCCCAGACCAGAACCATGATCTTACTAGTTGTTCCTTTAGGGTTTTCAATGGGAACCGAGTTGTTAAAAACAATGCCCCACAACAGCCACACTGATTTCCCAATGGTGAAGGTCGGACCACCGGGAGCTGAGGAAACAGAGGGAGGAGAGAGTCAGAGAGACTGTTTTCACATCACAAAGCCCCGTGTTCAATACACAAACATCTTTAGCCGAGAGTGAGAAAAGATTGTGGTTCACCTGAATTCCAAGAATCACGTCCAACTAGAATTGCCGCCCCGCAGTTTTATGCATCAGCCAACTAGTCAAGTTATACTGTTTATATATATAATAACATAATGTATCTAGTGAATACTTGAAAGGAATTGATAAAAAGGGATGAAGTGTATTTTGGCTAAATGGAAGTTATGACTATATTGATCATGTGAATCCAAGGAACAAACAGTGTTGAACTGATTAATTAAGGGTTATCATAGATGTATTGGCTAAACATGTATGTATACATGTATTTACTTACTATTTACTCGCAATGACCTTTGAAATTTAAATCAAAAGCATGACCAACTTTTGAAAAACTGGTGAGTACTTCATAGCACCTTCCTAAAGTGCTTTTACGTTCACCCATACTAACATGCAAACTGCTCATCAGAACAGTAATTAACATTCTTACACATTCATGCACCAATTTAGGGCAACCAGCAATATGGGGTTCAGTACCTTGCCAAGGACACTTCAACATGCAGACTGGAGGAGATGGGGAATCGAACCACCACGCTTCCGATTAGCAGGCAACCCACTTTACCTCCTGAGCCAGAGCCACCCTAATCTCCCCTTCTGTTCTTGAGTTGTGGTTTTGAATTATGGCCAAAAAAGTGTTTTTCCAGGACATTATGATGTCACAGTGAAGCTGACCTTTTACAAAATCTAATCAGTTCATCCTTGTGTCCAAGTGGATGTTTGTGCCAGAACAAATAAAACATGAGCTTGCTGATTTGTCTGGTTCTTAGACTAAAATTGTAGTAGAAAGAAATATAACCTAAACCTATCTTCATGGCTAGATTCCTCTAGAGGTAAGTGAGAAAACGTTTTTTGTAATTTGTGTGAAACGGCCCTTTAAGTGTTTCATATTTGTTTCTACACGTTCTCTCATCAAACAAAATATGTCAGTATTCATGAGCCATCTCATGCCCTTCTGCAAACTTCCAAACAACAGAACAATTTCACAGCCTCAGTCCGTTTCCATCGCTCTCTGCCACCATTGCTCATGTGCCGCAACAGAGGGTGCCACCGCCATCAATCACACTTCGATTAGCGCAGCGACAAATGCTAATTAAAACAGGAAAATGACCTTTCGGACCTGGAGACGGGGCACGCTTTGTCAGCGCTGCATTATGGGATTGATTAGCCCTCTCCCCAAAATTCTGTTGAGGATCTCTTAAACGTTGCAGAACGTGCACGGGGCTAGATTTAGCGCCATGCACACAAGCTTACTGTGAAATGCTTTCTAAGATGTAAATTAAGTATATTTCATGGATCATTTTTTTATTTCACAGCTTCTGGCTATTTTCTGTTATATATATAATTTATTTAATATATATAAATATTACATATTTTTTCTATAATATTTAAATATATTATATGCATAATATACTCAGAAAACAGCAGGTATTGCAAATAGTGAGATTAACAAAATGTATGTGGGGATCTGTGGGATAAATATGGGCTTTACTGGAGTTTTTCTCCTGCTTACCTCTGCAGTGATGACGCTTAAGTGATCATTCACTCCTATAACATCCACTGTACTCATGAAGAATAAATTCTACCAGTAAAAGTGAAACAAAGAGGCGGAAAACTCACTTTTGGCGCTGACCAGACTGCGGTTGTAACCGACTGGACTGAAGTATTCGAACACAAAAACTGTCACCGCCACCACGGTCAGGCACATCACAAACATCATGACCCAAACTGCTGGGCTGTAGGGCTCTGGAGGAGGAGGAGGAGCAGGAGGAGGAGGAGGAGGAGGGAAGGAACAAACATAAGGGATTAAAGTAAGTCTCTTTTTTGTACTTCCTGTTTCTAAACCCCAGCCTGCGATGGGGTCACCATATGTGGTAGGAGGATAGCTGATGAGAAAACGAGAAGAGAGAAATACACTGTTCAGGATTTTGTGCTGAATTTTGTTGTTTGGGGTTTGGAAAAGGGATTTAGGTGTGTGTGCAGTACGTAAGGGGATTTAGTTGTAGGCTACAGTTATCGGCGGGATAAAAGCTTAATGGGAAGTTTCCTGAAGCGTGTGCAGAGACAAAACTTGGATAAGTAGGCCATCCTTGGAAAAAGTGGTGAGAAAGAATGTGGCAGCAACATGGCTGACACATAATGTAAATCACATTCTAGGATAATGGATGTTATGACCGGTTTGCGCAATCAAATCAAAATGGATGTAGAAGAAGCAGTTGTTTTTTTCTTACCAAGAAAGGCAGATGGGGAAACTGTCCCATTGCTGCGGGCTACCATGACGCTGATGCCTGTCTCAACAAATGGCACGGAGAAGTCAATGATTTCCGAACGCTCCTCATTGATAGTGAGCGAGCCAATGGCCATGTCAGCTCGTCTATACACAACCTGCGAGAAGACATAAACAATAAATAAAGCACTGTAGAGGCACAGTGAGGCATTGCTGCCAGTGGTCAGCAGTGTAAAAACATCCTTTCCTGTATTTAATCTGCATTTGTACCAAACTATTTTTAGTTACTGTGTAATTCTGTAAAACAGACCTGAATGGGTATATTTTATCACAGCAAAACCTGTTTCCCACTGTCCCAAAGGACAGGCTGCCAAACTCATTTTTGGGAGCAAATTCTGAATTTCATGAGCAATGATTTTATAAACATGGAAGCCACAGTGCAGCAGACACTTTGTGCTCTACAGTAAGGCATGAATCGTATAATGGCTGTCTGCAGATAAGAGAATGCTGCATCTCAGGAGTGCTTATATCCAAACTTGCTTTTCTGAAAAACAGGATTTTTGGAGAGAGACATCTGTTTTTTAAATGTAGCACACACACTCACACACACACATATAGATACAGACCCAGAGCAAAGTGCCTGCAGGCACAGAAACACAAGCAAGAACGCTCTCTTGAGGAACACCTGTTCAGTGCGTTTTACTGTCAGATGCAGCTGTGTTTGATGTGGCTTGATGTGCGGGAGAAAAGTATTAACTCCATATGTATATGCATGGCCTCACACCACTGACCTAGATAAAAAAAACATCAAAGAAACTCTATCTGCCATGCAATGCTAGTGTCACTTAAGACACAGTGCATCATTACTACTGTCAACAAACTATGCTGGAGTGCAGAGGCGGGGAGTCACTGCGTACATCTACTCAAGAACTGTGTTTCTGTACAGGTTTGAGTTACTTGCACCACTACATCTGACAGCTGCACACATTTGTTAATGGAGAAAAAACCTTGTAACAGCAACATTTTCAGGAACTCAAACAGAAAAGCAGCCTTGTTTCAGCTACATAACACAGTGCATTTTAGCCAATATTTAAATAATTTTAGATTGCTCAGTTAGTAAGAGGCGTGTAATATTTTCAACTGGTCTGAATGCACAAAACAAATTCCCAAACTGGTTTTCACGCTTAATCCGTGATTTAAAGATAATATAAAGATTCGAAAGCTGGTCTTTCTTGGTGAAGTTAAACTGATACTAAAAGATCTGGCAGCAGTTGTATCTTATTTAAGTTTCATACAGAAGATGCTTTAGGTGCACTTACATCAACACATTTATTTTGTCATGTTCTGAAACTGCACTTATCAATGTTAATATATTGACAATGAGTAAAATGACAATGAGTAAACTAAAGGGGGTCACCACAGATAATTATCACCCAACTCTGTACTTCCTCTCAAATCAGTGGAGCACTTTGGCATCTTTGAGCTCGCTGTTTCTGTGTTATGGCTTTCAGGCTTTACTGTTTTTGTTCACTCTCACCACTTTCATCAGCCTCATTTCCAGCTGCAGCCCACAGCTGTTTTCAAAGCTCTGATTAACCCACTGTTGGCACCCTACCAGTCCAGCACTAAACAACAGACAAACAAAGTTATCAAGTAGCTTGTTTACATATTAGAGCATTTAGCTGCTAAGCAGACAGATATTTTCCTCAGGAGTTGGTGGACACACAGTGAATATTGCACCCATCAGGTGGTCAGAAGCATGACTCCATGTCTCCTGGGTGCATAAATAAGCACCATAGTTAGCATGTCTTACTTTTGTCATGTGACTTTGTATTTTGACTTCATGAAGTTAAATGTTATTCTTGACCACAACAGAATTAAAAATATAAGGAAGAATTGCTATTACTGTATGCATTGTTCCTAAAACTATGGACACATGTACCTCTGTTTATTGTATTTAGCATGGTACCCACAAATAACTTACCTTTAATGTAATTAGGGTATGCCATTGCCCAAAGCTACATTTATTTTAGTTATATCTGCTTTCAACACCTTGTTCTAATAACAGTGTATAGATGGCCACTGGGCAACTCAACACAGCTACACCAGCTGCTGCATTTAGGGATTTAGCCTTCTTTAAATAACTCAGCCCTCAATCTCACCTCCCCAATCATGCCGTTCCAAGTCCCACGGACCAGCTTGCCGTGTTTTCCATTAGTGACCAGGTAGAGGTCGTAGGAAAACTTGATGGTGCGGGACAGCTTCTTCAGGATGTCTATGCAGAAGCCCTTACAGCACAGTTTGGTGTAGGACTCTGAGTGGCCAATAATACTGTAGGAAGAATGAGAAGAAGCAATAAATACAGATTTGTTTTTATCATATTGTGATCAAAAACCCTGACTTTGGCAGCTGGGACTATTGTTATCTTTAGCTTCGTAGATTATAGCTGTTTGTTCGTTTCAGAGAGTGAGTGCTCATGCTCACAGTAACCATCTTCTAAGGCAGCAAAATGAAGGGCAGGCGATGGCTGGTTCATTAGCTAAAATCAATGTCTACTAACAGGGTGTCTTTCAAACAGACAGAGGAGAAGCCTAAAAATTGCAAACACACACGCAATCACACACACACACACAGGCAGTGTGACAGAGCACACTGTGGATGGTTGAGTGACTGTGATGGCCTCTAATCAAAGGCCATTAAGGTGTGTAGCATGTGAGAGACACTCACTTCCTCTCTGTGGTCTTGCTACTTAATGGGGTGTAGAAAAAGAGAAGGACAGAAAATGCTCCAAAAAAAGCAAAAGTAATAGAATAAAAAATTACATGGAGCCAGTAACAGCAACAGAGGACAATGAAAGTTAAAAGCAGAGTCAACAAACTTCCTGAGACAAGCCTAAAATCTAAGAAGACTAAATCATGATGTGGCCTCCCTTTGTGTTGAAGAGTGGTGGGGACATAGGGGCTCAGATAAGGGGTGTGAAGAGACACTTAGCTCGCAAGACATCACAATATGTGAAATCAGGATCACCAGAACATGACAAAAAGATCCTTAAACAGTGTTTTAAAGATATCCTTATTGGCGAGATATATGAGTGGAGGGTGTGGGGGGACCTCCCCAAGGAAATTTTGATCATTAAACACTTAATTTCCTGCTTTCAGGTGGAAGTTTCTGCACCAATTTATGGTGGAAATGTTTTTATTTATGTAAAAGGTAAACACAAAATTCAGGTAGCGCATGACATAGAATATAACGCAGTGCAGCTCTCAGCATTCTCTGTTGCTTTCAGAGCTGTTTCTCTTGTAGATCAACTTTTGTCATGTAACATCGTCCCTGCCAAGACAGAGAGAAACTTGGCCAAAAAAAAGAAAACAGTATCAAGAAGTTGTTAAAGGTGTGAGATGGAGATAACCACCGCATGGCAACAAGTCAGGCGAGTGATAAAAACGAGAGCATGTGAGTGAATAAATGAGCGAGACACTGAATGAAGAAAAAGTCAAGCGAGTAATTAACATTCAAGTTGATTATTTTCAACAGCGTAAGAGATCATTTTAGACACATTTTAAGTGTTTTGAAAGCCTCGCTTCTTTCACAGGAGTCAATAGTTCTGATAAACGCAGTTAATTAATTGCTGCAGGACCTGGCCACCTGTCGTCATTATGCACACTCCACTGACAATGCACACACACACACACACACACGCAAACACACTTAAATTGGGCCGCCTCTCTCTCTATCACACCAACAAGCACACGCACGCATATAGTACAGTATCCTCTGAGGATAAGCAGAGGTTGTGTTGTGTTGTGTAGTGCGTTCTTCACAAAACGCCCAGGAACTAGTGCAGCGTGGAGGGAAGCACCATGAGGGAGTTAGACTAGAGAGAGAGAGAGAGAGGAGGATTCTCTAGTGAACAGTAGACAGGAAACACACAGCGAACAACCAAAGGAGGCCTGACAGGGGTGCAGCTTCAGTTCAGAGGGAAAGGAGGGCAACAGCAAAGGAGGACAGATGGAGGAGGAGAAATATGAGGAGGAGGAGGGGGATATGTTTATAATCAAAATAAAATCGAAGGAGTCTCTGTCTGTCTCACTGTATTTATGTCTGTCAATTTTCTTGACATCTGTTCATATCTAGCCCATCACACTTGGAGGGTGTATTGCTGGGGACTCAAGGAAGGGTCGAGTGCATGCTAAAAGAAGTTTAAAGAAATGGCTGCCTACATTGAGAACAGTTCGGGGCTCCTGCAGTGTATTGGTGCTATTGATGGATCGCACATACCTGTCTTGGCACCACAGGAGTACCGTTGTGACTATTTCAACCATAAAGGCTGGCATTCCATCATTTCATTTTCTGGAACTGGATTGCAGGACTGTCTGCTCAGTTTTTTAGACTGTCCACATTGTGGGAAGTTGCCAGCCATGACAATAACTTCACTGGTGGGGTAAATGTTGGCTGGCTGACATCCTAGGAAACTCCTATCTCTTGCAGTATTGGCTCTGAAAACCTTTCCCTAACACCACTACAGCCGCCAGCTGAAACGAAAGATCTACAAGAAAAAAATCTGCACAGCACGGGTGGTGGTGGAAAATGCTTTTGGTACAGTGAAGGGAAGGCGCTGTCACCTCATGAAAAGAAATTACGTCAAACTGGTGAAATCTATGGTACTGACATGCTGTGCTCTGCACAACCTTTGCGAGATTCATGGAGAATGAATGGGATGCACCTGCTGCAGCTGAGCCTGTGGTGGAGTGTAGGGATGTAAGAGCGGCCCTGATGTGTCACTTGAATAGCTAAATATACGTTTTGTTTTTCCCGTCATGTGTATTGAACAAAAATTGTAAATTATATTGAACATAAATCTTTTGTACTATCTTTCCAGGTAAAAATGTCTCCCCTTTGTTTTTGTCAAACATGTTTTTAGTAAAGGTTATTTGGCAAATTAAATGCTAAAGCGCTGAAAATACATGTCTTACAAGTTACAAAACAGTTTATATAACAACAGACGTGTAAGAAACTATCGATAAATGCAAACAAATCAGTTCAACACAGCAAACTACATACATAAGCTATGTGTAAATGTAGTGCAAAAACAAACTATATACATAATGCATGTAGTCAGAGGGGTCCAGGGGCAGAGGCCAGTCATCGCCTGCCCAAGCTGGCTCAGCTGGCTCACCAAGGAAGGCTTGACTGAAAGCTGCAGTTTGAACATGCTCCTCCCTTCTCAAGACCTCTTCAAACCATTAAAAAGAGCCTCATGGCAAAAGCACACAACAGGTCCAAGCAGCCCAGTATGACTTGGAAATACCTTCACATTGGATGAATCTGCAGTAGGCTACACAATTTAGTTGTGACAACGTTCAGCGCCAACACAGGAAGTTGTGTACCTTTATGCAAGTGTGGAGATCAGGGTGGTAAATTGGGATGTAGCTCACCCTAAATCACTTGAACAATTAATCAATAATCAAAATTCAGCTAATGATAAACTACTTGTTTCAGCACTGCTTTACCTTTGGTATGTGGTCTACATCACATGGCCACGATTTTAAAGTTGGAATATAGCGTGGTATTCCTGTTCTTAATCAGGGCAAAGAGGTAGGCTCAGCTTTCTGGCAAAAGAAGCCATCATCTGTCCAAAGAAAGGATTTTTAATGAACAAGACAAAAAGTTTTAATCATGCTAAACATCTGCTCTGCGTGGAAGCTGCTCAGACCACACAGCAAGATTAACTGATTTATATAGCAGCAGTCTTCTCTCCCTCTCTTTCCTTCTCCTTGTTTGTTGGTTGGCGTCCAAATGGGACATGCCAGCCAAAGAGAAATGGTGAAAGAGAAACAGAAAGAGGGTAGGAAGGGATAACACTGTCCCATGCTATGACAGATGTCCCCATGTTGGATAGATAAATCTTCTTTACTGGCAATCAATGTGCCATCGCGCCCAACAACAGCCGCTACATATCTCTCTCTATAATTAATGTGCCAGCCATGGTCAGCTCTGCAATCTGCATACCCGACACATACCCGCAGACAAACACACACACAAAGAGTCACTTAAGTGAACATGAACATGGCATTTATATGCTGAATTTTTAATCGGGTGATTAAAAGGTAATCAATTTGTGCATATTAAACATATTACAAATGTCTAATAATAATTTTAGAGAATGTTATGGTGGCACATGTGAGGCTTGGTGGCTACCATACAGTCCATAACATCACATCCTGCATCAACACTTAAACATTTGGTAAATATGTTTATTTGCCTTCTTGCAGAGATCTAGATGAGACAATGTATACCACTCTCATTTCTGGAAAGTGGAAAAAGTGGGGAACAGCTAGCTTGGTTGGTCCAAAGGTAAAAATAAATCCTCAGAGCCTCTTTGGTTTTTGTGCGGATTAAAGATAAGATTATTTTACCTTTGGACTAAACCAGGCTAGCTGTTTCTCCATTTAAAATGCCAGGCTGCTTGATATAGCTTCATATTTAGTGTACAGACATGACAGTGGTATCAGTGCTCTTCCTTCAGAATAGAATATACTCAGGCCTATTTTGACATAAATCAATGCACTTACATTTATTTCTGCTTTGGGCTTTTACGCTTTTGAGCTTTAAATATGAAAAGACATTTAACTACCATAAGATACATGCTGTTCAGCTGCTGATGGTTTTCTATAAAAAAGGTAATTAAAGGAACCTTAGATAGAAGCATAAAGGCTTCATGTGCATGTTTCACTGGATTGATTTGTTGAGTATTTTGTTTGATGCTGTTGAAAATGGGGCTTGTTGTACTGTTGGCATGTTTCTACACTTGAGTACTCTCTCTGCTGCAGGTAAACAACATAGCAGCATGAATACATAGTAACATAATCAATAACAGGCAGAGAGAAAATCCAGTGAGAATTAAGTCAGAAATAACAAACCTCCAGAGAAGAGCTACTGTAGGTGAAGTCTGAGGTAAAGTAGTCAACAACAAGAGAACACCAGCATACTGAGCAAATCTGAGCCTAAAGGTTGTTAAATAAATGACCAAATCAGTGCAGTGAGATGTAGTTGGTATGGCAGGTTAGCTGTCAGCTGATCAACATTACATTAACATGTGCAAGAATTTAAAGTTGTATATTTACAAATATGTGTGTCCTCTGGTCACACTCACAGATTGATTAATAGATTTTTGAAAGAAGCACTTCTCTACTGACGTTCACATACCAAAAAGCAGTTGTAGCTGAATATTTTGTTTGTGGGCTGTTACCCTTTCCAGCTGCTGGTCGGGGGATTCAAATCTTGTAGACAGATAAAGCAGCAAAAAGCTTTAAGAAACCTAATCCGGTCTCAATAAATGTCTCAAAAATATCAAAATATAGATATACATCATAAGGAAAACTATAAAAGTTATTATTCATTAACAGTATCTTGGCAGATCCTGGAAGAAAAGACGCTAATATTTCATTCATTCAGTCACTCATTATACCAACATTAAGGAAGAAGAGAAGGTTTTATTGACCACACTTATCTCACATATCACTTCATATCAACTCTCAAATGATCCTGCAGCATTACTGGGCAGTTCTTATAATTCCTTTGTTAAATGAAAATTTATAATAATCATTTAAAAAAGAGAGAAACATATCTGTAAGTGAAGTAAGTAAAATCAGAAATGAGTTACATGTATAAATAAATGAACAAACCCACCATACGACAGCTAACGTTCTTTCTTATTTAAGCATGAACACGATCACTGCACGACCTTAATCACGTGTTTATTATTGTAACCAAGACAACAAAGCTTCCCTAACATTAATGGAATCATTTTAACGCAAACCATGACTTTTTCCCCCCAAACTGAAATAAAACATTACATGAAGATGTCACATAATAAAACAGGTGTATTATTTTCAACAATTTTTAATGGCTGTGGAAAGCACAGAGAGATGTGTCATCCTGTTTGTGGGGGCAGAGGTCATGGACAAATGACAGACTTGTTGAAAAATAAAGCATGATCCTGGGGTTTACTCACTTTAACTCACTTATTCAGTCAAGCGGTGACATTTAACCTGATATGCTCCAGGATTAATGGGGAATGATGTTTACAATGAGCCGCAGAAGTATTGAATAAACACCAATATCAGATTTTTTTTTTTTTTGGAAAAAAATAAAATAAAATACCATCCTTATGTGGACACATGGAGTAAACCACTACTGTTGTGTTGAGTAAGATTATCTTCGAAAGTTGAATTTTCCGTTAACATCGGAAGCAATCGATGTCAATGGGATTTAGAATGAGTTTTTCTCTGGTTTCACTTTGGCTCGCTAAACATTTAAGTCAAATTGTTCAATCACTGAAATCGTTCAGTTGTCTCGTGACAGTCGTATTTTGAGCTCCCATTTTTCATCTCAAAGGACATACACTATTGATTTTATCGTAATGCAAACATTCCTGTTTGTGTTAACGTAGTGATCTGCTTAACTGTGATTTCAGGCCAGACTAAAAACGACCATAAATTTTAGATTAGAAACACGTTTCCCCATTAGTTGTAAAATATTATGAGTTTAGTCTCCTGTGGTTAAACCTCCTTGTCTGGAAACAATAAAGCTGAGCTGACAAAGTGGTTGACACTAGTTTTACAACAGATTGAAATCACATTTACAACAGACTTGTAGTTCTATTGTCTGTAGTTGTTTGAACATAATGAAGACATTGTGTATTCATGGCGAGTGGTTGTAGGTAGTCACAGGTAATAGCTGTTTAATGGCTGTATCCTGCCATGCTGCGATCTGTGTTTGACACCGGAGGTGTGTTTTTAAAGTACTCAGACACTCAGCACACACAATTACGCTGTGTTTAATGAAGTGTGGAGTTTTGCAGTGTCTACTCAGAACTAAACTGGGGCAGAGAAACAGAGAGGGAGAGGAAGGGTGCAGATATCTGTATGTTGGATAGGGTTGGGTTTGTTTAAAATGTTACGATACCAATACCAAAACCAGTACCCTTAAAGTGATACCGATACCAACTGAGTACTTCATTTGATACCTTCCTACTCATGTGGAGCCATAGTAGTAGATTGGTAACCTAAAATTATTTTTATTGTAGTTATGGACAAGCAAGGGGATCTATTTTATCTATAGTTTTTCTTGTTTCAAAATAACTGTTAAATAAAAAGTATTGGGAAATTGTATCAGATCGCTCCTCTTCTTAATTAGGTCACCACTACCATGACCTTACAGGTTGTATTATACAGGGAAAGACTACAGCTTGGGAGGTTGTGGGAAATAAATATAAGGGTTTTTTTTGTATTGTTTTTTGATGTGTGTTGAAAATATACAACGGACAATTATTTTTAACTCTCAATCAATGAACTGAATTGAAAGATCTCCGTGAGTGCTTTTTCCTTTATTGGTGAGTCGCAAAACTCCTCCAAAAACAACATTCACAGGTATAAAATGAGTAAGGGGTCTGTTTAAACGCTTACCTACACTAAAGACTCACAAACAGAAGAAAAGAGAGGCTTCGCGTCAAGCCGATCACACCAACCACACCTGAAGCTGCAGCCACAGGCTCCATGAGTAAAATCCGCAATTCGCTGCAAAAGCGTTTAATTGATGTGATGGAACGCAGCGATCGATTAGTGACAAGTAATGTGAACAGCAAATAAAAATGTACAGAGAAGTGTTAAATGATGCCAGAACATGAAACCAATGGAAAGCCAAGCTTGTGGTGATGAACTCGCAACAGTGTCGAACATGCCTGAGACCGCAGCCGAAGGTGAGCGGCTGTCAAAATCATGCATGGACTCGGCACTTCTCTTTCTTTCAGTGTGTTGCTTTCATGTTTGACTGCAAGCAATACCATACAAATATTAATTTTTGCTGCAGTCTGGATACAAAAAGCAGGCCTAGGTATCCATTGAAGTACTGGTTTGACTGTAGACGTTTCGATTCTATTCCATACTGGGCTGTTTTGGTTGATACCATAAAGGTATTGAGTAGTGATACCCATCGCTAATATCGGACGAGGTATCATTGAAAAGGTTTCTATACCAAAATGATCCTTTACTTTACTTTTAAAATATACACCATGGTTTTCTAAACTTTTGATTAAAGAAGATAAAGCTCTGAAATGTTAAATGTTGGCAACCAAACGACCACTTTGCCTCAACAAAACTGTCTAAAATTAAAGTTTCTATTCAAAGTAAGAACTTTTTGATCAAAGAATAAACAATTGTGCTTGACGCAATTCATTCTTCACCTTAAAAACAGCAGCTAACAAAACAATCTTAACTCTAGGTTCTCTCACTGTCTCATTCTGGAGATTCTGGTGTAAATGGACCTTGAGTTGTCAGCTGCTGTTTGCAAAGTCAAGAATGAACTGTCAAGCTCAACTTTTAGGTCGACACGCATGAAGGGATGCTTGGGAATCATGGGATGTTTGAACCATAGTTCCATGGCAACAGAGCAAACTGAATCTGCTGATGAGGACACTGTGATATGGTTGAAAGCTCCAGTACAAGTGAGTAAAGGCAATTTAGGGCTGTCCAAGCCAAGAGTTTTCAGTTGTAAGAGAATCGTCAATCAAAAACAGCGATCTGAGATGGTACTGTGAGACATGTCCACCGACGGACAATTTCGCCAGTTTCAGAAATGTGTGAATGTAACTGCTGTTGCGTTACAAACTAACCAATCAGAACACAACCTGACACGCAAAACAGTGGCATGCTAACGTGATTCTACTATGTCTCTTTTGAAGACTGGCTTCACAGTAAGTGGTTCTAAAATTGATGTTGTACAGTTGATGACCAGGGACCATAATGACCAAGGTTTTATTAGACCTATCTTGCAGCCAGTGAGTCAACAAAATTATGAACATGACCTGTAGGTACCAAAACTGTATTGGGGTCCAATACATTTTGTCTTGCTGTGTGTACCTTTCTGTGCGATTGGACTGGTGCCTGCAGGGCACTGTGTTGCGGACACATGTTCCAGTGCCTGGGTCCACGTTCTCGACCATTACGAAGGGATGCTCCTCCAGCGTGGCCACAGTCAGGTGACGGTCGTCAGACACTTGCTCCAGGAAGCTACCATATCGAGGCCAGACCGGGTAGCGAACCTGTAGGATCCCTCGAGCGTATGTTCCCACCTAGAGAGCGACGGTAAGAGAGAAAAGAAAACTAATCGTTATCATGTCCATATGTAACTAAAAACATTTACTCAACTACAGTTCTGAGGCAGTCACAATTCACTTCAGATCTACATTGTTGATAAAAAATATAAATCAACTAATTTATTCTGATATACTGCTACAGATTAAGCTACCCCGAATAAAGTAGCTGGTATTAGCTCCACCTTTACCAACATTAGTGATGCTTACACATTAATGCATCACAAATTAAAGTCTACTAATATAATAAGTATTTTTCTGAAATTTAATATTTTTACACTGTGGTATCACTACTTTTACTTAAGTAAAAGATCTGAAGACTTCTTCTACCACTGCATGTGTGTTTGAATCACAGCCGTGACCTTCTCTGCACATCAACTCCTTCTCTCTTCACCTGTCTTGTCTTTCACTGCTTCACAGGGTGAATGGTTTTTAAAATATATATATATATAAAGGAAAATTTGCATGTGCTGACCTGGAGGAAGAAGATTAGAAGATGAAAGAGGAGTAGAGTTCATTAATGCATACTGAAGAGACTTTAAAGTCTTTGAGTTCGAAAAAAAAAGAAAACCCAGAAACTAAAACAAAGAGAAAACTGGCTGCATCACATTAATAATACATCTTAGCATGTGTTGCATTCAATCTGTGTTCATTTTGTTGACTGATTATTCAATTATTAATCTTCAACTGAACAAACAAATTGAACTGTCACTGTTTATAAATGGGAACTGTTCATGTGATTAGTGATAATTATTATCTGTTCTTTTGTGTGTTTGTGTGTCTAAAATGGAAAAAAAAAAAATGTTTTGTGCTACTAAACCAAACAAACAGACAATGACAGACAATGATTCATGGTGGAAAGGTAACTACTGAATAAAAAGCAGTAGATGTAAAATGTCACATCACACAACGGATAATCCTATCGATGTCTGCACTAAGCTCAGTGAAACCCTGTCTGTGAGAGCTAGAGCTGTTTGTCACATCAACCCAACCTAATGAACCGTACTGAGCTCAGCCAGCGCTGCACTTACTGCATGTGAAACTCACTCCCTCACAGCTTTAATGAGTCTTTTTCTTACCAACTCTTGATTTGTTCTCCTGTTCACTGATACAAGAACTCTTCCTTCATCATATGTGGATGATTTACAAATCTGCATGAAGGTACAGTATGATGTGCAAGACGGTGATTTGTTTCTCTGTGCCATCTGTGAATCACAGAATCGCAGAGATGCCAGTTGTGAAGATCAATCTGTCTCCTTCTCTCATCGAGCACCTTAAGCAGAAGCTCTGTCATCAACCTGTCCTTCTCATGCTCACTCCAAGTTAGAAATCAAATTAAATGTATTATTAAATTTAATTAAGTCCCATTCAAAGTGCTAGTTTGCCCCAAAGGAACCCCGTTTACCCCTAGCTGTATGTGGCTGTGCAAATAGTTTCAGTTTTATTTGGCGACATTTTGAGATATATGCTGCAGAGACATCTGCTGCAATGCCAAAATGCAGGTTTTGTCTGTTTTTGGCTACAAAAGATTTGGTTGTATGATTGCCATTGGAACAGAGGCTGGCATTTTTTCAGGAGTTATGTGGGTCATGGGGGAAAAAGTTAATGGGAGCAGTCTGGACAGGAATCATACGTCTGCTTTTATATAATATAATAATAATATTATAATTTTCTAATTATAATATGTATTTCCAATATGAGTAAAACTATTATAAAATACTATTTTCTTGTATTTTTATCAGGGTTGAGATGGCATGGGAATCATTCTTCCTGTATGGGACAGGAATTTTTCTTTTACTCATGGGATCATGGGATTCGGACAGGAAAGGATTATTATTGTGGGAGCGGGATGGGACAATCCACTCCCATGTCACCCTCTTGTCTGGTGCTGAGCAGGTTTACAGCTGACAACAGCTGCCTGCTCTTGCTGGAAATTAGGTTGATGAGAGCAGTGACAGTGAACCAAAACAGAAATGTTGCAGAACAGACAGCTGAATGCTGAGCTGGAAGTTGTTAAAAAACAGCATATACATGAGAGGAACTGTTAGATGATTATTCTTTGCAAGTAACTTTTTTACATAGTATTTGCAGCTTAAAGCCTTTTAAATTATTATTATTCTCCATTTTGATTATACTGGTGGAACAACAGAAGTGGGAAGAACAGGAAAAAGGGAGGAGGGAGGAAGAACTAGAGGGGCCCTGCAGAGAAAGGGGGCGTTCCTGCCAAAAATGTCACCCAGCAGCACCCATCAGAAGAAGAAGCGAAAGAACATAATGTTGAACTGTCGGGGTGTCACAGTGGAGGACAGAGTCTTGAGAAGAGCAAGTACACTACAACCTGCCGTAATTACAGCTGAGCTACATGACATGAAGAGGAGGAGAAGAACATGTAGAGAGAGATCAGACTGTAATAAGGACAGAGTGAAAAGGAGAGATTAACCAAATCACGGTTGTTTTAAAGGGTGTCAATTTGTTGTTGTCTATAGTGTGTGTGAACAGCAGAGGTATATCCCGATCCCACCTGAACACAGGGACATTATGTTTGGAAGTTCAGATCTACACACACATACAAGCCAAACACCACTTCAGCACAATTACATGTCGTCCATGTTCATACACACACACAGCATACATACACACCAGCCAGGAGGTGACATTGATAAAGTAGGTTGGTCTTTCCGGGGTAGAAATAAATGAGTTCAACTGTAGCAGTGAGATTACATTCAGGTCTCTCTCTCTTTTTATTTGGACTTTTCCAATACACCCCTGGTGCTTTGAAATGTGTGTGTGAAGGGAAGGACAATACACAAGAAAATTGCTGCGCATGGTGTCCATGAAATGGGAGTGATATGGCTTCAACAGGAAACAGACGCAACATTATTGATCTGAAATTACACCTACACTTGTACCTTATTGTTGAGGTTCAGGGTATGCTACGAGTTAATTTGTGATCCATTGTTTGAGCTTAGATTTCTAATGAATCCACTTTCCCCCAATCACCCTTTAATTTTTTGCTTTTTCCAAAATGCATCTTGACATCTCCAATGCAACAGGCATAAACTTGTTGCATCCAGCCAGACTGTATGTGTTTTCACAGTTCTATTTTCAAACTAGTTTGCCCCGTTTGGCCCATTCACTAAAACAGTCAGTAGTTGGAAGAGTGGCTGTGAGTCACTTTGGGCTGAAAGGGACAAGGGCTCAGATTAGGGGCGTGATGATACACTTTGGTCATGAGATGATGCACGAAAACAAGACGAGAAGATTTTTAACACTATTTTGAAGAAATATGAAATGCTGAAATATATGAGCAGGGGGTCTGGGGGTCCTCCCTCAATTGGAGCATTAAACATTTAATTTCCTGCATTTTGGAGACATATTTCTCCAGTTTACGGTGGAAATGTCTTTTTTATATAAAGGTACACAAAAAAATTCAGCTGGCATATGACAATTCATAAATATAAAAATATATCTTAAATTACTTTTTTGGACAATACACATTTGTTTCTTCTATATTAAAATTACATTGCATGCTTTCTTATTGTGCAAATAAACCTTTCTCAAGGCATTTTCATTTGTTAGTTAACATTTCAAGCTATTAAATGGGACAAAATCAGCCATTTCAAAATGTGGTGGGGACATGTCTCCAGCGTCCCCAGTGTGAACGACACCTATGCACACAGCCCACAGAGACTATTAAAGAGGTTTAAAATGGTGATATTATGCTTATTTTCAGGTTCATTATTTTATTTAGGGTTGTACAAGAATAGGTTTACATGGTTTCATTTTCAAAAATATTTTTTGTCCTACTGCATATTGCTGCAGCACACAGGGTGCTGCAGCAATAACCCCCATTTTAACTACAAAGTGATGCACCTCACTTCTCCAAGATCTTCGTTGGGAGTTGCACATGTGCAGTACTTAGCTGACAAGGACTACTAGCCAATCAGAAGCAGTGTAGGACAGTTCCTGGAAAGCCGGTAAAGAGTGGGGCTGAAGGTAAGGCAGGCGGATATCTTGTCACTGTGTGGGCTGCAGCTCAGTGTGTTTCTCCACTGGTGTTTCTGAGTGCCTGACTAGCTGCTCGTCAAGCATTATGATATCATTATCTGATTTATATCAGACAGAAAGTCCATGAATCCATTTAGCGATCATAGAAAAAAAGGTTTTTCTTGTGACTTAGAACTTGCCTTAGAATCATCATATTTTTAAAGTACTTCAGTATCATAGTAATCCAGTGACTGTTGTTTGTAAATCCAACTGCTGTTAGCTAATTCTGCATACTTTAAATGGTAAAATATTTGTTTCAGTGTTGTCTTGGGAGTCACCCAATTGTAGACTTTGACAATCACTGTTATTAGTTATTAGTAGTTATTTCGGAATTAAGCCAGTTGGTGAAGATTCAGGGATTTTTTGTGAACTTTTTGTCATCATGTCCTTCACACATCAAGACAAAGTGTGAGTCAGTGCAGATGTTGCTTACTAATTGAGCCTGAGTGTTTTACCAGTGGGGAGAGGTGTAAATATTTAGTCTGTTTGGGTGTGATGGTTGGCTAACTAATGCTGAGTGAGACCTACTTTACATATAAGGAAATTTGTTTATATCTTTATATTTACATTTGGTTCAGTAACTTTCCTAATCGTAATAGAAAGGTTGACAACAGCACACCAGGTCTTTGTTGCGCTGTTGAAGTATTTACAGTCTATCCACCGCTTGTGTGTCTGTGTATATGTATGTGTGTACATATGCTTCATTTTTTAAAGCCCCTCAAAACTTTGCTTCAACTTGAGCATATGTCTCTGCAATGTTAAATATTAATGAACCAATAAGCAGCATTTAAATTTGAAGTTTGGAAAAAAACACCCTTAGATGTTATTCATTAATGCTCAAAAGCTGAATCTCATTATCAACCTCATCACTCAATCATTATCAGGACTGTGTGAGAGTGATTTGATCACATTTGATTGACAGTGGCCAGGTAACATAAGCAAACAACATCACAAGTGTCAACACATTTAGATATTGCTTGAAATATAGTGCTTGACATCACTGTTTTCTGACAGAGATCTCTCATGTGAAATAGCCAAATGTGTTCCAATTTTTGCAAAAAATAGTGTGTTGTCATTTTGTCTTTAGTATGAAGCTGGGTGAATAAAGAGGATTTGAGGGCTTTTAAAATAGATCTTTAAAACAGGTCTGGTTCCTTTTGGGTCAAAATGTCAGGCCTGTGCAGAACTCAGATGCTCTTTGTTTCTGAGTGACTGACAAGATGTTTTTAAATGGAAATTTTAGATAATTGAAATCACCCTGCCATTGTAATCTCTAGGTGGTCATTGCTGTGAATGGACTGCATTTTTAAGGGTCTTTACAACAATATACATAAATAGTGGCGGTAAAAAAACAACATGGCCAATAGCTGTTGTTAACCAACTAAATATCATAATGGAGAGGGGAAATTATAATGGAGAGGTGTGTTATCTTAAACCTGTTCTCCTAAAACTAACCTGAACCCTAAAACTAAAAGTTATCTTAATTATCTATAAAGCACTCCAGCGTCAGTAATCTTCATAATGTATTTTTTCCACAGCATACTGTGCCATACTCATGCCGGCCCTTGGTACAGTTGTAATTACACTGCGCTTTATGCCATGCAGTATGTGGGCACATAACAGGACAATCACCTAATTGGTTCAATGCTATAAGAGCCAGTATATATATTATATTTTTCCGTTTCTGGCACCCAGTACCTTGTCCCAGAGTCTCTCCCGGTCCAGAGCGATGATGACCATGGAAGGGTTGGAGAGGAAGCCTCGGTTGTTGAATGACAGATCTCTCCTTTCGAACGTCACATTCAGCATGTGCCTGCAACCCACAGTATATAGTCATATGAAGGTACAGAGTATGCAATCAAGGAATTTAAGTCATAACATGAGAATTTGCATATTCATTTACAGAGATAAACACACACAATGATCACCTCTTAATTAAACCTAAAACTCCCCTGAGAGGTCTTAATCTATCGTAGGAGACGGGAAGTAGCTCATTAGGGGATGATACAGGCAGTTGATTGGTGGAGGGCAGTGTGTTCCTACTGAGTGATTTTGCTGTCTGTTGAGATATACATCCATAACAGACTGGCCTATGAATAATTAATCAAGATTAATTTGCATTTCAGACGTGTAAATGAAGTGCAAAATACTTTGAGTGTGCTGGTGAAGTCATATGAAAAGTGTTAAAGCTGAAGTTGTGCACTTCTGTCCATGTATCAGTAATGATCACTCTAATCTAAAGGAATTGTCTGGAACAATTTATACAGATTGTGTTTTCGCTGACAGAAGCATGCCTCACCTGAACAGAGTATTGTTGTCTGAGTGTTTAGCTGGTTTGTTGCAGTCACCGTGTCCCTCAGGAATAAAACCATACTGCCTCTTGAAGCTCTCAGCCCCCTTGGCTACAATGGCGACACCCTCCCTCACCCTCTGCCGCAAGCTCTTCCTCCACTGGTCCGTAATCACACCAATAACACCAACAGGGAAGCTGACAGGTGGAGGGCTGTCGGGGTTGCCCACGGCGGGACTGGGGAGGATCCAGATGTAGCCTGGCCCCAGCAGACCCACCTCAGCTGCGTGATGAAACAAGTACTGCGCTTCCTCATAGGAGCAATACGCCAGCAGGACTTGAGAGTCCACCTGCAGAAAGAAGTCTTTCAGTGCTAACTCACAGAAAAGAGAGAATACACCACAGCCTGAACATGCAGCACTACTGTAGGTATTTGGGAGCTGATAGCACCATCTGTTCCTCAGTTCAAACTTAAGCCTAGTTATAATGTTTTGTAAGCTTCACCAATTTGAAAAGACACAAGATTGTCTCACACAAACTAGTTCTTACATAATCATAAATTGTAACTAAATATGTACACACAGAACTGCAAGTGCTGTTGCGTAGCTAACATTAATGTAAGTGACTAATGACACAGCCAAATCGTATTCAAAAAGTATTGAACATGGTCGACATATCTGACCCGACACTTCATCAAAATGCCTTTTTTTTAGAAATGATATAAAGAAGGAAGATTTTAAATGACATTTCACAAAATAATAGGCTATGTCAACAACAGTAGACTGAATGACTGGTTGCGTTAGCATAGCGTTATACAGGATGCTACTAACTTAAAAGCATTTATTCATGTATACAGATATAGTTGAGTATATGTAAGTATAAGTATAAAACAGTTTTTGGTAGTTATGCTACATTTGTGGTGCTAAAGTTGATTGCTTTAGATTGGACAGCACTGGCGATGTTCCCTAGTAACAGATTTTAAAAATATTACATTTTTTAATTACAAGTTTTTATTACAAGTTTTAATGGTGCAACCTAATTTGTAAAGTGCTAAAAAAAAAAGAAAGGTTCAAAGCCCTCTTCTGGCAAAAAGAAAAAAGTCCTAATTTGATGTTATTTCAGATGTTCAGATGCTATTTTTGGTAAAACTCTAACAACATAGACAATGCTTAAAACATGTAAAATGCGCTGGGTACCCATCCATGAGTAGCAGCACAAATAGCCGCCTTCAGGGTGTGTAAAGTGCCAGTTTGAAACTAGTAGACATTAAGAATTTCAGGATGTTACACACAAACATGGTTTAAGAATAGCTTGTGCAATGCAATGCAGGGTTCATATGGCTCATAGTACCTGCTGCAGCATGCGCCTGGTCCTCGCGTCATTAGCCCCAACAGACATTTCCAGAGACAAAATATCCTGTAGATTCCACAGGAAATAGGAGGTATCTGTGTAGGACTGAACTATATCCACAAAAGTGTCGTAGCCCGGCAGCAAGCTGGTGATCACAGCAAACTCGCCCCAGTCATACTCCTCCATGAGCTGAAACGGGGATATATGGAAATGAAGAAGAGAAATAATAACATCCAAGGTAATGAGGTTATAAAATGTGGTAGTAAAGAATCTTTGCAAATATAAATTTGTGAAGGACTGATGATGACAAGATCAATACTCTCACGTCTGTACTGTAAATATGGGGCTGCTAGCTGGTTAGCTTAGCTTAGCATTAAGACTAGAAACATGAGTGTGTCAAGGATATAACCCCTCCCAAATCTAAAAGTTTTAAAATCCTAATTGATTTCTCATCACAAATATACCTGTTAGTTTCACAAGAGATGTTTCTCAGTTGAGGAAATGCTATGCCTAGGTGATGGGGAAAAGTTAGGGTATCACAGATTTAGCAAAGAGATTATCCTGTTGACTCCCAAAACATCAGTGGCATCAAGCCCTCCAATCTCATGAGAATTTATATAATCTACCATAAATACAGATTGTATTGGTTTGTGGAAATCGGGCCAGAACTTTGGATCAGGGATTCCCTCTCTGTTTGTTAGGATGTCCCTACAGGGTGTTATTAATCAGCCTGAGAGGTCCCAGTTGTCAAGCTTTACCCTCTCAACATTTGGTATGACAACCCAGATTAATTGCTGAATACTGTTTAAATGAGGTTTGATTGTAATTTACTACGGCTAACACTGAAACATGTTTCTGTACCTTGAACATGCAGACAATCTGCTGCTCCAGAGATGCTCCCATCTGCAAGAAGGAAGATCCCTCAGCCTGTAAAGAGTAAGAGAATCTCACTTAAGGATTCAGGTGGGGAAAATGTTTTCTATGGGTGAAAGGTGAATGACACAACAGCATCACCAGAGGTGGTTTTACTCAGAGCTCCTTCAGCAGGATGGATGTTAGCTGTCACTTGGGTTTGAAGCAGTTTCTTAACAATTTTTTCTCCGAGGTTCGTCCGAGTATGGCGTTGAACTTTCTGCCACAACAGAAGCAAACTGACGAAAGGTTTTCAAATTAACTGGTCTGCTGCTCCTCATTTTAGCAGCACCTTTAACATTTTTACTGCTGCAGAACATTTACATTTGGATTGTCACTACTAGGACAGTGCATTTTAATAATTTGTCCTCTTGTTCAAAAAGCATACTACCACTTGTAAAAACATTTCTGTTAAATGTCACATAAGCAACACAGTGGAACGCCCTTCCTAAACCAATTAAATTGACGAGAAGTGACAAATGGGGAAAAAAAGAAAGGAACTTCTTTTTTTTTTTTACGTGAGACAATGGCACTTGAATTGGCTTTATGAAATGTTTAAAAAAATCTTCAAAAATATCTGCCTGGTTAAATAAATATTAACCTGGTTTACTTGGGACTGATGGATACAGCTGTCAATTCCACACATGCACCCCACAGCAATAAAGATGCAGTGCACAGTGATGCATCATACCATACCATAGGAATTATAATTATCAATATTTATATTACAATTTGCACCTCTATTGTTGCTCACATTTAACGAAAGAGTTTTGATTGTCCATATTCAGCCTCAATCTTGCACAAGTCCCTGCAAACTGCAAACACTCAGTCCTGCTGCTCTCTTTCTTTCAAGAAGCGAATGTTGTAAGTGTCTGTGTGTGTTAACACACATTTGCATAAGTTTTTGCTGTGTGTTCGTGTGTTGACAGATATGATGGACATTATTAGAGCCTGCTGAACCAATGTGCTTTAAATAGCATTCAAATAAAGCAGACTATAGGGATGAGAGGAGGGGGACTTTTGAAGACTGTGGAAGGGATTGGATATAGACACAAAGAGCAGAATTCAACAAGTGATGAGGACGTAAGTTAGATGTAATGTTTAACCATATCTGAGAGGTCAGCAAGCAACACTAACAATAAAAGAAATGTATCAAGAATCACAAGTATAGTATATATACACAGCAATGATTTGGTGATTTGCTGGTCAAAAGATGTCTACCATTTGTGACAAAATTGGGTCAAATTTGGTGGAAAATGAAAGTTTTCAGGTTACATATAATTTTTGTTTAAACAGCCTTTAAATTATTAAATTTCAATGTGAAGCAAGAATAAGCAGGTTTAATCTGACAGTAAAACTAGAAAAACATTTTTACAGATTCAACCAAATCTTTGTAATAGTCTGTCCTGTCCCTGCCTTTTTTAGGAGGGACTGTGTAATAACAGTGCTTGGATAGAAGATCAAAGGGCCTAAAGGTGCTGAAGGGCCTAGAAGGACGATACCTGTGATGTAAGCAGGTGCAAGAGCATGCAGAGGTTTAGCACAAGTAGCAATATTCTGAATTTGATTCGATAACGGACAGGGAGCTGGTGCAAGAACGCAAATATCAGGGTAATATGTATATAATGTACATCAACACCTATGCGGATAGAGAAGTAATGCATGAGAGAGTGAGGCGGGAATAGACTGCAGGAGAGACAGAGAGCAGATAGTGTTAAACTGTCAAGTGCCATTGGGACCAGGTCTCAGCTCTTCTCAGTCTGGTCTCGTCTCAGAGGTGACTTAACTGTCATCTCTCCTTCCTGTTGCTTTTCCTTCTCCCACAGCTCAGAGACTCTGCAAAGCTCCAGAGAGCTGTGCAGCCCGAGGAATACCACAGGAATATCACAGCTAGGGCCTCCTTCATTCAATTTTACTAGTTTTATCTCTGTCTGAGCTTGTTGAAAGTCCAGCAGACCACTCACTGGGCTGCTCACCAGAATGGCTTTAAAAATAGCTGTACACAACCATGTCAGGCTGTCACTGAATAAATAAAAAATGGCTCTGTATTGGCAGTCCTGGCCAGCTATAGTGTCCCACTTCTTCTGTTATGATGGAGGAGTGGTGAGGTGCTTCATTTGAAAAAGTGTCATCAAAATCCAATTAGTTCTGTCTGAGCTATTAAACAATCAAATAATGTGGAGGACCCCCATTGGGCCAGCGAGTGTTTCATCACTATCCAATTATCAAATTTTCCCATTACAGTAAAATCAAGCAAGAATTACAACCGAGTTACCTTCTTTTCCATGTTCAACTCTCACACTCATACACTCACATGAGAAGACAGAGTTCACCCCCCTCCCTCGTCCTCCTCCTTCCCAGCCATCTTGTTCTCACCACCTTGGCAGTGCGGCTGTCACACACAGACGTAATTAGCAGTCCTACTGCAGGAGTGTATGGTAATGTGACAGGAAGACGGTGGACATGGTGGCTGCTCACACACTCCTCTCCTCCACGGGGAGAGCTCTGCGCTGTGCCTCCCCTCGGTGGAAGGACTGGTGTGGGTCGAGAAAGAAGCAGGTTGCACGCAAAGATGCTCATTCACATATGGACTGAGACACATCTACGCATGGCCGGTATATGTCATTTTACACTTCTTTTTAAAGCTTGTACATATGCAAGCTTCCATCTCCAGTTTGTTGCTCAAGAACTACGCTTTAGTATCATTTGAAGGTTAATAATTATTAACCTTTTTACTTAATACTTCTACACTACATATCTGTTATAAATATTGTACTTTTTACTAGAGCTGAAATGATTCTTCGAAAAACTCAAATAACTCTGTAACATAACTATATACAGCGCCAGTGGTGTAAGTGGTGACAAAGGCCCACGAGGGACAGCGTGAATTGCCACGTGGATCGTGATCAGATGTCATCATCTACTCATCCTGAGTTGCTGTGCTTTGCTCTTGGAGACAGCAGGTTTGAGTTGAGGGCAGGCTGCAAGATTTGCGTTTGGCACGTTGGCTGCTGTCCGTGGTGCTGATCAAAGGCTGCAAGTTTTCAACTGAGTGGAATCATTCTGTGTCTGTATCTATGGTCTGTACGCCTGTGTGTGCAGGCGCTTTTTCCAGCGAGCCACACAAGAAAATTAATTGCACCAGGGCGAATCACATGTTACCCTGCTGGTTCAGGCAGCTGCCGTCCATTGTTTTTGATCAAAGACTGGTTTGCATTATGATATAGTTGAATGGTCAGCCTCTAATTGGACACAGTGTGTCTACTGTAAAACAAACTTAATTAACGCAAGTGCTGATTGTTAGTTGAGATGAAGGCTAGCAAAGGTAAGGCACAATTCTTAGTTGTAAGTGTCTAAACGTGCGTTTGTTGTTCTCAAGCTGGTTAGTCCATGAGTTTGGGTTGTACAGTGATATGAGTAACACAGATGACCTTGGTCCAGGGGGCGCGCCAAGCAAAAGTATTTCTTATCCAATTACTTGATGAATCCATGGAATAATCAGTAGAACACTCGATTACTAAAATAATTGATCGCTGCAGCCCTACTACTACTTAATCTACTACACGTAGATTAAGTAGTATACTACATCAGATGGGCATAATTACTTTGCAAATCTAAGTTTTGCATACACAAAACACTGGATCTTACTCTTCCAATAATGCAACATGAAATATCCTCTCTGCCTGCTAAACGTCCCGATCTTTCAACACCACTACAGGTGTAACACAGGCTCTCTTGTTAAAAATGTCTCCAAACTAAACCGAGATTAGGTTTGAAAAAAAAAACCTCACCCACTTGAGTCATTTTCCCAGACTTTCGAAAGCTCCTCAAGAGTCACAGTTTTCACAGAATGATTAAGACTCCCCAAAGAGTTTGAATATATCTAAAGCTCCACCAGCAGACAAAACTGTGGTTACACTGAGCCTTTGCGGAGTTACACATTAGTGATGGGTTAGCTATAGGGTTACCCAACTTTAAATTTGGTTCCAAAGCTACACTACTGTAATTATTTAATCCTGGTGGAAAATACAAAATATTTTTTATAATAATTACAGTTTTTTGGTCAGAATTATTTTTTTGTATCAGAATCAGCCTAAGGACATGACCTAAACATAGCTATGGCCCTGAATGGGACGATTTCTTCTGTATAAAGTCCTTTTGTATAAATCCTGGAATTCACATTGAAGCACATCACAAATGGATGGGAAAAGACCAAAACTCAAGATCGAAAAGCACTATTGCACAATGTTGCACAAGAAGTGCAACATATGGAGAAACTGACTTACAAAATGAGAAATATGGAGAATGCATTTGAAAAAAGATGGACTCTAGATGATGTAAGACTGGAATGAATAATTACAAGTAAATACAAAATGTACCAGTTTGTCCTCTCCCTTCAAGCAGTGAAGTGATAATCTGACTATCTTCAGCAGCTACAGTTGTTCTGTTGGTATAATGCAAGTAAAATATATATAAAGATATATATATACTAGGCTATCCGATATATGGGCACATGAGTATAGTGTAGTAGAGTAAGTGTAGGTATATGAGGATAGGTATTATTTTTTCTCAGATGTCAGGTGTACTGACCCTTTAAATAGAAACAATTCCAGCAGTGTGGGTGAATACACTTGTTACATTTCAACAGTTTGTTTCAACAGATAATTACGCTCTACCGTGGTAAAGTGAACATTTTTTGACCTCATTATGTTTGCAGAAGTGCTAAACTGATTAACTTTCAATTGTGGAGGGAAACTTTCCTGCCTTTCCAGCCCCCTGGATATATAATCAAACACTCCCAAAAACAATTTACTTCAATTTTGCAACACGAAGCCATTGCATTATTAGCTTGACTGACTACCTTACTGAAATTATTGTGCCACGCTGTTAAGCTTGAACGTGGACTAACCATTAACGGCTGCTTTCATTCCCAGTGATCATGACCTGTTTATGGAGTTTCTTGTTTCTGGACCATGAGGCCAAGAGAGAGCCAGACGTGAGCGGCCGGAGAGAGAAGAGACAGAACTACAGGAGGACAAATGGAAAAAGCGGGTCAGTCTGGCCACAGAAACAAATGCCAAAAAAAGAAACTTGCACAGTGATCCAATAAGAGGCGTCTGTCTCATTGCATCACTTTGGGCCAATAACACAAACAGAGTGTGACCTTAGACTGCAGCCTTAGACTGAGACTGTACCTCCTGAAATATGATCTTCTACTGACAGCTTCAAATAGTAATAGATGATGTTAAACGCTTGAATACTCAAGCTCAACAGTTTCTTTGCCTCAAAAATCCATCATGTGCGCACTTAAAAGGCACGTTTGTTCCTGTTTACTGGCAAACACATAAACCTGCCAGCTTTGTTTATTCCGGACTTTGTCATCGTCTACAACCCTGATCACTTATTATTTGACTCTGTGATCAAACATCCACTATGTTTTCCCTCAGAAACAGAGAGATTAAATAGTGCTTCACTAGACAAGAGTTGTCATTTGTAGTTAATTAACCTGCTCTGTCCCACATTGTTTCACAGCAGCCACAACAACATGTTCTACACCGTCATTATTTAACAACTACTAACGAGTAAATTACAAAAAGTTTTACAAAAGCCAGTATTTATTTCCTGTGAAAATCATTTTTCTCCAAAAATGTCATCTTTTCAAAAACATATTTGAAGCTTGGTGTTTACTTTGAGGCAGTCCATTGTGTTTTGAGAGTTTTTTATGAATCATCATAGGAGGCAGGTGAATTTTACTATAGTCACAGTCACTGGTGCCAGTCTGAATGATCTTTGCCTCTTGTATCGAGTCAGAGCAACACAGTGAGGTCAAGTTATTATATTGGGCTCCCACCAGCCTTTAAACAGAGCTTTCACTTTGCCTCCATCAGAGTGCAGGTTTAACCTCTCTAGGACTATAATATTTGAACAATTGCCATGAAATTTAGTACATATATCCACGGTCAATACTTTCCAACTTCCTGAGCAATGGGCCCGAAGCCTTTTCATGCGTGCTTTAAAATAGGTCACAAATATACTTTTTTTTTTATAAAAAGGCATAATAATCCTCCTAAAACTTTACTGCACTGTAGTTTTAGGCAAATGTTACTCAAATTAAATACATGTTTGGTGCTCTAGTATTTACGGCCACAGGCTGATGTAAATTACTCAAAATAAAACACACTGTGTGTTCATTGGAATGAAGAATCATACCACACAGTACAACAGTAGGACTCATGGGTGTTAATAAGTTAATATCATGTCTATACAGACAATACCTGTTAGTAGGATCAGTTCATTGCTGGTTTTGGTCTTTGGTCTAGTTTAGATTTGTGGACAATAAAAAGACTGTAAACAAGAATGTAGACACCCCTGCCCACGACTTTTACACTGTTTGGACTAGACCCCATCAACTTTGGCCATGTAATGTTTACTAAATGTAGAGATAGCTGGTTTTCACAGGACACACACTGATGCCAGTTATTATTATAATCAGTACTCTCATAATTTGCGTGCTTGTTTTTCAAACAGTGGAATAATAAATTAAAGTTTGCTGTCAGTAAAGTTTATTGTTTCTGTGGGCAGTTTCCTCCCTCTTCTTCTCCTCCCTTTGTTTCCTGCTATGCTAGTCCCATGACTCGACATCTGGATGCAGCACCCTCTAATGATCACCTAGCACAATCCAATGACTCATAGCCAGCCAGCCAAGAACACACACACACAAAGACAAAACACACTCAACGTCTGATTTCCAACTCCTCAGAGAGACACGTTGCAATATTTTTTTCTCTGTCCCTCGCAGGCCCTATTGAACAGTCTTTATGCCTTTTCTCAGCTGTTCTTCACGCTCTCTCATTTCCTCCTCTTTGCCTTCGCTTGATGTGTGTGCCATCTGACAAAAGACACGCTTCCTCTCCTCCCTTCAATCTTTTCATCTTTGTCTCACTCCCTCCTTCCTTGTTGTTTGCCATAGAGAGATCACTGAGACAGGAACCATAAATAGTCGGCTCGGGCGGTTGCTGCATCTTTTTAAACCCGCCATCAAAGAAATTCATCATCATCAGGCTATTGATAATCAAGCACTATTGAGCTCTTTTATCCCCTAAGAGAATCATGCGCTCACACATATGTCTTTCTCCATCCAATCCACCTGTCCCATTGTGCAAGACACCTCTGACAAGCTTTTTTTTACCTTGCTGACAACAAAAAAAGAATACAAGAGAGAGAAAGAGATTGAGGGGGAGTGTAAGGAGGAGGGCTGAATGAGGCCTTCGACAGGCAGACCTCAGAGGAGAGTGATTTACTCTTTGTGTTATATAGAGAACTGTCACTCAACACTGGGCTCGTCAGACAAACAGTCAGTACAATAGATAACATCCCCTCTGCTTGTCTTTTGCCTCTATCAAGTAGAGAGGTTAAATAACAAGGACTGAGCCAGCCGTGATCGGCTCTCCAAATTACAAACCAGAGATTGTTGATAACTGACAAACTTTGACCCAAATATTTGGCAGTCTCAGAGTGACTTTATACTGTGGAAAAACTGCCTGGGATGAGTATCAAAAGCACATCTTAGGTGAATATGAACCACCTCTTTGCCAATTTAAGGTGAAGTAGCGATGGGAAGTGGGAAGGGTTAAGTTATGCAAGGAATATGGAGCAAAATAGAAAAATAGACATAAAAGAAGAGAGAATGGTTTGGATTTTGGGGTGAACGATGAAAGCTGTGGAGTGCTTCAGCCTCCTGCAAAGTCTAATTAACAATTTAATGGGGTCCTGGAGCTCCAAGAGAGCACTGGCCTCTCGTTTATAGCCACGGCCTCAATGGATTCAGACGGCGCACAACAGAGCCAAAAATCTGTATTCAAATGTGTCAAGGACTAAAGATGATGGAGGGAAAGATGATAAACCTGAAGGGATAGAGACTAAAGGTAAATATGGGGGGAAATGAGACATGGTGAGAAGAGGAGTGGAAAGACAAAGGGGAAGAAACATGGAAAAGGAATGGGAAAGAAAGAAGTGGAGAAACAAGAATAACTATCTCACTGGTGACAGAGGAAAGGGTGACTTCTCTGTGAGACAGTAAAACATTGCCTTCAGGCAGCTGTCAGCCAAGCTTCATCGAAGCATCTTTCTCCTCTCTCTGTCTCTTACACACTCACTCTGCCTTTCCCGCTCTGCTATCAAAATACAGCAAATCAATCACCCTCCTGCAGCTACAACTCCTCCTGTTTAATACCCATCTATGACGTGACATCTGCTGATACCTTTTGATTAACAGGAAGCTGATAAATACATCATGCTTTAGTTTACAAAATGTTGCCTCGGGGTGAAATCCACTTGCAGCTATATAACCACACTTTTCAGCTCAGTATGGATGCTTCTTGCGGTGGATAGGTGTAGCAATGCACCCATTTAGCTGTGTCTGTGTGTGCTGTAATATGTGAGGGTGTTCATTTGCATGTGAGTTTCTATGTGTGAGGGTTGGTTCTATAAATACAAGGTGTTGATGATGGCAGTAAAGCAGTTAAAGGAAGGAAGGGAAGACGAGCAGAAAGCATAGCGAATGAGAGGAAGAAGAGATGGAGCCATTTTGCGACTCAAAAGGAGAAAAAAGGTACAGATTAAGAATCCGTCTAGTGTCATCAATCTCCTCTTTACAATCTAACTACACAGCTCACTGCTCTCCATCTCCATTCATCAATGAGATACATGCTAAATCATAGCAGGAAAAACCTGCTGCTCTTGAAGTGCACTGGGATGATTGATTGAGGCGTAGATCGCCCATAGCACTTGTCTCCCCTTGCAAAGTTTCCCTTCCTACAACTCAGACTTTTCCCAGTCAGGGATTAAAGGAGCTGATGAGGGTCGATGGCTGCAGTCATCGCTGACAATTCACCCATCTGTATTGCTCGCATCCAAATATTTGCATGCGAGCTGCCTGCCAAAGTAGGTTTCACCGCTCTGACCTACTTAAGTTGTTTTAAGCTGAATGACGCCGGTGTGGAAGGGTTCTGACTAAGACAGGAGGCTGTGAAGTGCGGGTGCTGCTGCTGACAGGGTTTACATTACAGGTTGCTATTCATCTTTATACTACTGATTTTTCTTGCTTCCTTAATTGCTCATTATACTGTTTGTGACAAATGTTAAATCAACACCTCTGAGACACAAAATCCATTTTTTTTAGTGTGACATCACTGTGGAATAGCAACACGGCACACGACTATGCAGGGTGGTGATGGATCAATGCAGAAATGACCAGCTCATTATTTTGACAGTACCTTGTATGGTATGACAACTGCAGAGCCACCACTGATGCCCACGATTGGCAGAGCTGTCTGAGTAGAGAGGAAGTCCAGGATCTGTGCCACTTCTGCCACCTGAAAACAAAACAGACAGATTCTGTGTTTGCATAAAGAAGTTGAAAGCAACAATGATAGGAAAGCATTGGCATCTTAACCCTGTGGAGTTTTTAGTTCACTTGCAGCGCAACGGAGAAATGTTTTTATTAGTGGGGGCCCATTTTTTTGTTTTGTATACACGCAAAAGCATGCAGGTGACGTGATAAACAGTCCTGCCAATGATTTCACTCTTTTCTTCTGATCTAGGTGGCCGTAACATGCCAGGAAACACATCAGTGTGTCAGCAAAGACAAAGCAAATAAGAAAACTACTAGCTAGTAAACATGGATGGAAACAATCCAGGCTTCAAGGCTCACCAAAAGAACTTTAAAGGAATTAATAAAACCAAAAATAACAGGTTTGAAATGTATGAATTGTGCTTATTTCAAAGCAACAATAATGACATACATTCCACAGGTCTTATTAGTGCTAACAGGAGGCAAGAGTGGAACTAACAAGTTAAATTTACTCTTGTTATTGTAACAAATCAATGTAGTGCATTTGTGCAAAGTTCTATACTTTGAAAAGTAAATTATCCCTTTTTACACAAGTAATATTACAGTTAAGTAATATTTAACAGCACTTTGAGCAATCCTTTCCCTGGTAGGTCTTCTGTTTAGGGCACTGTTTGCATTTTCCTTTTACATTCTGATGTCACTTCTTCTTCCTTTAAGATCCAAAACCATACCAACACCGTAATTCAATTTGAACAAAGATAGAACATGCCTGGCATCTTAATTAGTTCTTCTTTTCTGCAGCCCCACTTTGTGATTCAACCTGACAGGACAAGTGCTTTTTTACATAAAAATGTTGCCATGTGCAGCTTTAGGAAACCCGTTTGTGGGTGACTGAACACCGTAACTCTGGAGAGGATGTTTTATCAGAAAACCCAAAAATGAATAATTCATCTTTACCTGAGCGCCGGCACCTGAGCCCACATCATCCTCAAACACCACGCCATGCAGTCTCTCTGTTGCCATGGTATCACAGAGGCGTGTCAGAAGGTCACGGGGGTTGGTGTCGTTGACCAGCACAGTCACTGGGCTGACCACCACAGGCAGGTCCACGAAGTTTTCACCACTGAGACGACCTCTGACCTCATTCTGGTAGCTGGAGCCACTGAACACCACTGCCACATTAATGGATGGGTGGATGAGGAGCGGCCGGGCCAGCAGGGGGATGGGGGAAGGGGTGAGGAGGAGGAGGAAGAGGAGGAGGTGGAAGAGAGGAGGCCAAGGAGAGTGAGGACGATGTCCCCTGGGAACGGCCATGTTGGCAGCCTACTGCCTGAAAAGGAGGGTAGAAAAGGGAGAGGGAGGAAGGGAGAACAGTCAAACATACAAGCTGCTTTACTTTCATGATGTTTTTGACATAATTCATCATAATCCGGTAGTACATATCCATCCCTTATTTCTCTCTCCTGGTCTGTCTGTCTCTCTCTCTGACCCTTTTGTATGATAGTATTAGACCTGCATTTAGACTTTTTTGTCATGAGGAAAACTGTGTGTGTGGAGGTGTGTGTGTGCGTGTGTGTGTATGTGTGTGTGTGCAAGTATGCGTGCATGTAATCCTCCATAATCCAACCCCCAGTGTCATGACTGTAATCACCTCTCCATCTCTACACATGGCTGATTCAGCACACACACACACACACACACACACACACACACACACACGCACAGTGCAAGCAGGATGCCAAAAATGTCACACAGGTCCTCAACCCTCATCGCTGGAATTACATTACATTACTTCAGTCAGCCTTGCACCACATGCTGTGATGTCATCGGCCTAGCCACAGAAATACAAGAAGTGAAAAAAATGCTACACTAATTGCTTTTAAAATCTGCAAATTAATTACTTGTAGCTGGTGCAAATATAAAGCAAATATATTTTGGTGACTTTCATTTAAATTTAATTACATGCTCACATGTTGTCATAGCAAATTGGATGACTAGTTTGTAATAACTGAACCACTGACAGTCAATTTTTCCTTGATATTGAGGGTACTTTCCTTTGAAGATAGGATACCGCAAACCAATCACAGACGTTTTGACTGAACTTCCAGGCAAGTTTAACACAGTTTTATGGTACTGCCTTGAATATACATACACAATCTGGTTTCATCGGCATGTTCTGTACAAAAGGTAAATATATTTACATACACTACAAACAGTGGTGAAAGAAGCATTTAGATCTTTTACCTAAAAATTAAAAACCTCACTATAGAAAAAATCCTGCATTCAAAATTTTACTTAAGTAAAAGTACAAAAGTATACACCAAACAAACTTTTGTCATAATTGTGAATTATAATTTTTGATGCCTTCATGTGTAAATCACTTTTATGTTGCAGCAGGTAAAGTTAGAGCAAATTTTGATTATTTTATATAGTGATGGATGCCTTGTAAATGTCTCCTAGGGGGATCAATCTAGTCTATGTTTGCCTGTGTTAGCAAAGTTGTTGACACAAGCAAAATCAGTCAGTGGTTTCACAAACAGAGGTTTAGCTGCTAGCTATAAATCTTGAGTTGATGTTAGCAAACATATTACTTTCAAGCGATAATATGCTGCTGCTGGTGGACAGCGGCACTTCGTGTCGTGCTGGAGCCAGGCGAGCGGGCAACATGGGCACAGCAGGCTGTATGGACATAACGTAAGCTTATGGCAGAGGTGAAGAGACCGAAGAGGACGGTGAAAGAGGAAGCTAAGAAAAAAGAGTGACTGAGCAAGAGGCTCACGGAAGTTGGAGAGAGCTTTGCAAAATAAAAAGGCTGCAAGAAAGATGCCAAGCTGGCATTCCTTTTGTTGGACTAGTAAGTAATATTGTCTTCTGTCTCTATGGAAATTTAGTTATAACATTACTGCAGCACAGTAGTTAGTTGTGGGCAGCGTATTTTTTGCAGTGAGGTCAGATCCACAGACACTCTTACTATGCTATATGGCACCTAATTCATTTGTCTTAGTGAAATTATGGGTCTGAGTGTCTCTCAGCAGCCATCTCCAAATCAGACAACGCGAGGAGATTTGGGTAGACGCTAACAGTCCTCTGAAACTACATAGCAGGTTGTATTGTATTGTAATCTAAAAAAATAGAAACATTGGAGATCCAATAAAATTACAGGACCATAGTGTTGGATCACTTAAAATGGGCCATATAACCCATAGCAATGAGTATACCATATATGGAGCTAACCACTTCAATCAAATTTGCTGTTTGAAGATCGACATGAACCTTTAATAAAAGCAAGTGGGCTTTCTTATGGCAAATAAAAATTTCCACATACACACACATATACGATAGGGGGTTTTATATTGAGTGTCGGCCTCATCTGAGACACCCTGATAATTAACAGCACCTCCCAGCTTTGAATCAAAGCTCCTTTCAAAGCAACACTGGGTTAAATGTGTCCCACCCATCCTCACTGTTCATGCTCCCAGCATATCAGTCATTCATCTGAACAAGGTTTTAAGCTCATGGGCTGTAGGTCCCCATAGCAATAAATATACAGTTCAAATCTTTGAAAGACAATCTGTCTCTGTTATTAGATGCTGCTGATAGATCAACCTTCAGTCAATATGAGGTTTTAGCTTGAATGATGGATGTGGAGCAGACTTTATTAAGGATAACTTCATTGATATGTTTGCTTTTTTCTTAAGCTTTTAGGAGATGTTTGGTTCCACAATTCAAAGACATTTTGATTTCATTTTCTTTAAGATAACTGCATTTGCAAAAGTCATATTTTACTTTTATAAAAAAAAAAAAACTTATATTGAGCAGTGTCGTCTGCATAGTGACATTTTAAACCTTTGGTCCTTTTAGTTGTATTATGAAGTCCATATAGACAAGGATTATTTGGAGGGTACATGTAAAATCACATCTCAAAATCTGAAATATGATTTACACAGATTCCCCAGGGAGGTCATGCAGATTTTCCTCACAGAAGAACACTTTTTCTCTTGTAAATCCTGGGATTGCTTGTTCTGACTCACCAAGATTATTTGATTTGTCTCCAATGAATCATTATATCGAGATCTCCACAGAGCAGCCATTAACCCACCACCCACTTGTGCTATGCTGGAGATAAACAACAAACAAGCCCACATCCACATAGCAAAACTCTGAAAGGAACAGATTGTAAGTGGCAGATGTGAGGACAACACAGCACACAATGTATTTTAAATAATTTGCGAAATAATTTGCACTATAGATATCTTACCTTTATATACATAACACATATAATCCTCAACCCACTGTTTTATTTACCAACCACGGGCATGTACATAGCTAATTTTACAATCTACAAGTTACAGAGTTTGATTAATATTGTAGACACAGACAACATAATAAAATCTTTGTTGTGAGATAGTGTATCTTAACATGATTAAAATCTGGATATGGACTAGATGGATTTATAACTGAGCTGCAAACACAAAATAATTACACTGTTACAAGTGTCTAAAAAAGAAGATCATGAATAGAATTTTTAGATCTAGATTTGTTTGTAATTTGTGGTTTAGGCAGCAATAATTATGTGCATATAAAATTGCTGCTGTGCTCCCACAATTCCTTTATGAAGTATAATTTGTTGACTGAAATCCTTTTGTAAATTATTGCTTCTTTCAGCCAGAGGAAACAGGGAATAGTTTCCAATATCTTCATTGAATTTTACTTGTTTGTGGCGTGTTACTATGTATTCAAGCTCTCTGCATTTGCAGACAGTACTACGCACGTGACAGTAATGCGGGAAAAGCGATGAGTTTTAAGTATGGGTGATTTGTACAAGCACACACAAAGTGGCCAGGGTAAGCAAGTGGTGGAGGAAAAGGGTAATTGTGGAAACAGGAGGACAACTGAAAAACATAAAAACTGTGAAAGAGCGGACAAACGAATGCTGCTTGGATCATATGACTGGGGAGAAGGTCAAGTGTTCATTTAACAGTGTAATCTCTGAAAAAGGGGATCATAATGGGGCCTCAGATTAGCAGTGTGTGTGTGTGTTGTGTGTGTGTGTGTGTGTTGTGTGTGTGTGTGTGTGTGTGTGTGTGTGTGTGTGGTGACAGAGTGGGCGTGTCTGCTCCAGATTAGCAGCAATATAACAGAGTGTGATTACAACATAGAAAGGACGTGAACACAGGGGACGGACCACAATGTGTTGCATCACACACACAACAACAGCAAGCTCACTATCATGTTATCTATTTAAACACAATTTTAAAAACTAAATAAAGGAAAAATACAAGACAACCACAGAGAGATTAAAGGGAAAACATCACACTCATTATTTAAAAAATGGTGTAATCACATATGCACTTATTTTCCTAAATTAAATTCACGTGTGCGATCACGTGATTGAGTGTGTTAGTGCATGCACCCGGTTTCCTATCATTATGGAGATTTCCAGATGGAGTGCAGCTCTGCCATGTTGGGATAAACTCTCTTACTGGGACCAATGCAAGACTATACTTGCGTTAGCATCAAAATAACTACACACATCCAAATTCATACTACAATGTACTATTAATGAAAACTAGCCATATAGCTGCAGTGATACATTTAGAAAGATGTGATAGAACATGGGAGAGGAGAACAACAGGGTGAGGAAAAACCTGTAATGTTATGGGAATGTGTCACCCTTCATCACAAACCTACAATTCAAATCCTCCATTACTGCTCTATACCCTCACAATGCTTGCCAGTTGACTTTAACAGCTCTCAAGATTTATGGATGAGTTATTGAATGATAAAAGCAAACATTTATGCTATACAAACTGCTAACAGATTCAGATCATAGGTTTTTCCCCTCAAAAAAGATTCATATTTTCAGCAATGGCCTCTGAAAATGGATCAAACATAACATCCTAAAAATGTAAAATCATTGTTCCATTGAGCTCTGCTCTTGACTCATGCAACCATGTAGCATTGATATAAGTGTTTAAGAGCCCAAAACATTGGTGTACACTGCTAGAGAGTAGACTTTCAAAGTAGTATAAATCCAATTAATATGTCGCACTTTCCAAAAAGTAAAAATATGATTTTGCCCCATGTAATTCCTCCATAACAATGGGGAAAAAGCCCAACATTAATTCACAATTGGAGACTGTCTGCCCTAGAAAAACGACAGAATCAGCTGTTTCAGCAAATGCCCAAAATGTGTACGTTCAAGAAGAAATCTTTATCTTAGTAACTATGACTCCTATCCATCAGGAGCAAATGAGGAGGTCAGGTGATGTTTAACACTAGAAACAGCTGTTCATGCCCTGTGTCTGTCCTGCGGATAGGGACATCAGATCAGAAAACACTGAAAATCGCTACACAAATTCATCCTCGTTTTTGAGCTTTTACTCAAGTAATACTAAATATTTTCAGCCTCTTAGCTTCTGAAGGTTTATCCAACAAAACATCGTCATTATTCTGTAATTTCTCTGCTTGTGCAACCTGTAGCAGGCCTTGATTTAAGTGTTCACTAGCCAAAAACATTGACAAAAGCATCCACTGCTTTAAAGTGGAAGTATATGTATAAACCCAAACTCTTGTTTGTTCATTATTGTTGCACTTTCGGGTAGCTACAAAGAGAATAAAAACAATATTTTTCCTCAAACTCCTTCACAAAAAAACTGTGATGAATAATTGACTTCTCATTTGTAGTACAAACACAGTTCTACACTGTCTACCATATATGCCCCTTTTAAACAATACCATTAGGTACATTATGAGAAAACCTGTTCCCACATATTCAGCTGATGCTTAAGTCTGTCCTCTGTTGAATTATCATATACCTCCTGGGACATACACTATGTACACAGTAGTGAATGTTCAGTCATTTAACTACTTAGCTGGGATATGATGGAGTCCCTATACTGAGTCCCTGGGGGGTGGAGAGGAAATGTGCAGAGAGGATCTAGTTGATGGGATGAGCATCATCACCAGAGAATTATCAACGTCTGCCTTGAACCTTGTTTTTTCACAGCACCTACAAAAATGATTTGATTGCATTAATTAGGGGGCTCGAATTAGAGGGCTAGTATTAATGTAGTAGACGGCCTTCCTCTCATGAACATACTGCAGGCGCGGCGCTCTGACAGCTGCTTGAAACATCAGGATTCTCTAGAGCCTCATTTATTACAGACTTTAAATCAGTCCAAGAAATGGCAGTGTGAAAACTAATTCTACAGCAACGATTTTATTTTCTGAAACTGTTATACTAACTAACACTGGAAATTCCTAATTTATGTTTGATTTTAAGCATTTCAAGTGCCAGGAGGATTCACTAGTATGCTCAGTTTTGATGACTATAAGTCACTAGTCACCAGTAGTGTAAGATATTTTAATGAACTGTTACAAGTATGAGTCATGCATTCAAAAAAAGGATTTGCAGCCAAATAAACTTAAAGCAATAAAAGTAAAAGTATTCTTCCAGCCGTAGAAAACACTCTGATACACCACATTTTACCCTAAGTTAGCAAACTAGCAGGTTTGCAAACTTAGTATGTTTGCGTTTTCAACTTTCTTCCCTAACAAACTTTTGGAGTATTGGCTGTGTAAACTGTATGTTCCTACAGATACCACTACAGGCATAGATCAGGGCAACACTGTCTAATGCAGTTACAAAAATCTAATGAACTTGTCAATAAATGTCAGTACACTAGGAAACAACTCCTGACTTTAGTCACACTTTGTATAACCACCCATCCCGATGAAGCCGTTACAACACTTACAATAACAGTTGTGTATGACAGTAAACACACCACTGAGCCTGAACTAGGAGCAGCTCTCTGCCAGCCAGCTCAACTGCTCCATCCTTCTCGTCCTGTTTTTATCCCTCTATGTCTCCTCCTTATGGATTAATTGTGGAAGACAAGTTGAGTTCTGAGTGTATCACATGGCGCTCTCTCAAGTACATGCTTATGTAGGCTATGCATGTGTGTCCCAACACTCACACACACATACAGAGAGAGAGACACACACACAGCTAATAAACATACAAATTAAACTCTCTATATTAATAAATGAGTGTGTCATACTTAACCCCTGAGCTTATTATGAATCACATCACATAGCGTCTGCCACATAAATTTATCATAATTGGGGTTTTAGCTGCTAACACTGCAGCTCCATCTCTCTGTGGGTTCCTGCTCTCACACGTAAAGATTTGACAGCTTTACAGGAAATCGTTGCAAGCCGGATGTATCAGCCAATATGAGTGACGTTGATGGGACAAGGGGTTTGGCCCCTTACCAATCAAACGTAAAGCAATCAAAATCTCAGTGACACCTAATCTGCTGGCATATATATAATAATTTGTTTGAGACGTGTTTTTTTTTCACCCATGGCAGTATGTAACTACAGTACTGCAACGCATGTCATATAGCATGATATATTGAAACTGTAGCAGTTTGCAACCTCAGAAGAAAATTTCAGAAGCTGTAAACAGAAAAGGACTCAGGAATTAGACAAAATTCTGAAAAGTTGTAATTTTGTATAGGATAAATGTTTTTTTATTATTATTCTACTGTCCCTTTAATCATCTTGAGGCCCCTTTGAGTCATCTTGGGACCCTTTGGTGGGGCCACACACCCTACATTGGGAACCACTGGTCTTTGTTAATGTGAACTGTGCAACAAAAATAAAATGTGGCCCATGCTGCTGCAACATGATATATTTAAACTGGAGCAGAAAGCTTCTGTCACTAATGGAGAAAAACGAGACCTGCTATGTACAGCTTATGGGACAAATCAATGAGCATCACCAAGTAACTGATCCGACAGTAATACACTGCAACTGTAACATGCATAACCCACAGGTAAATGAGTCATATTGAGTAAGCGTGTGTGCAGGTATGGAGAGATTGTGGACACACACACATGCACACTCCAAACAAGCAGCTAACTGCCAAACCTCAGAGTGAAAAATGCTAATGTGTCCTCTTACAATAGTTCCTGTTATAGTAACAACTGGCTGTTCTGTTTCTGTCAGCAGCAGATGGGAGCTTTCTCTCGAGGAAACTCTTCACTTATGAAAACTGAAAGTATGACTGCACTCATACTGTGTCTATGCTCACACTCCCCCTGAGCTTCTTATTCTAGTATCTATCTATTATGTCTCTATCCATTGCTCTATATCTGCCACCCTCACTTTTATATGAAAACTATGAATTCCTGACGGATCACGTTAACTGACAGAATATGAGTATGAAGGAATGTGTATTTTTGTGTGTGAGAGCGAGAGAGTGTGTGTGACACACTTACCTGTGCTTTCTGCCGTCATCCAACTTGAACTCCCGCTGCTCCATCGTTCCCTGGCTGCTATCCTCCAAATGTCTTTCTTTCTATTTCTGTTTCTTTCCTATTCACCTGGTTTTCATCTGCCCATCTCCCCTCTCAGCACCTGTAGGAGTACGCATATAGACCATGTCTCTGTGTGACAGCAAGTGTGTGTGAGTTATCAGTGACGGTGTGTGTGTGTGTGTGTGTGTGTGTTTGGCAGCTTTGGATGTCTGCACACTCCCCTGGAGGACTTCACAACGTGACAGAGAGCGTATGTGATCTCCAAAAATCTCTCTTTCTAACTCCTCACTTTCTTCACCCTTTTCTCACTTTATCTTTATCTCAGCTCTATTTCTGTGTGTCACAGTGAACGCATTTACAAGTGGTCATGAAGGTGCAGACAGGACATCAAAATGGAAAAGGAGAGGAAAGGAAAGTGAGGGAAAAGGAGGGTGACAGAAGACGAGAGGTGCAGGAGCCCCTAGACAGGAAACAGCCGGTGTACGTGTGTGTTTGTGTGCATAAACCCACAGTGTTTAGCTCTCTGTCTGTATCCCTCAGACTCCCTGCTGGGCAGATAAGGAGAGTAGAGATTGGGGAAGATTGATAAAATGCCTCTTCAGCAGAGGAGCACAAACGCCGGTAACACTTCAGCGGCAGCGGCGATGACACTTCCCCGCCTTCTCCTCCTTGCTCCCCCTCTCCACCTCCTCTGTCTCCTTTTCCCTCTCCCTGCTCGGGGGTAAAAGACACAACAGATCCATGGGAAGTTAGAAAATCTCACAGACAGATAAAGAGGGGTCCTGCGCACGCCTCTGCATCTTTGAAGCAAAAGTTTTTCCCTCCTTCGGTCCAGTTATCAGCCCCCGTGGTGATGGTACTCCGCAGCAAGGGATCCCCCCGGTGATGATGTGCCTTCTCAGGTCCTGTGTGTTCAAAAAGGATGAGGGGAGAGTAAGATTTGGGTTTTTTGGCCCCCCTCGCCCTCTTTCCCATATGGATGTGAGGTGATCCAGATGTTGGTTGATGGTCGGAGTGTCGGGAACACGGAGAGAACAGCGAGACAGATGGCAGGTCTGCGAGGTCGGGCCGGCAGTGCACTAGCAGGTCCTCATCCTGTTGCACTGATTTGTTTTTTTTTTCCCACCAGAGTTTCTCTCTCTCCCTCACCGTTGCGCTGCCGTTCATCTGCCGGTGCTGTCACACCAGTAATCCTGCTTTCCATTTCCTCTTTAACTCCATCTTTTCTTTATCTCTTTCTATCTCCTTTCACTCCATCACAGAAAGGGCTGCATGTGAGTCCTGATAATAATGGTGTGAGGATTTAGCCTGCCTCCCTTCCTCTCCTCCCTCTCACTCACTTCAGCACAACCCCTCCTCCTCTCCCAGCCCACTTTTGCTCCCGTTTTCTCGGTATTATTCACCTTCATCCTGTCACATATCCTGCCTTCATTTCCTTAAATCACCTCACTGTATTGCTCTGCTGATTCATTCCCCATCACTGCCCTGTTTCTTCTTTTTCCCTTTACCATCAGTTGTTACATGAATGAATCCCATTAATAGTATTGTTTTTTCCAGTCAGGACCCACCACCCCAGGGTCTGCCCATTGTTTATCACTGTGAATACATTTTTGCCAAGTCAATATGGAACAAACATCACATTTACTTTTGGCTATTGACAAAAGACACACATGCCAGTAGCCTAACCAACAAACAAAGCAAATACTGCAATGAACTTGATGCTGAAACAATCCATCAAAGGGGAATTCCTCCACTTTTACACATGAAGTTCAGCTTACTCATCAAAAGAAGTACTACTGAGCTGTAATGTTTCCTGTGGCTCTCAAGGAGGTCAGAAACATCAACAGGGTTATCTCAGCTTAGCATTCCAGATTGTATGTTTATGTTTGTTCAACCAACCTGCTGAGCCAGCTGTACAGACATTTTGGAGTGCATTTGTGTGAAGATCGATTCTTTCTATTGTTTACCTGAGGTTTCTCTCCTTTGTCCTCTTCTGTCACCACATTTATGAAATATATTCATAGATTTCCAGAATAAGCATGAATTTTCTTCTGTCAAGTTGAAACGTTTTCTTCACTTCAGTTAGCGTCGCCTAGCAATGTGCTCATTTACATCTTTCCAGTGACTTTTGTATGCAATCATGCCACATCTAAAATGTGCTTCATGTTCTGTGTCTGAATCGATTTGCATTATGGGAAATGTAGGATTTTTTTTCGCAAGTTTCCCAACTTTGCGAAGCTGTAATAATAAATCACTGAAAAGACTTTTTTCAAATAAAAACATTTCCAAACATTTACTATTTCCCACTTAACAAATGTGAGAATTTGCTGTTTTTGTGTTTCATATCATTGCAAAATGAGTGTCTTTGGGTATGACATTATGTACTTACATACACAGCACAAGCAAAAAAAACCCCACATTCATCAATTTGACAATACGTTAAAGGCATAAACAAATGCGCTGCTTTCAAATGAAAAAAAAACATGCAACTTTCTGATGTCGAGCCAAGTGGTGCTGGAAAATGAGCTAAGATTATTTTGAACACGTCTTCTCAGGATTCTTGTATTTAAGTCGATATTGGACTGTAAATGCACTGTAATTAACATTAGCTTTACACTAATTATTGGCATGTTCATCTGTTTTTAGTGTCCCCTGGAAACTGTGCTTTGTGTTTTCTTTATTTGCAACAAGGGAGTGAATCGATAAAAAAATAATATTTGGTTGCAGCCGCAAAGTCAAGCCTACAAATACCACATTTGCCTTGGGTTATCGACAGGGTAAACACACGAGTCAGTAAAGCCAAAGAGACAGAGCAATTGTGACAATGAACTTGGAAGTGCTACACCCCTATGTGTCTCACAGAATTGCAAACTGTCCATGTCATTCACGGATCAGAGTGCTCATTGTGAAGGCAATCATCTGCCTGCGAGGAAGCTGAAAAGCAGGAGAGAAAAGCAAATCATAATTCTCACTCCTTTCGTTCTGCAGAAAACACATGGTTTTTAAGTAATGTTGACTGGAATCGTGTTGACATGCATACGAGTGAGTGCGAAAGAGAAAGAGAGAGAGAGAAAAAGAGAGAGAGAGAAAGTCTGATTGCCTCTCATTTTTTTCCCTTTCTTCATGGCTTACTTGTGACAGTTATTTCGCGAAGGAGAGGCAAACAATTTCACTTTGCTCTCCTCCCCTCTTTCAATCACATTGTCGGACAGCCGTTTCATAGTTTTAAAGAGCTCTGTTACCATCACTCCTAATAAAAGCTGTTTTCTTCTTTTTCCTCACCATGCAGCTTGGTCAGGTGACAGGCCTTTTAACACAGCGCTATAAATACAGACGAGTGTTAAAATAGAGTGTTTGAGATGTGAGATGTGTGACTGAGGAGTCTATATCTGTTTGGGATGTGTGTAGTAGATACAGTGATACATCTGATGAATGGAAACAGACAAAAGCGGACAGATGTTTCAAAGGATCTCTTTCAGCAGCTGGAAAGTAAGTGTAAACCAGCCAGCAGGGAACATATGTTCTCCGGCCAGCAGCTGATCCACAGATTAACTCAGATTGATTCAGTGAGAAACAAAATTCTGTTTAATGGGAAAAGCTTGTTGACTGACTTTTCAGTGTTCTCAAGGAGGTTATGTATATATATTGACAACAGTCAAAAAAGAAAGGGGGGGTGGTGGCTACGTGTTAGATCCCGAGTTACCCCTGTTCAGGAGGTACTGGACCAGCTCTCCGTCTTAAAGGGTCCGATCCTCGTGGCCTATGGGTATTACCCTATTAGGTATTTACTGAGGACTGTTTAAGCTGGTGTCGAAGAGATTCGCCTAGCTTCTCACTGTCTTCTTCCGAACGCCTACCCTGCTTACTCTGAAATGGCACCCGACTGAATAGCCAGAGCCGAATACCACTCCAGCCACGTCCGTTCACGACAGCTCTCTTCTCATTGATCAGTGCACTTGGTATGGTTGCTAGGATTGTGTTTAGTGGCCAGGAATTGAGGCCCCAAGGATATGTTAATTTCGTTGGCTAGAGCAACCTAAAAGAACCTTAAAGATGTTAAACACACTTTACCTAATACAATTATTAATCCTTCCTCTGACGACAATATATATATATATATATATATATATATATATATATATATATATATATATTTAACCTCCTATATATATTTAGTAGCATTGCATCAGATCCATGTTTTCTGCTCTTCTTCTGAAGTATGTATGGAACACCATCACCAGGTAGCTGTCATAGTGTACAGGAACATCTGCCATGAGTACGGGCTGGAAGTCCCAAGGTCAAAATGGAAGACACCTCCTAAGGTAGTCGAGAATGACCTGTGTCCTGTGGGACTTCAAGATCCAGACTGACAAACTGGTGATGGCTAACCAACCAGACATCGTGTTGATTGACAAACAGCAGAAGAAGGCATTAATGATAGATGTGGCAATACCAAGCAACAGCGACAAGAAGAAGAAGGAACACAAGAAGCTAGAGAAATACCAAGGGCTGAAAGAGGAGCTAGAAAAGATGTGGAAAGTAAGAGCAACAGTGGTGTCAGTGGTAATCGGAGCACTGGGGGCTGTGACCCCCAAACTGGGAGAGTGGCTACAGTAGATTCCAGGTAAAACATCAGAGGTCTCTGTCCAGAAGAGTGCAGTCCTAGGAACAGCTAAGATACTGTGCAGAACCCTCAAACTCCCAGGCCTCTGGTAGAGGATCCAAGCTTGAGGATGACACATACCACCCCGCAAGGGGTGAGAGGGGGATATTTTTTTTATAGATGGATTTGTTGACAATCAGTATTGTGTTCCTTATGAAGTTTTGTCACCAAACCCACTGTATGTTCAGCTCTTGCTGGGAACATTTACAGCTTTATGCATAAAATAGTTTCCATGTGCTGTTTAGAAACAATTAGCTGAATGGCAGAATTAATTAACTGATTAATTAATAGGTTATGGGCGAAGCAGTGGTGCAGTGGTTAGCACTGTCGCTTCATAGCAAGAAGGTCGTGGGTTCAAACACCGGTTGCCCCGGCCTTTCTGTGTGGAGTTTGCATGTTCTCTCCGGGTACTCCGGCTTCCCCCCTCCATCCAAAGACATGCAGGCTAAAATTGTCCTTCGGTGTGAATGTGAGTGTGACTGGTTGTTTGTCTATGTGTGGCCCTGCGATGGACTGGCAACCTATCCAGGGTGTCCGCCTTTCACCTGATGTAAGCTGGGATTGGCTACTGCCCCCTGCGACACTGTACACAGGATAAGCGGTTGACGATAGATGGATGGATTAAGAGGTTATCCTTTTTTGAAGAAAAATGTCAAACATTTGTGGGTTCCAGCTACTCAAATGTAAGGATATGTTGTTTCCCCCTGTTATATAAAATTTTAAATTCAATATATTATATTTAGGATACAATTTGAAGATATCATCTTGGGATCTGGGCCCTTTTCTTTATTTTGTGACATTTTTAAGACTGAGCTCCCAAGAAACACAACAGCACCACTTGCTTCAACAAAAGTCCCAAAACAACATATGTTCAAGTTAAAGACCTCCAGCAGCAGTAGGAATTATGACTTTTGAGAGCAATGAAAGAAAAAACAAAACAATGTGTTTGCTTGCAATTTCCAAGTACTACTCACCAACCCTTATGTGTAATTATGTTGTCCTGCCAATTAGACAGTCAGATCAGAAAACACGTAAAGTCCTACAACATAACATTCTATGGGCAAACAATGCATTTTGTTGCTTAATTTGAGGGACTTCATAGTTTGCAATCAGTTTATCGGATCAGAAATCATCAACACATTGCTCCATTATAAAAATAATCTTTAGTTGCAGCCTCGATCGTGTGTAACCTGGCAAGGGATTCAGCACCACGGACAGCGCTTCACATTGTGGCCATTCAGACCGCAGGCAACAGAATTCCTCAAGGGCTTGGCATGTTGTTTGACTCATCCTCCTAGTTGACAATTGTGACAACTGTTTTTGTGCCGGAGGTCAGGCTGTTTTTAGGGTTAGTTGTGCAGCTTTTTCTTCGATGGCTCTCCTTCAGGCAGTCAGCTCAAGTGTTGCTGATGCATTCAGAGGTGACATACTCCACCCTCTGCAACACATATCTAATGCACACTTTACCATATGGGGGTCTATTTAAAGAGTTAGATGAGAAGACTAACACTACTCTCATGTCTGTGCAGTAAATATGTAGCTATTTTAGCATAAAGACTTGAAACAGCCCGGCTTTGTCCAAAGGTAAAAAAATAATAGTACTTCGAAAGATCATTGCTTAACATGACATATCTCATTTGTGACAAAATATAAAGAATTGGGACTTGTCATTTCTACACTTTGGGTTTTTACAGAGGAAACAAACTAGATTAGTGAGATTTGGAGGTGTTTATAGACTTTGTGTTTATTTAAAATAAGGTTAAGTTTAGACACAAACTACTTGAGGTGAGGCAAATATTGTGATTTAGTTTTTCAAAATGGTTACAGAAAGATTGTGGGTATGGTTAAGCTAAGCACTGCATAAAGAAGAATGTAAGCACTAGTCTCCTGTGTGAAAATCATACACCCTGTTGGGTCCCGATCTTGTGTATTTCCTGAACAACACCGTGGTACTTCCTTTTCTCAGACAGTCAAGAGTCACAATTCTCACATCCACTAGAGGTCCTTGTCAGGCAAATATAAAATAAAAACAGCAAACAAGTAATGCTGTTGGTTTTACTTCCAAAGTGCTCCATTCTCATTCTCCTCTGCCAGTGCTGCCTCTGCTTCATTGCTCTCTGCAAGTATCTATGCCGCTTAGCTTTTAATCAGTCCCACCTCCACCCAGCATCCACCTGTACACTCCGACTCTAGCCTTCTGGGGGAATCTGTCTGGTATCATCACTCCCCAATCTCTCTCTGTATAAGCTCACATCCATGCTGCAGGGAGTGATGAGGTCAGAGCCAAGACGCCCCAATATTAACTATATTGCTGTGCTGTAGTCACATATCAACATTCGTTTCTAACTCAGTCTATAAACAGACAGAAATAACCTTAAGAATTGAGTTCAACCTCAAGCATCGGAGCTAATGGACCACCATTTTTCATGATAAAAAATTGTACCTATAAATCCAGTGAAGTGGTTTGAAGCAACATCACGGAAATCAAGGACTAAAACAAATATAAAAGAAGTAACAAGTAATAAAGACGAGTAAATGTTAAAAGTGAAATCACAGAACAAAACAAGAGAACTAAAAGATGAGGAATAAATTGTCTTTTAGGTTAAAGTTAGAGCGTGAAACTAAATTAACATCCATTACATTCAAACCCTTACCAAACAAGTTCACATGATGCTAATTAAGCCTATCACTGCCAGGTAAATCTCTCTGCATTTACAGTTATATGGAATTTTGAAACCTGATGTCTGTGGCAACACTGTTAATCATGTTTTATGTCAACCAGCAATGATTGGTTTGACAGGGGTAATCCAGAGCTCCACAATCCCCCATTGCAGTAAAAAAAAAAAAAAGGTTCTTTGGAAAGAGCTCTTGGGCCGGTTGGTATCTGTAAAATGTGTGAGACTGCAGGAAGTAGCTATTACATTTACTCTAACTAAAAAATGAACAATTGTCTTGAAACTGCAGAACATTCTCTGTATTTTTGTAACTTCTGAACACAAGCCTGGGGCAAGCTCATAAGCACGTGTCAACAGTGTTTGTGCAATTACTCTCAGAGAAACAACAAGCGACAGAGTGAGCTAGGTTGCCAGCATCACTTTGTTTCAGTTAGGCACAAAGCTTTGTCATCTGCATAGCAATTAATACAGTTTTATACTTACAATTGATGATCCTTATGAATTATGTTAACCAAAGGAAAAATGCTAATTTAAAACAATGCATCCAAAAATCAAGTGGAGAGAGCCATAGATTTTTAAACTCCGACTTTTTATTACAGGAACACATCCACTAGATTTTTTTCTCAGTTGATTAGTATTGTAAGGTCAACTGTGTTGAAAGCATAGCTATGGTCTAGTCACCTGCATTACATAAGATATAGGAGGAAGCAGTATAGGAGGTTGTACCAGCCTCAAAAGTAACTTCACCAACATTTCCATTAGCCCTCTCTGTTTCCATCACAGATAGATGGCGGTCAGGTCATTTTGAGGCAACAACCAGTTTAGAGCCTGCCATGCTGTTGTTATGGATTGTACAGTGATGAAATTAAAAATGTGTAGTGATTCAACAAATCACCACCATTTAGGGGGGAATCCTACAAGCAACTATTAAAGCTGCATTATGTTACTTTAAACCATTAAAACAGAAAGCCTGTCATTCTGTATCAGCATTGAAATCCAGTGTTTACTCTGGTTTTGGCCCTGGTTTGGTCTGCAAGCTCCTGAGAAAAATATCTGGGTCTCTTTGGTTTGCTAGATTTTAGATTTTTCTTCTTCTTCTTAAAATCACACCGTATTCGCTTGGCCCAGCAGAGCTGCTCTTTGCTCCAGTGATCAGAAAGAGAGACAAGCCTTCGCGAATTAACGACAGGCGCTCTATGGAGAATAACCGTGGCAACGGCTTGTGTGCACTATGCAGCCGTTGCCTATTAAACTTATGTTAAAATTATACATAACTTTACCTGATAGGCCTAGTTAGGATCTAGTTTTGCAGGGATGCTCTGCCATGTGAATTCCCTCCTGTTGATGTCCTGATAACTATTTAGTAAACAGAAGGCTAATAGATTCTGGAAACTCAAACACAGCGAGGATCAGTTTCTTTTCCAATGATTTGTGTTGTGCTGTACAGACAAGTTCAAGACATTCAACTTCGGCAGCAGGCAGGCATAAGCGTGAGGCCAGCACTTCACCTCACTCTAACAGGAACACTTGCTACTGAACATAGACTGTTTATGCTGCTCCCTGATAAAAGAAAATGTTTCTACTGATACCTGTTCAGAAAAACAAACTGATTTATACACGTTAACCTGTTGCTCAGAAGGTGCCTGTTATGATTTCATGATTGTGGCTCTTATTTTAACATGCTAGATAAAAGGTAATGCCCTGGCAGTGGCAAATAGCTTTGGAGTTATATTTGATTAGTTACATTAATGTGTAAGTTGAGATTTACAAGAAATATTTTATTGTTGATGTGTAAAGGGATTTAATTAATTAATTAATCACAGAAAATCATGCGATTAATCACAATCAAAGTTTTTTATCGTTGCCCACCACTACTTACAATTTTTTACAATTGCTAAAAAGCAATGTGTGCAGCACTCCATCAGAAGATATCACTGCACACATGGTAACATTGGCACCCCCTTGGCCTGGGACACGCACTCTTTTGCCTATCAAATTCTGTCCTATCCATGTTTATCTAAATAAAAACATGGTGTGTGATGGGCTTCCAGCTCCATGACTTTCTAAAAGAGATAGTCGTTGGGTCTTAAAGAAAAAATCTTTATTTTGGTAAAATGCAGTTGTGCCTTTTCAGAATACATATTTTACCTGTTGTTTCACTGGAAGATTCTGAAAATTGATGCCACTGTTGAGCGGGCCACATTTGGCTGCTCTCTGAGGCCAGTCTCTTTCAGTGATAGCCCATGGTTGATTACCAGGTCAATCACAGTAGCCCTAATGTCATCAGAGACTATTCAATTCAAATTAGCTTTATTGACATGAATGTATAACAACCATATTGCCAACGCATACAAACTACATAAAAACAATCAACCCCATACATTTCATTAAACAAGAAATTAAAGCGTGTGTGTGTGTTAGAAAAAATAAAATACATTAAAATTAAAATAAATAAATAAAACAGTGAGCGTGTTTGTGTGTTAAAAAAATTAAAATACATAAAATAAAATAAATAAATAAAACAGTGAGCGTGTTTGTGTGTGTGTTAAGAAAAATTAAAATGTATTAAAAATTAAAATAAAATTTAAAAAAACAGTGTGTGTGTGTGTGTGTGTGTGTGTGTAGCTGTGTGTGTAGCTGTGTACACTGGTGTGGACAGATATTTAAACAGGCAATCATCAGTCAATGAGTAAACAGCTCTGGAGATTGAACTAATGTGTGTATGACTGTGGAGCTGAATACTAAGAGAGGAGGGACAGAGAGTGAGAAGGAAAAGACAAAGGGAGTAGACAGAGGAGAGAGTGAATAAACTCCATCAGCTCATATTAGAGAGCAGCTATCAGGGCTGAATGCAGATTTGTGATTAGCCCACATTTGTGGTATTTTTATCAGCCAGTGCAACTCTTTGATCACTGCCATGTGTCAGAAATGGAAGAATAATCCTAAGGGACATTTTACCCCAAGTGTGGGTTAAAATACCAACTCCTCAGGGCTTCACTGACTGATTTCTTTGGCCGCTGGCCCACACTGCTTTCCCAGCACTCGGTCAGTCTGTCTGTCCACATCTTCATCCCCATCCCTCCTCCACCTGCTCCTTTAAAAAACACACTTTGAAAGCTAAAATAGCTCGAGAGCAGAAAGACATGAGAAGTGTCAGATCCATAAATAAATTGGGTCTTTGTGCACCTTGTTTGAGACTGGCTGACATTTTAAAGCTTGCAAGGTATTAATATTATTTCTCATGAGGCAAAGATTGTATGCGTGGACGTGAATAAATGTGTGTGTGTGTGTGTGTGTGTGTGTGTGTGTAGAGGAAAGAGACAGTGGTTGGTTGGTTTGTTATTGTTGAGAAACTTTACCCTTAGGCTTTGCTGAGATTTTACAGTTTTAATCTGCCTGAAATTCACCCGATGTCCTGAGATGATCATGACCAAATTGCCTTGCCCCTCTCTCTCTCTCTCTCTCTCTCTCTTTAAAATTTCAAATTCTTTATTGACATTGAATGTTCATTTTTGATTCCTGACAATATTAATTAATTTTTACACAGAAGAAAAAGAAGAAGGAGAAGAAAACAACCCCCCCCCCCAAGATAACAAATACACTTTAAAGGTTCAGTGTGTAATATTTAGGAGGGTCTATTGAAAGAAATGCAATACAAAATACATAACTATGTTTTCAGTGCTGAATAAAGACCTTAAAAAATGAACTGTTATGTTTTTATTGCTATAGAATGAGTTAATTCTATCTACATACATACATGCTGTATGTTGCGCTGCCATGGTTTTACAATAGCCCAAACGGACAAACATGCATTTTATCACTACATTGAATACATACGAAGAAGAAGAACAACAACAAATAATGTTAATAGTAGTAGTAGTTGTCCAGTTTTTAGAAGCAAGAACTTAAGAGAAATTTGAGGCCCACATGGATTATTTAGCACAAGAGCCGACAGAGCGTGTCGGCCACCGTAGCTGTCAGAATAATCAGAATCTTTTCATCTTCCTTAGATCTTTATTACAAAAAGAGAAATAAAGTGTACATGGGACATAAAGAAGTATACAGAACTTTGATTTGTGCAAAATCACTTATTGCATATACAGGTTTTGCGAACATATAATTTGTAATATGGTGATAAAGATTAGTTTGCTGTCCATTTAGAGTGAATTAGATATCTGTGTTGTTTATATGCTCTTATAATCCAATGCATCTTTGTAGTAGCGTTCATGTTGAGTCCACATTCCAGCTTAAGAGCACATGAACACACACTGAAGTTGAAAGAGCAACTAGGGAAATGGGACCATCCGAGAAGCACGTGAATGAACCGTCAACTGCTGGTTGCAATTCGCAACCCTTTACCACTAGAAACCACACATAAACAACACAAACAACACATAAGACAAAGTGAAGAAGTGTAGACTAATGCATTTCAGTGTTGTCCAGCAGAGAGGAGTAGGAGAGTTGCCAATTATTCATCATTTATATATATATAGTTATGATGCAAACTTGCGACAATCGCCGTCAAGGGGTTAAATGGCAGCATTAAATGGGGAAAAAGTACAGCATTGAAGATATCCTGATTATGGATGGCAATTCAAGTGTCATGGAGCAGTTAGGGGAAGATGCTGATGCTGCTGATGATAATAGGCTTAAAACATGTTGTGTTCTATGTGTTTTTTGTTGTTTTGAAAAAACATGATGTGGGCAAAACAAACAAGTCTGAATGTATCAAATATAAACATAACTCATACATGTAAAAAGGCTATTCAATTATTTTAAATTTGGCATTAGGTATAATAACCACTCCACATTCAAAAAATTAGAATTTCATTTGATGGTTCAGGCTTCACAGGGTGAAATCATGTAGCTATAAAAAAGTTTAACGTTTGACTTCTATCTTAAAAACACAACCAGATCAGCAGCAGTTACTGGCTCAGTAACACAGGCTGCATCTACAAGCAATTTTAAGGTGCCCTTAAGCATAAATCTCTTTTGGACAGACGTCGTTCTCTCTTTGGGGATCAAATTAACACAGGTTTGAGGGAAGGGAAGAAGAATTAAAGGGAGTCAAGCATGTGCTGGGATGGTGATGGAGCAGTGGATAAGACACATGCCTTTGCTGTGAGGTTCAATTCCCAACTGTGACACATCCATCAATGTGTCCCTGAGCAATTAACCAGTTACTTAAGCTAGTTGCTCCAGAGGCATCCGACCTCTGACATAAATAGCAATCGTAAGTCACTTTGGATAAAATGTTAACTTACGCATAAAAGCTTACATAACCAGGCTCCTGAGGCGCTCAGTGACATGGTGAAACCTCTCCGGGTTTCTTGCTCAGTAACTTGAGGTGTATCTATGGACAATTGTATGGTATCCTTTTGTAAAATTGCCTTTGGATGGCTGTCTTGTCTGTTCAAGGAATCAATATGTGGAACTGCTCACCCAGTGAACTCAAAATGGATAATGAATGTGACATTTAGTCACTGGTGATTACTCAGATGCCTTTCATTAAGCTTTAATGGTATTATTATTGGATTACAGTTTGTCGTGTGTGTTTATGGTTGTGTGCATTTCAGCAACAACAATATTAATTTGTCATGCAAATCAAATGAGCCTTTTCTCGTCTGTTAACTACGGTTATGATTGGTAAGGTTAAGCCACAAAAACTACTTGGTTGAAGTTAAGATCGCAGTCAATGTTAAACAAAACCAATGTTTGCTGTTGGAAGGAGACAGGATGCAGGATATGTAAAAGCCAGACAATCAGACGAAGTCTCTTTTTCATATGTCAGGTTTTGGGTATGGTTTTTCTTAAAGGAAGTCTAACCTTTCACCGTGGCCTTCCAAAACATGTTTACTTCATTATGAACCACAATTATAGAACAATAGCTTAGATCTTAAACCTTAATACGGTAAAAATTATGCAAGTATTACTGCAGCATTTACTTAAAGTTTTGATTGTACAGTAAAATGGTCCCGGATGTTTCTGGATTAATATTACTGCAACATTAATGTGTATGTTACATTTTACCGATGTAGATGTTTAAACATGGGAAAATTATTATTATATATATATATTGCATAAAAAGCCTAAAAATATTAACATAATATTTACATGCCATCTGGCCAAGCATAAATCTTTGTTCTGAATCTGAAAAAGTGGTTATTTGTGTCAACTAGATATTTACTCAGTGACAGAATTACATGGTACTCCATCACAAAAATTAATGTGCAATATATTCCCGCGTAAAGACACCTCTCCCTTAAATAGCAAAAAAATAATGAAAACATTAAGCCTGACTGGCTCAGTGTTTGACCAAACAGCCAATGCTGTCATTTCTCTGGTAAGGACAGTCTTGTGTGTTTGTTTAAGGGTCCATCAAAGTTCAAGTGTTGCAATAAATGTTGTGAGAGGTGGCATTGGTGTACATAAAATGTATATTTTTATGTACTCAGGATTCCCTAGAAAATGAAATCTCAGTCTCACTGGGTGTTACCTAATTAAAAAAATTGTATATGAGGAATCAACTCAGCTAAACCTCACGCGTCATGTGTGTCTCACAAGCATGTGAAATCCTCAGAGGCTTGCTGACAGGTTTATGGCTGCGTTGAACCAGCAGATTAAAGTCCCCCAGGTACGGAGTAAGAGAAGAAGAATTAGAGGAGCTAAAGAAGGTGTGAGGAGGATAAAGGTTAACACAGAGGGAGAAACGTAAGGAGGTGTGAAGAGAAGGCCATAAAAGGTGACCTAAATATAGTTGAAACTTCAAGGTCATTTCTCGTCTTCCTCTTCATCACCACTCGCTTTCCTCTCCCTGGTTCATTTTACAAGGTGGGGGGTCACTGGTAATTATCTGCTCTTGTCAAACCTAGGAGGCTCAGTGAGATGCCAGGTCATCTGTGATTCTGATTGAGGTCCTGGGCACACATAATCACACACACATACACACACACACACACACACACAAACGCATACATAGGAAAGCAGCAGCAGGTGAAGGCACGGTGTTTCATTAAGCTTCTGATTTGGTCATTCATCATGTCACAGCGAGGTCACACACGGCAGCTGACACATGTTTATGTCTGCAGAGACTATGTGTATGCCTGCAAGTGGGTGTGTGTTATTGTTTGTGTGTGTGTGTTTAGGCAAGCATGTGTGTTTGTGCTGGCATGAAAGGCTGCATGGCTTTGTTTTCCTGTTTCAAGTCAGGCAAAGTGGCTCTACGCTTGTTTGACACAAATCAAAGTAGGGCAGGTGGGGGGGTATTTAGGTTTTCATGTACAATATGAGGAGTCAGATATAGAGATAGAAAAGTAAATACTGGACATAAAATTCATCAGGTGATGATCTTTTGATTTCTATTTAACGGCAGAATAAAACAACCTTTTTTGTAAAATTACAGAATGAATTAGGAAGTAATGTGTAACCCCACAATCCTCATGGGACACACACCCTACAGACATGCATCAAACACATCTTACTGGTGTTAGCTACACTAACATTTTCTTTTTTTTGCAAGAGTGGGACAAGAAAGCGGACAGTGCTCTCGCGTCTAGCACAGGTAAACTTTCTCGTGTTTCTTTTTAGTGTCAAACCAGAAATTTTGATCATAGAATCTGATATTTTTAAGTTTAGCAGCAATATCAGGCTTAAAATGCTGATTTGTATTCACTGGAGCTCACACAGGCTTCTGAGGTGTCCAATAATTCCAGACAAAGATAACTGGGAAATCAAAGAGTCAAAGGCAGAAAACAGGTAATGGACAAAATTTACAAATGTTCTCAAACTGAGGCTGCATGACAGAAAAATCCTGATTAAAAAAAACCCATTAAGGCCACGATAAGGGTGTACATGAGAAATTCATTCAGGTGTAACATGAAACACCAAGGGCTTAATTAAAAGATGCTTCCACACAAATGTATTTTAATATATGCACACCTCAGATGAATGTTAAGAGTGTTGCATAAATTCCCTCCTCCTTGGTAGGCTAATGTATGAATGACTGTGTGTGGACCTCCCTGTGTGGGTATTGTGAAATGGCAATGGGATGGTTCTGTTCAGAGACACCAAAGACACACAACACACAGATCAAAGCTCTGCTCCTGCCTCAGTTCAGTAACCTCATTGATGTTGTTTCTCAGTTTGTGAGATGTGTGATGGTAGAAATAATGTGGACTAACAGTCACACGTGCTTTTTTAATAAAGAACAACTCTACAGTAACATCTGGACATCAGATTGTAGTACTGTCCAGTTCACACCTTTTTGGCAAAATTTTGACCGCGTTTAGGTTTATGTTGAAAATAGATATCAGGGGAGCTACGCAAATTCACTCAAACATGTTGCTGTTCCATCAGCGTATTGGCCTCTGATTAATAATATTCCACATAATCTAAATAATAATGGGGATAGAATGTATAAAAATGTTCTGATAAATAGTAAATCCAGGTTGTATCCTTTTAATTTTTCAAGTGTCTGTGAACTAACCACCTGGATCTTTGATTCGGCCAGCTTGTATTGTTACAATTGATCCCATTGCCATTGCTATAGCGCCACCTACTGGTTAATCACTGTCATCACCACATACTGATGCTAGAGAGGAATGTTTTTGCACATTGGGAAATTTATTTCAGTGGGAGAAGAAATAATTAAAGGTCCTAGCCACCCATGAGTTGGTTATGTATGTATTCTGAAGTATGAACTGGTTTTCTCTTTGTGGAGTTTAATCATCAGTGGCAATGCAAAGTCACACAATGTTCCAAGTGTGATACATAATACTAACATACAAATTCTATACAGCAATGGTTCTCATACTTTTTCTGCCATGCCAACTATCAGAAGCTAAATGATGTTCATGCCCCCCCCCCACACACACACACACCACCAACACGGTTAAACAGATGGGATTCAGTCATTACTAACATTGGGAAACCAACAACAACTAAAAAAGAAAGTAATACTGAAATATAAGAAAGGTCAGCAAAATAGTATCAGTAAAGTCTTGTTTTATTATTTCCTTACATAAATCATTTTCATTCAACTTACTTAATATTCCAACAATACTCATATAGTATATATATATATATACTCCACTAGTCATACACGCCCCCCCAACCCCTACACCTGAAATGGCTGCAAGCCCCACATTTGAGAACCACTGCTATTGTTTTATTGTATGTTTAAGCAATTGGTAGCAATAAAAACAAACAACGTGTGACAATCACATTGTAACTTTTGAATCACTGCCAATAAAACTTCACAAATAGACATAGAAATGTTTAAAATGTCCTCCATTTCCTTTGTGCATCAACAGCAGTCCTAAAAATTTACTGTATTTAGTCTGCATATTGTCTGCTTTGAATTTATAAACAGTATATGTACAAAGTAACATTTTAGTGTGGTCATTCTACATACAAGGCATGTGAATCAAATCACTATGTAGATTTCTTTGTGTGCTAACAGCAAAACAGTACAGTCTGACCATTAGTTTAGTACATAATGTATGTACACATAGACTATCCTTAATTTCTCATTTACCTCTACGCAGCCATTTTGAAAGTTTAGGTTGTTTTTGCTCAGGTTTTGTTTCACCTGAGGTCAAAGGAATTTTGTTTTTGTGGTTCACACAGCGTTGAAAAACAACATTTTAAAGATTCAACGTATCTTTCCACAATAAGTGTACTGCTGTGTAATTTACATACCTCCCTACTTTCTATCAAATAGTAGTAAGAGACCTTTGCTGCTGAATTTTTTTAACAGATTTTTTATACTTTGAACGCCACAAACTGGAGGCAGGAATCTCAAAGACCAACAAATACAACCAAAACAATCTGCATGTCCACATAAAGTGAGAATGTAATTTGGGTGAACTGGCCCTTTAACATGTAACCAACATCTCATTAAGAAGGTGAACTTTTTTGTTAAGACAGTCATTTATTGAGGCACTTGACACAAGCCATGAAATGTACAAATCAAATACAACAAATTTAAGGTATTTTTCACATTCTTGCATCTGTAAACATAGTAAAGATAATACATTCTGACAGTTAATTCACGTTGTTTACACCCCCAATGGAGAGACACGTGAGAAAAATATCACACTCGCTCAGTGCAGTGTACAGCATACAACCTCTACAACGAGTGTACATAACAGCATAAGTGGAGCCAAATACAAAACTATTAGCTGACCCTCATTACAGTGACTCTTCATTCACGAGGAGTGCACATTTAAGCAACATGTAGACAAGCTGCTCTCATTTGAATCGCATCCAGTCAGTCATTTCACATATTGTGTGTAAGAGGTAAGTAAATTGGGGGTGAGGCATCTAAGTCTATTTTAGCAGCACAAGAACACTTCTCTACTTTGGAAAACTGATATAAATACATTATCTATATTTGTAGCAGACATGTGCACAATCCAAATATGTCTGTCTGCTTTGTAAACTAATGTAAACATTAATTTTGTACAATAAATTTATGATCATTACTTTTAGTAACACTCATTGGCAATCACAAAAATACTTTAGTTTGTCTATTTCTTTTCATTTATAATTTTTGTTATCTCGTGTCAAAAAATGTCTGTCTAAATGCCTGCTTTGTAGAAATGTCTGAGGCCAAATGAAACAAAATATTTCAGGTGTGTGAAGGCTGCTGTTAGGCCACTGTTCATTAGTAAAAACAGAATGAGGTTTGAAACTGAAAGCTATTAGAGCTCAAGTTTCGAAAGCTCTTGATGTTCGTACACCCTGACAAAACCAAACATCCAGTCCAAACAGCTGGCTCAGCTGCATGGTGCTCACATCAGTGAGGGTTAGTATCAATAAGGCTATAATTAAAGGAACTCTCCACTAAAACTAGTTTGGGTATCAAACACTTAACTGCCTTCAGGCTTGTAATATGCAGGTTTGTTACAAATACTAAATTTGCCAAAATATGGTTGAATACAACTGCAGTGCCATCGAGATCATGTCCTCAGTGTTTGTTTTAGGGTTTTAACTACCTGAGGAAGAGTTTGTAGGCTCTCATAAATGTCACCGTTCATCCATTTTGTGTTCGTCTCCTGTGTTTTCCTATTGTTTCCCCCCTTCCTTGTCCTGGCACCTGTTCCTCCTCCACAACTGCTCAGCAAGCCTCCTGCTTAAATAGGCTACTGCTGAAGCTTGTACTATGAAGGGGATTTAACCTACTCCAATTAAACTCGGGGTTATCAAGAAAAGTCAGGGTTGACGAACTCTGACTGCCTACATTGGTGTTAAATGTTTTTTATGACAATGAATAAGATAACAATAATAATGTCAGATTATGTGGAGTTTAAAGAAACGCAAATGGGCAAATCCAACACTGTGGCAGCCAACAAAGCCAGGGAGGCTTGTTGGCAGCTCATTGAATAGGCCTATAGTATGTAGTGACTTAGCTGTTGTAAAACATTATGCTGCTGCTCTAGAAACAACATTTAGATATATTTAAAATATCAAATTCTAATCCTGTTCTGATTTTAACGTTAATCTTGATTTCTTGACTATCCATGTGTTTGCATGTGCGCATGACAGCAGCAGGGAATAGTTTTTTAGAAGCTGAATGATAATCAAGTCTGTCATCAAGAAAATAATTAGGAGATCTTCAGCAATCTTTGTCATTTTAAGTAAAGTTTGTTTTGAAAAAAAACCCCAACATTGACGGTGGAGAAGAGGATTATGCTGCAGCAGACATGAAACTGGGTACGTTCAGGCCTACAGGCAGTCAGTGTTTGACACTAAAATCATAGGTTCTCCTTAACTCCTTAAAACATGGACACGGTAAGTTGATGTAGACCTACAGCCATCTATAAAGTGTCCATGTTTTGTGTCAGTCCTTTTATATTGTTTTTTTGTGGCCTGGTGGTGAGAATATGGCCACATAAACACAGGATAATCACTGATATTTGACCCTGCTATGCTCTGTTTGAGATCTTCTATCTCTGTCAGAACACAGGAAGAATCTGCCTGCTCAGACACAGATTTTAAAACCCCATCTTTGTATACCTGTGTAAGTGCCGCCTATTAGCCCGTCCCGTTCTGCGGAGTGAGGCTCTCCCAGGGGCAGATGATCTCTTTGGCTCCCACTTCTCCCCGAGAGGCAGCCCTGTTCTCGTCCTCCTCGTCCTCAGACTCTATGGGATAGATGCGGCACTCAGGAGGAATATCCACTTTAATCTGGAAAAAACTGTGCATGGTTGCAGAAAGGACTTGGTGAGACGCATGTCTGATATCCATAGTCTGTTAAAATACAACCAGAAAGCAATAGGATGGTGACACATTTCTGTTGTTAGCTCTACTCCAGAACAATAGATTTTTTTAAATTAGGTTAAAGTGCTCAACTAATTTCATGGTGTTTACATCCACATTAGATAAACATTGTGTTTTGTACATGCCCATTGTAAATGAATAGAAGATAATTGGACCATTTCACATATGAACTTAAATGAAGTCATCACATTTAAAAAGTATTAATTTATTTTTGTTTATTTACTGGACACTGGGGGCCAGTGAACCAAGCTGAAAACATAACATGGACATATTATCACCTAATAAAGTTGTTTGGCTAACTACTTAGTTGGCTGTTGCCTATTTATACATCCAGCACATGGAGAAACTTTAGCATTCATTTGGCGTTTCTGTTTACCAAATGAATGTTAGTCTAATACTCACTCTCCTTTCAGCTCTGTGCTGGTCTACACCAACTCCCACCATCTAGTTGCTTTGTCTGCCTTTTGGTGCTGGGCAGGTAGTGTACAGTCAGTTTTTTAGTTGTGGTTTATTTCTGTCTACAACCCACATACATCAGAAGACAGAAGACTCCTTTTTTATGAATATTTTATTTTCGAAGTTCAGCCATCCTCACTTTTCCTTTGTTTTAGGGGCATTTTTAACTGCAGTTGCATTGAGGTTTCTGGACTGACTTGGCCAGCCTTGGTTGCCTTTTTTGTGTGTGCATTATGATAAAATTTAGGAAGTATGTAAAAAACACTACTATTCCTACTCTTAAACCCCACATGAATGTGCAAACACTTAACAATCTTAAAGTTGAAAGTCAGCATGTTTTGTTCAGTTTAAAATGCTGGATTAGACCCGACAATGACAACTTTAAAAACACAACTTTCTGACTGGCAGTAAGAGAGGGAATGTTTGTGTTTGTAGATTTTTCATTCAGGACAGTTTTTGTTTGTCCCACACTCACTTGGCAATCCGTCTGGGTGGAGCTTGACTAGGTTGATCCGGGTTGATTGGCTGGATGCGGCTACTTGTCCCGGCAGAGGAGTGGCATTTAGGAGAGAAGCTGGCAAACATGTTGGAGGGGGTGCAGCCACGCTTCAGCAGGCGACGCAGGGAAAGGGCCATACGAGACTTAGACACATTTCCACCAACTGGAGCTCTAGCCTCAGGGTTCCCCTCGCTTTCTCCTTCGCTGGCCTCCGCTCGCCGCTCAGAGGTCGAGGTGCTGTCCAAGGCCACGCTGATGGGGGACGGACAAGCCGGGGTTTGTGCCAGGAAAGGGAGAGAGGGCGAGGCGTTGGCAGAGGGGAAGTCAGAGATGCCAGAGTAGACAGCGAGGTGGGGGACAGGTGTGGTGAAGCGGCACAGCTGTGAGGTTAAAGGGTCACACACAAGTCAGAGGGCATCAGGAGAAGGTTTCACTCCAAAAATATGCAATTTGGAAAATTGTCAGCAGATGGTTCTCTCTATACATAACTATTTTGTAATCTAATATAACTTAAAAAGCTACATCACATGCATAATAATAATACTTTTATTTAAATAGCACTTTTTAAAAGACTCAGTTACAAAGTGCTTCACATATAGGATAAAATTTACACATACAAATACAAGAAACATTCATACACATACAAATGCATGATGCACAGACAAAGATTAAAGCATATGACCAAAATAAACAAAACTAAATACAGAGAATGGTTATAAAAAGGCTAACTTATAGAAATGAGTTTTCAGCAGCCACTTAAAACAAAGCACAGATTACGCAGAACTGATGTAATGGGGGATGGGGGCTGGTCCAGAGTTTAAAAGCTACAACCGAATAAACACCGTCACCTCTGGATTTAAAATATGAACCAATAAAAGACCTTCATCTGATGATTGGAGTGGCTGAGAGCTGGAATTGGGGCTCACCGACTCTGCTATGTGGGGTTCAGACCGTGCAAGGACCGGTATGTAATTAGGAACATTTTGAAATCGACTGTGTTTTACTGGAAGGCGATGAAGCGAGGCAAGAACAAACGTTATGTATCATAAGTGTTGCCGTAAACCATAAAACAGTATTACTCATTATAACAACCAAAAATACTGTAGAGTTGAGCTCATAATAAATCTTTGATGAAAGCTCTCTGCTTACCAAAGAAAACTTGTACTGATTACCAGCTAGCATGTTGTATGGCTGTGACACAGACATGTTATGAAAGAAATAAAGATGGAGGAAAAATAAATAAAAATGCAGCAGGGGGAATAGGGTATGAGAGACGTGAAAAAAGAAAAATATGGGGAAAAGGAAGAAATATATGAAAAAAGATGGAAACAAATGCAGGGGGAAAAGAAAAAAATAAAAGAAATGACAGAAAGAGGTGCAGGAAAAAGAAGGAAGGAAGGAACAAACTGTCTCTAGAGATTTGTCCAGTATCATTGCCAATAATCAGAACAGACTCATCATCAATCATTTCAAACAGATGAGGCCGACAGCCTGAGGAAAGTCCAGATGAACGGGCGGCATGACAACCAAACTGCATGCAAACCGTGAATAAATGACAACTTAAAACAAACACATAAACGTGAGGTGGTTTGTGGATGTTTTATTAGCTTATGACTGATGACAAAGAAAAGGTACAGTAGTATACTAATACGAATAAACATACAGTCTATGAGTGACGATGGACAACACATGACAGACATCAGCTACAACTTGTATGGACAGAAATGTAACAGATGGTAACAGATGTCCCAAACACGGCCATTTGTAAAATGCCTGTAGGCAGCTCTGAACATGACTTATGTATGGACACCTGTGTAATTGAGTATGTGTTTAAAGGCTGAATTCATCTAAATCACAACACCACTACTTCTCATAGTGGTTTTATTAGTCCAGGGTTTGGAGATATGTGCCACCAAGACATTTGCCAGGTAAAAACATTTCATTTGTGGCAAATTTTTCAAAACCTGGGCTAAAGCATGTAAAACCAAAATGACAGTGTGTGCAGCATGGCTATGACAGGTAAGTGGGAAACTGTTTGTGCATTGGTTTTTGTTGTGTTGTGTTGTGTGAACTGACCATTTAAAATACTCTCATTTTAATTAACTCTTTAAGCTATTGCATAATGTGCATATTTAGCACTGGCTTTACTGCCATGCAACTACATTACGACTGCATTTTCAGTATTGCACGTTCCCATTCCCAATGACTCATGTTTATTTTTTGAAAGAAAATTACTTGTGCTTTCTGTAGCACTACAAACATCAACATGACAGCGGTTTAAAGGGTCAGGTTTGATAGATCATTTTGTGCCAATTTGAGGCAGAAGCAACAGCCAACAAGAATTTCCAATGAACATCACATGGGAAATAGATCTGTATGATTCTTTGACATTAGTATGGATATGTGTGTCTGTGGATGTTTGAATATCATTAAACCTGCAACAGATCCATTTTTGGCCACTTATGGCCAATAACAAGCTAACATGTAATGACCCTTTCAGATGATTTAATGAACAGTTGCTTATTTACACATCCAGCAGACATGAAACAACACTAGCTTTCATTTGGACTCATGTTTCTGAATGAATTTTTAGAAGTTTTCCATGGAAAACAGCTGCCTGTTGCAGCCAAAAACAATATTATAAAAGCAGAGAGAGTAGGGAAACAGTAAAGTTGCAGGCTTTAAAACCGAAACAATGAGCCGAAAGATGCTATTAAGCTTCTTAACCTCCCCAAGGTTATAATCCTCTATGGGCTTGTCAGCAACCCCTTTCAGCATAAAATACTCTTTTGATCTAATGTTATTTTAAAAACATTAATTTTAGCAGCTTTTAACTTACACTAAAATGTAAACACTATCATTAACAAATAAGCTCCAGTGTCTATTTTAATTAATCCATTAAATAATTTAATAAAACAAAATAAAATAAAAATCCTTTATCTGAAAGCTCCTACATCATTGAACATTTTATGTTTATGAACAGTTTATGTTCATTTCTTAGTAGGACCAGGAGGAGGAGGCGCCTCCTTGCCCTGCTTGCTGAGTTTGCTCATGACCTGTGTGATGTCAACATTGGCGGCCATCTTGGCCCTCTGCTCCTGCTCCTGCTGCCGTAGGATGATGGGGCTGAGACTGGGCCGTCGCTTCTTTGCATTCTGCTCCAACTGAGAATCACTGAGAGACCACAAAAAGAGAGGAAGGATGGAGAAAAGGAAGAGGAATAGAAGAAAGATGATCAAGAGTGAAGGATAGTGAGAGCAGCAAAGAGAAGAGAATGGAAAGACAAGGTGAAAATGAAGTTTTAGGAAGCTACAGGGAACGATGAGAAACATAAACTTTGTTTATGTCCAATGTCATTCCTAGGTCATCCTTTGCTGTGAATAGTCAGTGCTTTCTTTTCCTCATTTGATGTTTCATTTCTGACTGTGCGCTTGTTCTTTATCAGGCTGAAAGTGCTGTACTTTATTTTTTCAAATAAAGAAAAAGTGCCATCAATTAAAAGCAAAAATTTAAATTAAAAGCAAAAATGTACAAAAAAACTGTCACTTACGTGAACTTGTGCTCTTCAGGACAGATGGCCTTTTTCATTGTGTCCTTGAATACTGGAGATTTCATGTACCGGCCGTATGAGTCCTGGAAAATACACACAAATTCATGAATCAGTGACGTTTAGTGATAGTGATGGTGAGTACAAGCTTGTGGGAATTATAACACTGCCACTATGTGCAAAGCCAGTGTTTACTGACCTTCTTCATGAGCATGTAGATGTGAGTTTGGGCTGCGTCCAGGACGTATCTGTGTGGGTGTTTCAGGCCTTTCACAGTGATTTCCATGGTCTTTCCATCGATGTTGATCCACCGGGGTGCACCACGAGCCAGGAATGTCCTGGGATTAGGAACGTGGAGGAAACACTGTAGCACTAGGATCTGTGCTGGAAGTACGTTCACTTAAGTACTCTATTATTTGAGGTGCCTTTCATGCCACTTTATACTTCTGTTCATTTCAGAGAGTAATATTGTGTTTTTTCTCTCTACTAAAAAGATCTTCAGTTACTAGTTTGTTTATAAATTGTGAACATATGAAGTGCTTATAAAATATTTTGTTATAGATTAATCTAAAGTGAACACAATTATAGTTGAAGAGATTGGCTGATTCATCATCTTTTGTCTGAAGTTTAACAAACTGAACAATCACTCAATTAATAAAAAAAGAAAATGATTTGCAGATTATTAAATAAATAAAACAATCAGTTGCAGCTCTGTATAAAGTTGTTGAAGAGCTCCACCTCAACCAGCTACAACAGTAAAATGCTACTTAAGGAGTAATATTAAAATTATACAATACTTTTTTATATAGTTTCCTTATATTCTTGTACGTATGTAACATTTTTACATTGTGATATTAGCACTTTTACTTAAGTAAAGGATCTGAAAACTTCCTTCACTACTGATATTGCATATATAAAGTGACTCTCAAAGCAGCTGCTGTAGCATCTTTCTCTTGTATGCAATTAAGGGCATGCAAGAGAAACATGCTACCCATTCACATTATTCATATTTATTGTACACATGTCAATAAATTATTATCATTCACTCAAATTAAGGCTCTCCTGATTGAACTGTTATCAACATGCATCAGAGAAGACATATATTCTACACAGAGAATAAATTTACTTATATTTACTTAATTTAATTACTTATAGATCTGCTCTGCTTTCTCTCTCATTGTCGCAGCCGTGCCCCACTTGAGATCTTCGCATCCCTCCCAGAATGCCAAGTTCTCACCTAAGAATATAATAGAAAACAATAGAAACGAAAACACAGTTAACACACTATTCTTAGCCCCTTCAAATGGCTGAGAAATGTACATTGTGTGACCAAAAATGAATCTACACTGCAGCAGGTTAGCAATAACTTGTAATCAGTGCTGTTCCACTTATTTTTTTCTTTAGTTGAGCTAGTTAAAACACCATACCGCTGAATTCTTTCTTCAGGAAGAGTCTGAAATCATCTCGTCCTCGAGGGTCTGACAGCAGCTCTCCAAAGCTAAACGTCCACCTCTCCACACGCATTTTAGTTGGTATTTCCACACTTTTGCACACACAGAGGAAGACATTCATTAAACTGAACAAAATGAACGAGTACTTTTAAATTACACTCCAACAGTCAGTTGAATCTCAAGATAAATTATGTATCTTCCTCGGTGGACTCACTTGGGCATATTCAAAGTCCAGTATGTGACGTCATCAGTGTGCCAGGGGTTGCTGGGAAGACACTTGGAGAGGAAAGGGTCATGGTTGATATAGGTGGCACAGTACTTCACCAATCTGCAAGAACAGAGGAAAAGAATTCAGATTACAGGCAATGATGCAGCCAAAGAGACAACTTTCCATTTTATTTTTTAAATAATGTCACGTTATGTCTGTGTACTCAGGACTTAAACCAGGAGTTTAACCAACTAATTACACACTACTTAATGTAAGCGGTAGGTTTTCGCAAGAGTCACCTTGAAGGATCCATTGAATTACCAATTGATCAAGCAGTGGTAAATTAGTGACCAGACCAGTTTGGGGTTTGATGTAACGATTTGTTCTCTCTTTGTTACATAGTAGGATACCAATATATTTCTGTCAGGCTGAAACTGGAGGGTGTGAAGGCAGTGGTCATGAGGAGGATGGAGAGGGACAAGATTAAAGCCATCCTGGATGACTGCCATCAGACTGTACCACAGCAGTGGAGACCACAGACTATGTGAATATCACCCTGCTCCTCCCTCACTCCCTCCCCAAACCACATACACACACACATTTTTATATTTTTGTATTTATATTAGTACATTTCACATTATATCATATTTTAAATAATCCATACTATATTATTATACTATATTATATTAATATGTTATACTGTTTTATGCCATTATGTACTATATTACATTTCTATTATATTTCTATATTAATACAAACAAACACTAAGTATCATTAGCTAATCATACTATGTATCAGTCTGTTGTTCGCTGTTTACATATACTATACTGGCAAACTTTGCTGCTACTAATCAAACCACTATGTCACTCTTACCTTGTAATTTTGAGTTCAATTGTTCTTGTATAAACTATAAAGTTTACACCTGGAATTTCCCTCTGGACCTCAAAAAAGGCTTATCTTATCTTACGTTATATTGTCACTGTGTATTTTCCAAATGATTTTCAAACTGTGAGGATTTTACAGACTTTATTGCTTGTCACATGTTAGCCAGCTGATAACAAGTCACAGAACCTACAGTTACTGTATCTATATGACATTTGCTCATCAAATCTCACCTGTGCATAACTTTCACCTGCCGAACATTTGCAGGTCAGCAGAGTTAAAGTGAAACGTGTGCATGCTATTTTCAGATATACCTTATAAAACGCAACCAATCGAAGTGACTGACACAGATATAAACAGAGTGGGAATATGATGGAGTTGCTTACGTGCCAATGGATACAGATGACTTCACTCTGGGCCTCATGATGGACTGCTGAGTAAAGATCATCTACAGGAAGCAGAAGAGAGATGACAGCTATAAAAATGTCAGGAAAACAGATCTGTCTCTATGGATCACTAACAACACAAATGTTGGTTTAGAAACAAACAGGATGAGAGGAAGCAAATATTGGAAAAGTCAGAGAAAGGGTGGAGAATAAAATCACTCACAATTCTCTCGTAGACGTCCGGTGTTTTTTCCTACAAAAATATATTATACATTTCATAAAATGTTACAGATTATATGTCATTTCACAAAAAAATCTAATAAATAGAAAATCTACTATGTTTCTGAGAACCATTGTGAGTGACATTGAAAGTGAGAACATTTTGGGTAATTCTTACTTCCTCAAAGGGCTGTTTAACAACAGCAATGTCAGATTCACAATGGAGAGTTAGTCTACGCAGCAGAACCAGAGATATCATCTTTTTTTTCCTAAGCATTCTTCTATCTTGTCAAAATCTTGCGCCTCAAAATATAACTCCAGCATGCGACTGACGTGTGTCCTATTTTCAACTCTGAAAACCTCAATAAAAGAGGTGTAAAATGTTGTAAAATTGCATTATTGCAAAACTGTGTGTGTGTGTGTGTAGGTGTAACTACTTTCACTCTGAATACAAAAAGAGAGCCATGGGAAATGCCTGCAGAAGAGAAGAGAAGAGATTTTTGTAAAAATTAAGTTTTTAAATGATTTGAAACAGCAGACAAGAAACGGAAAGGGAAGATGAGTCACCTTTACTGCACTTGTATCCATGCATTAAAGCCTCTTAATGAATATAAGCCGATTGGCAGGAATTATGTTCATACAGGTCATGCAGAGACTCACCTGTTACCTCGTCTGCGTTTGGATCTATTCGCCGATCCAGTCCATAGTCCATGGCACTCACTGTCCCTGGCTACACACACACACACACACAAACATCAACAACAACAAAAAAGATTTCACAATGTGTGTTTACCAAATGACTAATTAATTAAAGCAGATGGCTGTTTTATTATGCTAATCATAGGCTGCTAATGTGTAGCCCTTTTCCTGACCACTTCACACATCAAGAGGCCAGTCACGTGTAAAAAAAAAAGTGATTGTGTGTGAATTCACTGTATGACATTACAAACACAGCTTAGAGTAATTTGACTGTTTCCAGCAAAGGCTCTAAAGATTTAGTGACTTGAAACCACTATGTCAATATGCAGGATAAGTCTGTCCCTGGATTATGATGAGCTTAGATAGTAAGATGACTTCGATGTTTTTGGAACAAAAGGATGAGTCTCTGTACAGTTTGTCACTGTCAAGAGCGAAAATACCATACACCATTTGCGCAAGATTTTTTGTTTTGTAACAAACAAACATTATAAAAAGTGCCCTTTTCTAATAATGCATGTCAAGAAAAAAGTGTAAACATTTTCTCTGAAATAAAAATGTTTCTGTAATTTCTTCTTACAGATAGGTAAGTTATACATTTATGGAAATGCACTTGCAGCTGAGAGTAATATGAGACGGCACCCTCATGTCTGCATGTTTAGTACAGAGGCAGACCCACAAGGCGATTAGCTGAGCTTAGCATAAAGACTTGAAGCAAGACTAAACAGCTAGCCTCATTGTCTGCAAAGTTCAAAAATACACCTACTGTTACCTACAAGCTCAGCGTTTAACATGTTGTATCTTGTTTCATAAGTCTTTTGTTCAGTTCAATAAACTCAGGGGTTTTGCTGTTACAGCCCAAGTCTGGTATGACCAGTTAACTAATGTTAGCAAACTTTAGATAGATGTTGCTTTAACTGATATGTCTTGGTAAGTAAACTGACTTTATGACTGTTCTCTACTGTTGCTTCTGTAAAACTATGTTTTCAGAATTTACCATGATCCTGTAAGTGTTACTTATTCTCTTTTGCTGGTCGCAGTTCAGTTTTTCACAAGCTCGCTTTAAGTACCTATTAAAAGTGCCCATTAAGTACAGTGCAAACAGCAGACGACTCATGGCAGCTTAACTATGTTTTGCCTGCAACAGCAGAAACCAACAATACCCATGTTCCCTGTGTGTCAAATAGTTTGGGATAGTAAGATAGTTGGTAATTGACACAATCGACAAATATATATAGAAATATGCAATACATTAACACAATATAACCTGAAACAATAAACGTCTGGGCTTCCAGAAATTCAGGACCTGCATTAAGGTCCTTATTGTGTCATTTGATCTTTGCTTTAGTGGAATGTCTTCCCAAACAAATTCTTCCAAATGACATGTGGTCAACCTGGGGTCTTCTGAGATCTATATAGCAGCTGCCTGGTCGTTAATCCAGCCTTACGAAACAGGCTGAACCCAGTGTCGCAAGAACAAGGTGCTAACCGCTGCACCACATTCCCTTACACAGTGTGAAATATTAATCAGTCATGCCCTTTTCCTCTGACTGGACATTTAATGCTAATGAGGCATCATGGGTAGAGATAATTAGCTACCCTGGGAAGTAAAGAGGTGGAGCGCAATTTATTCTCAGACTTCGATGTCTTCTTGCAATCCACAGTTATCTACATGAAGCTGTATCCTCTGTGTGCAGTACAAGTCTGATAACGATCTGTGTGTGTGTGTGTGTGTGTGTGTGTGTGTGTGTGTGTGTGTGTGTGTGTGTGTGTGTGTGTGTGTGTGTGTGTGTGTGTGTGTGTATTCTCACCGGAGGTCTGTGAACCACCCAGTAGGCTCTCTCCTGGCACTCAAACACCACACGGTCCGGTTTCTTCCTCTCCTTTGCAGCTCTAAAATCACACACAAACACACAGAATCGTAACACCTTCTTGAACTCCTTAAACTGAATGGTGTATCAGAGTTTCTTTCACGCCCACCTGTACTGTTCTTTAGCTTGCATCACTATGAAATCCCATTTATGATTCATCCACTTGTGAAGGCGGTTATACTGCTCCTGAGGACATAACATAACACCTCAGTAAATACCAGCAAACAAAAACACTCGTGGGTCTCTCAGTCTCATTCTCACCTGCTCATGCAGCTCCAGGATGCCTTTCTTACGTATGTTTCTTTTCGCCAAGTAGATTGCTTCAGTAATGAAACAGAAATACAGAGTGTTGACTGTTGGTAACAGGATGTGAAAGAAAATGTGTCCATCTCCAGTCACGCTTACCATAATCTGTATCATCTACAGGCCACTGCTGTGTGGGCCAGAAATACGGTGTCTGGAAAGGACAAAAGACAAAAGTGAGAGTTACTGTGAGTTGGATTTGTTTGTTACAGATCAGAAGCTGAATTAGGTTAATATGCCATTGCTCAGGAAACCAAAACCAGACCAATTTGAGGTTTTACATCACAAAGTAGCAGTGAGCAATAGCAAACACTTCTCTCTTTGCTTCTGCCTTTTTCCCATCCTTTAATGTTAATAAACTATTATCGGCAGATCAGTTTTGCAGATATTTGCAAACAACAAAAAATGTGTCACATGCGATTCACTTTTTAAGTAATTTATCAAGATAAATTGCCCAACATTTACTGGTTCCTGCTTCTTTAATGGGGGATTTGCTGCTTTAATCTGTTTTGTATCATCAAAAAATGAATTTCTTTGGGTTGTTAGCTGAGCAAAAATTGCTTGACATTTTAAAGACAAAAACAATAATCAACAGATTAATCAATAATGAAAATAATCATTAGTTACAGCCTTAATTATCTTATTATAAGCTACAAAAAGAGAGTCTAACTCTACCATGTTCCCTAAATGGCTAGATTGCCAATGGTCAAGTCATTCAAAGCCAACAAATGTTGACTAACTCATCAACATCCAGCTCTGATTGAAAACGCACATTGTATCAAAACTACAGTCCTTGCACCTCATTAAAAAAGTGGTCATGAAGCCTCATATGTGTTATTGCATAAGTTTTTGAAATGTGGAGCGCTTACCTGGAAGCGGTAGAGGGATGCATCTGGTTTGATCACTAAGCGTTTGTGGTCTTGTAAGGGGTAGATGTATCCTAACGCCACGAGCATAGAGCCAAAGTTCTTCGCTTCTGAAGACAACAGACAGAGAGAAAGTAGGACTTAAACAGCAGATGTGGAATTTCTGCTGATTAACTTGAAATGACATACAGTTAAACCTTACACTATCATAAAAACAGCATTTTTAATAAAAAAGACACTTTTAATTACCAAACTCTATAAATCATGTACATATGTGAAAGGCGTCAGCTGCCTCATTTCTCACCTTGTGTGTCTATCTGGAATCTGTCTGCTAACCACGCAATTATGTCTTCACCTGAGGAGAAAAGGTGGAAGTCAGAGGTAACAACATATGTACCACCAGTTACAAAAGCAGATCTCACAGCAAACATCAAGAAATATGTGTTGTCTGTGTGTCGATGGGTAGGTTGGTGTGTGACTCTAAATGCCAGACCCCTCTCTGATACACCACGGCCGACTCTCGAAAGCCTCGACAGCTAATGTGGGGAGACAGATGGGAAGAGGAGGAGGAGGAGGAAGAGAGGGGGTCTGTGGAGAAAGCACAGCAAGAAACAAGGAGGAGAGAAAGGAAAGGATGCAAGAGGAAAGGAGAGGACAGGAGAGAAAGTAAGGAGTAAAGGAGAGGAGAGTAAGGAAAGAAAGGGAAAGGATACAAGAGGATAGGAAAGGAAAGGAGAAAAAGGAAACACAAGAGATGCAGAGGACAGGAGAGAAAATAAAGAATAAAGAGAATAAAGGAGAAGAGACAAGGAGAAGAGACAAGAAAAACAGAGGCAAGATGAGGAAAGGAAAGTCAAAAAAGGGAAGGTAACGAAAGGAGAGGAGAAAAAGGGAAAGAAAAGTAAAGGAGACAAAAAGAAAGCAACGGAACAGAAAGGAGAGGCAGTTTGAATGTTTGCTTAGTTTCACTATTTCAGATGCGAACCAGGCCGGATTCAAAGCTCACAAATGACGTATAAGTTTAGGTTTTCTCTCTCCTCCTCCTCCTCGTCCTCGTCCTTGCTGTCTCTCGGTCTTGTTTTTCTCCTGTTTCTCTCCCTGTTATTTGCACTTTTCCTCTCACCCGCTCAATCATCATCCTCCTCCTTCACCTCCTACTTTTTTTCCCTCTCCCTGACTCCGAGACCGCAGGGGTTGTCATGGAGATTAAATCTCTAGCTCTCGAGTTTGAGCCCAGAGCTCTGGTCTCCTTCACTAAGACTATGCAGGCAATCACTCAGCCAGCTGCTGAATAACATCAGGTGTGTACTCCTGTTCATGAATATATGTATCCTCTTTACCAGTAATAGCGTGCGGTATTGTTGTGATAACAAGTCTCTGCGGCTGCGACTTCACTCCTGTTTTGGGGTCCTGCATCTCCAGCATCACCTTCTCCGCCTGCAAAGGAATATATTATATAAGGGGTGAGAGGAGGTTACCACGACAACTAATTGTGAGTGTGTGTCTATGGGTGGGGGTGGGGGGAGCGGGTTAGATAGATTTGCTCCAAAATAATTCACTGTGTAGGACACAATGGTATCATCTTCCTCATGCACATCACTGTTAACTGTTTTCAGCTTGATTAAATATTTGTAAAAATCAAATTGCCTCTCAAAGATTTGAGAACTCTGAGGTAAATTGCCTCCCCCCCAGATATTAAGGCTCAAAGCTTGTAATTAATACTTCCTATCAGACAAATCCTCTGTGATTTAGTGTCATTAACCAACCCTCTCAACGCTACAATTCAGATTCTTAGTCCAAAAACTACATTACAAGTCAGTCTGAACCCCACCTCTGCATTGAAAGGTGGAGAGAAATGAGATGAGAGAGTTTGTTTCATGCCCTGATCTCATGGCTTTTGTTTGGCTTGTGTAGGAGGTTTTGCGGTGAGTCACTGCCCTCTAAACAGTTTCTTAGTTATTGTATCATCTGAACCCACAGCTCAGGTGTGTACAGGAAAGCAACGAATCATGTAGTACATTCATTCAGTCTGTTTGTGTGAAAGTGTGTGTGTGTGTGTGAAGAGAGAGAGAGAGAGCTGACTCCTGGGCCTGTTTGAAGTGGCTTTGTGCTTTGAAGTCATCTTGGAGAGGCTGTAAGCCCCAGGCTAAGCTGGACCAAAGTGGGCTTTCATGGACCAAAATACGAAGTTTTCCTTGAAATGAAAGCATTCCCCTGGAGAGACATTGTGAGTGCTGCATCTGGGCCAAATAAAATATTTTGCTAATGAAAAACCTATTGCCTTAATTATTCCCTGCACATTTCTTTCTAATGCCAAAAGTTATTCACTTTGATGAATGTCCAGCTCCTGAAGTGTATAAATTTGAAATGTGAGATGATGAATGGAGCCTCTCTCTGGCCAAAGAACCGGGCTGTTGTTTTCCAATACTACAGTGCCTGGATTAACTTCTTTCCTGCGGCTGCTAGGTGTAGATGGAGGCGCTGACACTGATCCAGGCTTAATGCTTATTAAAGTGAATGACCTTATCACTGTGAAATGGTCGCAACAAAACACAGTCTTACTATCAATTACACTCCACATTTAGACAGACAGATAGAGCATGCACTGAAGCCAAGATGACATTTCTTTGTTATTTTGATGTCTTGTCATTCTGTTACAACATGAATGCTTGGTTCTTATAAAAATGCAATTTTTCCCACTAATTTAAATCAGTCTGGTAACTAAAATGTATATGTCTGCATGCTTAATTGAAACATGGCATGTTTGTGATCTGTTTTATTCGAAGAATTCTGTAGCCCGAATGGTACCTGGGAGGTTTGTTGATGTCTAACCTAAATACATTTAAAACAGCAGGAAACAATGATTCCTCTGAGGACCTGTAGAGCATACAGATAGTTTTAGAGACAAATGCAGTTTATTGAAGCAAATGCCAATACAACCAGGTTTTAGGAGGTTGCAGCAGACCGTGCAGCCAAAGCATTGCCTTAGATAATTCATATCAGATACCTATCTATAGGTGCGTCTGCATGTATAATCTACAAGCCTGAGCAGGGCTGTGATCATCACCTCTGATGTAAAAGGATATAGCCTACCTTCTTGAGGCAAGCCATCCGTGGTCGATACCTCTGTCCATGATCCCGGAGAGTGTTTCTAATGGTCATGGTATCTGATGCTTTTCACTCTCTCACACACATACACACAAATATAAATTGCTACTGTCGCCTGTGAGACCTATGTCGTGTGGGGATGCTAGGAGGGAAGTGCAATGATAGATATTGATGCTGCATTCAAGTGTTCTCGGTAAGCTCCCACAAGGTTGGAAATCATAATTATGTTGTTACATTCTTCTTTTTCGCAAACATGTGGACGTTACAATCAATGGCTTTCATGCCTTTTCTAGTAGGAATGCACAATATCAATTAATGGCATAACATTATTAAGAAAAGTCCGAAATAATAAAAAATGAAACGCTTTATTCTTAAAATAGTAACAATAATTCTGTGATATTCCCATAACAAATACCCAAAGACTCATAAAAAAGACCTGCTTGGGAAAAAAAGAGGATTTTCTGACTGCAATTCCCCTTTAATTGAGGTTTTGAAGTGCGTTCAGGTACAAATTATCACACTTCCAACAGCCTTTGAAAGCAGCACACGTAATGGGAAAGAGGAATCAACCAATCAGAGAGCTCCTTTTCTATCAGGCAAAACGTTTTACACCAAACTGAACCAGCAGGGGTCGACATGGTATCACAGTGTGGCCACCAGTCAAATCCGATTTGTTTTATAAAGTTAGCAAACACAGACATTTTACATTGTCTTGTCATTTAAAAACAGTGTAGAGTGTTACACGTGTCCATACATCTGAGCGTTTTAGTTGTTGTTGTATAATTGCGTCATTAAGACCTTTCAGACTGAAAATTACCTATATTCTTACTTCAACAGACATATTTCTGTTTGAAAGTCATATATTTATATTGGTATGTCATAATAATACACAGCTAAGGATACAACGTTATGTTTGTGTGAAACAACAAGGCACAAACTGCTATGGTTAAAACCACTTGAGACTGATGGCAGCGCTACTTCCTGAGTTTAGGGAAGGGGCTTGGTCCCGTGCCTGCGCCCCGTGAACGCGCATCAAATTAGCATCGATGAAGTTTCAGCGAACATGGCGGATTTCCTGCCGACCAGGTCCGTGTTAAAAGTTTGTCTACCTGTCTGCCTGCTCAACACCGGCGAGGTAGAACAGGTCCGAAAGTCCAAGGAGATCGACAGATGTCTCTCTCGGGAGAAAACGTACGTGAAACGGCTGGTGAAGATCCTGCTGCTCGGCGCTGGCGAGAGCGGCAAGTCGACTTTCCTCAAACAAATGCGGATCATCCACGGCCAGGACTTCGACCAGCAAGCCCGTGAGGACTTCAAAGGCACAATTTACAGCAATGTAATCAAAGGTAACCTCGCTGCTGAGTGCAGGTAGATTATGAGAGGAGAGGGGCGACGGAAAGGCGTTTAAAATGGATGGGAAAGTTTCCACATCTGCTCAGCACAGCGCCGTGTGAGGACACACATAAACAGTTTAACGTTACTCCTGTCGGCACACCCATACGAACCGTGTTTCTTCTTAAAACTCATTTTTAAAACACTTTATAGCCCTTATATGTTTAACGTTTTAAATTTGTGTCACAGTCATACATGTAAGCCAGCAGTTTCAAATAGCCAGAGGCAAGTTTTGTGGCTGAACAGCTAACCTAGTGATGTAGCTAATGGAGGATAAACCCACCAACCAGTGTGCGTTATGATGTGAAGTGTTCCTGTTTGTCTACTCTTTGTATGTACAGGGAGTACACTGGATAAATAACAGGGACTTAAAAACGACCTAAAAAGGCACAATTAAGTTAATACCTCTCCGACTGATACAACAAAATACATCAAATGTAATTTAAAATATTAAAATCTTCAAAAATGTATTTATTTGCACGGTCAAGGTAATATGGTGTGTGGGGGTGTATCTCAGAAGTTTTAATTACAGTAACATGTGGTCAGGTTTTTTTAATCAGTCCTCTTGTACAAATATTTGTTTGTTTTAAATAAGCTTCTTTTTTTACATCCTGCTACATCACTCTGGTCAGATAAAACAGGTTTGTCAGACACCGGTGTTGTGTTATTTTTGGTGGGCTGCTCTTTTTAGTGTCTCTTCCCCTTTGGTTCATTCCCATCTGCTAGATTTTTAAGTAACCACCATTGGGCCTCTCTCTCTCTCGCTCTTGATCCTTTCACTTCCTCTCCAGGTGTACGTGTGTTGGTGGACGCCCGGGAGAAGCTGCACATCCCGTGGGGTGACCCGGATAACAGCCGGCACGGGGAAACCCTGATGGCGTTCGACACCCGGTCGGCTAAGGTGACCAGCGGGCAGCTGGAGCAGTCGGTCTTCCTGCAGTACATGCCTGCCATCAAAGCTCTGTGGGAGGACTCGGGTATACAGAACGCATATGACCGCCGCAGGGAGTTTCAGCTGGTAAGTGGATGCACACACACTTTCCTAAAAGATGATGGTGCCCCAGTTTTACAAGCCCACAACTGATAATAACTTTTTCTTCTTGCGGCTCTGGTAGCCAGCTCTCAATCACCAAATACAAAAAGAGTTTTTGGGTGGTTTTCGAAATGGGTTAGAGAGTTGAAAGGCGGGGAAACGGCAGTGAAAATGGAAAGTGAAACCATTTTTATATTTAATTCATCCTCCCTTTCCTCTCTCCCTGTATCTATTGCTCTGGCGCTCTCTCACTCTCTCTCTGTTGAGCGGTCAGACATGTGATTGAGTTAGCTTCCTGTTTACACCTCTCCCTGCTCCTTATGTCTTGGCTGTCAGCTTGCACGTTTTTAACACACTGCCGTTTACACCAGAATAAGAGCTGTGGTTGGCAGCACATTCAGGAGTCCTTACTGGGACTTTTCTGTGCTTCTTGGTATGACTTTCACAACCTGCTGCGATAAACAAACAAAAAAAACAACAACAAAGAATACTAATTGTGCTGCATTGCGTTTGTTTAAATTTCTGCGAGCTGTCAGGTCATGGGGTGAATTTTACACATTGTCCAGCAGTTGAGGGACCCTCACTGAGGAGACTGTAGGGAACACTTCTCCAAGTTGCTTTCAGTAATGAGACAAAATCAGAAAATGAAAATGTTCATGTTAGTTGCATAAGGCTGAACTGTTCTCAATGGCGTTTTGTTAGCCTCACACTCGGCTTGTCGATGTGAGCTGGCTGTGCAGACAGAAAGGGGAATAAGAGTGATCAGAGCTGGAATGTTGATCTGTAGTTAAACAGCTTTATGCTTACAAACAGAGCCCCAGCCCTCCCACTCAACGTTGTTGGTGCACAAACACTCACACCTCGAGTACAAGGACAAACGTACATTCGGTGTGCATGAAGAGCTGCAACAACATTATTTTCTCATATTTTCGTATGAAAAATGCCTCATACAAATTGAAATAGCTTGTTTTGTCAGACCAACAAAAATATTCAAATGACTGTGATCAAATCTTCACATTTTCGAAACTTCAAGGGAAATTCTTTGCCTGAAAAATGACAAACGAGTAATTGAGAATCAAAATCGTTGCTGTTTAGTTGCACATATTGGTCAATATATCCATGTACTGTGCCCTCTAAATCTGTCCTATTACTGATCATTAATGTTAATGCAGAAACAATTTGTCAGTTAATCAGTTTGTAAGAAAATATATAGCAATGGTGATAATTAGGCAGTAATGTATTAATTATCAAGCACTGATACTAAAAATTTCAGTCTGTCAAATGTAAATTTGCTGCCTTTCTCTGTTTTTATATCAATAGAATTTTTAAATATTATATAATATTTTACTGTTGGTTTGTTGGTTCACCTTGCAAGTTTTTCATATTTTGTGATTTTAATCTTTTTCCTTATTTACAGTCAGTGTATGCATAACATGACAGCGGAGTACACAGATAAAAATTCAAAACGTTTCATGTTCCCAGCTTCTCAAATATGAAAATTTGCTGCTTTCCTTATCTTGAGTTGTAGTACGCTGAATAGTTGGACTTTTCAAACGTGTCTTCTGACTTTTTAAAGACCAGGCGATTGAACCAAAAAACAAAAATCATCATCAGATTCATTGATAATAAAAGAATCCTTAGTTGCAGCCTTTTGTAGTATATAAAACCTTGATATTTAATCTTAGACCTGCAGCACTCTGAGCTCTCTATTTGAGAAAGACAAGTGTTTGCTTGAGCTGTTTTTTGAAAACTCGAATTGCCATCACAACATAAACACAGAAAAACCAGACGCAGCAGCTGAAGAGTGGTTGTTTTGGGAGCTGTTTAAATTTTCCCAGCTCTTGTTAGCGAGGGCTAATTAGATTTTTGCTTTTGGCAGATACAGCACATTGTTATCTGGCCACAGCCTTTATGTATTTGCATCACAAATCACACACGCCTTAAGGCTTGCTTGCAATTGTCATTAAAAAAGCACATGGACAGACAGAAGCGCTTTGCGTAGTACAAAGTTCACAAAGTGGCTCTTTTAAATCAGCCAGAAACATTTTCATCTCTTCTCATATGAGATTGGTTTTTATTAATGTCGCAACACACGCTGATAAATCACAGTTTGCAGCCTATATCTTAAGTGTCATGTGGCTACAATTGAACTACTGACATTATGTAATGTTGTGTTTCAGTTTTGCTTTTACCACCACTCCTTTAAGCAGCAGGCGTTGTCATGCTTTGTAATGTATTTAAAAAGCTCAGAGATCTTCCTGTTTCTCTTCTCCTTTTAGTTATTTGACTGATTTTTTGACAATTTTCAAAACCACCAGTTCCCTCAGATTTGAGCTCATTTACTTGAGTGCAGCCAGAATTGAAATCACCCTCGCAGAAAGGCACCTCTTCTTTCTATGGCTTTAGCTTAGCGCCACGCCATTTTACCCCTCCCTTGTGTAATCTTAGCCCTGCGCACACTTCCCACGTGTGCGCGCACACACACACACACACAAACACACACACAGGTTTTTCAGGTCAAGCTAGTTTTTTTGAAAGATCAAAGGTTATAAACAAGCTTATAGTGGAGGGAAATGGCTGACATGCACAAATACAGCCCTTACAATCACTACGACTGACGCAAGGGCCGTTGGTTTACTGTGTCAGTGATGCAAAATACATGCAAAACCATCCCCTGATAATGGTGTGGTGCGTGACTGTAGAGACGCTGCGGGTCCCAGCTAAAATCTCTTTTGCTTTTTGCAGTCAGCTTTTGAGTTTATGTTGAATACAGGACACACACACACACACACACACACGCAGAGATAAAGGAATGCATCGCGGTCTTGGCAGCCTCATGTTTGGGCTTGCACTAATTGCGCATGAACAGCGTCAGAACAGTCTCGAAAAGAAAACCTACACACAGATCAAGCCACACTTCTGTATACATCAAAGACACACTTACAAACACGTGTCTACTGCAATACCAGACACTTTGCATCCTGCTTCAGCTGCTCAGAGCAGACTCAGCTCTCGGGCAGATACACAGTTTAGGAGGAGAAAACAAACAAAGAGATTACCTGTTTGTGTGGGTGGGTGTGTGTGGCAGTTAAAGGCATATTCTGTGGTCACTCCATGCCTCAGCTACAAATGTGTACCTCTGAATGCATAACAGCAGTTCTTAAATGTGTAATGCATGAAAAACGGTACTGTTTCTGATTAAAATGACTGAATCTTATAAATTGTGTAGAATTAACAGAAATTCCTTCCTCTGTCCTGTCGCAGGGTGAGTCAGTGAAGTATTTCTTGGATAATCTGGATAAGCTTGGCGAGCCGGTAAGTTGTTTCTGCCTGCAGTGATTGTTATAATCAGTTGTGTACATGTTATAGTTAATATTGCAACATGTCTAGACAATTTAAGGTTAGCTGCCAAGCAGCTAAGATGGTTGTTCACCAAAGATAATGCTGACATTAAGGCAAGGAAAGCTCCAATTTGACTGCTTTGCCGTGAGAAATCTGGCATCACCTCAGTCTTGTTAGTATAAGTACATAGTAAGACAGTAGATATTATAACAGAGTAGGTCTTACAAATTTGATTCCACAGTTTCCTCAATAAAAGGCCTTTATAAGGTAATTTTTTATAAAAGTCTTAAATACTTTCTCTTTCTCTATATTTTCAAAGGCAATAATGTTAGTATAAAAGGTTTTGCATTTGATTGCAGGCTGTAAGAAGATGTTATATACCTGTAAAAAGTGGGATTGTTTCAGCAGTAATTGGTGATGCAGAAGGCCGTTCAATCCTTTTTAGTGTGGTTTCAGTCAGCATCATCAGACCTACAGCAAACACTGCTGCTACTGCTAGATGCAGTAGCTTGGAATATTTCTAATTCATTAATCCATCCATTTTATGTGTCTTATCTGGGTCCAAATTGCATTAATTTCATTAATTATATAATTAAGAATTATTGTTATACTGCTGGGAAGCACTGAAAAAACATGTGAAGTAGAACCATAATTTTCGGCCATATTGTCCCCCTCTGGTTTTCTTCAAACTGTCTTCCTTTGGCTATTAAAATGGTATTAAATTACATTGTGTGTGGCATTAAAGTCTTAAATTTAACTTGGTGAACCCTGCAGAAACCTGCTTACATATTAACAGAATTAGCAGAAAGAGCAGATTTTTTCCTCAAATTGCTGCCAAATATCCACCTTCTTTCTAAAGAATAATTTTATTATCAATTTTTCCAACAAACAAATTGCCTTTTTCCATCTTTCACCTTTTAACAGCATATGAAGAGCAGGATGTGGGGAAAAACCATTTACTTTTTCCATCACAGTCATACAAATTATTTAAGAGATTTCTAACAACATTGACAGGTACAAAAAAACTTAGACCCCAACCACCAAATAAATAAGAGCCTGTCTTTCAACCTTTTATAGCATTACATTTATATTTAAACGTGACGATTCCCACATCACCGTACCTTTTAGATGTAATGGTTTCGAGATTATACATCTCAGTGCATGTTACATTTTCCTATCCCATATTTTTAACAAGACATCTTTATTCGACTCATGACTTTTTCCTTTACTTTCACTTTAAGTAGCTATGCCTGTAATATGTATACTCGTCTAAAAATGTGCACTCATATGTTAAGTTCCAGAGGATTTTGATTGAAACCGGTTCCCTGTGAATATATTGTATTATATATTGTATATAACACATTTTTTTTGAGTAACTCTTTATTTTAACCCACAAACAGTGGAAAGTACCTTGAGATTCTTTACACTTACAACAAATATCAGAAATATTGTCATTATATTTATTTAAATTTTAACAAAAGCCCATCCAGTCGTACTGAAGCAGTGGAACATAATAATGTTTATGTCTGAGCCTCAGCACATATATATCCCCAGCAGACATTTCCTCCCTTACATTTGACTTCTAAGCTTCCAGTTTAGACTCTGAGGTTGCAGTGGAAAATGAGATAAGCCAGTTATAAACAAATGATCTTGTACCATTTTACGAGTGCTGATAGTGCTGATAATGATAGTTGGTGCAAATATTAATGTTATACTGTGATTATTCTCAACAATCGCAAACCTTTTGAAGCTCTTCTTCTTGATCATGCTTGAAAGCCCTAGACTTTCATTAAGACAGTAATCGGTTGTCTATATTCATGTATTTATTTAACCAATATCCAAGTATTTATAGTTTAAATAAAGTTTGCACAAAAGATTACCTGAGGACCTGAAGTAATGTTTTGGTAAAGACAGTTCTCCTGATTATACACCTACTAATTTCATGAAAACGCCACTTTTCTCTGTCATATGTTTGTGTTGTTTCTATTCTGTTAGTCTGAAAGCCAAATTTCCATCTTCATCTTGTGATTGTTGTCAAATTGTATTTTCTACAAAAATGTATTTTCTATTATATGTACCCATCTTCTCTACATGTAGATATCCATTCACTGTGTTTTTCTGTCCCTCCTCCAGGATTATCTTCCTTCTCAACAGGACATCCTGCTGGCCCGTAAACCCACCAAGGGCATCCACGAGTATGACTTTGAGATCAAGAACGTTCCCTTCAAGATGGTGGACGTGGGAGGGCAGCGGTCGGAGCGGAGGCGCTGGTTCGAGTGCTTCGACTCTGTCACCTCCATCCTCTTCCTCGTCTCCTCCTCTGAATACGACCAGGTGAAAACACGCCGGCTCACTTCCGTCTCATACACAAGCAAGCACGCACACTTGTAACAGCCTGATAAGTGGAGAATTAATCAGTTTGTTCTAGTAGATAATGTTTGGTGACTTTCTGATAAGTCGTCTTTGCTGTGTCTATATATGCACTCTTATTCTGTGGAGAAGTTTTAAATTTATACACAAATAAAGCGGTCTCTTCTTTTGTGCACAAGTTGTGTTCTATGGTACAAATTACATAAATAAATAGATCATTGGCCATAAGTCTGATTCACTGTACTGTATATCATCTTCACAGTAAGAGTAAATGCGTCATTTTATGATTTGTGTTCACCATACAAACACTCACTACACGGGCAATACATCAACAGGCTAACCTGACTAGCATGGTTCAGCTAACAAACAACAACTGACCCACTAGGAACTAAAAAGTTGCAAACCTGACTGAATATCCTGTACCACACAGTTTGGAACTAGTACTAATACCATCACACAACTATTTTATACAAAGGCTATTGGACAGTCTGCCTGCAACTATTTAAATTTTAATTACTACTTTAATTACATCTGGTGCTAAAATTATAGTAGAAATTATATTAAATCACTCCGTTGTCTTTAACAGGTGCTAATGGAGGACAGGCTGACCAACCGGCTGCGTGAATCGCTCAACATCTTCGAGACCATCGTGAACAACCGCGTCTTCGTCAACGTTTCCATCATCCTCTTCCTCAACAAGACGGACCTGCTGGAGGAGAAGGTGAAGAGCGTTCCGCTCAAGGACTACTTTCCTGAATACACCGGGCCGGAGCACAGCCTGCCGGACATCCAGGGGTTCATGGTAGAGTGCTTCCGAGCCAAGAGACGCGACGCCACCCAGAAGCCCCTGTACCACCACTTCACCACGGCCATCAACACGGAAAACATCAGGCTGGTGTTCCGGGACGTCAAGGACACCATCCTCCATGACAACCTCAAACAGCTCATGCTCCAATGACCCCTGTCAACCTGTGAAAATAGAGGACCTGAATGGGGACAAACCACCCCCTCACTCCTGACGACGGGAGAGACCAGCCCCAGAAGAATCCGATAGACGTCAGCATTCTTCTTCAGCCGTTTTTATATTAGTTTTTACTCTCCTCTTTGAAGAGTTGGCCTTCTTGTTAGTACAGGGTTTGGTAGGGGAATGAGTCAGTAGGACAGACTGTCTGTGGTTATAAAAAAAAAAGACAAGCACGCGGTTTGGATGTTGGACAACACCTGATCTTTGCAGCTTCGTCTTGAGACTCTCTCCTCTCACCTGAGCACTGCCTTACAGCACAAGACTGTCTGGGCCTTTTCAACTCACTAGGTGCCGGTGCTGGCACCGATGTCAGTGCCTGGCTGTGGAAACCAGCAAAACGTTTTACAAACCGGGCATATGGTCTCTGAACCAGATATCCAACTTACCACTCAACACATGCAGAAATGGTGAAATAAGTACTTTTAACATGTAAGCAGATGACAGATGGTGAAAATGCACCAAAATAAGCTGTGCAAGGTTTGATTTGTCTTGTGTCCAAGCACTGAATTAATTTAGTCCAAAGTCACTCCATTATTTGTGTTGCACTCTCCAGTGCTGCTTTGTGAACGTTGTTTCGAAGCCCCTGTAGTTTATAGAAGGTTTTGTCAACTTGCTAATGATCTGGAGACTGCACAATTGTCCTTTTTTATTCTCTTCTCCTCATATTGCAGCACCATTTCTCCCTCCTCCGGTCCTCATAATCTATTTTTTCATGGTTCGAGAACAGCAAGTTGACAGTGCCGGCACAGAGACGGTTTTTGCCGTGACACGGTCCAGTTGTTTGATCGTGTAAAGTGCTTGGAACAGTTAAATATTTGGTGTAGAAAATGGCTCCAGCACTGGCACCTCTCCTGTGGAAAAAAGGGCGAGACTGAACCTGTAATGCCTTTCCATATGTCTTAAGGAGACCTAATCACTGTTTAAATCCTGCGTTTGTGCCTGTTTATCTGTAGAATTAAAGTCTTAGCTGTCTTAAACAAATAATTAAGAAGTTTCAGTGCAAGTTGTCCTATATTTTTGGTTGTTTAAAGAAAATTACCTTCATTGGCACATTAGGCAGGTGTGCCCGCAAGTGAACATGCAGTCCACTGGTTTCTCAGGGTTGAATCAAAACCAGCATTAATGCTGATGTCATTGTTGGTGAACTAACTGAATAATCTAATTTTTACCTTGGTGACAGAGCAGTGAGACTCAGACAGGCCTCAGTACAGTTAGCTGGGTGGGATTTGGTACTGTATCCTCCTGGCTTTGAACCCTGAACATTGACCCAAACCCCCCCCCTCTTCCTCTCTCTCTCTTTGTTTTCATCTGTGATTAGATGTCTTGTAAAGGGACAGACCTCCCCTGTTTGCCTGAATGATGAATGTCTGTTAATAGATGTACAGATGTTTGGTCTGGATCGTCTGAATATACTGTAACCAGCATTGTTATGGTAAGATGTAACCATAGACTGTATAAAAGGATGTAACCTTTCATGTGGGAAAATCCGTTTGCAGTCTTTAAAAACTCTTGTGCTGTTTAGGAGTTCCCTTTTAAAAATACATTTTGAATTTGTAGGGGGGAAAAAATTAGACAAAAAGGCTACTGGAATACTTTTGTCAGAGTGCATTTTGTAGGGGGGTAATCTTTTGTTTGAGGACAACTTCCAGGCACTGTTAAAATTTGTGTTTCTCTGACAAATCACCCCATTCTTTTTTCGGACTGTTCACATCGAATATCTATTAGTAGTTCTCCAAAAATAAAGCTACCGTCTGCTTCCAGGTAGAGCTTTGTACATACTGTAATCTGTTGCCATGTAAATAATATTCAGGTTTATCTCCGTATATGTAAATGGTTATTTTTTTCCCATTCTGAATGTGTTTCTAATCACTGCTTTTTTCCAATGAAGATGACCTTTTGATGTAGATGTATTTGTGTAATTTCTTCCATCACCTTTTTGAAATTAATTCCTGTGCCAAGTCTCATGCCACTCTAACCCTATCAATAAAATACACTTTTCTAATAAAAGTAGGCCAGTCTCTTTATTATATACCATACAAAATTAACCAAAACGTGTATTCCTGCATTACATGTACAGTTAAACGTTCACAAAACATTTTTGGGGATACGTTTTCATATTTCAAATATAAGTTGACAGTTGAATACAGGGTGCAAAATTTCTGAAGGTTATTTAAAAAGATGCTGGCAAATGAGGCATGTTTTGAACCACATCCTCTTTGTGTCTGTTTCTTCCAATACAGATGTATTTCTTTCTATGTTGATGTACATTTGAGTGTCATTTTAGGTAGAATTCCAGATTAAAAGTCAAACATGGTTCCTGGCATACTCGGGAGAAATACTAGTAAAACACGATGACAACTTAGCAACTCCATCTGCTGAGGTAGGCCATGAGATGTGGCTCAAAGCTTTATCAAGTAAGAGGATCTTTGTGCTGAGATTTTTTTTCACGTCAAACGAATGGGCTAGTCTCCTCTAGGCACTTGCCAAGAAACGAAACTTGCTCAACGCAACTGTTTCTCTGATTAATTTTATGTCTTGTTCTGCAAAATAATATCGCAAATACTACTGTGGGGAAATACAAACACCCTCTGATAAGCACATCAAAGGCTTTCGTGGGAATGTTGACTCAATAACTCCAAAAAATGTGGCGGTATGTTCGGGGATTTTACGCGAAGGCGGAAGTAGGCAGCGGTGAATCATCTCAATTTTACGACGTAGAACAGGAAGTCGACTCGCCACACCCACTGAGCAGATCATTACATGATCACACACGTAACTGTCAGACTGCCCCGTTATAACACATCTCTTAGGAAACCAGTTTTAAAATCTGCCTCTCAATTATACAGAAATCATTTAAAGCGAATTGTGCGACATTTTAGTAATTTACACTCAGGCTCCTAACGCGCTACCCTAAGGGTCTTTCCTCGCAGAGCAACAGTACGGTCCTGAATGTGAAAACGTGTCAAAGTCAAAGTATTTTAAAAGTGACACCACTGTGTATTTCTAACGTGATACCTGGTGTCACTTTACATTATAACTTCCCTGTTCAAACTTTGGGAACATGCTTCACCCTGATTGGCTGTTTTACAGACGCGTGCAAAATGAGCTCTGGTAAGTAGGCCTATAACAAAATTGTTTGTAATGCACAACACATCACGTGACCCGATCACTGCCAATATTAGGTTTGTTTGTGTTATTTATATTGGGATTTTGAACTGCTTATTGATTATAAACAATAGCATCTGCAGGAGAAAAGGCAACTGCAAGTTCTTCTAGAAGCACTTTTCTTTCAGTGACAATACGAGCCTGTAAAGCAAATAAATTGTGCATCATGCAAAAAGTAATATACTGTATACTTTCTTTTAGTCAGATCGGTTGATATTTAGTAGTATTATAAGTTAAACAGTAGTCAATCAACTGAAATTAATCAGCTACAATCATTCTCATACATATTCCCGACTTCTAAACAGAGAAGTGTTCCAAGCTCTACGTGTTTTAACCACACAGGAGCACTGCTCTGTCACTGTTTTTTTCCCCACAGAGGTGTGCCCCTTCTGTGGGAAAACTTACAAAAGGTTGAAGAGTCACCTGCCACATTGCAAGGCAGCAGTGAGCTCCAAAACACCTCCAACCAACCACGATGTCACGGTGAACCAGACATCATCTTCTCAGCTGGCCGCAGCCTCGTCAAAAGCGAAGGGGGAAAAGTCCACACAGATGTTGTCAGTAACTGCAAGTCCACAAGTAAGGAAGAGTAAGAAGGTGTCTGTGATATCACCAGCAACATCTTTGTCGGAGTCATTGTCCCCGAGTTCTGCATCACTTCCACCATCAACTAAGAAGAAGAAACAGAAGCTGTCTGAACAAATAAAGACAGCCACCATGACCTCTTCTAACACAGTTTCCCTCATCTCCTCCCCATCATCGTCTCCGTTACCCACCATCTCTGAGCCCAAAAAGAAGAGTCTCCGTGCTTTGATAGAAGCTGCAAAGTCCAAAGAGGTTTCTAAGGGATCGCCGGAGGGAACCAGATCTGCCCCAGAGGACCTGCCTTCAGGTTCTGTTCCATTTGTGGCAGATCCTCTAAGCTCCAGAGCCACAGCGCAGACAGAGACCAAAACTACTCCCAACAAAGACTTAGTGAAAGACACCAAACCCAAAGGTGCCTCTCAAATGAAGGCGTCAAAGACGAAGAAGGCAGCACAATCCCATTCCACAAGCAAATATACCTCTAGCTCTCTGGAATCCAAAGTAAATGAAACTAGTGTGAGACCCGTTGTAAGAGACAACTTCTGGGTGGACACCGAGGGGGAAATTGAGGATTTATCTGTGAATAAGATGCACTTGAAATCAGGAAGTGGTCACCAGGGCAGGATTACCCTCCAGGATGTTAAAGCCACATTAGGCCGAGCCAACACCACGCGTCATTCCTGGAGGAAAAGCGTCCTGAGCCAGATTGAAACTACCGATGCTCTAAGCAGCAAAATCAAACCTCCACTCCCACCAGCGAATCAAGAAGATGTTAATAGCTGCTTGGTAACAACTAAAACACTCTCAGACCAGCTGCCCAGCATCAGTTCACAACATACAGAGCTACAATCAGTTAAAAGAAAAAGCTCAAAGTCTAAACAAACAGCTTCAATTCCCCGACAACATGATAGTTCCCCTCAGCATGAATTAGCGTACCCTGATACTCCCCTCCTTAATGGCCATGTATCGTCCCAGGTGAGCAAAGCCACATACCTTCCACATACAGTCAGCGTGAATGAGGGGCTGAAGGTGGGACATCACATGACAGGACTCTGCACAATATCACCATCATTCACCCAGTTTTCCAGACCGCATCGTTTCCCTCTAGCACCACAAACTCTGCCGGCGAGAGTAGAGACACAGAGAGCTGCCGATGGGTTGACGACGCAGGAGTCACAGCTCGAGGTCCGGAAACCAAACAGTGCTGATAATGGAACTAAAGGTCAGTATTTGACTGGAAAAGTAGGGCTTGGCTATCAGTCCTCAAAACGTTTGTCTGAAAAGTACCAAAACCTGGTCAGAGTAGGAGTCTTAAGCTGATGATACACACAGCAACTTTTAGGGCAATTGTGCAGGGCAACGTTGCCGTCAATGGTAATGAGTAAAGATTACTACTGTAATCCCCTTCCCACAGGGTTCCACCACTCTGCCACCCGCCCCGCACCGCCGCCAACATAGAAACATAGTCGGACTTGCCACTAGCAAGATTGCCCAGCAACATTGCTCAAAAAGTTGCCCAGTGTATCATCAGCTTTACTTATTCTTTGCTTTCGGTTTCTAATTTAACTGGCAATTTCCCTAACTATAGAACTACTTTATAAGTTCTTCTTCACCCGTTTGTGTCTAGACAACAAGTAAATGACTTTCTCAAAAAGCTTTGTTTTGAGATCGTTAGTGAAACTCACATCAGATCTGCACTAGTATCGAAAAAATACCATACCCAGCCCAAGTGAAATGAAAGTGGATGTGTTTTCAGTTTGTCTTTACTTGTGTCAGTGCATTCATTCTTTATGGGTGGCATGAATTGTAGGTGCTCTGACTCAGCAGAGTCTTGGGCATGTGAGACTGAAGGAGTTGCCCAGGTGGCTGGCCTGCAAAAGTCCCAGCCATCCAAGAGAAGTCGTGGAAATGGTGCAAAGAGGTGAATATCACACACATATATCACACAAATATATCTATTCCTCTCAAAAAACAACCAATAAGCCTACTGTTTTTTTCTGTTTGCTTATTATGCTTTTAAAGCAATCGTCCAACATTTTGGGAAATGAGAGTTGAGACGAGCAGACTGATACAGTTCTTGTGCCTGTCTGTTAAACATGAAGCCACAACAAGCAGCTGATTAGCTTAGCTTAGCATAAAGACTAGAAATGGGGCCAAGAGCTAGCCTGGCTAAGTTAACAAAATCTGCCTGCCAGCACCTCTAAAGCTCACACATACACACATTATATCTTGTTTGTTTAATCCTTACAAAAACAAAATGTGCTCCAGCAAACCCTCAAGGATGTCACTGCTTCCAGTCAAGAAATAACCTGGCACATAAACTCCCTGTAAAACTGCAGCATTTCTTTTTTACATCTAGGTTTTTGTATGGATTTAACAAACAACATATAAAGTGTTAATGAATGAGCTTTAGAGGTTCTGGTAGCTGGAATTTGTAACCTTTAGTATGGACAGAGCTAGGCTAGCAGTTTCCCCATTTCCAGTCTTTGTGTTAAGCTGACTGTCTGCTGGCTGTAACTTCATATTTAATGAGAATGGTATCAATATTCTCCTCTAACTCTCAGCATGTTGAACACATGTATGTTTTTCCTCTCAGGCTGGCAGTGGTATTACAAGAGATATATTGATGTGAAGAAAGGTGGTGTAGGTGGACTGGGCATGTTGTTAGCAGGATACTGTGTGCTCAGCTACATCTGGAGTTACCCTCATATAAGTAAGTGTGTGAATTAGTCTCAGAATTGCTTTATGTAATGCACTACATAGATGTAGAGGTAACTGGGTATGGCTGTTTTGTTTTTTTTAGAGCATGATCGCTGGAGGAAGTACCACTAAGGCCAAGGGAAGATGTTTGGACAGGAGTGAGGAAACAGCAGCTTTGGGAGAGCAGGTTCAGGACTTTTAGGAATCTGTTACATATAATTAATCCAAATACAAACAATTACACAGGATTTATGGTTGAGTAATGAAATTTGTAGTGGTTTCTTGTCACCATAATATACCTTCTTGTCTACAGAATTGGTGATAAAATAAGTCAACAATTCAAAGCAAAAGGGCAAAACTTTAAAATGATAAGCTTTAGAATTGGAGAGAAGGTCCATATAGCTCTCATGTGTGTCCATTAAATATGAAGCTACAGCCAGCTGGTTAGCTGAGCATAGCATAAAGACTAGAAATGGGGAAATGGCTAGTCTGGCTCTGTCGAATGGTGGCGAATTCCACCTACGAGCACGTTTGAAGCTCCCTAATTACCATCTTTTATCTTGTTTGTTTAATCTGCACAAAGACTGAGGTGAAAAAAATTATAATTTCACTTTTATTGTGACCAGAAATGTTTTGAGAGTCTCTGCTGGTTGCAGATAGGCAACTGCTCAGAGCTAAGAAACAGTACTTGAAGACCTGACCCCGGTAAAATGTCAAATTGTTTTTACGCTTCAGTCTTTCTTGATAAATGAGCTTTGGAGGTGCTGGTAGGCAGATTGTTACCATTTTACAGAGCTAGCTGAGTTTCCACTCTTTGTGCTAAGGTAAGCTAAATCGCTGCTGTCTGTAGCCTACTATTTAATGGGCACACGTGACAGTTGTGTATGAGTGTGGTTTTGATCATCTCATTTAACTCTTCGCCATAAAATAAATAAGCCAGTTTCCCAAAACGTCAAACTACATTGCTTTAACAACTGGAAGACTTCTGATTCTGATACCAGTAGTTTCATTCACATTTACACCTGCACAGGACATGTGGGCATGTCACTATGGTTTCTAGGAATTGATTAATTTCTAAATATGTATTTGTTCTATTTAATCTGTTTGTTATTTGGTTTGCTTTGTATCTACAACTAAAATAATGTTTTATATGTTTTGATCTTCAGAGGCCATGTGTTATAGTCCCGCTGTGTCCCAAGGGCTCCACTAGGTGTCATTGTTGAGTTGTGTTACCAAAACCACAGTGAATAGCCAGTCAAATGTTTGCTATGCAGAGTTTTCTTAGCTCCTTTGTGCAGAGGCATTGGTGCTGGGGTCCATGAGAGGATTAAAGGGAACCAACAGATTTTTATCTTTATAAAATGATCTTACTCTGGCAGCCCAGAAACAAGAGAGAAATATGAAATTCAAAATTTCCTGACATCAGTATGTGTGGAAAGATCATATCTGTGTAGCAAAGGGTGAAAAAATCTGTTTTTCTTTTGCAAATGCTTCCACTGCCACGTGATGTTATTATGCATGCTTAGTGTGTCAGTGCCAGTATGTGAACACTCACAGAATAGTAATGGGGGGACGGTGAAGAGGTTCTCAGCTGGACTGGACCAGTTTTGTTATTGTATTCAAAATGAATTTATTGTTGACTCTCTTTTGCTGCTGTAGTGAACACTGATTAGCTATAAATAAAGAAGTGACAGTGTTTTTGTAACGATTTTTTGTGATGCCGCTTCTAAGCCAACACAATAAAAAATAATTTCCATTTTCTCATGTTTGTTTGTTTTGTTTTTTACATTCTTAGTTTGTTCTCTCCATACAAAAATTATAAATATTTTGTGTTTCACTTTTCATTTTTATACAAAACAACAAACTATACAAATCAAGTCAGACAAAACAGTGAAAATGGAGGCAGAAAAACACATCTCTGCACTGAAAATGGGAAAAAAGCACAGTATGTTCCTACCAGGCTCTCAGACACTGATATGCATCAAGATAACACAATGTTTAACCAAAACTGGACACGTCCCTACTTTGTGCAAGTCTAAGACTAACTTTTTTGTGGATATAAGTGCTATAGAGGCACAAAGTCTTGCAGCAACCATTTGAAGGAGCAAATAACATCTCTCTTGACCATTACATGTCATAAGAGATTTGCTTTCAAAGCAGAGAGCCCAGTATTCTCAGTGTGCACTGGTAGATATAAGAGGTCTATAGGCAGAGATACAGGCAGGCAGGCTGCGATGGCCACTGGCACTCAAACACAAAATCTATCACCCCATATAAAAGGCCTTCTGTCTGCTCCTGTAGCCTATTGGCAAGCATATTTCACAGACACATTTATAGGAGAAAGGTGACACTATCCAGAATCAACACCAGGAGCAATTAACACATTTAACCTAAGCTTTGGTCCTGTGACGGATTTGGCAGAAATAGCCCTCTCTTGCTTATATTGCAGTGCAAATTTCTGTAGATTTATTTTCAAAAAATGTCATTTCAAAAAAAAATAGAAGGATGAATTTAGGATTAATTGTTGATTGTGATGAAATATCACAGTAGATTAAGTTTTGGTTCTAAAAACTAAATGAAAACTCAACGGAAAGAGAGCACAGTGGGAGCCCAAGTCATTTTAAGGGCACAGTTTCAGAGGAAACACTACAGCTTTACTCTACAGTCACAGAGCTGTTGTCACCAACACAAAGACAAAAAGATCTGACGGTGATTCTGGATGAGACCACACTCTCTCCTATTTTGAATTTTGGTAGCGCTGCTGAGAGGGAGAGGAGAGGAAATGTGAGAAATGCTTGACGCACTGGAAAGTGAGAAAAACATCTTAGTGGACTGAGCGAACAACAAGTCAAGATTATGGCAATCAAACAAGCGACCTACATGAAAACATAGTCATAGTCCAGTGTGTATGTCTGCAGACTAACACACACACTGAAAAGACATGTCAAGCATAGATAGACAGATATGATCAATATATCATTATACTGTATGCAGAAGGCAGACAAATATACGTACAATCAATGACCCTCCAGGGTCATTTAAACAAATGACGTTATTGTCATGTTCACAAAGCTGGGGAACACATCACAACAAACAAAAAACAGTCAAATTTTTGAATGTCATTTCTAAAAAAAAAAATAATTAGTAAATAAAAATCAAAATAAAATATATAAAGTTAATGTAACAAATCTTCCTCAATCTGAGGACTGAGCTCCCCTGACACAAACACAATGTGAAATGATTAAAGTGGTTGAGATCGAGATTTGTCTTGTGTCCGTGTCGGGGGTTGCATACCTTTAAGGTACAAAAGAAAAATGCCAAAGAAAATGTGACTTAAGCATAAGGGGAAAAAAGCATTGCCGTGTACAGTAACACTACTCTATGTATAGTGTGACTAGCTTGACTGGTTTCTAGTGCGATTAAGAGGTTATCCTTGATGCAGACAGCAGAAAGCAAGCTAACAGATTTTGGTTCAGGTCCAAATGTTCACATTCTGTTTAGCCTAGCATAAACTGTATATCTACCAGAGCCTCATATTTATACAGTTCCTGAAATAAGCAACAGTATGTTTAGTGCAATTTGCCTATGTGAATGTGTCTCTACTGAGCTTACCTTGAAGTAAATCTACACCTCTGAATCATCAATCTACTTGACACATACTAAAGCATGTCTGCGTGTACTGTGCATGTTTGTAATGCAGGAAGGAAGTAGGTCAATGAATATTTTTGACTAGAGCTTCTTCATGTAAACACTTCAAAATAAAAATCCTACAATTAGGCACAGAGTTGTCATTTTGTCCCTCCTCCTTCCTGTCTATCAGCATAGGTAGTGGGGGTAATCTACTGGCACGAAAGATTAATGACGTGTGTGTGTGTGAGCATGTGTGAAGAGAGGGACACTCCTATTCAAGCTACTTAAGTTGGAAACCCTACCTTTTTAAAATAATGTTAAAATAAACAAAACAAGAACATTTTCCATCCATTAGTCCATTGCATTGCACACAATCCCGGATCTTTATAGATAATTTGAAGTGCATGCCTTCACCTGCCACGGAGTATCTGACTCCTACGTCATGCCTCAAAAACCTAAATAATAAACCAAACACAAGTAAATACATGCTACATGGCCGGAGATGGTATCAAAAAGATAATAGACCAGAAAGAAGAGTTAACCCCTCTCCACACAGGACTGTGGGGGAATACAAGAAGTATTACAAAAGGAGAGTTTGACAAAAAACAAAACAAAATTTACACACACACAAAAGAAATTGAAATCATATGTTATTAGGGATGATGGAGTACCAATCTTAACATTCCAAGATGCTGTTGACTGCCGCCTCTAGAGCAGAGTCTGTGTCGGGGGGTGAGGTGAGTGGAGGGGGGTACTGGGGCTGGGTCGGGCGAGAGGACAGGTGGTGAGACACCTGGTAGTGCGTCTGTCCTCCTGATGTTGCTGCAAAGGGTGAGGGGTTACCTTGGGGATAACTGTTGGCAGCGGTGAGGCTGTTGTTGCTCGTGCTGCCGGGCCCGTAGTGTGGCTGGGATCTCTTCAGTTCAAGGACACTCTTGTTTTCTAACTGTGGAGGGTGGAGTCTCTCTGCTGCACCTGGTCCTACAGCCCCACCCCCTCCTGGGTCTCCATACCCGGGCTGGGAGTCTGTCCTGTATGGTGGCTCCGTAGAGCCTTTATCCAACTGATTCCAACTACAGCTGGACAATGGCTGAGAGGGGAGGGGATCTTGGAAAAGTTTGGATTTCGTCCCACAACAGAAGTCTTCCAAGAAGCGGTCTATCAAACAGACAGAGAAGAGTGGAAGTGTAAATAAAACCTGTGAGTCTCTAAGAAAATAGCTTTACTCTTCTTTCTTTTCTTTTTTTACCTGGATCAACTAGTACCATGCGTTTGTCTTGTGTCAGATTGCTGCGCTCCTCTTGGTTGAAGGTCCTGTCAATCATCACCATTTCTGATGACGGACTGGAACGCTGCAGGGAAGGGAGAGGCAACCTGTCAGCTCGGTGCGTGTCATAACATGAAACACATGTTATGTATGCAACCATTTGCTCATGTGTATCCCTACCTCTGCTTCCACCATTAGTAGCCGTCTGTATTTGTTTACCATGGCATGGGTCCTCTTCAACACCTGAGTTGCAACTACCTCAAATTCTTCATCCACTGCAAACAAAAAGACACAAAACTCAATTAAGATAAAAGGTAGTTAAAGACACAATGTTACTCTTGCAAATACAGGAATACATATGTTTCTTAATCCAAGGCTGTACCCTGTGAGAACTCATCGCGGCTGGGTGGAGCCCCCTGAAACACGTGGTAGGGGAGGAGTCTCTGCAGTGCATCATCGATTGAAGCGAATCGACGCCGATCAGGGGTCTGTACTCCAGCATGATCCTTCCTCAGCTGTTGTAATATCCTACAGAGATGGCGGGAAAAGAGAGACTCCTTCAATGACTGAACGACAAACTATGCAAACACAAGATGACGCCTGACAAATGAAAAAAGTATCTAAATAACACCCATTAGGTCAAAAAACTCACATTCCTCCTCTTGTAAGTGGCGGAAGGGCAGTTCTCTTCTGAGCACTGACCTATAAAGAGAAAGTGTACATACCAAGGTGGTCATAATACTTTGGATATCGTTCCTATCAGCATAATCCACCAAAATATACATACACCGACATGAGCGTAAAGCAAATGAGGTGCAGATTAAGCGAAATACCTGAGAGTTGAGCGTTGAATCTTGAGTCATGGTTGTCATGGCTAAGAGAGATTATACAAACAATACAGCATCTTTAGTAGTTCAAAATGGGGCATACTTTATTTAAATACATCATTGACAAAAAAATGATCAGACTTTGTTACCATGGATGCTGCTGAGCTGAGACTGTCTGTCCTGTTTGAGGGCATCTGATGACGAATTCTGAAAAATCAAAATGAAATCATTCTCAGTCAGATAACAGTTCTCGGGAAAAGGACAAGCATGTGAGAGCAAAACAGGGTGGGAATGAATGAAACAGCACCAGACCACACCTGTCTGTAGTCTTGTTGTTCCTGTGTCACAGTACCAGGTAAAGGGGACAGAGAAGTGCAATTCTGAGTCTGAGTCACTAGAAGGCGCTGAACAGGTCCAGCCCCCACTTGGCCTTGACCGCCGATCCCCGCCGTCGCTGGGCCGACCAGAGTCAGCCGCCCAGGAGCGCACGATGTCTGCACAGGGGCCGAACTCGCACAGGAAACTCCTGTCCATGTTTGTGTTACACCCCTCCAACCTGACTCCCACCGATTACTCCCTGATTCAAAATTAGCTGGCCTCCTGTTGATGCAGTGAAGTTCTGCCCCGCAACAATCTGCACCGCATTCTGACTGGTAATTAGGGCGTTTGAGTTGGGGTCAGCTGGGCCATTGTGGATAGTGCTGGCCGGAGTGAGAGCCAAAGAGCTGGGCAACAAGAACTGTCCAGGTGATATATTTGTTTGGGCATGTGCTTGTTGCTGCTCCAGGGGCGACTGCATTACTATGGAGCCATTGGCTGTGTACTGGCCCCCAGGAGTAGCAGTGTTAGCGTTAACTACATTAGCCATAGTGGTGGGAGTGGGCTGAAGACCAAGGCTGTAGACAGTCTGAGCCCCAGCTTGAAGGGGTTTAGGCTGGATTGGTCTGACAATAGTTTGGTTCCCTCCTGGGCCTCTCTGGATGATGATGTTTTGAAGGGGGATGTTTTTGAAAGGTAAGCCGACTTGGCCTACCTGCCCTTGGGTAGGGGCAAACACCTGCCCCCCTGCTGTGGTCCCTGTTGCTGCTACAGGCGCCCCCTGCCTCAGCACAATCTGAGGAGATCTTTCCAGGCTGCTCAGAGTCATCACACCACCACTGGCCCCGAACGAACCCAACACCTGGATGTGCTGGGCGGAGCCATTAGGCAGCTGGGACACCCCTTGTAGGAACTGGCCTGCTGGGAACGCAGCTGTCGCCGTGGTCACCACACCCATTCCCCCTCCATAACCCCCAGAGACCAGCTGGGAGGGGAAGGGAACAGGAGCCTGCACTAGTGTGGGAGCCGGTTGGGAGTCTAGTAAGGCCTCCTGGGCCAACGTCTGCTCTGTGATGTCTGCCTCCATGAGAGACTTCTGTAGAATGTCGAAGGGCTGGTCCTCTCCCCCAAGATCCACCCCTCCAGGGGAGGTCTCCGGCCCCAATTCATCCTCGATAAAAGAAAGGCTGCTGGAGAGTTGGAGGCCTGCCCCTGCTGAATCATCGCCGAAATCACCATCTTTGAGGCCAGTGTTGGAGCCAGTCTAAATCAAGCATTTAGAGAAAATTAACAGGGAGAGGAAAACTGTTTGCATTTAAAATGAATAGAAGGCAGCTTTCTGTGATGCTTTTCAGCACTTGCATAAAAAGGCAACTACACCATGAACTTTTTAAGGTAGAATTTTTATCATACAGTTCCCCATTTTTGTCTCCTCACAAAATAATAGTGTATTTTCCAACATTAGGACCAATTAGGTTCACATATTTATAAACTAACTTGGTGTTGAATAGATCATCTCCATTCAAACTACTGAAATCTCACTAAAAGCCAGAGAAAACACACTATGGTAAGACCCAACATATCATCAGTAACGTAATATCTAATCATAGACAAAAATCTGCTTTTGTTTTTCAAGGTAATCACAGGTACACTCACCGTGTCGCTTGCAAAGAAGGATCCATCCGACCCATAAGCTGCATTGGCTACATCATCCTCCTCAATCTGCAGAAACAAAATGGTTTAACAGGAAATGGGTGGACTCAATTTCTATATGATTTACAATGAAGTAACTATTCAGACAAACTTTGAAAGGAATGACAATGAATAAAGTCTGAAAGATTCACTCACAGACTTGCTGTTGTTGCCATGAAGATAGTCATTTAATGCATCCACATCTCTGAAAAGGATGCAGAAGAGGCTGTTTAGGTGCCTTGAACAAGTCTAAAATTGATATGTTACATATATTTCTTTTCAGTTATGTATGGTTTTACAATAAATCTCTTCTGAATGGGCCATGAACTTCCCGAATTCAACAAAAAAGGAAAAACAAAGTTAGGAGGTACTTGTGGCTTTGATTCCAAAGAGGAAGCCTCGTTACCTTACTATTTAAGCAAAACTGTTGAAATGTGTGGCCACACTGAACTGCCTAGTCAAATGTCAGAGCATCCATACATTAAGTAATTGGTATGTCTACCACATAAATTCAATATTATAAAGAGGTTTTTACCCTAAAATATCCAGAAGATGGCGATCATCCTCATCATCCATGACACCTGAAAGAGTATGGAGGGATGGAGGGATAGAATGAAGCAGGTGAAAAGATGGTGTGGTATGAACTAGATCATTAAGGTTTAGCATGGACCAATGGCTATTATCTTCCATTAATCATGATAATAAACCTCAGCTGATCTCTTTATATTCTGAGGTATATGTATATGAGCTGTAAAGGCTTAACATATGTATTATTATGTTAGTAGTAAGGACTTCGCACTCACAGATTTCCAGCAGGAAGCATGGATTCAGTCATTGAACACCCTTTGTTTCCTGGGCTGCAGGGTAAGAAACTGCATTTAGTAAGATTGCAAAATTTCACGTGTGTCAGCTACAGGGTGTGGTGGTGTTGGGAGAGTGAGGTAGATAAGAAAGAAATAAAGAGATGGGGGTGTGAAAGGGGGCAGATATGTTATGTTAGTCAGTGTAGTGGGAGATTTGTCTATAAGTAAAGGGCAGGAAGGAAGATGTTTGTCTGACACACAAACTCCCACCCCTTACACACCCTGCTGTGCCACATTGGTTGTCTTTTGAATCTGCACAGAGTGTGAATGGGCATTTGACTGTAAATAACTCCACCCTGCTCCATTTATACCTTGAATGGTTATTTGAGTTTCTTTATTGAAAGAAGTCTTGGCTTTATGTTGTCAGCCAGCACGAGTATGTAGCAATCTTGGTGCTACATAATAAAAGGGGAACGAAAGCAAACCCGTGAGCACTCTTTTGATACAGCAGAGTAATAGGTTATGGTGTGTTTGGATATATATCAAGTTACTTCGTATATTGTAATTGTTGTATTTACACAATGTGGAGTACATGGTGAGAATATATAATCAAAATTCATTTGAGTCATTAATCATCTGTTGCATCTGGCAACATGGTCTTTAAATTATAGGTTGTTTTTTACTGTTACACCGTCTATAGTTAAAGTCAGGGCAAAATGCAGGCTGTGTTCCTGAGTGTGTGCAAAACGTTACAACTACAATGCTACAAAATGGCTGTTACCATGACATAGGCTGTCTTTACGACTGAGCCACGTTCAGCCTCCATCTTTGGTTCAGGGGAACAAAGAACGACAGGGCTGCTGACCAAAATAGGCGGTTTGAACTGAATGCAATATGACATAGATACTAAGAAAAATGCTAAATCAAATTATGTTACAGAATATATGGTTGTTTTTTTTAAAATACCCATACCACATAATACTAAAATGTCTCCTCAGAATGGTTATGCTGCCACAGGCAGTGTCAGTGAGGGTCCTTTGTCCTTTAAATGTGGACAGTGTTACAAAAATGAGAGGAAACAATGTCGACCTTTCCAAACAAAACAAAAACGGAAGCCAAACGATTAACACAGTGACATTTTATTTCACAAAAAGCTCTAAATGTGGACTGTTTATGCAAAATTAACACTTCTCTCAATAATCCAGAGACAAACCGCCATAAACGCATCGTTATTTCCGTTAAGTATACGTTACTGGCTGAGCACTAAACCACATACTAAACTAACAATTTAAAATGTAAACGTTAGAGTTAAAAAGGACAGCTTAAATGCCTTTAGTAACAAAAAACAGCCTTTGTGGTAACTCAAACGCACTGAATTAGCACACAGATAGCCAATTTTGATCACGGTGTTAAAAAGAAATACACCCTTTTCGAAAAGTTTTATCATTTTGAAGCGTCACAATTTAGAGCTTAAATTCATGGTATCCGAAATCCGCCCTAGCATGCATGCTTCGACGCGAACTAAGCTAACGTTAGTCCCTGCTGTAGTCCTGCTTCTACTGGTGCTGAACAGTATCGCCGTTGGTTTAGTAAGCCAGCTAAAAAAGGTGCAGCTTGCAAGTTTTATTTCCAAAAATAGACTGAATCGACAGAATGATAATCGCATTCAAGCAGCATAAAAAACGCCCGTCGTCCAGCCCGTGGCTGGTCGTCGCTGACGTGATCTTCTTTCATTTGTCCTCTATGTGGCTCATCTGCCAGCATGGAAAACGTCACATTTGTCTCGATATGTCGAACCGACGCGTTTCAATCAGGGAATTCTGTACCAGCCCGTGTTGTGGTCGAATATCTCTCCGCACTGGACGCCCCGTAACATTTTAACGATAAACATCGGCCTGTTCTGGTTAGCTAGCCGCGGTGGCGACGACGCCTCTTTTGGAAACGTCGGCTAGAATCCGTCGAAAATGCTACAGGACCCGTGTCGAGCCGTACATATTAATCCCGATTAGCAAAACATAAAGACGACTCGAAGAGGCAAACCCTTTTACTCCTGTCTCACTCCTCTTGAAACCCAATATCTCCATTTGGCAACTTTTAATTTGCTCCCCCCTCCTTCTCCTCCTCCTCCTTCTCCCTCTCCCACTCATATATTTTTCTCACTGTCCCTGTTCTGTCTCGGATAGATTTTTCTCTCCGCTCAAACTCTCTTCCCTCCCTGAAGGAAGGGAGGAAGGAGGTTGTGTGTGTTTTTTCCTTGAAATTTTTATCACAAAATTATAATACACTCAAAGGGAAACTCACCGTCATGAAAAAGCAGTGCCTTGTCAACGGGGTTTCCTCGCCATCACCGCACGGGTTGTTGGGGTAGTGCACAGAACGAGGCAGCCCAAATCATCAGTCCACAACGGTCGCATACGACTGTAGAAAATTTGAATGGGAAATAAACAAACCACGACAAGTTATTAATAAACACACAATTTTATATTATTATGAATTATAATTGCACGTTTCACTGCCCTCTCTATTGGTAGATAAATGTTATTAGACTTAATCATTACCAACGGTAGAGGGCGGGCCTCTTGATGTTTGTGCCACACCTTGACGTTGCTCAGGTATGACCATAGTTTATGAAAACTCTCCCTAGTTACATATTAATCCACACATTTTATTTTATATTCTATCATAATTAAAACTTTAAATTAATACAGGACTCAATTTGTTGTTGCATTTGGCACATTTGGCTTAAATCCTACTCATACGTATTACATTTTTACATTATATCAAAGCTCTGTTTGCCTCTTTCTCCCTCTGATATGTCACTTCAGACTCTAAAATATATATAAATATTATAAATGTATATATTAAATGTGACATCATGTAATATTGTAATATTTAGAAAGGGTGCTTTATTAGAATCATAATTAGATGGAGCTTTATTGCCAATTAGTAGGCTATTTTACAGGAGTAATTCGCTATGGTGATTAGGTTCTAGACATAGACATAAAAATACAGTTGACATAAATATATTTAAAAATATACAAGTATGGAAAGCATTTTTGTAATGAGTAAATGTGAAGAATTGTGGGAAATTAAACTTGTTAATTGATCTTTTTCAGTCGTGAAGACAGGGTTGGAGAATTATTTTCATTTGATTTGATTGTAATTCATTTGTTTTCTGTCCTAAAGATATACAGTTTGTCCAAAATCAGGAAAAATAAAACTAAACTAAATAAACATCCGCTTTTTGTTTTATTTAGCAGCATACGTTGGTGGATGAAAGGGTACGTTACTAAAACCTAAATAGATTTTAGGTTTTGTTTGATTTATTATTTATTTATTATTAATTTACAATCATTACCCAGATGATTTACTGCCATAACACTCCAACACAGTAGGTGGCGATATTTAACTTTGTCTCGCGATAATGACAAAGAAGAAAGTGTGACGTCACTTCTGCATCAACAACATGGATGCAACGACTGAAGTTAGCCAGGAAACTGGGTTCGCCGGCGAAAGCGGTGCCGCCAAGATACAAGAGCGACTTCAGAAACGGCACAAGACGAGGATAGAGGATGTCGAGCGGAGGAAGGAAGCTAAAGCGAGCCAGTCTGTCGCGGAGGAAAAGGGCGAGTATTTCTTCAGCACGTTCAACGCGGAGCGGGCGTCCATTGAGGAGCTGTTGTCCAGCTGCTCTGGAGCTGACCGGGCCGTGTTGACCCAAAGGCTGGAGGAGGCGACGGTCAAAACGCTACAGCTGCAAAAGTTTCTCAATGACAGCATGTTGTTTCTCACGCAGTACGACCTGAGACAAGCCCAAGCTGCTCTCCAGAAACTCCAAACCTCCCTCGCTCAGACCAGAGAAGAGGGCCTGCCCAAGAAGAGGTTTGCCTTTAAAGCTCGCACTAAAGCAGCAGATGAAGTTTCTGTGCCAGTGTCAGACACGCCTGATGCTGGCACACCTGCAGATGCTGGTAGCACCAACATTCGTGGAGCTGCAGCCTCTGAGCAGTGCGGCTTCTCCAACATGAATAATGTGTACCTGACTAAGACAGCTGAGGAGATCCAGAAAGGAGACGTGCTCTTGACTCACCTAACCAACTGCAAGGTCCGACTGTTCGGTTCCCCCAGCACGCTGCACCTGAAACACATTGACAGCTGTGAGATCCTGTGTGGGCCCGTGTCTAGTTCAGTGTTCGTGGATCACTGTACTAACAGTACTCTGGCCTTCCCTTGTCAGCAGCTGCGGACTCACAACACCACCGACACACGGGTGTATGTGCACGTCACCAGCCGAGCTATCATAGAGGACTGTCATGGAGTAAGCTTCGCACCATTCTCCTGGTCCTATCCCACCCTGGAGGAGGACTTCACCGTGTCTGGCCTAGACCGGGACCGAAACAACTGGAGTCAGGTGGATGACTTCAACTGGCTAGCTGCAGGAACACCTTCACCTAACTGGACAGTCATTCCAGAAGCAGACAGGAAAACCAATTGGGACGTCTAGAATTAAAAGTTTTAAACCTTTTATTTAACAGGCAACATGTCGATCAAACCAATGTTACCAATATTATATTGTGCATGTTATTTGACAAAGATCAGTTGGTTTAATGAAGGTTTTCCTTTTGAGCCAGAGACCATGATGAGTTGGTTTGCTGCTATTTTTGGTAGATGTACTCCACTGATTGTGTTGCACTCTGTACAGCTTGGAAAGGAGGTTAAAAGTGCACTAAGATATTTAAATAAAAATCCATCTGTTTCATCAGCCCAAATCACAACAGGACTGCTAGAGAAGAGCATCACATTTCAGCTGAGATGGTGCATCCACTCTTTTGCCAAAATTAAACTCTGGATTGGAGTATTGTTGGCCCGAACACTTCTGCTCACTCTTAGTGAAGAATTTTAATTTATCTGACACCTGCTGTAAGCCTTCCTGGAGCGGTAGTGCATATATAGGCATGCGTACTCAATTAACTGCACACCTGAATGGTCTTTTAGTGACTGACCTACAAGTTAAAAGTACTTTCACTAAGTAATAATGGTCATTTTCAGCTTCCTGTTCTAGATATGTTATTAATGACAAAAAACAGAAACCTGTTGTGTAAAACGTCTGCATCATTAAAGGTTGAATAAACATTCATACCATTCTAACTTATCAGTTTTAACACACTCTACAGTGGTAAAAAAAATAATTATAGTGCATTTAAAGAAATTGGCTTGGCTCAGATAAAGAGCTCTGTTCCAACGTCATGTGCCTTTATGCTGCTGGCAGCCACCAACCCTGAATGGCACTTAAAGTCTTCAGTGGTGTTTTGATGTTATTGGACCTATACAGTCTGTATGGGACGCAACTAAATCTGGTCTGTACTTTGTACATAAAAAGGAAAACTATATGTAACTGCCATTTAAATGAGATGCAAATAAAGAGTCTTACTGCTCAACAACATGGATCATTTGTTTCTTGTGTTTTCTACTGATGTTTTCAATTTTTATAAATATACCCAGTCCACTTAACAAAACAAGACATATTAATATAAAGAAGATCCAGAATACACTTCACACAATTTTGAATGACACTTCTAAAAGGAAACGATTCTATTTGACATAACTTCTTTAACCAGATTTTCATGTCAGTAAATATAACCTACAAGGTAAATCAATCAAGACACCAAGCCTCTAAGACAAAGGTTAACTTGCTAACACTTTACTTTGACCCTCCCTTATCGTCAATAACAAACTGACATATAGTTGTAAGCAGGTATATCAGCCATAACATTATGACCACCTTCTGCACGTAATGGCATTGACACAACTGTTTTCAGACACATTTCTATCAGAATTGACACCAACAAAAGCTTCCAACATATCAACTATGAAGACACAATTCACTAATATATACCACCCATTAACAGTTGCCAAGTGTTATTCACTTCCCCGGTAAGTGTTAATGTTTTCGTCAACAACTGTAACTCCTGTGGGCACTTAAGTGGAGGATGCTGTAAACAGACCGAGACTGATAATAGTAATTATTTCCTTATTTTTCATATAAATACAAAATAGTGTGTTAAAAACATTTATTAAATGTTTATATACTGTTCATAAACGCTAAAAGGGGGGACCTAAACAATAATTGGGATATACCATATAAGTATTTTGGGGTTTTGTCAAGCCATCCCATGAAACATTTACACTTGTTTGTAATTTAAAGGTAACATAAGACAACAGACTGAACAAAGCAAGACAGTTACGTAACATTAAGAAAACATAAGACACTCCTACAGATGAGGAATGGCTTCAAGTTGGTTTAAGTTGTTAAGTATAGAAATAATGTGGGAAGGGTTGGTTCTAAATCTCTTAAGGCATCCATAAGTAAGTAAGTAAGTAAAATTTATTTATATAGCACCTATCACAGATAAAATCACAAAGTGCTTTACATAACAAGTTTAACAAAAATGATAACAATTTAGACACATCATACAGAAATAAAATAAAATAAATAAAAACATACAGACAGAAAGCTCAGTCAACTGAAAGCTTGTCTAAAAAGTGCTGTCTTTAGCTGTTTTTTAAAAGAATCAACAGAATCGGCCACACGCAACGACGAGGGCAGGGCATTCCATAGTTTGGGAGCTACTGCATAAAATGAGCGGTCTCCCCGGGTTTTTAGGCGTGTTTTGGGGACCATCAGGAGGTTTTGACCTGAAGAACGAAGAGTGCGGCCGGAAGAATTTCCTGTCTGAATTTCCTGTCTGAATTATAACATATATAATTCAGAGAAAACTCAATTTAGGTTATCTCTAGATGTTTTTCTATTTATTTAGTTTAATACATGGGAATTTTGTGGTCCTCTGGCTTTACCACACATAATTAAAGTATTTGATTACAAACTACAAACAATGTGACTTTAAAAAGACACAAATACAGATATAAAAACATCCAGCCCTTCCTTAATACAGAGAAGGGCTGGATGAAAGATATAATGAAAGAGGCATAAGGATACTGTGACTTCCTTAAAGCATCTGGCAGGAACACCTATTCAATCGCGATGTTGTGGTAAACAACAATGCAGCAAAGTTTTAGGGAGTCAGATTAGAAGCCATTCAGGGAAATGTCTGGCTTTGCCAGTATAAGTATCTGGCTCATGTCTGTGCCAGACACAGTGTTGATTCTGACTGCCAAGATAGCAAGTGGCAATAAGATAATTGAGAGCACTTAAATGCATTTATATGCTTGCCAGATTAAGTTTTCTACATCTATCTAATTGTCATATTTTCTATGTGTGACTATGTTTCTGTATCTGTTCCAATGGTGTCAGTTTTTTTTTGCTTGTTGTGTAGTTACAAATTATTTTTTGTTTGTGAACCTGATAGCGCTTTTGTTTCTGTGAATGGGTTACTGGGGCTTGAGTAGCACAGCCTATTTGCTCCATTGTGAACACATCCGGTTTGTGATGAACCTGCAGACCCCTGCTTGTGAATGGGTATGCTCCATTATTAGCTCCACTTTCATGTTCATGGTCTTTGTCAGCCTTCAGTTGATGCCATTAGAGCTCCTGGTGTGTTCGATCAAGGCGACCATGACCACGTGAACGCTCAAACCAATTACGGCCCCTGGCAGCGGCTTACGATCAGGCTCATCTTGTGTAGAGGGATTTCTGCAAATTGGATGAGGCTGCTTACAGGGGCTTAGCATGACGTACTGCAACTTTGAGTTTAATCACAAGGATCTTCGGCAATCCTCCACCTCTCCAGGAGAACGGAACACCACGATTAGCCTCACCTGTGTGTTAGGGAAGAAAAAACGGCAAAAGTTGGGTAAAATTAAAGCCTTGTAAAATTTTAAGTTTCTGCCACAATGGGAGAGGAGATAGCTTGGGAGAAATAACACTCCTGTGCTGCTCCCGGGTCCTCCTGGGTTTTTCAACTCTGCTCTTTTGCTGTGGGATGGATTACAGGCTGAGCTGACTCTCCTGTCCTGTTGGACCAGCCAAAGGAGATCCAAGAGACAGGGAAACTGCAGGTTGGCGCATTCAAGAACATTTATCTGAACTAAGGGGCTACCTGCAAATCTTGAAGCTCCTGCTGTTCTAGATTATCATTTGACTCTCTTCTTTACAGGCAAGGACACATCACAGGTTGAACCATGGCTTTGATGGTGGTCAAGTTTGATCTGAAGAAGCGAGTGAAGCTCGCCCAGACGGTCTGGTTCATGTACTGGTTTGCCGTAATGGCCGGCGTGCTGGTTTTCAGCATGGGCCTGTTCTTTAAGATCGAGCTGCGTAAGCGCTCAGAACTTATGGACAACAATGAGAGCCACTTCTTGCCCAACCTGCTTATATTAATGGGCCTAATAGCCTGTGGGATCAACGCCTTCGGAGGCAAAGTCTGCTACGATTCACTGGACCCTAACAAGTTTGTGAAGTGGAAGCCTTTGTTGAAGACCTTCTTGGTGGTCTGCATGGTGTTTAACGCGCTGCTGCTTGTGACGGCCCTGCTGTGTTTCCTGATGAGAATCCCTCTGCAGTTCACCCTTGCTGAGGGGCTGAGGAACGGCATGAAGTACTACAAGGACACAGATACACCGGGGCGCTGCTACATGAAGAGGACCCTGGACCTGATGCAGATGGAGTTTCGTTGCTGCGGAAATGACAACTATAGAGATTGGTTTGAGATCCAGTGGGTTAGCAACCGCTACCTGGACTTCAGCTCAAAGGAAGTCAAAGAGTAAGTGACAAGGATTAACAACTAAATCTCTCATGATAGCCTTTAAAAGTTAGAGATCATTGCTGTATGATGTGACAGGGAGATGACTTTTTAGCTCAAAGAGATTGTCATTGAACCTGAGTGTATCAAGGTGGAGGCCGGTGCTTTGGGGGCTGTTAGAGTTCAGTATAATTGGATGTGAAGTGCAGGAGCAGGTGTATTATTCACTTTCATCCACTAAGGATTACCATTACAGAAATGGTGACAGCAATAGGTTGCAAAGGTGGCAGTGGGGGCTGCAAGGGCAGAAGAGGTTACCAGGCAGTTTTATGGATAAAGTCGGGAGGAGGTGATTACGTACAGAAGAAGATACGAGGTCAAAATGGCACGAGAGGGATTAAAAGCACATTTTTCCAGTGCAATGATTTGGGGTCTCTTTGTGAGAACCTGTTTCTGTTCACTCTGATTTGAGGCAACAGATAGCATTGTGAGGACGATTATAAACAGGACAGTTTTGCTTGCTGGCACACAATTAGTGTTTAAGCGCAAGGATTACAGTGTCCTTGTCCTTCAAGAATCAATGTCCTGTCCAATCAGCAGAGGACCTGGCAACACTCCAGGGACAGCACTACGCAATAAAACAATTTGTAGCTGCAATATTAAGATCAACATAAACAATGGCTGCCCGATCACATTAATACTGGACAGTAAGGCAGGGAGGTGATGGGAAAACTCTAGTAATGCCATAACAGGCCTACAACAGCAATCATCGAAAAGGCCCCTATTAATTTCTCATTTTAAAGTTTCAAAGATTTACGCGCCCTCAAGGCTTTCCTTATAACCCAAGTTTTTCAAATACTTACTTAAATATCCTTACATTACTGTAAAGCCATCTTTATAATAGATTATGCCTTGATTAGTATTCAGAACGTTTCCATTTTCTGTATTTCCTGTATGTCCTGCAGTATTGACCAAAGTGTAATCTGAGACATTATTTTGGACTCACTTAGGTGTTGGTGTGTCTAAAAGCACTGGTCCATATCTGACCTTCTCAGGTCTTAGTGATCCAATCATATGTTTCCACTGACCTACTACTATCAATCACAGTGGAAATCTCCAGACTGAACACTGACACAAATATGCTCATTTGGGTGCGTGCACATTTCCATGTTATTAACCTAAAAACACATATTTACATTTTAAGACATTTGGATCAAGCTCTTTAAGTAAAATTTGGTTTCACATTTCTTGTACTTGTGTGAAGTGTAGGCCTGATTAATAGAAATGTTGTTAATACACATGTTTTGCTACAGTACTCTGCAAACTTATTTAAACAACAGACTATAAGAGTTGATGATGGGAGGGTTTTAACTGATTATTATGATTACCAGTGAAAGTGTTGCCTTTCAGGTGGTAAATGCAATATAAAAAAGAATAATAAAGCATGTCACAGTACAAAGCAATACAAACCACTTCATCAGCATGCTAAATGAGTTATGCTTTGCATTTGTTAGAGAGTTATTGATTCAACACTGCTCATCGTTGAGGCAGGAATGTGTGGTGTTGTTTTGGTCTATAATGACTGTATATTGCGAAGTACAACACCACTAACATCACACCTTCTAGTTATTTTGGTATAAGTCAAGTCCAACAGCTAATTTTAGCACACACATAGTACAAGCATAGTATAGCAGGTTCCTGACCTTTAATCTCGCCTCACTTTCTACTCCAGCCCATCATAACGTGACACTAACATGACACTGTCTCATCCTCTTAGCCGCATTGGGAGCAACGTGGATGGCCAGTATTTAATGGATGGAGTCCCATTCAGCTGCTGCAACCCCAGCTCCCCCAGACCCTGCATCCAGTTCCAGATGACCAACAACTCTGCCCACTACAGCTACGACCACTACACAGAGGAGCTCAACGTGTGGAAGCCTGGCTGCCGTGAAGCCCTGCTGTCCTACTACGGAGGCTTGATGAACACCATTGGAGCCATGGTGGTGCTGGTCACTATGCTGGAGGTCAGGGCCAGCGATGCATCAACACAAATATTAATTTTCCACCTCATTTCAAACTGCACCATGTTAAGTTAAATAGTACCATCACTTTGACGGCATGGGAGACAATCTCATTGCACTTTAATGGAGGTGGGGGAAGCTTTTTCTCTTATAAAAACTAAAATTACAGTTTGAAAACATTCTGATAAAGCACACATCTCCGATTTGTGTCCAAGTACTCTTTCTAGTCCAGTGTCTTCTTTGCCGCATTGTGGTGTGCTAAGCTGTAATAAGCCCACTACTGCCTGCTGAGGCCAGAGGACAGACTTGACAGTTGGTGAGAACTGCAGGTGTAGTTGTTTCTTTGTTTTTACCCCAATTGAAACGAGGGGCAGAAATGAGCCCATTCCGCACTTGAAAAGAAACTTCATGAAGCAACATAAAGATCAGAAGTGATCTTTATCAGAAATGTTTTAAAAATATAATTTTAGTTTTTACAACAGAAACTTAACTACTTAATAACTGGTTGATTTGGCAAATGTAAGTGCCAAACCAGTCATCAGGGATCCATCCCAAACAGGGCTCACCATCACTTTACTATGATGTGTGAAATTTAAAGTGTATGACATACATAGAAATACTCTGGTTTGAATAATTTATTTTTCTGATGTGTTTTTTTGCATTAATAAAGTCAATTACCTCTTTAAACATTTTTAAAATGACCAGAATATATAAGTATGCAAATATTAATAACATGCTCAACCAGGCATCTTCAGACTAATGTGCAAATGGATATTAGTCTAGAACCTCTTAGGTCATTTTTGTGTTATCAATGGGGCACAGACCAAATTGCCTCTGGAAGCAATTGGATAGACCTACATCCAATCTGAGCACAAAACATGTTATGTACCGCCAAGCAACACATGCAAGTTGGCAGCCTGGTCACAAACTACCTCAAATTACAGCTAAACACTACATGTGTTTCTGAAAAGATTTGAGGTTGACAATGCACATTTTTGATTAGCACTGCCTAGTTTGACAGTTTGAATTGAGTTTCATGAGCCTGGTGCATTGTGCTGGACGGGCCTACAGGCTGGAGCAGGTCCAGACCTTCAACCAATCAGAGCAGCAAATCGTGTGAGTTTTAAAATTGGCCCGGTTACGCTCCCCTGTCAGTCATTGTATCAGACCTGCCCCTTATGAGTTGTGATTGGCCTGACCACATCCAGGACGGACGGAAATCTGTTTGGATGGGAAAGAGGGCCAGACGTCTGCCAGAGCAAATGAAACATGAGTTTGGCAGATTCGTCTGGTTTCTAGCCTAACACATGCCGAGTACTTCTCTGAAAAGTCAATTATCAGCGCATATGTGCTGGAAGTTACTAGTTTCCTCATCACGCTTGTGTAAGTTGCATCTCGGAGCACGATTGGCTTCCACACCAGTTGTGTCACAAAAACATCTTAAACTCTGATTTAATGTGAGCAAAGACAAACTTTCCTCCTTCAGCAGCCTTCTAGTGTCAAAATCCACCCACTCTCCCCGGAGCCACTGCCAACATATGTTGTTGTTGTTGTCGAGGCCCAGTAATCTGCCCGCCATTAAAGGGAACAGTGGCAAACATGTACAAATAAATCCTTGAAGCCATTAATAACAGTGATGATGAGAACATGGCACCATTTAGATAACATCTCAGTGCCAGAAATCCAGCAGACAAAACCATGCTCTAAAAACTTGGATTTATTGCGATACCCTGGAATCTGATAGGACACACAGTTGGAGGAATCCCAGATTTAGGAGTAGTTATGTAAGCGTCTCTTTGCTGACACAGATAGTGGGCTCAGAGATGGAGTCATGGGTTAATCTAAGGGAGGTGACAAGACCCACTTCCTGGAGCTTGAGCTCTCAATCTGATCTGAAGTCACCAGTCTTAAATTACTTCTTAACATTTCTAATGATAGAGTAGATCACTCCAAGTATTCTAAAACAGATATTTACTTTTTTGTATGTTTTTATTTTTGTCTTTGTTTTCTTCACACGTTTCCCTTTTAACACTCACACAGCACACTTCCATTACTCACTTTCACACATGCATGGCAACATAACATATGACAAACCCTTGTCATATGTTTGTCCTCTTGTTGTCTATAAATTTAGTTTTTGTCTTATGTATGCCGTCTCTTGATTTTAAGTCACTTATAAACAAAATAATTATGAAGGTATTCAAAATAGGGCTGAAACTACCAATTTTTTTTTCATTAAAGATAAATCATCCAATTTTCTTAATTTATTGATGATTTGTTTGGTAATAAAATAGTGAAAGATTTGCCATCACAATTTCCTAGAGCCCATGGTGATGAAGTTCATCCTGTGTCTTGTTTTGTCTAACCAACAGTCTAAAATCAAAATATCTTAAATTTATTAATATTTGAGATGGTTAAAAGCAGCTAATTCTCATATTTGAGAGGCAGGAACCAGAACATGTTAGACATTTTTGCATGAAAAGTTCCTTATAAGATAAATAGAAATAGCTGTCAATTCATTTTGTACAGATTGACACATTGTTCTATTGACTAAATCTTGATTCATTTAAATGCAGTTGTAGTTAGTTTGTCTGTATGAAGCTATTTTTCCACATATCTGTTTCATATCACGATTCATTTTGTGCTGTGATAACAATAATTTGTTGGGCCCTGGAGGATTCCTCTTCTATCTTCATGTGGTATGGTAGCAAACAAGACCCTAACGCATATTCTCAATGCGCATTTCTGCTCATCAGAAGATGCTACTGTAATCTCTGATATGTGTTTCTGTCCATTGCAGGTTGCTGTGACCATAGGCCTACAGTATGTGCACAGCTCCCTGTCCACACTGGCTAACCCGGAGGATCCGGAGAGTGAGAGCGAGGGCTGGATCCTGGAGAAGACGGTGAAGGAGACGTTCACCGACATCATGGCCAACATGAAGGCCATGGGCAAAGGCAGCAAGGTGGAGGAGGGGGGTGAGGCAGCAGTTGCGACAGTGAGCTGAGCTAACCCCTCCTGCAAAAACTGACACCACTCACACCTGAAGAGAAGAGGAAGGGGACGTGTGAGATAACTATGTTTTTCTACCAACATTTATTATGTAGACACAAACACACACACATATTTGGCTATGAACTCCAATTTAAGTGGACACCTTTTAAATGGACTCCTTACAAATGGACTCCTTGCATAAATAATTATAAACTGTATATTTATACATAGAGAGATAATAAGTAGGATGAGATATGTTATGGTTTTTCATTTTGGTTTTCCCCAACCAAATAAATCCATCTCAGGCTCCAACTTTGCTTCATAAACATGGTTAAAAGATGTATTGTTCAATTTTTCATCACTCTGGGTTTGGATTTTTCTAAGAAAGTGCAAAATCATAAGTCAGTAAATGTGATTTGTATTTATAAATGTCAGATGCCCTCCTCTCATGGAAACCAGAGGTGCAGATGGAAGATATTTTATTTTTGTTGACTGGTCTGTAGTGCTTTGGCTTGTAGCTGATACTGTACTGATACTGTATATAGACAAAGCAAACAAATTAACCCCCCACTGAGCTCTTTTTATACTCCAGTCCACCTTCGTCCACAATGAAGACTGGATAAGCTCCTGAGATGGAGTTGAATTGAATGAATCGGGATGAATTATGCATGAATGTTGCAGCACAGAGTGAGGCATGGGAACTGGGATGTGAGCCCTGGAGAGAAGCAGGGCCAACTCCAAACCTGTGGAGGACGACTGAATTTGGCAGCTAAATCTTGGCTCCCGACCCCTGTACTGTAATTTCAGATCCTCTTTGATGTTTCCCTTGTGCATTCAGTATCTGTATATTGACACATATGTATGTATAATCTAAAAAACTGGATTGCTGTCTTTGTACATAGTGTAGAAATGATGAAAAAATTTAACTTTTTTAAAAATAATAATAATGTAATTAAGCTAAATCTTTTATTTAAATCCATGAAAATTATGTTTTTCCATATTTTTTGGCTTTGTTGTGTGTGTAGAGGAAGAGATTATGCTGATTGTATACACAAATAAAGGATTTTAGAGATGTGATTCAACAGTGAAATGAGGACGTTGTGTTGTCTCGACCTTGATCTACACAAGAGGCAAGGCATGCTGTTAGCGCCACAGGGTTCCTGATTAAGTCAATAGGATAAGGGCAATTATGGCATTACTGCTTTCACATGGACATGGGATGACTCTTCACATGTCCAATGTAAGGACATGAGTATGTGTGTGAGTGTGTTGGGACGAGTTCTATGCACCAGATGCATTCACAAACAAAATATTGCATGTAAATGTATCTGCAAGTGAAATTTGTAGGTAAAAGTTGCTCTGGAGTTGTTTCATTGATTTAATCCACAACCTGATATTTTTGTGTATTCAATCAACTCTAAAATCAACTTCAGTGGATGTAAGTAACAAATCAGTTGTTCCTTTCAGCAGTAAGGTACTGTTTATCCATTGTCCTGAAACACAATCCACTACAAAGCATGTGCATCTGAAGTGAGATCCACATATTCTGCAAATGCCAGACACGAGGAATGAGGAGCCATGATATCAACGCCAGAGTGACTTAGTTAGAGCAGATTGGTGGCAGGGTGGGAGAGTCAGCACGAACGGTAAAGAGGCCAACTCTACGTGGTATTTTTATTGGACCAAAGCACATAACCAGCGCTGAGTAGATAAGAAGCCTAATCGGCTTTGGATTAGCATGAGCCCCTCAACCAGGTGAGCAGGTGAGGTGCAGGATTCACGTCACGGAGGCGGAGACACAGAAAGACAGAGATAGAAAGAAAAACAAGAGAAAGTAATGGTCTGAGTGGGATGAAAATGTATGTTATGGAACAAAATAACAGGCTGGTTTTGAGTGAAAGAAGGAATCAGAAATAAGGAGATTTTTTAAAATTATGTACAAGGAAAGTAAACAGATTCTTTCCTTAGCACTAATACCACAGTGTAAAAGTACTCCACTACTGTATGAGTACAATTCCTGCATTAAATATCCCACTTAAGTACAAGTACAGAAGTATTTTCAAAATATACTTAATGTTTCAAAGTAAAAGTACTCATTATGCATCAGAATGGTTGACAGTGTTATATTACTACATAATATTAAATTATTTTTATTGCACATTATTTGACATGTAAATAACATTTTAATAATGGAGCTTATTGTGACTATTTTATATACAAGTATTTTATTTATATCGATAGTTTATCTGTAGCAATGCATCGTATCTTTTTAAGTGTCTGTAGATGTTTGTAAACATTTTTAATCTCTTGTATTTATGGTTATCAAATTAATGTAGTGGAGTTAAAAGTACAGTATTTCACTCTCAAATGTAACGAAGTAGAAGTAGAACATAACATTGAATAGAAATATTCAAGTAAAGTACAAGTACTTTATAACTGTACTTAAATACAGTAGGCTACTTGAGTAAATGTATTTTCTACCACTGTATACCTGAGTATCTTTTACTTAGTGCACAAATAAATTGTGTCATCAGTATTGTGTTTTTCAAACCCACTAAGTCATTTATAGAAGAAAAAAAGCTCAAACTTTTAACGACTGCAGTTTCAATCGGTGGTGGAAGAAGTATTTGAATAATTTACCCAAGTATCAGTGTCAATATCATACTATAAAAATACTCCATTACAAGTCGTGCATTCAAGTAAAAAGAATATTAGGATCAAAATACCTTTAAAACACCACAAATAATTGTACTTATACTCTTGATTTATTTATTTGTGAGTGGTATTTTGATGTTGTGGTAAAGGTGGAGCTAATTTTTACTGTTTCATGTACTGTTGAGCAGTCTGATCTATAACAATGCATCGATCGTATCTTTTGTTTGTAAAATCTTAATCTAAAAAGTAACTAAAGCTGTCAAATAAATGTAGTGCAGGTAAAATTACAATATTTGCCTTTGAAATGTAGTGGAGAAGTATAAAGTAGTATAAAATGAAAATACTCTTACTTTAGTAAATGTTGTTACTTTTCAACACTGGTTTCAATGTCAGTTTGGCTTCTGATTGTCATAGTTCTCAATTACTGCCAGAGCTGCTTTTGTTTGATAGTGATACATCTGTAGAAAATAAATAGCTTTTTAAAATACATTATTAAACAAATACTACCTTGCATCAGATGTTTCCAAACAATTATTACTCACAGAAAAGTCAGCACTCAGAGCCAACATCTATCAGCTACCCTGAAACAAACACAAACAAGCTGCCAACAGCATCCTGCCTGTTGTATGTATTCTGCTGCTCTCTGTTGGTGGCTGCAGGTAATTAATTAATTAAAAACTTATACTGACTGTGTGTGAACCTAATCCATTGAAAAGCTCCAACAGTGATCATATATGTAGTTTGGTTACTAGTGGATTCACTTTCTTTTCTATAGCAGTCTAATCTGTGATTTCACCAACACTCCCACTGTTTTTGATAATTGCTTGCAGTCACCTTTAATACTATGTCTCTTCAAATGTATTTTATTTTGACTCCAAATGCTTTTTTAAAACTTCCTTTTTGTCATTGACAAATTTCCTGGCATGCATCAACACAGGGCCGCTGACAGCCTCTCACTCCGAAGAGTTTCAGTTACATTAAAAGTCCACAAGAGGGTGTCTTACCATCAGTGTTAATGGTCCAGCAGCTGCCTCTCCTCTGCTGGAAAACCTTAAAGGTGAAGAAAATGTATAACTTCAGCTTGATGTTACTTAAACAGAAACAACAACAACATGTGAAACAATTGCCATAAAGTCCCTTTCTATGTAAACACTTTGATTAACTGACTCCCATTTTACTAATGGGAGTAGGCCTGACAATACCTTCCTCAAAGTCCTCCCTCCAAACAAAATGAATAAAACCTAATTATTTAACATATAAAATGTCAGAAAACAGTCAGAAATTACCATCACGTTTCAAGAGCCCAAGGTAATCAAATAAACATCTTCCATTTACTTGTTTCGTTTTGTCCTACCATCAGTCCAAAACTCCAAACGATTACAATGACTTAAAATGTATAAAAACAACTACACCTATGTTATATATTTATTTGAGCTTTATACTTGCATTATAAAAGCATAATTTTAATCATGGTAACGTATCATTTCATTGCCTGTCAGTTGTCATAAATTGACCCTTTATCCAGTTTTAACACACATTTTTACGATGAACTTTTTGGTTGTTTTTAACTATATATGTTACCAGATGAAGGATGTTATTCATCAGACGTCTGGGTCTTAAGTTATCAGAGAAACAAGCTGAGTAAACATGGGCTTGCGCCTTGAAACTGCTTTATTCAGTGTTTTTACTGGTTTTCTTCACCATCGTTTGTGTTGAAGATGGGGAGACCTCTGCGGATGATTGGGCTCCTGGTATAAACCTCCTGAAAGATAAACACTGAAGGAATGCCTAACTGGGAGAAGGTGGCTGCAGTGAAGGCAATGGTGGTGAAGAAATCAGCTCCCATGATCCCATACCACTTCACGACATCATCTATGTCTTTTGTTATTGTTTTGAAATGGGAGACACCTAGCTTAGGAAAAGTACATACCGTGCGTTTAATTAATAAAATTGTTGTCAACTAATGTTTTGTTGGTCAACCAATCAAATAAACAACTAATTTTCTCAGACTGACATGCAGATACATGAATTGAGTTAGTATAAATAGATCATATAGGAGATTGATTTAAAAAGCTATGCATCTAGAATGTGATTCATAAACCATTGTGAGCTATTAATTATGCATAAAGTAGCTGCAGCGATGAATATGTGTAACAGCTGAGGCATTTATAAATTATCTAAAGTGATAATGAGCATGCAAGGTGTGATGTCCTTACAGAGAAACAATGAATGACGCGTGCCCAAGTATAAACCGAGGTTCCTGGTTGACCTTGACGTGTCAAGTCAAAGGTCAGGGACTTATCACATCTCACTCTACACTTCACTATGGGCTGAATAAATATGGCAGACAGAAAGAAAAGCAGAGGCAGAGGAAGAGAGAGAGAGAGGCCCGTGACTGGTAGATGTGTGGCCTGCTCAGAGGGCCATTGTTGGAACTATGAGAGGACAATGCACTGCCCCCGCCCTGAATACTCGCCATACCAGCTGACCAGCCATTACCAACACTGCTGCCCCGTTACAATTCCTGCTGCACTGCCACACTGACACACACACACACACACACACACACACACATTGCATCCCACCCAGCCTCAATCTTTTACGTTTTTAAGTTTAGTCTTTAGACAACGCAAAAGCATGCTCTCTGTTTAAGAGTGGACAGCGGAGAGAAACCAGGTGGGAGGCCAGCAGCGCCTGACAAATGGCTTAAGGCAAGGCACGCATGGGCATCCACATTGTCTCGCCTGTGTGTGTGTGTGTGTGTGTGTGTGTGTGTGTGTGCGATGTGTGTGTGTGTTATTTACAGCAAGTTAAGTTTAGACCCTCGCACCTATCTGTTCCTTCTGCAATAACATTTCAGGAGCAGCCACCCACAGAGAACCAACGCACACATCACACCTTCTTATTATTTCAGGACCCCTGACAAAAGTCCTGAATGTGGAGGGTGTGAACAGGAGAGGAGCGTTTTGTGCTGAAGAAGGTTTCAGTTCATAAAAGTAGCCAAACCACATTATAAAAATGTAAAAAAAAAAAAAAATAGAAAAGAAAAGAAAAAAAGTCAAAGTCCTGCAATTTAAATGTAAAGTAGAGTTACAGAAGTATTATCAGTCAAATGTACATAAAGTGAAAAGAGTGCATTATGCAGAATGGCCCCTGTCAGTCTTATAGGGTGGCCTATTATATTATTATCCATGAGTATCAATCAATTAAACAACTGATAACACATAGGCCTAGAGTCTACTTCACAGGACAAGCGATGGACCGCAACAGGTGTACAAGCTATTTAGAGCTGTTATATTGTTATACTGTGGCTGTAAGGTGTGTGCGTGGGTGCTTTTGTGTGTGTGTGTGTGCGCGTGAGAGACAGGCGGAGGCTATGTGGGGCTGCTGAAGGGCACGAGCACGAGCCTCCTCCCCTCTGACAGCGGGGGCGCGCGGCGCGCTCCCGATAGCCCACTCGTGCTGCTGTACTGTAATCATATGATAGGGACTCGATCCCCGCTGCAGAATACCGACACACTGGGCGGACACAAACGGAGGAGCCGGCGCGTAGGACACTTGTTGATGCCGTTAAAGAAGTGCGTGGAGTGCGTAAAAAGTGTCGCCTGAAGTGTCAAACAGAGCCAGACTCCTCTCAAAAAGGAACTTGTAAAACTCTGAAGAGAGTCGGACAGAGTGGAGGGGACCATTTGGAAGAAGAGCGGGCGCACACACGAAACGTTAACCGAAGGACAGTCGATTTGACCGGAGCTGAGATTTGAGTTTGATCGGTAATAGAGAGGCGGTCAGCGGGTCGCGGCCGGTGGAATCCCCCGGGGTCCTCGCATCGCTTGTCGGGGCGTGTCTTTTTTCAAATTTCCCCTTAAGTTTTTTTTTTTTGCAAGGTTTACTTCAGAATTGCAGAAGCATAAGCCATGGTCGGGGAGACAGAGGTGAAGGAGAGACCCAAGTCCAACCCGGACTATCTAATGCAGCTGATGAACGACAGGAAGGTGATGAGCTCCCTGCCCAACTTCAGCGGCATCTTTACGCATCTGGAGCGGCTGTTGGATGAAGGTAACTCGGCTTCTATTTGAGGCGTTTTATGGCCCCTCCACTACAAAAGAAATGAGTCTACCTTTTCTTGTCTAAACACGTTGAATTTGATGCTCAGTGTTACTAAAAGTTCCTGTTATTGACTCACTTTATTGAATAGTCTTTAACCGCAGGAATTCCTCCCTGGCTCCTAGGAAGTGTCATCCCATCCGGCACTTGAAGATGCAAATGATGAATTAACACTCACATTGCATTTAGGTGACTTTTCACTGAATTCATTAATAGAGCTGTGGTTGTAAAAATCACAGTAAACCTTAATTAAAACTTGCTATAAAACTAGTCATGTGAATAGGATGTGTCGTTTGCCTTCAGTCACATTTGTTAATTTGTTGGGAGCAGCAGATGAGCTCTCTCTCTCTCTCTCTCTCTCTCTCAAACACACACACACACACACACACACACACACACACACACACACACACACACACACAAGGCCAGTTGGTGATGGGAACAAACAGACAGTTGTTAGTCTTTCCCAGTGACCTAATGCGCAGGCTTATGTGAATGCTGCAGCCCATCCCTGAGCAGGAGCGAGAGCATGTCACAGTGTAAAATATTTGATTTGGGGCTGCTTACAGGCCATGAGACATGCTGTCTGTACAACAGATCAATGCACTTTGCTTGTTGATATCTAACATTTTTGCAAGCAGTTCTTAAATACCAATAAAATACAGCATTGCAGAAAATGTCCAATTTTTGAAAGTGGTGTCATTTCTTTCTTTCTTTTTTTATTATTATTGTCGCTTGTGTCCCCCTTCTTGAAAGTGATTTTCTATCTTTTGCTACAAGCTGCCAGGGGTTGTTGTTGCTAATGTTATTGCGCATCAGGATCACCAAGGTCCTGACTTTGTGCTCTGTGACAAGTCTCATGACGCAGCAAGGTGCTCTCGTACTAGGCGACCTCTAGAGCCTGACAAACAGGTCAACTTAACATGTCTAGTTGTGTTTGTGTTGAAGGCTGAGCGTCAAGCACATTCATACCTCACACATGATAATATGACACCCAGCGTTAGAGGGAAAGGCATTGTGCCATGCTCATTTTCAGCCTGGCCGTATCTCCTGCCCGAGTTATGTGGACAGGGACTCAGTACCAAAAAGTTTGTGCGTGGTAATAAGAAAGCCTGCCAGTCACACATAGTGTCAGGGTGCATGTTTGTGGCATATTTGGAAACACTACGGTGAAGTCCAGTCTATATATAAACTAATGACAGGTTGAAGTGTTAAGATAAGGCCTGCTACAGCTACAGCTCCGCTTTATCTTTCACTCCTTCGACTCTCTTGTTCTTCTTTCACTTCCCATTTTCCTCCAGAAAGTTGCTCCCAGTTTCAACTAAAGTGTGTAACAAAAGTCCTGCTTGTCTGTGCACATTTGTTTGTGTATGTGTGCGTTTTTTAATAGTCACTTTTGGTGTGTAACAGGTCAGAATGGGTTATTAGAGGATCATCATTGTCACTGTAGCTGTGGCTGTAATTATAGCATCATACTGTAGTTATTACGGTCAGACTTATCACTCTCAAAGCAGGGAGACATGCCTGTCAGTCTGCTTAGGTCAGATGATATTTGTGCCTCAAGGCAGTTATTCCGCCGTGTGCGTGTGTGTGTGTGTGTGTGTGTGTGAGTTCAAGCCGGGGATCTGTGTGTATGTGTTTGTGTAGTGCAGTAGTCAGTTATTATTGTGCTAGCGTGTCATTACAAAGGCATCAGAGGCTAGCATCGGTCATTGAGACAACACTAAACAAGCAGACAGGCAGACAAACATGGTCTCATTTATGATGCCGTTTCTGCACAAAACCTAAGCCAATAAATGGACAGTTTCAATTATTTTTCAGAAAAATGCCAAAAGTTGTCTAGTTGCAGCATCTCCAGAGTGAGGATTTGTTGATTTTCTCAGTTTTTTGTAATTGTAAACTGAATATTTTAGGGTTTAGTCTGTTAGTCGGGGAAAAAAAATACATCTGAAGATGTCAAAAAGGACTATGGGAAAAGGTCATGGGGATATTACTCTATTGTTTGGCATTTTATTGGTCAGAAGATGTATTATTTAATTGAAAAAAAAGTATGCAGATGAATCCTACTGAAAATTCGTAGCAGTTGTAATGCTTTCGAAGAATTTCAATACCTTGTCTATGTGGTCATTGAATAATTTTTTTAACTGCGCCAGAACATAATGAACACTGGTGGGTAGAGTAGGTCACTGTGACCGCTGCTAACATGTTTCCTTGCATTATTTACAGAGTGAAAGAGAGAAAGCATCAGTAATAGAGGAGGCCTGATTGCAAAGCATGGTTAGATTCTACATTGTGGTGAAGAATGCTTGTGCCTGTCTCACTGCCTCCTGCCTGTCTGTCTGTCTGTCCATCTGATTGCTTAACTGTCTGCTGTCACACTCAGACACTCCTGTAACTCTGGTGACAGTGAGTCATCGGCCTAAGACACGGACGGTCTGAAGAAACGTCACACTTTCCTGGACGTCCTCGGTTAAATTTACTGAACTTTGCTCCCTCCTTCTGTCTCTGTCTCCCAGAAATCGGCAGGGTACGCAAGGACATGTACAACGACACAGTGAACGGTGGCATGTTCAACGGGCGGGACATGGAGGAGCTTCCTGAAGCCATCGGCCCTGTGGCTCAACTGCAGGAGAAGCTCTACGTGCCGGTCAAAGAGTACCCCGATGTGAGTGGACAGTTCCATGACCTTTGACCTTCCAGATGAGTTTCTGTTTACTTTTCGCTGTCACTTTATCTCCTCTTAGTTACAGAAAGGCTGCCAGAAAGTCAGTGAGGCTTTTAATCACGGGGACGCTTTACATTTGATTTAAAAGCTGATTTCATTCTGAGATCATCTCTGCACACACCCAGTGATGTAATCTACACTTAAAACAGATCAATAATGAACCATGACCAGTGTTTCAAATAAGACAAAAAATGATCATTTACAGTTTTTAAGATTCAGATTAATACAAGTTTTGTTTTAATCAAAAAGGCAATAATCAGATTTAAATTCCCTCTCCATGACACAATCATTAACAATAACTTTAAAAGGTGGATTATATTTTTTCTCCCAATTATAAAGACTAGTAAACTGAGGTGAAGAGACTTTACCATCCAGAACATCCCTGCCCACACCAAGTACAGTTAAGCACTTCAATATGAGTTTGTTGATCCAGATTGAATGGCTCACATGATTTTCTCCATGCATCAGCTCGCCAATCACCAAATACAATGACAGGCTGTCCTCACTCACATGACAGACGACTAACAGGACACACACACGCACACACAACAGGAGTGCACTGGAAAACGGTCGAGATCAAGTTTAAATTTAGAGAGCAGTTCCTCTATCTGGATTTGTGCGTGTGTTCAAGGGTCATTGCAGTGGCTGGCGCGAATGAGTTGCAACTGTTAGTGGACGTTAGGTTAAACTCAGGGAGACTCCAGTGAAGTAAAAAAAAAAAATGTAGGATGAGACTGGACAAATGTTAGGAGTGAGGCGGGGAGAGACTGAGGGATAGTGGCAAAGAAACAAACACACACACACACAGAGGGGCAGCTGTCTAGTTAATCACTCAGTCCTAGTGACAGATAAGGTTAAGAGAACGGCACCAGCCAGCACTCATATAATAAGCTATTTTTGTCTCTCTTAGTAACACAAACACATCACAGATGCACAGACCTCAAAAGCACACTCACACCCAGCACAAATACTCACACATTGTGGAATGACAGTTTGATGTAAAATGTGTCTGTCTTCCTTCGGGCATTGTTTTATATCATCAGTGTGTTTTGCTCTTTTGTGTAGTTTAACTTTGTAGGGAGGATCCTGGGCCCACGTGGACTGACGGCCAAACAACTGGAGGCAGAGACCGGCTGCAAGATTATGGTGCGAGGAAAGGGCTCCATGAGAGACAAGAAGAAGGTACGCACAAACCACGCAGGATACATACTTTCATTGACTCTCTCATCTGCCATTCAAGTCGGCTTCATTTGTACGGCTCTGCATAGACCACAGGAATGTTTTTGCATGTTCACATTATATTTATTTAAAGGAATTGTTTGAAATTTTGGGAAAAAAAGCTAATTCACTTTTTTGCCGAGAGCTGGATGAGAAGACTGATACTTCTCATGTGTCTGTATGCTAAATATAAAGCTAGAGGCAGTTAGCTTAGCTTAGCATAAAGACTGGAAACTAGTGGAAACAGCTATTTTGGCTCAGTCCGCAGGTAACAAATTCCTCAAAGTATTGTTGTAACTAACCAGAGAGTCCAGGAAGTCACTACCCATGACCAAAGACATAGTCCCGCACAGTTTTTGTGCGGGTACAAACAAATTGTTAATTGACTGATTAAGTGGTATTCAGTGAGCTTTAGTGATGCTGGTAGGCGGATTTTGTTACCTACAGACGAAGCCAAGCTAGCTGTTTCCCCCTGTTTCCAGTCTTTATGCTATGCTAGCTGCTGGCTGTAGGTTCATAGTTACTGTACAGACGTGAGAGTGGTGTCAATCTTCTCAGATAACTCTCTGCAAGAAAGCGAAGAAGTGTATTTTACAAAATTTCACTGTTCCTTTAAATAACTTTTTCACTTTGCCCAACATCTAGGCAGCCATTGGTTTCCATGCATTTTAGCATGTGCTAAAAGATCCACTCGCTGAAAATTTGGTTGAGACAGGTAATCCTTCAAACTAAACTAAGTGTACTTTTAATTATTGTTATCGTCAAGTTACTCTTGATGTCCTTTAAATTGCTCCCGTTTTGATGCACTCAGCAATAACAAAAAGGGAACAAAAATAAATGAGGACACGATGTTCAGATGTGTTTTAGTTGGTTAACACTCTCTCAGCAGCTTTGACATTAGGACTGCACGATCGTATGGCGATTATTTTGACATTATTTGACAACATTATCATGTTGATGTGACATTTGTTGGGGTCTGTACCAAACAAATATGTATTCTTGTTCTGGGGATCTCTGCAGCGCTACAGTACTTTATTATAATCTATCTATCTATCTATCTATCTATCTATCTATCTATCTATCTATCTATCTATCTATCTATCTATCTATCTATCTAGTATCTTGTCACAATTCTCTTACAATGAGTTTCTGGTGCTCGGTTTTTCTCTCCTGTCCTGGTGTTCAGTCCATCTGTTCTCTCTTCCTCTCCCCTGGTGTTTTCTGTTGGACGGAGTCGGCTCAAGCTTTCCAAACGGCAGGTGGAGCAAGTCCAGCATTCCAACCCACCCTCTCTCTCCAGAACATTCCCTACCCCGCAAGCCCCTCTCAGAGAGAGAGAGAGAGAGAGAAAGAGATACATACACACAGTGAGAGTCAGAGAGGAAGGAAAACAGAGACACAGTGGGTGGCAACAGTGGGAGAGCAGAGAAAGATGTTGACTTTTGCTGTTTTTCAAAACGATACATTTCACTTGACAAAACATCCACAGAAGATCCAGTGTCCCAGCCGCAAGAGACAGAAAACTTCAGAAGTTCAGTTTTAACTTTATAGATGCGTTATAGATATTTTATTAACTGATATGAAAACAAAATGGAAAGCAGCTGCTCTGTGACGCTGTACTTTTTTTTGGGTGTATGTATTTGCTGTGAGTTAATTGAGATGATTAATACCAGCTGCAAATAAATACGAAGCAACAACCAGGAGATGGTTAGCTTAGCTTAGCATGAAGACTGGAAGCAGGGGGAAACAGCTAGCCAGGCTAGAAGGTCACTGCACTCGGCCAAGAAATAGTTCCAGCACATAAAGGTCAGGTTATACTCGAACAGAACTAATTTGTCTGACAAGCTATTGATTAGTGATTACAGTTGTTCCAAAGGACCAAACTTGAAGGCGAGGTGAAAAACCAAGAGATGCGACATAAACTGTGTCTCAGTTCAGGGGTAGCATCCTACAAAAGCTGTGTTTGAAGTAAATGTGACAAGACTGTCCCATTTCGAAGGTTCCTTCTCCTGCAAAATTCTGCCTTACAGAATTTGGAGGATCCATTGGCAGGAGCCTTTGTGGCCCAACATATCCCAACATTCAATGCACTCCGTTGAAGATGGGATTTTTTAATAAGAGAATTATATTTACGTTTCCTCTAATCAATGGTAAAACAAAAATCAGAGGTGCACGTTTCGCACGTTTCGGCAAAATTTGAATTGTTTCAAAAGTTGTTTTGATTCCAAAATAGCCCATTTATGTGACTCATGTAAATCCGATGAGTTTTTCAAAAACTTCCTAGCTCCCAGGAAGTGCTCTGTGCTTTGAAGCCAGTTTTGCTACTGGCTAAACCAGCGGCTGTAAAACGGTGGATTAATTTTTTTGAGCGTCACAATCTCCACAAAATGAGTTGGGAGTCCTTGTCACCATTTTCACCCCTGATGATTTTGCAGCCCTAAAATTTAATTAAAATTTCCGGCTCTGTTTCTACTGGCTGTTTCTTGACTGTCAACTGCAGCTGTCAAGGTTGCTAGGCGACAGGAGCGGCGCTTCGTAACGCAAGGGTACGGCTGGTGGGAACAGCTGGTGATGCAAATAGGAAATCCTCCGCAGGCTTTTACCACGCTCAGTTTGGCCGTCCCTCGAAGGATGCAGCCCCTGAATTAAGACACAGTTACAGTTTTAAGATAGAGAGAATGGTGCACATTTTTAGACAGTCTCTCCCGGGAGACTTTGTAGTGTTCACTCAGTTGTTCACATAAAAAGATACAGAAATAGTTGTGTAATAAATGAAAATAGAAGTTCAGACCTAGCTTACTTTCTCACCTCTGCCCAGCTGGCCAAAAGTGGGTATGTATTGTCAGATTGTCGTTTTTAGAAAGTGGCAGGTGTTGGGGGCAGGGGGTTTCCAAAGCTATTCGACCATCTGACATCATCTTTTGAAGAAGCATTCTGGCAGCTGAAGTCCCTCATAAAACCACAACTTTTATAAGGCTTAGTTACTTTACATATTACAAAGATTTTTGCACACAAACATATGAAGCTTCTAATATATTAAGTTTTGTTAGATAAAACTAATTAGGTTTATACAATCGCATCAGAAGTCATTAGAAGATAAATAAATCACTCGATTGACAGAAAATTAATTAACAAAAATTTTGTAGGCAAAAGCATTTCATGTTTTTTTAATACTGCACACAACATGAGTCTGCGAACAGCAGGTCATGGTTAAAGGAGTTGGTTACCACGCTGATAAACTGGTGTTTTGCAGATGTTCATCTGACAGCTCACTGTGGCTGCTACTCATTTTTCCATTGTTCCATTACTCCCTGCAGTATTTCCAACTGACAGGCTGTCAAAAAATGTCTAAAATAACTGTTAAAGTCAATTCGTGTTTCGCCAGTCGAATGCTTTTAATGTCAACCTGCAGCAGAAGGAAATGTTCGATTTGCATTAGCAGGAAGTTAAAACAGCATTTTTGATCCAGGAATGTCGTTAGCGACACCCAGTTTGTAATACTACAAATAAATAGGTGTTGTGTATGTATCAGTGAACCATCATCTCAGTTACCACTATATTACCACACTTGGTGATAGTGACTTTTCATTTAAATGAACATTTTAAGATTATTACTTTAAGGGAAGGATGTGAATATGTCCTCCACTACTGCTAATGACCACTAAATACAAAACACAGCTGGGGCTGATAGTTCTGTTGGTATTTCATAATGAATGAAAGTAGTGGACAAAGTGAAATTATGACTTGAGAATTATGACCTGAGGACACGAAATATCAAAATTGGCTAAGATATTTCATTGTGGACCGGAGCGGTGGAATGATGGACAGAATCACCAGAACCCAAATAGACTTTCTTCGAGTTGCTTAATGTGTCCATTGAATTTAAAAAAACTCTCCAAATAATTCAGTAAACTAAAACAAAAGTAGCCAATTCAGTTTGCGTTTGGTATTTTTTATAACTATTTGGAACACAATTATCCAAAACAGACAAGACAGAGTAATCATGTGCACCTGTTTTGTGATATGAACAACAAGAAAGGAGAACAACTCATGCAACCTGAAACTGTGTCAATATTTGGCACTTTTACTTAATAATGATTTACCAAAAGATTATTCAGTCAAAATGCTGTTACTGTCATTGAATCAACATCTGATTATTAAGTAATTTGACTAATCATTTCAGCACTAGCTTTGATAAAGTGAAGGCGAGAGAAAGAAGGGAACAGATAAGATAAAAAGCAGTGACAAAGAATGCTGGGATTTGGGGAAATGTTACAGAAATAAAATGCAACACCAAACTTATGTAACCACTGAAGGGCAATGTGAGTTTGATAACGCTTCCAAAGCTGCATTACACGACCTTGAGCCTTGTGTGTGTTTGTGCGTGGTTTGAGGCTGTTCCAAATAAACGAGCCAAACGAGAAGAAAAGTGCATTCAAACAGGGCTTTGAACATGTTTTTCAGGAGGAGATGAACCGAGGGAAGCCCAACTGGGAACACCTCAGCGAAGACCTCCACGTCCTGATCACAGTGGAGGACACACACAACCGGGCCAAGATCAAACTCCAGCGAGCCATCAACGAGGTCAAGAAACTTCTCGTGCCCGCTGTGAGTATCAGTCTGAACCCCCTCCATCAAATATTATGGACTGGACTGATGTAATAACCGTGTGTGACTGGATGAGAGTTCACTCTGTTGGTATGCATGGAAGGGGAAGGGGATTGTCAGTCCAAAAAGTGTGTGTTTGTGTCTTTTTTGTGCTTTTGTGTGTGTATGTGTGTGTGTGTGTATGTCTCTGTGTGTATGAGAGAGTATGTGTAAGGGGTTAGGGTAATTAGGGAACACGCATAAAGGGGTTTCTATGGTAACCCCGGGTTGTTTGAAAGGCTGAGGGAATGAATGGAGAGTCTGTTCACTTGTTCTCCCCACTCCATCACTCCTTTCACTCGTTCACAACTCACTTCATTCCCAACTACTGGCTACAGTATTCCTTTTTCTCTTTTTTGTTGTTGTTGTCCACACAAGAGGACATTCTGATTACACTCCTCAACATATTTTACATTCTCCAACCTACCTACTCCCCCCACACACACACACACTTACATGCATAAATGTGCAAAAGCATGATGACAAACAAGAAACACATTGGAACATTGCATAGACACTGACATACAGACACAGGGACACACACTCAATAACACTAAATTATCCTCTGTCTGACACCCAATCACAAAAGCACATATTCTGAAATCACAAGACTCCTTCCTTTTTTTCTCCTCTGCATTATTTGCAACAATAGAAACTAACTGAAAAGACCAGCAGGGGGATTTCTATTGCTGCAATCAGCCGTCACTTCCCGCTCCAATCACAGCACGGTATCGGCCAACCCCTAAAAGTAAAATAATGTAAGAAGTGTCTATAGGCAATCAGAAGCTGAACACCTGTTAATCCGTGTTTGTGAATGTGTGTGGAGGGTAAAGTCAATGATACTTGTTAGTTTAAACCAGGTGACTTTGCTGTCTGACTGTAAATCAGTCAGGCTTTTCGCCGAGCTGTAACTGGAGCAAAGAAGCTAGCGGGGCTGACACTGAATATGTGCTGTGTGGTGCGGTGGCTGTGTTCAAGGTCTCTTCATTTCAGACACTGCTAGAATCCTAAGAAAGAGAAACATCCAGACTTTTTTTTTCTCTCTTTTTAGAAAACATTTAGAGTGAATCATAATTAGTTTCATCATACTGTAACATTTGCTGACTTGTAGACTGTCACAGAAGTTTATTCATTCACTTCTCAAATGGATGAATAACAGCTAAGTGAGCTGATTGTGCTGCTCTGTGTCTGTTGATGTAGGCTGAGGGGGAGGACAACCTGAAGAAAATGCAGTTGATGGAGCTGGCCATTCTCAACGGGACGTACAGAGACGCCAATGTCAAGACGCGTAAGGATGACATCATAGTTAACATGTGGAGGAGGGTTGGTGGGTGACAAAGGAGGGGTCTCGTTACAGGAGTCCACTGTATATATGAACAATGCCTCCGTTTCTCCTGTTAAATAGTGTGTTTGTCCTCTCCTCTTCTTCCCTGTCTATTGTATGTGTGTGCGCTTCTTGTGTGTGCTCGTCCGTGGGTGTCCGCATACTTGCATTATTTTATGTTTGTGTGCCACACAGCCACGGCCGCTTTCCCTCTAGGTACCCCTCAGGCGCCTCGGATCATCACAGGCCCGACGCCCGTCCTGCCTCCCAGCCTGCGCAACCCCGCCCCTGTCAACACGCCGACCCTCATGCCTCTTATTCGTCAGATCCAGAGCTCAGCCCTCATGCCGGGAGGCAATCCACACCCCACGCTGGTGCAGCAGGGGCCCGAATCTGGAATCATCTACACGCCCTACGAGTATCCCTACACACTTACGCCCTCCATATTGGAATACCCGATTGACTCAACTGGAGTTTTAGGTATTTAGAAATCAAACGTTCATCACTTTGATACATAGTCAATGGATGTATTATGAGAACTGGATACTGGACTCCAATGAAAGATGCTCACCAATCGCACACGCTTAAAAAAACGTTCCTGTGACGTGTCTCTGTCCCTGGCCCCGCCCGGTTAGACTTTACACAAAGTTGTGACCACGCATAGGAAAATAGCACTGCTAGACTAGATCTAGATCTAGATCTAAGAAAGATTTACAAATAATAAACCTTCATGTTCATGTTAATCAACATTAGACATGTTTTATAATGGAAGTTTATGTGGAAAATGCTTTTTGCGCCACAAGAAAGTTCTGCACTGGTCAGTGTCGGGACACGAACTGGCTTTTACCTACATCTATACAGGTGTATACCTACGTCTATACAGAAGACAAAGCAAAGCGTTGGTCGTGAATTTGATCGCTTGACTGTTTGTGCAATCTGTATTTATTCGCCCCAAACAGCCAATGAACCAACTGTACAGACGTTAGCTGTAAGTTCGCTAGCCACAGACCCTCCATGTGTTCAGCTTAACTCTGACTGAAGTCAGAACTCACCAGAAACTCTTCTTTCTGCTTTTTTTCTCTAGTCTCCCCCGATTCATCTCTGTAGATTTGTAAAGCACCTGGAATAAACGCAAATATTTTGTCACAAATGGAAACATTTTCAACTTGCATGGATAAACCTTTGCATTCATTTGCGCCGTTCAGGCTAATTTAATAACGTCCAAGCGCGTCATAACATTGACTTTTTTATAATTACAGCACAGTAAGATTTATTCCGATTAAACCATAGAGTCAATACACTGACTGTCTCGCTAGACTAAAGCAACACATGGGCTACGCTCTGTTCCTTTCCCTCTTTATTTATTTATTTATTTACCTGGCCAAAATGGCAGTGAGGTTAAGTTAACACAGTTATAAAAAGACATAATTAATTCACAAAATTCACATAAAGCGACTTAACGGTACAAACGTTGCTAAAACGCTGATATTGTCTGTTATTGTCAAGTAAGGTAGCAGAAGTCCACGGAGGATTTGTTTGTTGCAGTACCACGGTTTGTCACTTGGACAAATTGGCAGCCATATCCAGGTCTTGTAATACATCCACGATCAATATTGATGCATGCAGATGCTCATTGCTGGGCTAACAGTCCCTTCTTCCTGTGTTTTTGCAGGTATGGCTTTCCCAACCAAAGGCTAAAGCGATAGCAACCCTTCCTAGCACACACACGGACTGGCTTGCAGAGACCCCGCCCCCCCTCACATACTTGTCAAACAGAGCAAACACTCAAAGTTTGCTCATACTTTAGGATGACAGATTCCTCGACAGTCATTCTGTAGTGAAGTGTCCATTCCTGTTTATCTCCTCTTCGTATTAGCAAACTAGTGTTGTGGTGTGACAGCTATTTAACTTTTTTAAATAGTTCAGCTTCCGCTTGTAACTTTTAACACATTTTAATGAACCCATAGATGTTTTAGCACCGCTGTTTGTGATTTAATATATGTTAAAGCTTATTTTAATCACAGAGCTATAGAGTGACTTTGCTTACAGCTGATATTGAATCTACTAGTGACGCTTAGTGAGAAATTAGTGGTTTGGATTAATATTTTCTTTAGAGAACAGAAGACCACAAAACAACAACAATTCTGTCTCTTAGAAGCGAGATGTTTTTACTTATTTTCACCGTCAGCCTTGAACTTTTTGTAAATTCCTGGTTTCATTGATGTTGGTGCCATGGGTGGACTGTTTCATGTCTTTCTGATGAGTAACCTTCTGTGTTCTGTTTTGGCGATGTCAATGGCTGTTAGCAGGTGCCATGACCACTAAGGTACGACGCCACGACAAGAGAATCCATCCTTACCAAAGGGTAGTGACCCCAGACAGAGGTTAGTTAGCTCACCAGCCACTTTATGTGTGTGTGAGTGTGTGTGAGGGTGTGTGCGCGTATGTGTGTGTGTTAGTGTGCGTGCATGCATGCAGACCAATGGACCAATTTCAGTTTACATGTGTCTGTAATACGGCATGCCTAAAAAAGAAATAACTGTATCAGGCGAAAAGGTCACATGCTGAAGCAGCTTCAGTGTAAAATGTGAAACAGTATTTGTTGCAGTGAAAGTGAAATAAGTGAGCAGATTGGGAGGAACCATGTTAGGGGTGACAGCTGCAGCGGTTATCTTTGCTCGCCTGTTTGATAAACTGGACGGCTTGCAGGCCGGGACCCTCTCAATTAGAATGGATCGCTCCGTTCATGTGACTCAGTCCTTGTGACTCTGGATTTGGAGTCCTCTCTCAGAAACTTTTTTTTTTATCTCTTCACTACTACTTTTGACCCTACAAATACCTGTGGGAAGTTTTATTTATACCCAACTTCATTCCAGTAGATTTCCACAAATGTTTTTATTATTATTAATTAAATCCTGTGTTGTGCCCAATGACTATATGACATTTAAAGTAACAGGGATTGTCTGTTTCTGGAGGTCATTCAATTCAATATGATCTTTGGTCTTTACTACTAAAACACAGCGTGTGATAACTACTGAAGTCTGTGTTACAAGCTCTTTTGTATGAAATACTGTTGTTTGTGGTCTTATCAGTCGCCCACTGGACTTTATCATTGGGGCTGTTTACATCTTTCATATATTTCCTAGCCAGAGTGGTGCTGTTACCATGTATTTAGCTGCAAAATAAATTTGTATATAGGGATTTTAAGGATTTAAGTGCTTATATGAAGCTTATGGAACAAGATCGCTTGGAAATACTTGTAGTATTTTTTTTTTAGTTTGTACATTTTTATTTTTGTTTTTACGTATGCTTTTTATAGATGAAGTGTCTCCATGTAAACTTCAAACTTTATTCAAGGTGTGTAGCTACTACTGTTTTAGTCACCACAGAGGTGGCAATGAAGGCAGTGTTTTGCTCTTGTCTATTTAAGATGAGGTGACCTTCTCGATTCACAGGCCTCGTGACTGTTTTATGCAATAGAAATGGACTAGCTAGCTACAATATATGTGTGTATGTGAGCGGTGGTGCTCTTGTTGTACACGATGGACAAAAAACACTAAAAGGCAATAAAGATGACTATTGAAAAAAATCTCTAAAGAAAACCAAAGCCTCTAAATTTTTGTAGTTAGTCTGTCTATTGTTAAATTGTTTCTTAAGTCCCTCTAAAATCACCATCTCTTAACCTCTCATCACTATCTCTTATGGTGCCTCTTCTTCTAATACTTCATAGCAAATAGATCAAACCATAATCAATAATCAGTTAATCACAACTCTTAATCATCAAGGTCTTACGCCTGCTGCTCAACAATGGCTCTACTTGTCAGCGAGTGAAAGTATTTCTGAGGCCCAGACACTTTTCTCTGGACATAAAGGTCACTCTCTCACCCACATGAAACCATGCCGTCTCCCTCTCTGTCCATGGTTTCACTGTCTGTCTGTGCTAGACGTAGCCCAGCTAGCATGAGTAGTATCACTATAGCAGCAGTCACACGACAGGAGGGGTACCTCCTAAAACACTGCAAACACCTTCATGAGCACATATGAGCATTGCTAACCAGCCATTCTTTATGTCACCACCTGGTGGTTGATGTAAGTCCTTCTGAATGGTTATGCAGGGCTCATGAAGGTGTTATGTACCTCCCCTCATGCTGTGTGACTGCAGTAGATCTGCCTTGTTGTCATCCTGACGCCACTAGCTGACACTAATCTCTCTTCTATCTTTTTTCTTTTTATGTCCCCTTTTATGTGCCCTTTTTGTTTCCTTTCCACGTCTGTCCGTCTCTGTCTGTCTAACTCTAGCTGCCACGGCAACTAACCCATGACCCCTTGACCTTCTGACCTTTCCGCCCACTGATGACCCACCCATCTCTGCCCGCTGGCGCGATCATTGGCCCACGGCCCCGCCACTCCCCCAGCTCAGCCAACCAGACCAGCACTTTGGGAACAACCCGGCTGCTTCTGTCTAACCAACCAACCAGACGACAGCGATCATGGGAAAAAAACCTCAGGACCCCGCCCATCAAGTCCTATCTAAACTTTACCAAACGTGCCTTCCTTCCAAAAGTCCAAAGCCAGTCTGAGAATGTTTTATAACCATTCAACAGTCGAAATCCCAATCTGTAACGAATGTTGCCATGCTAAACCAGTAGACTTTACTGTGGAGGGGCCCCACACTGTTGAAGGGCTCCTAAACAAATCCCTGGCTGTGCCAAACTGCCTCTCTGAGCTGCCCTGCCCTCGGTCCATGTGATGCAATAATAATGACTCTAATAATAATATGGTAACTATGCTGATAATGATGGTAACTTTACTTATCCAGCACTGAAACCCTCCATAAACACTAAACTAAGAGACATGTTGATATTTTTAAGCATTTTTTCCTCATCAGGCACCTCTTACTTAAAGTGAGAAACTTTTCCAGACACTCTGTTTTTTTGGGCATAATACATTAATTTCAGTATTTCACATTATAATTGGTGTTAAAACAATCAGTTTATTAACACGCTTACCCCTGAAATATAACACCAACCTGTGGTTTCCGATGATGTGTTTAAAACTTCACTTGCTTTTTTTTTTAAAAAAAAAGCTGATAGACTGATTTCCATTTCTCCTTGACACATTTAAATGAGGAATACAAAAAAAACGTTCAGGGAAGTAAAATGTTGGCGCAGCAGCTTTTTTCACTGTAAAGCAACAGGTGCTTAGTGAGGAAAAATAACAAACCAGAATCCAAAATGCCACAGTATCTTATTAGGTTAAAGCATCCCAATACTGAGTCAACAGCATAAATGCCAAGCCTGTACAGGACAGACACACTCACACAGAGGGAAGGTTGCACTTCTTTTGTCTAAATCTAGAGGACTTACACAATGATGCCTTTGCCTTTTTCACACTACAGTATTGTATGAGCTTGAACAGCAGTGCCTTTATTTATTGAGAGCGATGGAACAATGTTACACCTAAATCTTTTACCACTACATCGTAGGTTTGTGCCCAGCATGGAATTATGTCATTTGGGTTTATGCAGATTCATTAGCACTGCAAGAAATGTTTCACAGCCGCTTGTCATCATCTGCATTTTTATGGCTTTACATCCATAACGCTTGTCAATTCAGATTTTAGTGCCCAAAAAAAAAAACCAAGTGTCTCATTTGAATTGGAAGTGCAATGCAGTATTGAATCAGCAGCTACAGTGTCTGAGATGTTTATGTGAGGTTCGGATACCTCAAGAGAACAGTGTTATATTTTATCTTTTTTCTTGTTTGTTTGTTTGTTTGTTTGTTTGTTTGTTTGATTGTTTGTTTTGTTGGAGATGAAGTCATCCATATATATATTTTTGCATGTGTATCCGCTTTCTCTGAGGGCGTGGCACAGTTTTACACACACACACACACACACACACACACACACACACACAAACCGACCGATGCCTTGACATAAAAAAAATCATGGAGTCATAACATCTGTAACAAGTTTATAATGTATTTTTATATTCTATTTTGTACGTGAAAATAACATTAAATGACCTTTTCAGATAAGAACATTTATGCCTTATTACGGAGAAACATTTGATGAACTGTCCTCCATTTGTCATTAGTAATCATGTCTCTATGTCCTGATATACTGGAGTCTCTGATGTTCTCTGTTTTAACTTGAGATCAGCATTGCTTGCCTTCTGTGCCTTTTGTATACTATGAGTGTGACAATTAACAGTGTAGTACAACATTAATCTACTCTTAAGTGCCAAGTGTAGGTTACTAACTGTTACCACCTCTGTGATTATTAACCACTTTAATGGTATCTGTCTCTGCTTTGGATTCCTTAAAAAAAAACATTTACATGTGTGTCTAAAAAATGGGGGGGGGGGCAAAGATATGTGTGTGAACAATGAAATTTTAACTTTTAAAGTATTCTGAGCAGGAATAACTCTTTGTACACTATTAAACTCTTAGTTGTAAAACTAACAAACTTTGTTGCTTTTTCTCTGTAGCACTTAATTATGCAAATCAGCTTCCTTTCTGCATACTAATCACCAAACACTCTTTAGATACAGGGAGGGATTGGAAACCCAGCACTTAAGACAAAATACATAGGGAAAAGGCCACAACTTGTTTTTTTTCCCACTTCTCCTTTTCTGTGTTCTTTCTCTTTCTTCTCTCTACGCCTTCTCTTTAAGTTGACATTACACACATCGATGTGTGTAATAAGAGAGAACAAAACACACCCAGCTCACCATGGTTTCTCAAAGGCATGCACATATATAACAGAGAGAAAAAGGGTGGTGGTGGTGGGGGGGGGGGGGGGTGTTCTGGTTTGGACGACTAGATGGCTGGGGAATTAAAGGGAAATTGATTGTGCAAGCTCGCCCTCTAACATCTGCAGTGTAAATGTTACACAGGAACACAGTCTGTCCCTGAAGTCTCCGAAAACCCACTGCTCATAATCTACATGTGTCATGGTAGCGCTACATTTGTTATAATTAGACTACCCCACCCCTTTAAAATTTAAAACATAAAGACGGTTATCTGAAAACAAACTCTGTGAGTAATTTGAGTCTTTGACACTTTAAGTTAAAAGTAAAACCCCTTTAAATCACACATATAAGGTTTCACACACACACAAAGAAGAAAATCACATGGGGTTTTCTGTGGTGAATGCAGCAGTGGGTAGCTCATTCGTCCTCTCCCTGCCCTTCCTGCCTTCATTGTGGAGCTGGTGGGTGATATTGAACTTCAGGCTTGGAGTTGAGCCTGCTCTGCGGCCGCAACCCCGGCCCCCGGATCACAGAGCAAGAGAGAAAGAGAGACAGGACATGATGTGACCGCTGCAGACAACCCTCTGGAAGCACTGAGTGGAGATGGGAAGAGAGAGAAAATAAAACAGAGACTGTGTGTGTGTGTGTGTGTGTGTGTGGGAGTGTGTGTGGATGGGTGGGGGCGCATGTGTGTGTGGATGGGCGTGTACTCTTGACTCTGATTTTTCTGTTTTCAGTTTTTGTTTTGTTATTCTTGTTCTTCTCTTCTGGTATGAAACACTCTTTAAGCATCTGGTAATGTATTCTGCAGTCAGCTCTCGTCAATGCCAAAACACAGGGGCCCAGAGCTCCCAGCTCTACAATCAAAGCATGGTTGTGTGCGAGTGTGTTTGTGTGGAAGGATGGGTGTGAGTGGGAGAGAGAGAGGGAGGAAAAGACAGGTTGATTTACATTACTATGTATGCACCGCATTCTCCACATAATGAACAGCTCCAGATTTTCGCAGCTTGGTAAATATTTGATGAGCAGCGGAGTGATTTTTAGCTGAATAACAGCGGCGTCCTATAAGCTGCAGGGGAACGGCTCAAAAGTTGTATTTCAAACCCCTCTCTCTCTTGTCCTCTTCCCATGTAAATAAGGCCAACTCCCCCTAACTCACACACCCCTCTGAGGCAGTTTAAAGACCCAACACTGTCTCCTTGTCTCCTTGACAACCGGCATACACTGGGGTCCTGTCGTGGCCCCTCTGTCTTTTGTGTTTGGGAGCTCAGAGAGACAGAAAGAAAGAGAGAGGGAGAAAGAGAGAGAGAGAGAGGTGGGAAGAGAGGAAATGAAGGAGAACATGAAAACAAGAGTGGGTGAAAAAAATCAGATAACACAGATGACATCACAGCTATTTTATCCCACAACTGAAAATTTGGTTTGTAGCCGGACGACGACGATGATGATGATGATGATGATGATGATGATTAGCCCGAGGCACAAAATGGGTGTCAGCTCAGTCTCAGAGAGTGTGAGCAGAGAGAGAGAGAGAGAGAGCGAGAGAGAGAGAGAGGCCCAGGGCTGAATGGGGCATTGTGGGAAAGACAGTGGGCACACTGGGCAGTAACACAGAGAACACTAACTCACAGATCATGCCAGAGAGTCTGAAAACACCCACACTGGGCGACAATGGCAAACTTCATCGCTCCACTTGGCCCCTTCTGAATACACACATACAATGGCAGAATCCGAATAAGATGCTCTGTTATTCGTGAAATTCAGCACACTAAATTCCTTCAGTGCCTCTGTGCCTTTGACCGACAGCAGATGGCCGGGGCTGAGCTGCATAAATGTGCATGTACGTGTGCATGTGTGTGGTCTCTCTGTTGCATCGTGGGTAAGTACCCAGTGGCGTTGAGAGGTGCATTTAAAGGCCTGACAGGTGTCATGTGGAAGTTATTTAACCCAGCTGTACCTCTCTACTGTAACATAAACAGCATCATGCAAATCCAACTTGTATCTGTCATGACTGGGAGCAAATTTTACTCAATCAGTCATTTAAATTAGGCCTAATTAGCAAGACGAGCGTGGAGTACCAGACCCAACAGGTTTGACCCCTCTGGTCTGGCGTTTTCCATCAGCTCTTTGCTGCCACACTGTGTCCCATGTAAGAAACTTCAGCGTTCAAAAAAACAAACCCAAGTCAAAGTCCTTGATACAGTACAAAGTACAAAAGTATTAGTGTCAAAATACACTTAAAGTACCAAAAGTAAAAGTATACACTATACAGAACATTTCAAAATAATATCACTAGAATATAATTAGTGATGCATTAATGTGTAAGCATCAATAATGATGCAGCAGGAGGGCTTAGTTACAACTACTACTTTTTTCAGCTTAATCTATAGTATGAAATCATAATTCATAATTTTATTTATATTTTGTATCAATATTTTTTGTCTGTAACTAGTAACTAAAGTTATAAAATAAATGTAATATCTTTTTTTGTAACTTAACTTTCCACCAATGAAAAACAGTGTGGGACAACAGTGGAGCTGAAATGATTAGTCGAAAGATAGACTGCCAAACATTTGCGTGCAGCATCTTCTTATCTGTAAATGTGATTTTTTGGGGATTTAAATAATCTTGGATTTTATGTATTACTAAAAGAGAGATAATAGAAAATGAGGGCAAGAGCGATGAAACAAAGGTCTTCAGTCTGTGACATTTCAGTTTATGGTGTTTTAAGCCCTAAGCCTCAGGGGTGCCCATTTTACTTAGACACATTTATAGACAAAATGATTCATTTATAATGAAAATAAGTGTTGCTGCACTATAGAAATCCATTTTAAATTTGTACATGATGTACTTGCATATCCATCCCGTTGTTTCTGGTTGTCAAACACCTAGAAACATTACTAGCAAATTGAAAATGTGTTTAAAGTAAAATCTGTTGTACTCTAATCTCTTAGTAATGTAGCCTACTTGAACATAAGTTTGAGGTAGGCTACCTTACTTGAGTCTTTCCATATTATATGTTTATTACACTACAATTGATCAGCAAATTGTAGTTTTTATTCAATTTATTTGGCACCTAGTGCTACAAAGTACTTTACAGTTGTAACATGGTCTATGTAAAACGTTTCACAAACATGATCAAATATTGACTGAATAACAACATATCTCCTCTTGATCTGTTGTCAGTTTTGTAAAGTTCTGGGTGCTTCACCCTGTTTGCCCTTGGGTTGATGACACAGATCCCAGGTCTGTGAAGGTGTCGTAAAGTCATGGGACTGACTAACATTATCAGTGCGGTGTTGTTGCCTTACTTATCACATTTAAATGACTTATGGTCAAGACATCGTGGGATGAAATTGACATTTATGGCAGTTTTGTCTCTTTTTTCCACCTTTAATGGTCGGTCTTGTTGACGTAACGACATCTCAGCATCTGGGGTCACTTTACGGCAGAGCGTGCTGGTGTAAGTCAGGGGCAAGACAACTCGAGATCAGTAATCTATAACGAAAAGCCAGTTTTCAGTCGGACAACTCACGTCGGATTCAGCACACGCATTAACGGGACCGCGTATATTGGTGGCGGTGAATCCAGCAGCTCGTCGTCGATCAGTTTGTCTTGGATTTTGATCACTGCGATTTAGCTTAGCGCTTGCTAACGTTAGCCAGATCGGCTCGGCTAGCAGCTCCCCACCTGGCTCCAGTTTTTGCCAGGTGACCCCTCGGATCTTTCACAAACATGGACAACAACTCACAAGGATTGGGAGGAACCAAAGGAGGTCTCGGGGGTCTCTTTGGAGGCGGTGCACCTGAATACTCCAACACAGAGCTCGCCGGGGTTCCCTGTGAGTCGTGTAACGTTAGTTTTACCATAACGCTAGCTAACTGCTGTCATAGTTCGCTTAAAAGCTACCGGTGACTGCAGCTTAAGAGCTGCAACGTTGCTGTCAAAACTGTCATGGCCTTTACATTTCTGATAAATACAACTTCTCAATATATAAATATGAATTATGTCGAAATAAAGTTAGCTAATATATCCGTTGTAATGTCATTTCAGTGACTGGAATGAGTCCTCTGTCCCCTTACCTCAATGTCGACCCTCGTTACCTCATTCAGGTAAGCCACAGCTAAAGGGGAATTTTAAACTGAGGTGTCCTGTGGGTTTTTCTGACCGTAACAGTTGTTGTTTTTGTTTCAGGACACAGATGAGTTCATCCTACCCACAGGCGCCAATAAAACAAGAGGACGCTTTGAACTGGCTTTCTTTACTATTGGAGGATCCTGCATGACTGGTAGATAAACACCTGGATTATCATAGTGTCACACAACTTCCTTAACTTGTACATCATTTTGTTCATCATTTTCTGTTAAATAGGACTCATATGTCAAAAGTGCAAAATGGCCAGAAGTATGTGGACATCCAATTTACTCAGTTTTCTGTACTTTAGTCATGCTAGAATTAGAGGAAGTCTTAATGCCTCAGCATAAAATTATATTATAAACCCAGTATCACAAATTCTAAGCATCAAAAAAATACCTTCAGGGGCTTTACAATCCTTTGACTCTCGATTCGGAAACCTCTGGAAGAGCATGTGTACAGAATAGACCGACGTAATAAAGCTGCTGTGTGTGTAATAATGATAAAGTTATGAACAGACCATATATAAAGAATGGATCCAGGAAGACTTTAAACAATAGTGTGCTTCCAACTTTGTGGCAACAGTTTTTAGAGGGTGTGTCAACATGACAACACCCTAATGCACAAAGCCAGGTTCATGAAGACTGGGTTTTCTTTGAGTTTAGTATGGAAGAATGTAACTGGTCCACACAAAGCCTTGACCTTTGACATCCAGCACCTTTGGGGTGAACTGGGACTGCAAGCCAAGCCTTATTACCCAACATCAGTAGCCGACCTGACTAATGATCTAGTGCCTGAATGGGAGCAAATCTGCCAAAAAGGGTATGTTTGCTCTCAGTGCTGGGGGCTTTAGCAGCAGATTAAGGCTCATGGTTTTAACATGTTCACCGATCGCATTTGGGTGTCCACGTATTTTTTGGTGTTTTGTGTATCTGGAGTAAATGGATCTGAAAAGCTGAATGTTGTATTGAGTGTTGAGCTGAGTGTTTAGTTCCTGTCGTAATTTATTTTCTGAATATGAGTTGACCAAATGCCTCACTCACTCAGCTTGTTTTGACTACAGGGGCAGCATTTGGTGCTGTTAATGGTCTCAGGATGGGCCTGAAGGAGACCAGGGACATGGCATGGTCCAAACCCCGTAATGTACAGTGAGTATGCAGACAAAGTTCACTTTGCCTGTAGTTTTGCCCCTTATATTAACACCTGGATCACTTGACCTGTCCTGTTTGCTCTCTTCAGGATTATCAACATGGTGACCAGACAGGGTGCTTCATGGGCCAACACTCTGGGCTCTGTTGGTAAGACCATTATGTTGTAACTCAAAAAATAATGTAGCCTAGCATCAGGCATAGTAACTAATCTCACTGATGAAAATCTTACTTATTTAAATAACATTGGTGTTGTGTGTTGTTGTTGTTGTTGTGTATATTAACTTTCAAGATTCCCTTTTTTGATTGAGTGTGACTTGACTCTTGTTTAAGACAGATGTGTTATAAGGTAATTATTTTTTGCTGCCTTTTACAAAACTGCATGCATTTGTCTTTGCCCGTTGCAGCCTTGTTATACAGTGCTTTCGGCGTTGCGATAGAGAAGGCCAGAGGAGCAGAAGATGACATCAACACAGTGGCTGCTGGTACGCTAACTGGGATGCTCTTTAAATCAGGCGGTAGGTGTCGTTTCTGCATGTATATTTGCCGTTAATGTATAGTGTACCAATGTGTTGACTTTGACCTAAGACTATTTCAAGATGCATTTAAATTAAGTGAAGATAACTGGATTTAGACGTTCTTTTGTCTCCAATACAGCATACAACGTCTTGGAATTTGGTTAGCTAATTTGTCATATGAATATTAGGCTACAACATTGGTTAATCTATGACATATATGTCTGTTAGAACAAGTTAAATCATCAGATTGCTGTTTTTGTTTAACCAACAGTCCGATTTCCAAAGATTTTCAATTTACAGCAATATAAAACAGAAAAGCAGCAAGTCCTTGCATTTGAGAATCTGAAACCAGTGATTGACCTTTTTTTACTTAATAAAGGCCTTAAACCACAAATTGATTTTTGATTTTTTAACTTTTTTTTTTAGCAGTGAACTCACTGATTAATTGTCTAAACATTTAGTGCTAATAAACAACTGCTTCAGCATAAATAACTCATTCCTGAATAATTAGGTAAGTAACAAGTTTGAGAGTTAACAAATCACTTTACCCTGTCTGAAGTACTGTGTTTAACCCTTGAGAATTATTTCCTCAACTTACTGTTTGACAGATAGTTGTGATGCATGTTTATTTTATGTTTACACAGCTTCATCAACCATTCTGTTATTACTGTGTTTCTTCAGGTGGCCTAAAAGGTGTAGCCCGCGGAGGTCTGGCTGGTTTAGCCTTGTCTGGTGCCTACGCTCTCTACAACAACTGGGACCACATCACCGGCACCTCGTCATCATCCAGGCTGTACTGACCTCTACCATACACATCTGCTCTCACATTAGGGCCAAATATCTCTCCAGGACACAGCCTTTAACCACAGCGCGAAGAGGAATTAGACTCTGGTCAAATGCAGTGTACCTTTCATGGGAGTATGAGTTGGTCCCAGTTCACTGGTTCCTACCCATAGCCACTGTCCTTTCCAGGAGTATTCTGGAAATTAAAATATGTGTTTCAAAATGAAAATGTGGACTAAAATCCACTGGAAATCCAGATGTTGACCGTCCTGTCACCCCCCCTCTTCATTTGTCTTTATCCTCTGAGGTATTTCTGTCGCTGATCTGATAAGGATGCCATACAGAGGTGTGTCATTTGTTATTTCATTGTTTATAGGAGACTTATTAGTCTTCTTTGATGCTTGTTTAGAAATCAATGAACCCATGAAATTTGGTTTAAATGGGCCAATTTGTAAGGTGACATCTGGTGTGTGTGGCGCACCAGATGAATGGCAGTGGATTCATGTTCTGACTTTGGACTGAAAGACTCTTCTGTCGTAGAAGAGCAAAGAGATCTTCAACTACGATCTGCAAACACAGATCTAAGCCTTACGGTCAGTTCCACTCTTGTATTTATTGAAGCGTGTCTGCAGTGCTTTCTGTTTTACTGTGCAAAAAGAAATCACTGTAAAGCTGAACTGGAAGTGCTTTTTATGTGGCTCCATAAACCTGCTATATAAAAACTAATATTAAAATGGGAAATGTTGACAAAGATTTTGCTTTTAATCAATTTTATTGTGCAAATGTAGACTGGGTGTAAAAGGTCATGAGTAGTATATACCATGCAGTGCTCTGTCACAACTTTGTGCTTTTCAAAACCAGAGTATTGCATAGTGTAGACTGCAAAATATGGTGTGTTAGAAAACAATTATTGCACTTTCAGAACATGTATTTACATCTTTATGTGGTTTCAAGTTCCACAAATGGTGAACGTGTCGGTGGAACGTGAATGAACTGTGGCGATTTAGGGAGAACAGTTTGTAGTCATCTGTAGACAATCAGACATAAAACAGGGCAGAGCTTATGTTTGCTGTCAGCGCTGAGTCAGGTGGCCCGCTTAGTGCAGGAAGAAGTCCCTGATGCGTGTGGCCTCGATCCAGGGGATGTAGGCGGCGGTGCGGGTGAAAACGCTGGGTTTGTTCTCCACGGTGCAGCCAATAGGGCCGAAGCTCACCACACCGTGCACCTCCCAGCGGTCCTGCCCCAGCTGGCACAGCAGAGGACCACCAGAGTCGCCCTGGGAGAAGAAGAAGCACAGTGATGGGTGTGAAATTTACACGACTATATTTTTTAAAATACATTTTCACTTCTATGTCCAACATTGTCTGTAAATCGCAGTCCTACCTGGCATGCAGCAGGTGGGTCCTCTTTGTCCCTGAATCCGGCACAGATCATGGAGTCTCGGACACGATCACCCCAGAATTTCTTCTGCCGACAGGTCTTGAAGTCAATGATGGGTAGACGAGCTTGATTCAGAGCTTCTGCCAGAGACACATTCTCCTTTCCACCTGAAATGCGTTTAAGAAAAATATTTAAGCAATTTAAATTTGATTTGTACTTCTCTGGACCTTTTGAAAATTTTGGTCCATCACTTTCGTCCAGACTTAAATCTCTCCACCATTGACAAATGGCCATGACATTTTGTACAGACATGCATGGTTCCCAGAGGATGCATCCTACTGACTTTGGCGATCACCTGACTTTTCCCCTTGATCTATCATCAGGTCAAAACTAATGTGTAATACTTTGATTTATGGTTGGCAAATATATAATTTTTAAATTAACCCTTGTCTAACACATTGAGAGAAAATCTCCATTTCAAGGCTACCCTGGCTAAGAAAGGCAGCAGGACAGCTAGTTTTGTATTGCACACAATTAAGAATATGATTAAGACATCTACCAATTTACATATACACATATGTAATAGTAATATTATAACCGCTAAACATCAGCATGCTAGGTTGGTGACGTTATATGGAAGCAAAGAAATGCCATAATTTGAATATTAAAAGAAACTGAGAACTTAATGGCTAAACTTAACCGACACTGATAGCATCGAAACATTTTACTTTGCAAATCATTTTTACATCTGAATGTATTTTAATTCCTCTGTTTAACATTTACAGAGGGTAATTTTCTCAGGAGCATTCATGTTAAAGTTTGAATTTTAGTGTCTGAATTTCACCAGTCCAATTTGAGCAACCTTATTTTGTGATTAAAATATGAACAATTGAATTTCAGAAACTGGAATTAACTTTTTTCAGTATTGAAATGTTGAATTTTCTAAATTTAGGGACCCTGTGAATACTTAAAAATCAAGTTTCTGAAATGTATTGTAAATAGAGGTGAACTAAAGCTGCATACGTTCAGACAGATGGTTTTCAAATATAATTTTATGTTAATTCTTTAAAACCTCTACCAATGTGTCCCTGAGCAACACACTTAACCCCTAGCTGCTCCAGAGGCGTGCAAACTCTGACATACTTGGCAATTGTAAGTCGCTTTGGATAAAAGCGTCAGTTAAATGAATAAATGTAATGTAGTTAATTTATATTAATTTTAATTATAGTTTTAGTGGTATATATATGTTTAGTAAGTAAGTATTCATGTTTAAATTCTGACAATTATGTATTCAGTTGCCTGTAAGATTCAAATGATGATGGCCTTTCTCAGCTTCTATAATGTTAGCATTTAGCTCAAAGTACAGATCAGTGGACATAATGACTTTTTCGACAGCTTTTCCCCTCTCTCTTTAATATCCCCTTTCCTCCGCTCACCCCGGGTGTCTCCCCAGCCTGTGACCCAGCAGTAGTGTCCCGGGTTGAGGCTGGTCTGCTTGCGCGGCAGGCAGGCGTAGCGGATGAAGTTTGAAGGGATGATGTCTGTTCCCGCCTTCACCAGGGCGATGTCGTAGTCCAGCTCACTGTGAGCTGGGTAACGGAAGTTCTCGTGCCGGTAGATTCTCTTCACGGGGAAAACCCTCTCTGCCTTCTCTGAGCGCTTCAGCTGGTGCTTCCCCAAGACGATCCTCCAGCTCCCAGCATCCTCAGCTTTACCCCTGAGAGACCAGAAACACAGCGTGTGGTGTTTTCTTTTTTTTTCACTAATAATAATCCGTTGAAACTGAATCAAACTAAATCTGCCATTTTGTGTTTCTTTTTCTGTGTTGGATGGAGGTGTTTCTTACTTTTGGAAGCAGTGAGCAGCAGTAAGGATCCAGTTCTTGTGGATGAGAGTTCCTCCACAGACGTGAATGTAATGTTTACTTCCCCTGGGACGAACCTATAAGAGACAGACAGACAGCCTCCTGAGTTATGTGAGATTTTAAGGACCAGCTCAGAAGTTGTCATTTTAATATTCCTTATATTTCGCACACAAACCCGCCCATAAAAAATGCCAAACATGCACAAGCTCCCACTTAAAAAAAGTGAAAATTTGCAGATTTTCTCTATTTTACATCAATTTAATTTGACTATCTTTGGTTGTCCAGGGAATACAAGTTATTTGAAGACACCAACTTGGGCTTTGGGAACTTAATGGGCGTTTTTCTCTATATTCTGACATTTAAAACACACCTTATAGCTGCAACCTCAGAAGAAATAAGAATTTGGTCCAGACCCTTGTACAGGTGGTAAGTGGTGATTTGTAAGTAACATTTTCAGTAAATCAATTATTTGGTGTCCTTTGGTGTCCTCCTTACAAAGACCGATTTACCTGCAGAGAGACCTGCCAGGGCCAGGAGTGAGGTCTGGCTTCGTTCCCTGACACAATCCTCTCAGCCATGTTGGGCTTGAAGTGAGCCATACCACAATCCTTAGGCCAGTCTAGGTGGAGAGAGACACCAAACAAAAACTAAATCAAGTCCCAATAAACAGAAATTTAACAAAACCCTGAAAGTATGTTTTAAAAGGACCCTGTTTGTTGCTAAAGTGTTTGGAAGTGCGTGTTTCTGTTCGCCCTCACCCAGGTGGAGGAGCTTGTGCTGTGGCTGTCGTCCGGGGATGAGTGTGTATGCAGCTGCAGGCAAAGATGCCTTGCTCAACAGCAGCGGCAGCAGCAGAGACAGAAGTAGGAGCAGAGGAGGTCCTGGTACAGCCATCGTCTTTCACAGAATCACCGTCCAGTACACATCCCACGCTATTTATACCAGGGAGCAAGCACACGCTGATGTACATATACAGGTACACATACAGTATATACACACACAACAGCACACCTCCTGGGACAATGAGCTGTGTCACAACAAAAGCCGAGCGCTGGATTGTTCTCCTGCAGCTGTGAGTTTCCACTGCCTCTGAGAAAAAGGGGATTTCAGGGAGTCCTATCAGCACTTTCACATAGATATACTGTAGTATGCTCACAGTACACCAGCATGCACACTGGACAAAGGCAATGCAGCACTGTACACAAACAAACATCAAGTCACATGACTTATTGAAGTGACATAGTGACCTGAAAGTGACCTTTATCTCTGATATCCCAAATCCTCACTATAGTTCATCCTGTGTAAACATGACTCAGTAGAAAACATGTTGTTACCTGTGTGTTTACCTTTACCTACCTACACCTACAGATAGATAGTCATACTTCAAAACTGGGAGTAAGAGCAGTCAAAGACTAGAAAGGAAAGGGTGAATTCTAGAGACAGGACAATAAATCGACCAGGTTGATATGAGCTTAGATGTTGGCCAATAAATAACAGTAAATTGCAGTACAGAAAAATTTCACCATGTCCATTTTTAGCCACGTTAGCAGCATGGCTCTATGGATGGCAAAGTCGGTCTTTTGGTTGGTCCACTAATTTTATTCAGAATGAAATCTATCAAAACTATTTGATGGATTGGCTCAAAATTTGTACAAACGTTCATGATCCCCAGAGGATGAATTCTAATGACTTTGGTGACACACTGACTTTTTCTCTAGCGCCACCACAAAGTTTAACATTTGTAGTTAAGAAACAACCATTTTCAACAAGTTTACAGTTGACAGTTGTCTGTGGAACTACTCACTAAAGAAGAAAAACTCAAACTTGTTGAAAGCGTATGATTGCACTGATTTTGTAAATTGCCACCAGTGTGTTGCAGTCAAGGCAGAGGTCTTAAAGCCAGAACAGAGCTAAAGCTATCTGCTTGGCTAGATATTACAAGAAAAAATATTGTAATTTGTATGCATTGACCCTTTAAGACCCAAAAATAAAGAGAATAAATAATGATAGCCAACAGAGACCCTCCCCTCGCTCTACACAGATCTATGAAAATATGACAACAATACCTGCAGTAGAAGCCACTAGTGAGATGAGCTTTTTTCTGTGATGAATGAGAGAGAATGTGCCCGCTCATCTGAATGGCAGCGCCTGAATGGTCAAACCTCACCACTGTGGTTCACCAAGTTTACATACAACTCACTGTTGTGTATATTTTCAACACTGAATGAGTTGAGTGAGTGTGGGAGTAGAGGGAGGGAGAGTTTAGTGGCTCAGCCGCATGTTTTTGAGTTAGTGTTTACTCTTAAACAAAGTATTTAAACTGAGCCACCTCCTGTGTTATTATCTGTGTAAATATTTGTAGTAAATCCTGAAATGTGCTTCCATAGCACTTCCCTCATTTGTCAGTTGTAAACGGTAGGAGAGCCTGCCTTGGCTTTTTTCTTAAGTCCAGAAGAATATATTGTCTCAGGTTCAAATAGGTTCAAAGTTTTACGACAAACAATGACTCAAGAAACTTTTTATTATGTTTTACACTCAATGTTTTGCCATCATAACTGTATATGTATTCTGCTGTATGTCAAATTCTGTACATACAACATCTATTGCATGTTTGTCTGTCCTAGTAGTGGCAGCTATTGAGTTATTTTAGTGCCAACACAAATTGAATCTGAATTTAAAAATTTAGAATTTGAATTGTAGAAAAATGTATTTCACAGACTGAAATTGAATTTAACTTGTCTTGCTTTCAACTTGTGAGCATTGTTTCATCAAATTCAGTTTTAAATTCAGTTTTCAAATTCAGTTTCAAGTCAGAGGCACTCACCCAGGGAACTCTAGTCTAGAAAAGAAGCCAGCCATGACAAAAGGGAGAGACTACACAGTTACCCCCTCACACCCAGAAAGCATTGCGGTCTGTAGTCCTTTGAAAGGAGCTGGATTGAATCAGAGCTCTTGCTTTCTTATCTAGTCCCCTGGATGAGTGCCACACTAAATTGTGAGAAACTGAATTTGACTAGTTAGTTTTGGCATCAAAAATCCGGTATTGGTCAGTCTCTAACAGAAAATTATTTTTTTATAGACAAAATTTAGTGCTAATTTGTTTGTGATTCACAATAATTAATTCAAACATTTACTGAACACTATTGAACATTTGTTATATTATAATTTCAGGAAAACTATTGTGATCATTATTGTTATTGTTTTATTGCCCAACTCAGTACTCAAGTAAAGTACAAGTTCTCCAAAATTGTACTCATAATAATAGTTTGAACTGCCTTCTGAAAACAAAACACATTTCTATCGTTTTATTGAACATTTACATGAACAAATATTACTTGTTGTTAGCTAATTTACCGGTAACTCTTACTAAAGTCAGTAAAGCACTCACTGCAGCATGTTAAGCTCATTACGGTGAGAGTATGGTAATAATTGAAAAAATCAATATTGTCGTTTGTGATTGCAATCAACCGAAAACATCACACGTCGCCCTCCACCAGTGGAATTTATACTCTTGCTAAATGGTGGATCCTAATAAGTGGAGGAACACATTTTATAACATTGCATCTCCACCTTTTTGTCAAATAATGAAAAGGATGTCAGGACACCCGCAGGATAAAACAACATGAAACATGAACTGCTCCCAGAGTTCATTAGTAGAGCTTTTGTGCAAACTGAAGACTTGATCACCTATTGACAATCAATACAAATCCATCAGATTAGTCTTCAGGATCAGTCATCTGCCTTTCTTGAGCCACCACACCATCCAGGCCTCCTCAGCGACCTGATCACACTCTTTTTGCGGCTGTGTCCGCTCCCATGCGAGGGTGACTTAGGATGGCTGGTGCCTTCCTCTCTGTACACCTCCTCCTCTTCTTTTGCATTATCTCCCTCTGCTCTGCTTATTCTACAAATAGCTTCTACTGTTTCCTCCGCCCTTTTGGCTCCTCCTTCCTCCTCCACCTCCGTCCCTGTATCTGCCTCTGGTGTCCTCTCACTCTCACCCTCCACCGTACATATTGACGTGATTATCATCTCAGGCGGATTTAGTTCTGGCGCCAAGGCCTTTACCACGCTTGATATAATAGGAGGTTTTGGTGCTTTCTTCTTCTTTGAGATACGTTTAGCTGGTCGGGGGCTGTTCTGAAGCTCCAGATGTTTCTGTATTGCTGAGTTCAGCACCTCCGGGTCCACAGATGCTCCATGAATGTCCCATGTCATCCCATCCTCGTCCCACTGCACCTGCTTCATGCTTCCCCTCCTCCCCAGCTTTTCCCTCTCCTCCCCTTGGATCTTCAGACACGACCTCCTCCTCTCCAGATCAGAGGAGGCAGGGTCCCACGGCGGGTCGTCTCCTTGTCTCTCCTCCTCCCCTGCACTGCTTGCCAGGAACATGCTGGAGGACGGGGACACCAGATTGGAGTTCGACCCCAATGAGGATTTAAGGTTCAGTCTTGATCCAGGCGGTGAGCCCAAGACGGAGTGGGAGCCCATGTTTGAGGTTGAGATCCTGAGGCCCCACAAGGAGCCGGCAGGAGAGATTGTCTGCACAGCTGCGTCCGCTAGTTCCAGCTGTGAAGTCATTGTACCCCTCTCCCTGAACATCTCAACCTTTGTGATGCCCACTCTGGTGTTCAAGTTGCACCTGCAACAGTCACCCAATTGAGAGTCACTCAAGGAAGAAACCAGGGGTGTGCTCCAACCTCGGCCTGTCAGACAGCTTTGCCCTGGCTGCCATGGCAGCTCAAGATTGCAAACAGAGGCTCCTCCTCCTGATTCTTGTCTCTCTACTAGAGAATTAGGCGTCAGGTAGCTAGACATTTGCACGTGGCTCAACACATCTCCAGCCTCCGGTAACGGTGTGCCTCCAGGACTCTGCAGCTCTTCCACCTCATCATCAGCAAGGCATCCAGGATCTGATGACACACCTCCTCCCGCTAAGCTAACAGACGACTGGTTCGGGGAAGGGAATGTAAAAGAAAGCAAGTTATTCTCCAGGAAGACCTCCTCCTCTGTGCTGGTAAGATGGTGGAGGTCGGTGGAATTGGACGACAAGTGTGAGGAGGAGAGCCCCTGCAGGGGTGACGGCTGGGGTGTCGGCAGGGGTGACTGCAGTGGAGAGCGTGTGGGCGAGGATACAAGGAAGACTTTCTGTGTTCGTAGTGAAGAAGAAGAAGAAGAAGTCAAAATATCTACAGGTGGTAAAGTTGGAGTGTGCAGGGGGGAGACAAAGGGAGAGGGTGTAGTTGGTGGAGTGGTTGTTTTGGACATGGGAGAGTCCGGTGCAGTACCGAAATTGGTTTCTTGGCTTAGACTAGAGGGACGTGAGGCCCCATCTTTCCATACAACTGTCTCTGGAGTGCTGCTGCGGCTGTGTGTGCTGCCGCTACACCCGCTCCAGCGCTGCACGTTGGTAATCCAGCGCTCGCTGAGGGCAGGAGGGCTGTGCACGTCCATGTTTGAAGCAGTGAGTGACAACTGGTGGCTGTTGGCATTGATGTGCTGCCACATATGAGGGTGCAGCTGCTGGAGTGTTACCGAGTTCTGCTCAGAGTGTGTGTTGGTGCTGGAGCTGCGTCTCAGGTCTGTTTTGGCCCAGACTGGGTCCCGCTTGTGGAGCTGCCCTGTTGCCATGACCACATCTATGGAGCTCTTAGACAGTGAGAAAATGGGCGTGCCATCATCCTCATCCTCCAGTCCTGCAATCCCAGCTTCACTGGAGAAAGAGAGCGGCTGACTGCCCGAATAACAGACTGGCTGGAAGCTCTCAGACGCAGGGCGCACGGGCCTCGCCATGGCAGCATCAACCTGCGAAAAAAACCCACATGTTTGAGTGTTTAATCTCTTTTTATCCTTAAATCTGTGATAAGGGATTTTTTTGACACAGCATTGACATATGATCAGCTTTGAAGCTGATGAGGCATATGGAACTTAGCAAGCATTTGGAGTTGTGCTTCTTGTCATATGATGAATGTAAGTCCAATTTCAATCTTTTTCCTGAGGGAACTATCTGGTTCTTTAGCAGCTACATGTGTGGAACATGTAGCTGTTCACTTGATAAGTCTCTAACTTTGCCTGCTGTTTGGTGCTGAACAGGTAATGTACAGTGTGTTTTAATAGCTTTTTTTCTGAAAACAGCTCTCTGCGGAGAGTGAACAAAACAGTGGCAGTGAAGCCAGACATCTAAACAATGAGCTGAAACTCACTATAAAGCTCTGTGAAGCCAAGGAGAGCTGCAGATTCTGGTGATAATTCTCTGTAGGTTCATCATTTCAAAATCACTGTTTTTATTTGGTTAAAGTCTGATAAAGATGGCAAGGCAAGCCACGGATGACTAAAGGTACGACCTCACACATCCCAATACAAATAAATAAAAAAATAAAACACAAATACATGCACTACAATAAAAAAATACCTTAAGACTACATAAAACTTGTTTTTTGCATTGACATTTGATACATTATTCTAAAAAATATCAGTTACATATTATATTTCACCTTTTTGAGAGATCTACTTATTCTTGCACAGAGTTAGATAAAAAGATTGACACTACTCTCACATTGCTCAGTTCAGTATAAGGCAGCCGGTTTAGCTTATAATAGAATTAATACTGAAAACAGTAAGCCTGGTGTCTCACTGTAACCTTGCTAGGCAACCAGCAAACTCGAGAAAGACACTGCTTCCAGCCAAGAAATACTCCCACATGTATTTTTTTTTTCACTTCAGTTTTTGAACATGTTTAAGTGAGCCATTTAGGGCTCGCGCAGACTTTTAGCGTCGGCCGATTTCCATGCTGTTCAGACTACACAACTTGCCGTTTTGAAGTCGTTGTTGCATTGACACTACATGACTGATGATAGACAGAGGGTCATACACTACACCAGCTGACTCTGTCACCTGACAGCTGATCTCCAAACCAAGTTTTTTCAAGAAAACACAATGAAATTTAAAAGGCGAAATGACGCGAACCTACACATGAAACATCTGCTGTTTGTTATTATAAAGGTGCCAATTATAAAGACAAACAACATGGGTGAAAGAATGGATTAGCACATGCAGGTAGCAGGCATTGTCTGTGCTACCAAGAGAGCTGGAGGTGAGTAAAAAGTGGTTTGTAGTGAAAAAGTAGCTGCCTGCTCTCATTGGCTGGATGTGGATGTCGAGTTGGCCGACTCCTCCAGATATTTGGCATGCTAGATATCTGGCAGGTGATGGCGATGTGTCAGGGAGCCGTTTTGATGAGTAGTTCACACATAACTACTGCTGACCGCCGATTGATCACTGATTTACTCGTCATCACAGCCTGTGACCGGCAAATCAGGCTTAAAATCGTGTAGTGTGAATTAGGCTTTAAATGTCCTAGTAGGTGATTCACTAGTTGCGGTTTCCACGTTAGCAGTCTTTATGCGAAACCAACCAGCTGCTTCCTCAAGCTTCACATTTACCCTACAGACATAAGAGTTAACTCCCTGCTAGAAAGCGATAGGCGCATTTTCGAAAATCAACTCTTGCTACTTCTCAATCTATTCCTTTAATCTTTTCTTTCTTTCTGACTCTGAAGGGGGTCTGAGTACACAAATACAGGCACAGATTTTTGCACGATGCCCCTGCTCAACCCAGTCGATGCACACACACACATGCCAACATATTTACAGGCACTGCCAGATTAGCCTAATGGGATTACACAATCCAGATTATTTGATTATTGAGACAAAGCTTAGATTGATCTAGACAGTTTAAGAGAGTATTTGGCCTTCAATTGACAAAAGACAAAGAAGCAAATGAGACAATGAAAGGGAGATAAAGTGAGAATAGTAGATGTTATTAAAAAATGAAATGAAAATACAATTAACCTGTTTTCAGTGAGTGTGCATTATTGTATTCTTCTGTGTATGTTTAAAAAAAAGTAGATTATGCCAGTTCTTCAGTCCCTCGTGTATTAAAAACCAATGCTACTTTGCCTGATTTAGTAACACAAAAACATATAATATATGGATATTTACGTTACAAACTGCCTCACTGTAAAATTAACCTCTGTCCCAAACTGACCTGGTAGTGTTGCGACTACAACGGACCTGCTGATATCCAGACTACCTTACAATTTGTCTGTACTGGAAGAATGACACCCAGCTTCAAGCCACACAAATTATCGTCTGTGTGCAAAAAATAGAGCACGATGTCAGATAAAAGAGAAAAACAACCTCTTACCTTTAAATTCTCACTGTGTCCTGTTTTGCCCTCTCCCCTGCCACAAAGCAGGTGGTGCTAAATGGTGTCCCTCCCTCCTCCCCTCATTCCTTCCACCCTTCCTCCCTCACTTCTTAAGACAATCACCTTTCTTGTTCCTGCAGCCCTCACAGCCTCAAACACTCAATTATCCTTTCCGTGTGACTTGTCTTCAGTTTGATTTTTTTCTCCTCTGTCTCTTCTCTGATAACTAGAACTCATGTGAAGTTGCTATCAGCGTGAATATGAGGATTCCCCTTTGTGAATATGTTTGTTTTGTGATTTGGGCATGTGCGTGGGGGAGAGGGCCATTACTCCACCTTTAGCTCTAAGGATTAGCTGTCATCTTATTAGCTGCCGTCCAATCTCTTAACAGAGTCTGCATGTGTGTGTCAGTGAATCAACGGTGGGTGGATGAGTGGCTAATGTGCATTCTGAGTTAAGATCAGATCAGTTGTTAGAGAAGTCACATGTATATATTACACTACATACATGCAGATTTATTACATCAGTTATTTACATGGATTGTTGTTTGTCAGGGGGGTTAGATCTAGCTGTTTAAACTAGTGGATGAATTTAAAACACATGCTAACAGTTCTGTGGGGCCGTACTTACAGGCACATCAGAGCTTTGAGCTAAATGCTTACATTAACATGCTAACATGCTCACAATTACCATTACTATGTTCACTGTCTTAGTTTCCCAGGTCAAAAAGAAGTGCGCTTAAAGCCATTGAAAATGAGCAGAAATTTACATAATATGCTTACTACAAGTGTATTAAAGATATATTCTCTTGAGCTTTAGCATACTTTTCAAAAGTATACTTTGAATAAATTGATAATAAATATATGCTTAATTAAGGTTTTAATGAATATACCTGAATATAAACATATTTATCACACCATGTAAGTCTATTTATTAAAAATTTATTTGTACCACTCTAAGTAAATACTATTTAGGTTTGCGTTGTGCAAGTATATTGTTAAACAATTACTTTTAGTGGGTTAAAATATATTCATGTCAATTATGTTTCATAGTGTACTGCAAGATATTTAAAATATTTATGTAATTGCCAAATGTTTTATGCCTGCTTTCCCAGAAGTATTACTTTTGTGTCCTGCAATGCCTGACCACACTATATAATAGCAAAGTGTCTGCTGCCAGAAGCAGGTAGTTCATCCTGTCCTTTAACCTCATCGGCTTGTCCTGCAGCTGTCTGTCTTGCTTCGCCACATCCTGTAAGGGAGAACAGATTAGTTAAAGAATGCAGCGTATTCAGAACTTTGGAATAGTAATACTGTATCCTGACATCAATGAAGGTGAGAACATCTTTGGACTCTGATTGTGTTTAGGGCACAGGAAGAATAAAAAGACGTTTCTATCTAAAGAGAGTCAAGCCATTTTCATAGGCTTAATTGTAGTCGTCACAATAAGTCAGACTGGGGACGTTAGTTAAAGTCATAGAATTTATTTTCAGTAATTCCATCTGTAAAAAACGCAATGACAGAATGTTTGACTATTTAAAACAGCTAAAAGCGAAAATCCTTTCAGATGGGGTACGCTGATGAAAAATCTTCTCAAGTGGGGATCCAGGGTCTAATTTGTGGCAGTTTCGGGGTGCTTGACATGAAAACATTTGAGACATTTGTTGTATTGAGCTGAAAATTACACATGCACTCAATGCAAAAAATACTGTCAGATTCAACGAATCGGACAGCAGAGAAAAACATGACCGAAATCAAACATTATTTTAGATTTTTTATTTATTTATTTTGAAATTGTTGATTTTATGATTTTTTAAATATGAAATAGGGGAGGAAACCGGAGTACCCAGAGAAAACCCATGCCAACACGGAGAGTAAAGAAACTCATTGTTGTGAGGCCACAGTGTTAAACACTGAGCTGCAGTGTGGCACTGAACGTTTCTCACAGAGGACATTTTGACTCAAGTGTAAATGGTAAATGATCTGTACTTGTATAGTGTCTTTCTAGTCTTTACGACCACTAAAAAGCACGTTCACACTACATAACATTTAACCCATTATACACTGAAGCAGAGGCTAAAGTGCCATCTGCCATTAGAAACAGTACTGAACAGAACTGCTACTGTACATCAAAATGCCCGCCGAGAGAAAGGTCTGTTGAGAGGTCAGGTCAGAGTGAGACAGGTTTAAGCTACTGGACCACAACATGTAATGCACCTCAGGAAGGTCGTTCTTGCAGCTTTTCCCACTGCTGAAAAGAACCGGGCAACTGCAGACTTCTTTGGGGGTGAACTGAGGTAGGTATTTATGTGGATTTTCAGATACTTCACAACAGCATCATCAAAAGTTGTATTGTTTGATGCCATTGCAGCCTCCAGTACCTTTTTTGGAGAGCCAAACTCCTGGCCAAGGTCTTTAATCACGGCTTTGTTGACTTTTGTCATGCAGTTCTTGGTTTTTCTAGCAACAGGGCCAGTGATTTTGATCTCATCCGCTACCTTGTCGGACAGACGCTCGATGATGGCGTTGATGTCTGACAGCTGCACGGACCTTTTGGTTTTCCAAGGGGCCTTTGTGACAAGCCTTGTGAGTAGGGCAGTGACGAGTTTTCCAGTCATCCACTCTGATGCGAAAGAAGAGGAGACATTTGAGACTGCGGACTTATCCCTACTTTCTGAGTATGACACTTGACGATCATTAGGCTCTGCAATACAGGAGGAAGAAATTACTCTGGATTTAGAGGTTCCTTCTTCAAGAGCTCCTGAAGTCACCTCGACATTGCATTTGAGCAATTGCTGACTTTCAACATGAACTCTGACATTCAAGTTCTCATTTTCAAAATCAAAGCGGACGGATGCAAATACATCATCATCATTAATAGATGATACTTTTGAAGTCTTCCTGTTGCTGACTTCAGGGTACTCTAGCCTGATAATGGCATTTTCTGGTGGTGGGGTCAGCACTGTTGTGATTAGGTCTTTAATGTCAGTTACTGCACCTACCACTTCCTCACGGTGACTTTCTTCGTTTGATGGCTCCATCTCCATCCAGAGCAGCACATGTTGCAAGAACTTTTCCACTGCGTCCTCTGTCATGGCATATGCCTTTGTCCTAACAGAGGCAGAGGCGCTTTTCACCCTTGGGACTGTGGGAATCTTACATGTCTGGCCAGCCATCAGATTGCTGTGTATTTTATCAGTCAGCTCCTTTGAAAACTTCCTGATCATGCCACTGGATTTGAAGTCTTTTAGTGTTTTGTTGGACTGTGCTGCACCTTTCTCTGGCGGGTTGAATTTATTAAACAAGCTGTCAACATCATTTTTGATGGTCTCAAAATCTAGTTGAGAAAACTGCTGCTCTCTCATGCTGATCAATGTCGAGTTGCTGATTGGATAACTAGATGCACGTCTGAGCCTTGGAGAATAAGGAACAGTTCCTGGTAAAATGCCATCGATAGCTTCTTCAAAGTCATCCTCTTCCATGGGTTTAGGCTGATAGGACATAGAATCTGGGTTGGGTCTCCCAATTAAGTCCATGTGTTTTGTCTTCAGCTCGGTCATCATTTTGTCAAACTGTTTTTTGGCAAACTTGAAAAAGCTGCGTTTGCGAACTGTTGTCTCACTTGCCTGTGAGACGAGAAAGTCTCTCACCTTTTGAAATATTAACCCCACATTAAAATGAGGTCTTGGTGAGCATCCTTGCTCACTGCTGCTAGCTTCATTTCCCAAGTCATGAGACTGCAGGTCATCAATTATAACTTTGACAATTTCAGATGCTACGTTATGAGCTTCCAGAGAGGTGCTGGGAGACAGGACAGCATTTTCAGCCTCTTCTGTAATGTCTGATGTCTTTCTTGACCATTTGGCAAGGATGTCAGTCACAGCTTTAATCACTGAGGGGATGGAGATCTTGGATTTTAAGCTCTGAGGCAGTTCATCTCGCTTTTGTTCCTCTATTTCTAGGATCTGTTCTGGAGATTCAGAGCTTTTGAGTGGAGCATACTCTATGTCGTTTGTCTGCCAACACATTCCCAGGCACTGGGAGTTGAGCTTACCTAAATATTTTTTCAGGCATTTGGTCACATGAAACACCATCTGATGAACAGATGATTTGTTGAAGCAAGGGACAAAAAAGTGAGGCCCTGATGATGGGACGCTTCTGCTGAAGTCCTGAGATACAACAGAGGTTACCCTCTGTGAAACTTCCCTCATAATTAGAGTTGTCAACTTTTCTGTACTCTCACATTTGAGGAGTGGGACTTCAAAAGCACTAGCAATGCTATCAGGGAGGGAGTCTTCGAGTTGAGCATTGAAGTTCTCCAAAACTGCACTCACAGCATCCTGAGATGCACTGCTGTGCACATGCTCCTCAAACACTGGCATGATCTTTACCAGGATGGCTATAGAAAGTGTGTGTATGATTTCAACAAACATAGTAGCCAGTTTAGTTTCTGTGTCTGTGTCCAAAGTCCCTGCGGCTAACATGTTCCACTGTGCTTCAGAGATTCTTTTAAAATGTTTTGTTATGATGGGCAGAAGAGCCTCTTGTGTAATAGTGTTGTCCATCTGGAATCCACTTTGGTCCATTTTTGGTATGGTCTGTTCACAAAGCTCTGCTTTTCTTCTGTTTGTTTAAAACTTACTGTTAAGTGTTTAGTAATGCCTAGAGTAAGTAGTAGTTGTCAAAATTGTATCTTGCTTAATGTTTTCAGTAATGTGTACCTCGCTAGGGTTTCTGACTGTGGTCTGGAAGTCACTTGTCAAGAGTGAAAACTGAATTTAGAATTTAGTAACCAGCGCTCTTTATATAGTCAGGGCTGTATGACATCACGTGTTTTGATTCACATCAAAGCACAGCCTCAAAGATCAAAGGAATTCGAATGTAAACACAAACTCGCGCATGCGCAGGCAGACACGTCACAGCAAAAAAAAAAAAAAAAAAAAGTAATTGTGTCCGAAATCACCCACTACTCCCTATATAGCCATTTTGTAGTGCTGTCCGAATGTCTAGTGATAATTATTATACCCTATATAGTCCACTCAATGTATCCCAGAATGCATTTTGAAAAGTAGTGTACAACCGATGGTCACTAGCCAAGCCATATATACCATCATGCACTGCGCTGATAGAAAAAACTGATTGTCCGACGGCAATGACGTAATTAACGGCGCCGAAATAACGATCGGGGTAGTGTCCGAATGTGTTGTTTTAATAATGCGAGTGAGCTCACTATATAGTGCTCTATATACAACTCCCTACATAGGGGGTAGGGAGTAGTGAATGAGAGGGGATTTCGGACACAGCCATTGACTTTAATGAGAACGTCAGCATATAAATACAGTCTATGATACGCCACATACAACATATATATAGTCATTCAACATTTCATTGTCCAAGGGTACAGAAATTATTTAACATTCATTAATATCACAGCAATTAATCCTTCAGAACCAGCGGCGATCAGGCGTCATAGGCAATGGAACTACAAACTTGCGCGTTCAGCAGGCGTACCATAGCTGCAGGATTTTTTTTATTTCCTTGCAAATGTGTGGAAATTAATTCTCAAATTGAATCAAAATGTGTTGTCATTCGATCACCGATTGTCAGATGGCAAAATAAATAAAGTGGGAATTATGGTATTTTTTTGTGTGGTCAATAAATTATGCCTCTCCACTGCCTAACGTGGTTACAGTAATAATTTTGTTTAAGATACAAAATTAAGCAGGCAACCAATGCTGTCATGTCAGTATCAAAGTCATTAATGGAATAAATACTTTAAAATGCGCCTTTCTTACAGTCCACCCGTGAGCACGAGTTTACCGGTATATGATTTCGGGAGAAGCAAGTCTATGTCCAGTTTAATTAAATTTATATTATTAAGTGATGAGTGCTCCTAACAGTAGGGGGGAAGGAAACTTTTAATGTAAGAAAATGAGGAGCCTGTTCTGTTGACTTGTGACACAGGAGTAGGTGACTTTTTGTAAATAATGAATGCTCATTGCCAATAGTTTGCAACTTGTCAAGAAATAATGGTCATTTCATTTTATTTTAGTTGAAAGTGTTTTGGTCTGCTGTACAAAAGATTAAAGTTTTCTAGTTATCTGTATGTGTGTGTATTAAAATATTTTTACTGATATTTATCATACTATATAAGGGCATTTAGTAAGGTATTTTTAATGCATTAATAATGAATTCTTGTCATACTGAATGGTTTCATAAAGCAGCTTCGTAGTATAGGTATTAATTGTGGCTCTTGGAGTTTGCTAGTAATAAATTACTAATAAGCTGAAATTCTAATAATAATGTTCAAAACATATTTAATGGCGAGGGGGCACTGTCTGCACTGTCTTTACCTATGCCCTTACTGATAGTGGCGTTAGAGGAAAAATCACAGGATTACCAAAGTTAGTAGGATTCATCCTCAGGGCACCAAGGATATGTTCCAAATTTCCTTGGGAACAGTTGGTCTGATTTCAGTTTGGACCAAAGTGGTGGACTGACAGACCAGCATTGCCACAGAGCCATGCCAACTGGATCTGCTAAAAATAAATTAAGAAAGATGCAAAAACTTAATTACTTATCAGTGTTTTAGCAGTTTTTGGCTCCTTAACAATGCATTGAACAATCTTAAACACAACTACATGGTTTGCAAACGCTTATCTGTAATCTGAGGTATTTGCAAGTGGAAACCTCTGTGTCTGAAAAGTGAACCAACATTGAAACAAACATTCCTTCTAACAGCCAGCAGAGGGCGACTCTACTGGCTGCAAAAGTAGTACAGCTGTATAGACGGCTATGACAAAACGACCATACTTTTAATTTATTCCCTTAGTAAACACTTTCCTAATGAGTTTATGGTATCAGTCGCTAGTTTCAATTCTTCTTCAATACAGCATGATGTTCATTTTGTAAATCCATCCATCCATCGTCAACTGCTTATTCTCCATACAGGGTCGCGGGGGGCTGGAGCCAAGCCAAGCTGACATCGGACGAAAGGCGGGCTGGACAGGTCACCAGTCCATCCCAGCCTTTTGGCGTTCCATAGACAAACAGCCAGACACACGCAGAATTTAGAGTCACCAATTTAGTCTGCATGTCTTTGAATGGTGGGGGGAAGCTGGAGCATCTGGAGAGAACCCACGTGAAGAACATGCAAACTCCACACACAAAGACCGGGACCCACAACCTTCTTGCTGTGAGGCGACAGTGGTAACCACTCCACCACCGCGCTGCCAAATTCTGGTCCTGTTTAGAGTAAAATAGACGATAAAGCAGGGTTTGCTTTAGGTGTGGCTACCTTGTGATTGACAAGTTGCTACCACTGCGACCATAGGCGTAGTTATGTGTATCCCTCCCCAGCTTTCCTTTTTGAAAATACTGTCACTTCTGCTTCCAGAAAAACAAGATGGCATTGGCCAAAAAGCCAAACTTGAGGCTATGGGTAGGCTATATGTAATTCGTCAATGGGCTAAAACATCCTAATTCAATGTTATGGTCCTTAAAGAGTATGAGTGTAGCCGGCAGCCAAAAAGCTAGATAACAGTATTAAATGGTGAGAATCAGCCAGCTGTGCTGTACTCACTCTGCTCTCATGGGTCACACACATTAAACACTTCACACACCACTGGCCAACTACAAGAGACTCTCCGGTTAATAACTAATGCTTAGAAGTAGCCACAGCTTCAGTCTGTCTAAGTGAAAGCTGACGAGGAAAGTTACTGTTGGTGTTAACCGAAAAATGGCAGGTAGGTAAACTGTATTAGAACAAATGCCTGCCATATATTTTTGGTTATATTTTCCTTGTTAATGTGTTTGTTTGTCCAGACCAGGTGATACTGTTGCCTGTCGGTCTATCTGTGGGTGTCCTGTTGTTGCTGCTGCTGGGTCTCTTTGTGTACTATCTATGGAGGAAAAAGAAGGGGCAGAGTCAGTATGAGGAGCTACTCTCTACTATGCCTTCAGTACCACCATGCTCTGCTCCGGTGATCCTGGTGTCTCAGAGCCCCTGGGCCACGTGAGTACCACCAAAAAACCTTCACACAAAACATACACATGTTCCCATGTAGTGCTTTTCTCTCGCTCCTTCTTTCTAAGAAGATTTATTTTTTGAGTGTGCGCATGGAATAGTACAAATAAACATTTATAACAAGTTATGTTTTTCCTGTTAACTCTTGACATACATCATATTTTTTTTGCTTTTCTTATTAGATAGTGTACAGTAGAGAGCTAGTGAAATGAGGGGAGAGAGGGGGGTGTTTGACATGCAAAGGTCCCAGCTGGGCTGAAACAGAGGACATCACAAAATCATGGTCAGCATCTTAAACCCCTAAACCCAGCAAGACACGTTGAGTGGCATACATCTTTCAAGAGTTTGATTTGTAGGTTGCCAAAATCATTACTCCTTCACAGAACAGCATCCAACACTTGGAAGCATCAGGGTTTATGGGACCTGTAGTCTTGATTTTAAGAGTAGTATCACAATTAAGCTGAAATCTATTAGTTGATATTTGAAATGCTGCAGAAGGCACAATCAACAACATTTTCCCTCTGTAACAAAGACCCAGTGAGATCCCTTTCACCTTGCCTCCTCGCTTCATGACACAAAACCATGGTGACCAGGAAAATGAGGAGATGAAGATGGAGGCCCGGAGGGACATATTAGCCCATCGTGGGTCACTCTCAGTAAGCAGTAGGTCATTGGTCTTTATTTGACAGCATATCAGTTATGAAATCTAAATTCAGTTATTTGAATCTGAAATTCAAGGATAGGAGAGTTTCTAGTGGTCCTTGAATGAACTGGTGTGACCTTGAATGAATTCATGGAAAATCTTATCAACATATTTCACTCTGAACAACAAATGTTAGGCCCTTGTGGCACTACAGGAAAAGTCTGAGGGTCATCCAAAGTCATTAGGATTCATCCCATGTGCATCATGAATATCTGTATAAATACTTACAATAAATCATACAAATGACCAGATATATCACAATTAAAATTTGCATCTAGAATCAAAAGTAAATCCTACAAATGTCCTAACAAATCCTTACATACACTGACAACCTGTCTCCATCAGCATGGTACCCCGTGGGGACTGTGCTGGCCGGCCTCTACTCTGTTCCTCCTCTGAATGAGGTGGTGGCCCCCCCTCCTGGCATGGCCACCCGTCTCTGCTTCTCTGTGGAGTATCGACACAGCAGCGAGCAGCTCATGGTCTCCTTGCTCCGCCTAGGCAATCTCCCTCCCCGTTTCCATGGCAACGTCACGCTGGTGGAGCTTCGGCTTCTCCCTGATGACCGGAGGCCCCGCCAGGCCAAGGCACGGGGCACGGGGCCCGACCCGGAGTTCAACGACTGCTTGGTTTTCCAGGCAAGGACAGACAAGTTTTAAAATCTAATTCAAAACCTTAGAGACAAAATAACAGATGACTTGTGAATGTGGTCTCACACACTTATTGTGTGTTTCCGCCACAGGTGTCAGGAGCGTGCGTGCCTCAGAGCACTCTGAGCGTGTGTGTGCTGAGCGTGGCGCAAAATGGTAAACGCCACGCGGTGGGCAGGATTCTGTTTCCTCTGGAGGGGGAGCTTGGTCAGGCCGGCAGGGTGCTCTGGAGGGACCTGGAGACGGAGGATGACACACAGGTACACACAGAGACACAAAAGACGTTCGCATGTGCACAAAATCACTCATGGACACTAAACACTCTACCATCTCTTATCTCTCAGTGTTCAGAGTTCGGGGATGTGCAGATATCTCTCAGCTACAGTCCAAATCTGCAGCGCCTCTCTGTGGTTGTTCTGAGGGCTCGAGGCCTACAGCTGCTCTCAGACGCAGGTATGAGGTCTTTCAGGTTCATGGAAAAGCTTGTAGATATGTGGAAGTCAGAACCAAGTCAGTGAAGTAACGTTGCAAGTGTTGGTAAAACAGCATCTGTGTGTTTCCCAGGCGTGTGTGTCCAGGTGAGCTTACAGATACACACTCAGGTGGCGAAGATCAAGCGCAGCTGTGTGTTGAAATGTGACAGCAATCCCCATTTCAACCACAGGATGACCTTTAAACTCCGCTCGCAGCACTTGGACGAGGCCTGCCTGAGATTCGAGCTGCAGCAGCCAAATGATGTCTGCTCAGGTGCATAATGTCTTATTTCAGTTTTAATTCCAGTGTGCTGGAATATTCCTATGCAAAATCAACAAATCCCACTTAGTTTGACTTAACTGTTGCCTTCTTCCCTTACACTTTGTCCACTTTGCTTATAAAGCAACCTCAATGAATGAAGAAAACAATGTACTATTAAAAATTAGTTGAGTAACAAAAATGCTTTATCTTCGATTACTTTTCTTGTCTTTTTGTTTCTCAGTCATATTAAGAGGCTGAGTCTTTAATTACCAACTTTGTTCGTCTTTCAGGAAAGGGCATCTGTTTTTATTTTGGACTTCTTTTCACAACACCAGGGCTTAGAAGTTAAGCAGTGAGATTTCACAAATAATTTAAAACAATGCGCAATGGAAAAGTCAAAGGTTAAGGCACGTCAAATGCTTAAAAGTTTGTCAATATTTTTTTTCAGCTCCAGAGATAAGATCAACTGTGTCTTTATTTTTCTCCCAGAGCCTCCGGCCCTGCTCGGAGTGCTGGTGTTGGGTCCCTTCATGTACGCCAGGGGCCTGCAGCTGCAGCACTGGATGGACATGGTCAACACACCACAGGAGCCGGTCGAGCAGTGGCATGGACTGGGCAGGGCCACTTAAACAACCATAAACCATCATTTTCAAAAAGCCATCCAAGCCCAATAAAAGGAACTGCATAAAGAATTTGGGGATTTTACAAAAAAAATCAACCACCTGAATGAGTTTTGAATTTATCCTTGTAATATACATGAAATCAATTCTGGTAATTCAGATGGGGAGTGGGCGATACATCATTTAGTTACAAGAAAACACATGCATACATTAAAAGCATAATGTCCTCTACATCTTTATTTTACTTTTTTCTTTTATTTTGTTATGCATTTTGTTATGTTTGTATACGTGCCTATATATCTACATCTAAACCTGTTTCAATAAATCTTTTTTATGGAACAAATTTGACAGAAATGAACTCTTGACTTCACCAGCGCTTGAGCGCTTCCTGATGTTGTCCAGCAGGTGGCGACTTACGCCTTTATGTCAGTGAGTGGCGCTGCAGTTTGAACCAACGAGTCTTAATAAGGAAGTGAATGAGGATTTGGCATAAGATAAACATGAAGCTGTGCTGAAGTTATTAGCGCTGATATTGGTGGTTAACATCTGGTTTTGACATCATGAAGATAAATGAGAACACTTTACTGGAGGGACACAAAGTCGTGCTGGTTCCTTACAACGCTGACCACGTGCCCAGGTAATAAACAGTCATGCAGTTACCCACGAGACCTACATGAAGGTACTGACAGTATTGTGTCATTTAATTTAAACCGTAATTGGCCCTAAATCAACCCCCTGGACAAACTAAGTAAAAATATCTGAATAGTCATTTATTATTATTAATTAATAACTTAAATTTAGCAGCTTGAGCTTTCAATTGCATCAATCTTCATCAGCAGCTGAAGTTTGCTCAGTTGTCATGTAGATGTAACACTTCAAAATTCAAAATTGAGATTTGATCGTAGAATTAATTTTTAATCTCTTTCTTACAATACAGTCTAAAGGTAAAATCATCCTTTAAATCAGGAAGTAAACAAGAAGAGGAATCTGGTCGAGCTTTCATTGATACATTTTTATACTCAGTTTTTTGAATCTTTGCTAGAACACATTTAAGTCAGTACATGAACTTAAAGAGGTCCGATAAACGGCCCTACATTTGAGTCTAACCAGTGTCTTGTGACATGGACCTTGTACTAACTATCATATCTGGACAAAGATTAAACATTTTTCCCCCAATCTGTAGACTCTTAATATAATGTCTTATACAATATATAGTTTATAAATATAAACAACAAAATGTCTCTAACTAGCAGATAAGAAGCTGTGAATCAGAAACTTCAGTCCTTTCTTTGTCTTTTATTCACCTGTTTCATCAGGTATCACGAGTGGATGAAGTCTCCTGAACTGCAGCAGCTGACCGCTTCTGAGCCGCTGACCCTGGAACAGGAGTACGACATGCAGAGGAGCTGGAGAGAAGATAATGATAGTAAGGGGTCATCTGCCTGCAACGTGCACACTTAAATAACACCATCAGACCATATTAATGGTCTATGGAGCTCCTTTATTGCCACAGATCCATCAGAAGCACTCCAGATTTAAAGCTATAAAAATCTGCTTTTTGTTAATATCTGGTAATCATTGGATATGAGAGATCACGTCATCTTGAGGCCATGCAGGACGTTCAAAATTTAACCCTTAAAGAAAAGCTGCCTGATTATGAATTTTTTTAAATTCTATCTTTCCAGAGTGCACGTTCATCATCTTGGACAAGCAGCAGTGGGCGGACACCAGTGTAGAAGAAGAGCAGTGCATGGTGGGAGACGTCAACATCTTCCTGACTGACCCCACAGAGCCATCCTTGGCTGAGCTGGAGATCATGATTGCAGGTGACGCTCAACGTGTTTGTCTTAATAATTATTAAGAAGCAAAGGCAGATCAAACATCTACAGTCAACCTGTGCTTTTAGGTTTTTATATTTTTACATTTCCTGCATATATCTCTCTATTTCTGAACAGTTTTGCTGCAGTTGTTGTATTTTTCATAACTGTCTTGGTTTCAACAGAGCCCAGTTACAGAGGCAAGGGCATTGGGAAAGAGGTGACATGCATGATGATGTGCTACGGTGAGCAGCTTATAAAATCTGTCAGAAGATTTCTAAAGCCTTGAAAAAGTGACCAAACGTGTTGGTTCTTACAGTAGAGAGACAGAAGAGTAAAGCCACTGTCTAGTATTTGAACATTTCTGACTTTGGTGCACCCCTTACCTCTTAACCCCCTGGCCAATGTTCAGCAATCCAAGTACAGTAGGTTGTTTTGCACTCAGTGTCAGTTTTTTTTTCTGGTTGGAAAAATAACCTGTGCTAAAGCGTTACAGATTATCGGAGATCGACTTATAGAAATAATAACTTTTAATGTGTTTTATTGTTTGTCAGGAAAGGTTTAAGTTACTCATTCCTACCAACCACTACCGCAGGTCCTGTGTTGACTGAAAGTGACGTCAAGTGGACATATAGCTGACTGCTTAAGAAAAAACAAGACAACATCTTCCCCATACAGGAATCTGACAAACAGTGAATGTATTAAAAAAATGACACTTGGGCAGAGAGAATTGAAGTGCACCAAATTCCACCAGAATTGTCTAAATTTTCTACTTTCTAAAAATGTATGCACATAGTTTGAGGTGAAAAGAAAATAAGGCCTTTATTTGTTTTAAATGTTGTATCACATATGGCAGAGAGCTGCTGCTTTAATGCCCTGTAATTCATAAAGCCTTCAAACATGCCTCACTTAAGCCTGCAGCCACTGCTGAGGAGTAAACTCTGGTTACAATTTGTGAATAGTAGTTTGTGGTTGGCGGTCATCAGTTTGTTGTCTTCCACCAGGTGTCACCAAACTTGGGGTGAAAAAGTTCCAAGTGAAAATTGGGCTGGACAACCAGGTCAGCATCGCCATGTTCAAGAAACTGCACTTCCAGGAGGTGATAATACATAAATAAAATTTAATCCCATTGTGTGCCTGATGGGCCCCAAAACATGGTTTAGGCGATTTGTAAGTGAATCTAAACATCATCCTCGTGTCTGTTGCAGGTGTCGGTGTGTAAGGTGTTCAAAGAGGTGACCCTCGAGATGACTGTGGACGAGGCTGTTCGGACGAGGCTTCTGGACGACACGGCGGACATGAAGGAGAGAGACTACAGACAGACCTGCAGCAAAAGACAGGAACTGGTTTCACAGTGAACTGCCGTGCTGAGCTGCACTCGCACGTCCTTAACGACTTCCAGCTGTGAAGGAGACCATTCTGCACACAAATGAGGGAAGCTCAAACTAGTGTGTGGTTTCACCTTCACACCTTCGCCGCATTGTCTACTGCTATCTGTGATCCCAGAGTACTTGGTGCGAAGGACATGACGACAGTTTTGAGGATCTGGTTCTGTACATAAATATTTTAATTTTAAAATATACAGTATTCTACTTCCAACAGCTACATTTCAGAGGAAAATGTTGTGCCTTTAAAGTTAATATATGCATATATGCATCTGGCTGGTTATACTGCATGCGTATGCGTATACCTGATCATCACAACTCCAAGTCACTCCGAAACCATGGGCATTACTCTGTGAAAGCCTCCTCTCTTCTTTGAAGGCTTTCCGCAAGATGTTGGAACCGGGCTGTAGGAACCTGTTCCCATTCAGCCACAAGAGTATTAATGAGGTTGGTCTCTGATGTTTGGTGATAATGCCCGGCTCACAGTCAGCGTTCGGGTCCATCCCGAAGGTGATGTATGGGGTTGCGGTCACAGCTCTGTGCAGGCCAGTTAATGTTGAAACAGGATCTTTCCCAAACTGTGGCTGTAAAGGTGGAAGCACAATGTTGTCTAAAATATTATTTTATGCTGTACCATTGAGACTTTGGGACCAAACTAAACCAATAAAAACAACCATGCATATATTTCTGGCCATATAGTGTTTGTTTTTTTTAAATTTATTGGACAGTAACACAAAATAAATGCTTAAAATGCCTTTATCCTGCCACTATACATTTATCAGAACTGAAAAGTTACAATCTTATTTCCATTGTGGTCCTCAGTCTGATCAAGATAGCCATGTAAGCTACGGATGACTGAAGGTACCCTGTACCCTCTACCCTTACAAAATATAACCAAAAGACCTAACACGTCCTAAAACAATTTTAAAACAATAATACATGCACTTAAAACAAAAATACTCCTTAAGACTGAATAAAATCTCAATCAAATTTGTATTGTATTTAATAACTAGTCACCACATGCTCGATTAAAACAGCAATCTGACTTAATTTATCTCAATATCTGTATATTGCATGTACAGATTTTACTTTACGTTACTTTACAACAATAAATGAATGTCTCACATTTCAAATGTTAAACTTGCATAACTGTGTTTCCTTCTTTCTTTCTGTTACTTTCAACATTAATATTCATCATCAGTACATTTTACTGCAAATACATGTTTACTTTAACTTGAGTAAAAAATCAAAAAATATCCGAATACGTCTTCCTCCACTGTTTCTCTGACATACAGTCACTCAGAATACACACTTCAGATAATGAGTCTTTAAAGGAATAGTTGACATTTTTGGAAATGCTTTTTAAAAAAAATCACCTTCTAGCCGAGACTTAGATGAGGAGATTGATTCCATTTACATGTCTGTATGCAAAATATGAAGCTACAGCCAGCGGGCATTTAGCTTAGTTTATCTTAAAGACCTGAAACGGGCACAAACAGCTAGGTAACTAAACCTGTCTGCCAGCACCACTAAAGCTCTTTAAAGAAAACTATCTTGTTGGTTTCATCTGTACAAAAGCTGAAGTTTGAAAGCAACACGTTTTTTTCTGGGAGGTTCAGCCTCCCAGCGACTACAAAACTCCAGTTTCTGTACCGCTGAAACAAACCAGGCTAATAGCTTCACTTCACTTGCTAGTGCCTCTTCCACTTCCTCCTCAAAAGCTCGCCGGGTTCCTTTAAATTGGCCTTCACAGAGGCCAGGTGCCTGCACTATGTCCAGACAACTGCTTTTCTCTGAAGCCTTTGTAGTGGACTCTCATGCTGACAGACCGGAGAAGATGGCGTGAAGAAGGCAAGACGATGAAGATAGAAACAATATGTGGGTTTTATATAGATATTTTCTAGTGGAAATGGTTAATTCTTTTTTGGTTAGGTGAAAGAGGTAAAAGGCAAATTTGTGTCTCTGATATTTGATTAAATATACTAATTCTGACTTTTTGTTTCATGTTCCCCCTAATTGCCACATTAGTCTGCTTCATTTATCATAATTGTCCCATTTAGGACCGGAAGGCTGGTGGTTAAAATGAAATGCCAACTGCAGGAGCTTTGTCATTTGGGGTCGTATTTCAGAAAATGACCCCAAATGTGAAATGGAGTCACATAATTCCACTTGTTTTATCCTCTAAAAGCTCAGTGTGCTATTTGCTTCTACTCCAGCCAAGTAATTTGTGTTTTTGGGATCAACAGACTCATATTGATTTGGAGCAAGTTCTTTTGTTTCGCTGAGGTCCAGTTTTTTAAAAATTCACTCAAAGATGAGGCAGTGACGTAGTGTTTGTTTGCTGCTTTTGTACAGACTGAAGTATCTCAACAACTATTGAATGAATCGCCATTTAATTTTGTGCAGACTTTTCACAGTGATCAGACTATGACTCCCAAGGTCATTTGTGATCCCTTGATTTTTCCTGTAGCGCCACCATGAGGTAGATATTTTTGTTTTTTAGCAAAACGCCTTGATATATCTATTGGATTGCCATGGATCACTTTCCATCTAACACCAGCATCAGGTCAAAATTGTAGTTTGTCCAGTTCAAATATCTGCAAAAGTAATGACATTCCCATCAGCCTCAATAAATAGGCCTTGATTGGTGTTTGTGTTTAGTGCTTAGCAAATGTTAGCATGCTAACAACCTAAACTAACTACCTGCAAATCAATAGTTACAGTTGCATTGATATTGTGAGCATACTGATGTTAGCATTATTATAAAAGGAACGATAACCAAGCTCGTCATTATTTGCTAGACTGATATACAGTAAACATATATAAATACCCCTTGTTTTTTGTTGAAGAACCTCTGACTTCATTATGTCCCCTCCACCTCTGACACAAAAACTTAGATATCATCTATAATTTAAATTTAAGAAAATGTATATTTCTCTTGGTTCTCTAACCATTTAGAAGACACTTTATGATCCTGAAAATGTTCCTGAAAAGTGTTTTTATCACTTCCGGAAAACATGAATCGGCTCTTAAAGCAATTACCTACAAATCTGTTTATGACTTCATGTGTTGCGGTTAACCAGATATCAATGAGTCAGCTAGGAGGCTTCACATTAACTTCCCTCTGTTAGTGGACACATTATAAATACATATTAGAGTAAGGTTTCATGAGGCTAATGGTGACTGTAGTTGCCGCCTTTCACGGATTGCCCTCTCTGTCATGTTAGTCTCTTTACTCATTCTGTGCTTGTGCTGTATCGTGGCTAGATTGTATACTTATTCTTTAATCAGATTTTTCCAGATTTAAATAATATTTTGTTGTATTTTATTTAGTGAAAGTTATTTTTCTGATGTTCTCAAGAGATTTTTCCCATTGCTAAGTTGTATTCATCACCACCTTCTACACAAAAACACAGACACATTCAAAAATGTCTTGCAGTGCATAGCCATTTATTGGTGCTGACAAAGTTTGAGCATGGAGAAAGCTTTACAAGAACCACAGCAGCAAAGGCAGCTTTTTGCATGAAGACACCCTGACAAATGAGAAGAAGATGCATTTTAGAAGTCACCACTTAAAACTGAAAGAACAGTAAAATAATCTGCCAGTTGCCTTTTATTTTTATAGTTAACATTAGAGATGATACGATTACAAGAAGAAAGGATCACTAGTTCACTATAACTTAATCCTTATTTATCAGATGATTTAGGGGTTCTGAGTTACAGTAAAGTTACTCTAAAAGGAACCATACCAATATTTTTACATGTAATAAAACAAAAAAAAACATGTATACTTATAACTTATACTAACTTATATTACAGCTAACCGTTTTGCTAATGTTTCCTACCTTCCATGCAGCCATTGACTTCCATTGTCTGTGTAATCCATCCATAACAGTGAACATCAAGTCTAGATGTATTTGTGTTGAAGTTCCGTTATTTGCGTGTGGTAATGACGTTTAAGTGGATATTAGAGTCAGTATCTTGTTACAGTAAATTCACTTTAACACATATTCTTGCATCTTGATGTGTACTGTGATGGATCTTTAGCGAGCTTCAAGTTACTTTTCAGACTGCACGGAAATTAATGGAAAACCAGCGAGTGTAGGAAAAGCAGGTCTAACGTATAGCTAACACATGGAAAACTATCAGTATGGTCCTTTTAATACAGTTTAATACATTGGAGCCTGACTAATATAGGATTTTTTTGAGGCCAGAATAGATACCAATATTTGAGTTTATAAAAATCTCTTGATTAATCGGCTGTTTTTTAACTGAAAAGATTAGTCAATGATTCGATTAGTTGATTGACTGAAAAATAATAGGCAAATATATATTTGTAAATCGATAATCATTATAGTACTGCACTGAGCTGGACAAACTATGTAATGACAACACTGTTTCTAAATTACTTCAAACATATCTTTGGCATCTTTGGTTAGTTGTTAGCCGACATACACGCCTGATACCGTTATATATTTGATGAGATTTTAAAAAAAATCCGCTCACCTATCAGGTGGGCTCTAATTTGCATGCCAGATGCTTTGTGTGTGTGCAATGTAGCTGTGAGATTTAGCTGGTGACTGTAAGACTATAAAGAAAAGAGGAGGCCACAGATGAGCCAGTTCTGCATTCACGCAGCCTTCACTGCACATGCTCAGACTGCCACATCTAACACTGGCTGATGCACGACTCTGACTGGCAACAAACATGTGACTCGACATTCCAGTGCAGCACTGACAGGGCCACTTGACATTTCACTTAACATCTCCCAAATACAACCCACGCTCAACACGATGCACAACAACACAAACCAGCTCTGGGTGGTGGTCAAAGTGCAGAACACGGTCGGCGGGGAGGCATTTAAGACGATGAGTTTTTTTTAAAAACAGGCTGTAGTACAAAGAGGGTACAAGAGCGACAACAATTCCATAGGAATTTAAGATGATTTTAACACATCTGTCCACCCCCCTTTATCCATCTGTACAGACTCTTCACCTTCCAGCACCTCAAACAGGGTGAGGGGATGCAGGGTTGTCCATCTGAATGAGATTCATGATTTCAGCATATTAAAAAAAAGCCAGGATTCACAGGTGTGAGTGGAAAACCTGCAGCACTGGAAGTTGATTGCAGCAGATAATAGTTTAGTTCTTAGACGCCTGCGTGGATTCAAGAAACTCTTTTGCTGCGGAGGACAGATTTTGCACCAGCTGTCTGACCACACCCTCCTGCTCTCTGGCCCAGGACAGGCTGTCGTCCAAGGCGACGTTGACCGGCACACACACGGCTTCCTTCTGCAGGTCGGTCAGCCGGCAGGCAGCGGCGACTCCGGCCAATCCCAGTAGCAGAAGGAGGATGAGCTTGAACATCAGGCCAATGAGAGAACGTCGAGGTTTAGGCGCCGATTCCACAACAAGCTTTTTATCTGCTGAGATGAAGAGAAAGAGGGTGACATTAGAACAAAAACAAACTCTTAAAAAAAAACCATACCTGGGTTTTGATTCTAGGTTTAATTTTTTAACTACATTGGCTCATGAATATGATGCGTTTTTGGCAACCAGTTGTGAAATGTTGAATCATCCCTGAATGCACTGAAATGCATCAGTCCTGATTTTGAGTTGTTAACATTTCAACTACTACTCTAGTATCAAAAAACTAAAGACTTGTTTGTCTTTACTTTTATTTTGCATATGTACGTTTATAATATTTTATTTCAGCAACCACTGGTACTAAAGACTTTCTGTTCCACTAATGTGCAAAATCTCTCACTTTGATACAGAGGTGCTGTTTTGTGGAATTCAAACTTACATCATTCATCATCTTTGTTCACTATTAAAAAAGAAACATTTTAAACATTTATAACTTCCCAATAAAAGTGTTGACTGCTGGTGAACTGGAAGGAAAAATAACTGTTATAACAGTATATATACTTTTATTTGTTTTCCTTATTTTACAGTACTAGTTTTGTGCCCTTATTATTTTTATTTAATGTGATAAATACATCAAATCTGTGTTAATTTTACATGGAGCTTTTAGGAGAGGCTTTTGTATAAGCTTCAAACTTCCTATCTCTAGGCTTTTGTTTATTGTAAATTCATGTATATCTGAGTTTATGTAGGTAAAAGTGTGTGTATATTTGTGAATATGTGTGATTGGCCGTGATGTGTCATTTAAACTCAGCATTCGTTCAGTCACGGCATGCTGCTGCCTCGGTTCTTACTACCACAGCAATCCCTGGCCTCATGTTATTTAAAAATAGAGCACTGGCATCAGATTGGCTCTCTGTTTTGGCAGATACCCTGAGTCGAGGTATCAGGAGAGAAAATGTTAGATTAGTGCATCCCACAACTGCACGACTACCATATTCATTTAACAAAATCAACTGAAAATCAACCTAAAATCTTACATGACCTAAACTATTGTTAACAAGGTTTGGTCAATGGCCAAACTTGAGCTGTAATTGTAGCTGTACTCTAGTATGCAGTACTCTGTAGTCAGCTGTAATTGGCTATCTGGAAGTTGGGGCGTGGTCACCGCAGAGGTGGTTGGACAAGTAAAGACGCTTTAGTCCAACCTGCTGCCTGTCCGTTCTTTTTCTTCTTCTCCTCGTTCTTCTTCTTCTGTTGCTCGCGTGCAGCCATGGCCGCCATTTGAGCGTTGTACTCTTTCCTCCTCTTCTCCTTCTCCTCCGCCTTCTCCCTTTTACGAGCCTCCTTCTCTCTGGCCTCCCGCTCCCTCTGCTTCACCTCCTTCTTCCTCTCCAGCTCTGGGTGAAGATGCAGTCAGACAGACTGATCACTATCACAGTCGTTCATAACAGGACATTAATATAACTGTATTATCTGGTTTCCTGCAATAAACAAAAAGCACTTAGTCCTAAGCAGATAAAACTCCTATGAGACTAGAAAAGCTCAATCATTATTATCTTGGCCTACTTACAAAGAACATATATTATAATTAACAAATAAAGACAGTTAAAACTAGCTCCACCTTGACCTGCTGCAATAGATTAATCTAAGTATTAATCTAATAATGTCATATATAATAGAACTTTTTAAATGTATTTTGATGTTGATACATGCAGGACTTTAACTTGTAGTGGCGTACTTCCACATTGAAATATTGGTACTTTTACTAAAGTTTAGGATCTGAGAACTTCTTCCAGCACTAGTGAATGGCACTGTGTTACACACTTTGATCAATTAGGGCAGGTTTGATGAGATACAGGGGTTTTAGCTGTCAATTGTTTTTATTTAAATCAGAAACTATCTGATCCAAGTGTTTAGTTCTTGACAGTCTTCTATACTCATCTATACTCATAACACATTGTGGTCTGTTCTGTACCCAAAAAGTATTACAGATGCAAAATGCAGTTGATCAACTCCATCCACAGACGTCTTATGAAAAAACATTTCCCACCTTTTTCCCTCAAAAGGCGTTTCTCTCGTACGCGATCAACCTCATCCTGAAGAGCTCTCATGTGCTCCAGAACCTGGAAGAAAATGACCTTTAGCTTTAGATACTGTAGACTGCTTTATTCATTTATCTCTCTCCCTCACCTTGGAGGCACACTGTTTGCACTGCTTCTCATCCAGACAGTCTCCTGCTGCCTTGGCCAGGCCGGCCTCCAGCGGGTTATCCTTCAGATCCAACCACTTCAGACTCTGAGAAGCGACACACACATAGACTGAGTGAAATAACTACGGCCAAGAGCTCAAAGCACATCATGACACATCATGTAAGTAAAGACATCATCTTTAACGACATTTGAGCCACCACTTGGTATCAACACAAGTACTACAATATATCAGTGGAGTTTGACACCATATATTTACCATATCATATAGGAATATATAGGAAAAGTTCAATATTTGGGGGAAATATGATTATTCACTTTCTCACAGAGTTTAATCAGAAGATTGATAACACTTACGTCCCTATGCTAAATATGAAACTACAGCAAGCAGCTGGTTAGCTTAGCATAAAGACTGTAAATAGCCAGCCAAGCTCTTTGCAAAAGTAAAAAAAACCCTCTAAAGCTCACAAATTAGTTTGTTAATTACCAGTTCGGTTATTGTACGGATTAAGCAAATGAGATATGTGTTAATACATGAGCTTAGAGGAGTTTACCTTTGCACAGACTCAGGCTAGCTGTTTCCCCCTGAGTCCTTGCTTTATGATAAGCAGATCTAATTGGCTGCTGGTGCTAGCTTGAAATGTAACCGACAGATCTGAGAGTGGTATCAATCTTCTCACCAAACTCTCTGTAAGGAAGCAAATAAGCTTACTAAAATGTTGATCTATTCATTTAGGAACTTCAACATTTTCCTTTAGGAAAAGAACAAGAACACATTTTTACAGAGTCCCGTAGTTTTCAATTTAAAAAAATTTTTTTTCAGAACATGACAACTGATAAAAAAACAGCGGTGGGTGACCTTTAATAAAACAGAGCAGCGGATAACCACAATTTCACCATTGTACAACAGGTGATCCTGGGAACTTTACAATAAACATAACTTTATAACAACAGCTTTTTATACTGCACCACAAAATGTACAAAAATAAGCCCCTAATAGCTGGACAGCGTCAGTCTTAATATTACACTCACTGACGTTGCAGCTTTATTTTAATAGTTCAGTACAAATGTAATATGAGCAAACAGTGCTTGTGTCTGGAACCCACCCTGAGCTGAGAGAAGCTGACTGGCAGCACAGTCAGCTTGTTGTTGTACAGGTCCAGATGTTGAAGGTTGGCCAAGTTCCCCAGGTCATCTGGCAGACAGGTCAGCTGGTTTTTACTCAGATCCACTTTCACCAGGTGGGTCAGGTTGCAGAACTCTGGCTACATGAAATAAACCAAGCGACAATGACAATGTTGAGAAATCTGCACATCAAATTTAAGGTTAGCAGGTTAAGTAGGAGGCAGCTCAACCTTCAATCCCAGAGTTTGAGAGATGTCAGGGACCGACTCCTCTAACTGTACACTTTACTTATTTGTCTCTCACACCACAAATTTTCCCTCAGAGGGGTTTAAAAAATCCCCAATCTCAGCCTCCAAAGGTAGACAAAATGACCTTTGATTCATATTAATCTTCCCTCTTGTGTGAAATGTGACACAAATTAAGCTGCCTTGCTTTTTAAATAGAAAACACGTTTGTTGTGCAATAATTGAGACCACCTTTGACAAGATGAGAATTTGTGACTGCTTTATATTCAATATAATGAAAAGGCCTGGAAGAATTGACTTCAATACAAAACTATTCCAGGTTTCACTTTACGGGTATATTAAGAGATTTGCAGGCGTGAAGGAGTTGTATACCTCTAGTTGTCAAACTGATTACAATTTAAACCCTTTAATAATTACTTACCATCATAAACTGAATACATTAATTTCTCTAAAAATCCACAGTACAAAGCTTTAAGCTATGAAAGTTGAATGTAAAACATTTTTAACTTAACTATTAAGTACATTAAAGGGCTTAAGTGGCTCCCAAATTAGGGTCCAGAGATAAATAAGAAAGGTTATGAAATAATTATACATTATAAGAAAGAAGAGGAGTCAATGTCATATTTTTCGCTGATTTTTGTCTAGATACTTTAATCTCTCTGTGCCTCTAAAGAACCTTAAAATTAAATAATCAGAGAAGGTAATATCACTCTACGCTCTCTAGTCATGGCTGGTATATCGTTATTATAAGGACATGGACATATTGTTGACCTAAAAGATCAAGATCATGTGATGTGCGATCCTAAAGCTCAAATTTGGCTTTGACGTACAACTGAAAATTTAGCCAAATTTGTAGAACATACCGATATATATATTGTGTATTAAAATTCAGCCTAAAAATACCAGGATGTGATTTTTGGTCCATATCGCCCAGCCCTGACACTCTCACACTGAAGCTACAACACATGGCTCCAGTTTAAGGAGTCACAAGCAAAAAAAAATAAATTGTGTGTTTAGTACAGCATGATTGTGTTTATACTTACAGGAAGCAAGGTGATGTTGTTGCAGGACAAGTCCACAACAGTTGCTTTGGGAAATAAAGCCTGTTGGGATAAATTATAGCAAAGGCCAGGTTAATGTCAGGCTTAACTGTACTTTCAACAAGCGTTTTAACAAATACAGCACCATTGTGCTTAAAGATATAACGTTAGTGCATAAATATAACGCAGTGAATGTTTAATCTGACAACATTATCACACACAAACTGAGACACAGACACGTAACGTTAACTTACCAGCTCTCTGACTGGCACCTCAGTGAGGTTGCACAAGCTCAGGTCCGCTTCATTCCCACTGATTTTATCCTTCAGGTTCAACACTTTGCTGTTTTTACTCATCCTGGAGCCTGTGAGGAAACACACCGTAGAGTTAATCGGGAAATGGAGATTTCTAAGTTAACCAATTTTAACAGTTTTTACTGCAGGTACTTTTGACTAGCACCAGGAAACCCCTCTAACACTAACGTTTTACGAGATATGCTCACCTGTTATGAAAGCTGTGACAAAACTGTGTTCAAGGGCGACAAACGGAGGAAAAGAAATGAGTGGTCCAACTTCTAAATGTGAAGAAAGTTAGTGGAAAAGCTCTGAGACGTTGGTGAGTCTCTTTCTGGCAGCACTGACTGCCACAATGAAAATCCACGTCACTGATTGAACGACAGCGCGGTGACGTTGAAGCGAACAGCGCCGCCTGCAGCTCAGGAGGACACACAACACAAGACAAACACTATAATTACAGGCAATGTAACACAACTACAAATAATTATAAACACAAACTGATTTTACCAGTAGTATCATCAGATAGTATTGAATAATTACAAACATATCTGATGCATTAAAAAACATTAGATTCAAATATTCATTAATTACATTAAAAATGCCTGATGTTCTTATCCACAGGAACTTCAACCATATATAACTGCAAAACTCATGCCAGTACATCAACTTCTTCAAATATGCTGAACTGCTTCATTGCATATATTTAAAAATAAGAGATAAAGATTTTTTAAAAAAATAACTTTATAACTTTTTGTAACAACTAATACTATAGACATTAGTATAAATACAAATTCACTATAGCTCAGATATGTTTAGTATAGACAGTAGTATGAATATGTATTGTGTGTGGTTGTATGATATGAATGCAAGTGTATTCTGAGGGAACAGACCTGAAACTAACAGGCAGTTAAGTAATCATTTGCAGAATCTGAAGAGATGCTGAGCCTGGTCTTGTGTGCACACCAGCATCTTGGTCATGATATTTTCAGCCTGTCTTGTTTAATTGTAGTGTCATATTGACTTAATTGTCCAGGATTAGGTTTGCAGTCAGTGTCTGTCTTTTTTTTATGAATGTGGATTTAAAACTAATTGTACAAAGAAAAGCAAATCTTTGTCCAAAATTCCTTTGTTGGATCATTTGCTCATAAACTAAAGTAACATTTCACCTGAAGATTTTAAAAGACTATACTTTGCAGTTCCGCTTTTCTTAATGTAAAACTATATCTAACTTGTGTGTGTGTGTGTGAATATTCCATGGCTGTCCTGTATATGTTTATTCTTGTACACATGATGTCATGATCTCAGTGATACTACCTGATAATATATCCATCCATCGTCAACCGCTTATCCTACATACAGGGTCACGGGGTGCTGGAGCCAATCCCAGCTGACACTGGGAGAAAGGCGATGTACACCCTGGACAGGTCGCCAGGCCACAGATAGAAAAACAACCACTCACACCTATAAGGACAATTTTAGAGACACCAATGCATGAGAACATGCATATTCCACACAGAAAGGCTGGGGCAACTGAGGTTTGTACCCACAACCTTCTTGTTGTGAGGCGACAGTGCTAACCACTGCACCAACAGTTTCTTGTCACTTTAATTCTCTATTTGGAACACCTTGAACCGCTAGTAGTTTATAAGAAAATCTTGGTTGAAGCATCTGTGCGTAACTTAGGCCTAACTTGCAAATTAAATTTAGATTTTTTTTTAGGAGAAAACTCATGACACTGTTACCATCAGCATCAAAGGTAAGACACATTTATATTCACATTTATACATCTTTCTCTTCCATTATTATATAAAGGATGTTTATTTCCAAACAAACATCAATGAAATTTATCAATTTTTAAGAGTAAGAGCTCTGAATCACAATAAATGTGCATGATCCAACTTTAACCAGCAGAGCCGGTGATTCTGTTTAAAATATTCCAGTGAGTCTCAGAGTGAAATGTGATATTATTAAATTTGGTATAGCATTGGAGATCATAGCGTATTTGCTGTTAATAATGTGTTTGATTATTGAGAGACAATACAACAATCATTCCCACTTAAAGCAACAACTGGTCATGTGTGGAGGTGTTATATTAGGCAGATTAATCAGATAATCCCCATTTGTATGATTCATCACTTCAAAACTACAAGAGATGAGAGTATTCTGGAGGAATGAAGATTAATTTCATGCGGCTCTAATTAGCATTGTTAAATTAACAATGGATCTTGTGACTACTTAAGTGAAGTGAGAAGGTGGTTTCTCTGATGAACCCTCAGAGGATTTTCTGTAGTTCCCCCCATCTCTGAGGAGCATTTTAGCATCCTTCAGCTCACTGGTTTGGTTTCTGGACACAACTTTACTTTTTTGGTTCTCTCTCACACACATATGAAAAAACACTGAGAATAATTTCTGTTTTATAGTTTATTTCTGCATTACAAAGAGTCTGATTCATGTTTTCAGACATCACTGTTCCATTGTGAATACATAAAGCAGAGTAACCTGTTACGTTAGCACCTTGGCTCAACAGATGGCAATGTTGGTTTGTAGTTCGTTCTTTGGTTCAAACTGAAATATTTCAACATCTGCTGGATGGATTGGCACAAAATCTTGTAGACCTAATTACGGTTCAGGAGGATGAATCCTGCAGACTTTGGTGATCCTCTGAGCTCATGTTAGCATGCTAACACGCTAATCTGAAATGGTGAGCATTGTAAACTTTATCTAAACCTTGACATGTTAGAATTGTTATTGTGAGCTTGTTTATCATGATAATGTTTGTATTTATGAATTTCCTTGAATAGCATGCTTATTTTTTTATATTCAGAAAATAACTGTCGTTATAGCATACAGACATATGTAGGACAAGGTGCAATCTTGCTAACATCTGCATGCATATAATACTTGACATAGCACTTTATCACATATTAGTGTACTAGAATATTACAATACAAATGTGTGTTTGATGTGAAGCACTGTGTGAAACATGCAAATGGAGATGTGTGTGATTGCATTAGATGACAGTAGAACAAGGTGGGAGTGTGTGTGTGGTTAGTGACTTAAGTAAATGACACCAAACTGGGGAGACTTTGTAATCACCAAAGCTTCACATCTGCATAACCTTAAGGGCCACTTGTGATTGACTTGTTGTCAATCATCAGAATAAGTGTTCCCAGTAGGTTCATAGTGCTGATGCAGGATTGATCACCAAAAATGAAGCATTATCTGCAAGGTTGATTGACTTTTACAGCTTCCGGGAACTTTAACTCAATCTTTCAGTATGTCACATTATTTACCACCATTATTCTTCAGCATAAGTCCAACTGATACACATAAAGAGTAAAAACAGACTCGCAGCTATGACATAGGAAATGAAAAAGGCTTTGTTGATTCTTTTAGTCACTCTGGCCCAGTAGCCAGGCTTCCCTTCTTCCTTCTTGCTGTTGAGAAGCACAATCAGTGTTTTCAACACCTCCCTCAGGTCATCTGAGAGCTTTTCAGAGTCATGGGACTCCTCCGTCAGTTTGCTGCTGCTACCCTGAAAAAGTAATTTAAAAAACTGTGGTTAAAAATGCGATAATGCTAATCCTGCTGCTACATTTGAAGTTCACATTTTTGTGTCAGTTGTAATCTGAAAGGTGTCTGGCTCTAGATATCTATTTTTTTTAAACCTCAGCTTCGATACAAGTTCTATGTTCTGCAGAATCAAACCATCTGAGCGTCTTATTACAATAATGGAATCTACAATTAGACCATTTATTCAATGGCTACACAAACACAAACCTGGCAAATGAAGATTCTGATTCTGACATTATCTCTAATATGAATTCAAGTTATTGCACACACATAATGTATCTGGCACATTTTCTGTGTCTAGAATAATTTGTGTAAACAGCATGATTTTTAAACATGCTAACGTAATGAATACAATAGCCAGAATGAGTGTAGGCCTCTCAGTGGTTTTAAGGAATTTCATGCTAATTTTACTTTTAATTCTAATCTTACTAACTTTGTTGTCTGTATTAGCTAAAGTGCTACATTATGATATGGTGTTAGCAAGAGCTGGCAGATGTCTATCAAAGGAGGATGCATACAAATGTAACTTTCAACAGTAATTTCATTGTTTTCTGCAAAATGCTTTAGTTGTAAATACTGAAAAATGTCCATATTCAAGCTATCTTGACATTCTAACCTCTTGGGCCTCCGACAGCAGCTCAGATGGAGTTTCACCAGTAGACACATCACAGAGAGTCCATTTCTTCATCTCTGCCGAGATATATTTTACACAAAGACGATTGTGGAATATAAAATATGTACAATTAACAAGTGTGTCTGTGAGTATTCATATCATAAAGGTGTGCACCATTATAGCAGTAAAATATAATAGTAACAGTAGCAAATTGAACAACAAGGGGAGATTGAGTTGAGATCCAGAGTTTTGTAGAACTATACGTATGCTTAATCTCACCTGCATCATACTTGTGGAAGTTGGCTTTGCTCTGTTTGTTACAGTCCTCACTCAGGCTTTGGTCTGTGTCGGCCTCGTCGTCTTGGGAGTCTTTCTCCATCAGATGCATCACCAGAATCGTCTCCAGGAGGCTGAGCAGCATCAAACCAAAAATTCCAATACAGTAAGTCGCTAAAGGGAGAAGGAAGCATCATTAATGTGGACAAATAACCACACATGAAGTCTAGATGTGCTCTGTAGAGTTTCATTTTTACCTATGAGTGGAATCTTGTCTGATGAGGAAGGCAGAATCTCATTCAGAATAAGTTGTAACACAGTGACGGCAAGCAGCACAGTGACCTTGAAGCTGAGCTTCTCGGCCCCGTTGTCTGAGATCAGGAAGGAGGCCAAGTCCAGACACAAGAAGAACAGGACGGGCAGCATGAAGTTGGCGATGTAAAGGGCAGACCTCCTCTTGATGGAGATCTGTGAAGTTATGTTCAAGGCTTAGCTGGTGGATTCATACATTTGACCAAGGCCAAGCTGAATATACTGTTATACTTTAGGTTGCAAAAATGAGGTAGTCTGTCCCAACCTGCTCATGTCTACAGTGGTGCAAGAAGCACTCAGATTCCCAGCTCAGTTGAAGTAGTAATGGAAGAGAAAGGGTGAAAATTCTACATTGTACAGGGATTGGTCCAGGGTGTGTGCTTTTTGCCAAATCTTAGTTTACACAGTCTGTGTGCCCGCAGCCTACCGCTTTGTGCTTGTTGCCACACTTATCATTTTGCGCCATAAAAAGAGGGCCTCTTATGTTGAATCAGTGAAATTTAAACTGCAAATAATGAGTGACAGAACAATACCTAAAGTATTTCTATTTACTTAAGACACACAGAGGTGGATGTTTACTTTCCACCTCAGCATAATGTTTTCTCAGTAATACTTACAGTGTAAATCATCACATCTTGTTTGAAGCCAGAAGTGTCGACACTTTTGTTGGTGACTGTCATGTTGATGAACAGCCACTCGTACTGGGTCCGCATCAACTCACGAGACCACTCTGTGGCCTCAGAAGAGTTGAGATACTGAACAAGCTGTATTTCATCAACTGAAGTGGTAGATAAAAAATAAAACTGAGGTTTCCTTGCAGATTAATAAGTGAGGAATGTATGGCATTAGATTTTAAAAGTTATCAAAGCACACGCATGCGGACAAATACAACGGACACGAGAACACATTAACAACTTATAAGAACTTGTAACATAGATTACGTGCTCACCAGAGTGTACGACAGACTTGAAAGAGATGTTGCAGCTCTGAATGTCAAAGGGGAATTTGTAAACGTGCATTCCACAGGTGCTGACCAGCACCTGGTCGTTCATAACTTCTACTTGACCTCTATTGTTAACAGTGAGATAAGGACTTGGAGGGGCCTTGTCCTTCTCTGTCCTGTACGAGAACAAACACACACGTCTGCTTTAAACTGATTTTCACAAATTGTATTATCTATTATACTTTCGAACATAACTTCATGTAAAATACACTGAAAGTATGCAATACCATATACAGTAACTGCAACATGTCTAATTCAGTAATGGCTAGGGGCATTTTATTGCATGCCTTAAACCCCCTTTACATTTTCTGAAAGCACCTGTACTTTGAAACTCACTTTGAAACAATTCAGAGCAGGAGAATTTGTTCTAATGGACTGTGTGCGTGCAGTAATTAGCTCATTAAACCAGTGTAACAATGTTGGTAGCGCTTTACAAAACAGCTTTGTAATAACATGGAACTAGTTGGGTAATAAATAAATAAATAAATACATAATACATAATTAAATAAAACAAAGAGGTAATATTTAAGTGATGGCATTTATTACCAAAGCAATAACCAGGTATCATCAGAAAATCTTTTCTGAGAGAAAGTATACTCCTTTATTGTTAATGTTATCATCATATGACCAAAAACGTCATAAAAGGTATTCTTCAGTCTTCTCTAACATCTGTTTTCCCTGTCAGATATATCATTCAATAATCTGAAAACAACCCATTGTAGGATGCAATTCTGAGTTGCTTATGTCCAAAGCGCTTTACAACTGCCTCAAATTCACTCACACAATGGCAGCATGAAAAAATGTATGGCACTGGAAGCAATGTGGGGTTCTGTGTCTTGCTCAAGGAAGGCGGGTACTAAACCGCCAGCCCTGGAGTCAGAGGACGAATTGTTCTGATCCATCTTATATATATTTGAATCCCAATTTCTGTACTTGATTGGCTCTTTGCTAAATGTTTTTTGTGTGCACCATTTCCCCAAATATCTTAACAAAATTGTTTTCAAAGATAACAGGTATCTTTGGGATGTCCCCTAGAATTTGTTTAGGGGCTTTGAACAATTTTTTGGCACAACGGGTGTTTAAGAGGATGGAGCCACTGGTTAACGTGACATTAGCTTAATCTTGATTGGCTTTGAAAGGTCAAATACAAAACCTACAGGATGTATGCATTTCCGAACAGTAACATGATGCTCTATACACTTGTATGTGTATTTGTGAGTGTGAGATACATGCACATACATTCAAACTTACATTTCTTCAATAGTTAGATCTGGCTTCCACAATAACTCAGTAGGAAGAGAAAATTTCTCTATACCACAGAAGTCTGCAGAATTCCAAGCAATGAAGTCGCTCTTCCACCACTACAGAGGGGGTGTTTAAACAAAAGAAATTTGAGTTTCACAACGGAGTGAGAGGTGGGAATGCATTCAATCAAAAAGTGTTTTCTTTTTTTTTTTATAGAGAACTCACCATATTAATCCAAACATAAGGAACCACTTGCTGTTCCTTCTCATTCTATGAGTAAAGAAATGTTAATGAGAATCTTTCCTGTTAATACAAGTTACTGCAACATCAAATGTCATATGACAGAGTTTTGAATATGCACATTAGAGTCAGTTTATAAGACTAGGCCCATACAAACAGCACCCTGTTTAAGCTTTGGGTTCAGTAAAGACTCTGGGTTTTCTTTTCCAGAAAGAGGGTTAACTTAAACTCTGTGTCATTTACTATGGATGGTAAGTGATCTGTTCACTGGTGGGACATTCCAGTCATCATGTTGGAGATGATAATGACAGTGATCGTGGTGTAGCTGAAATGACCAAGACTCTAAAACTGGATGAAATGTTCTTTAAAGGGGAGTTTTTCAATATTAGCTGTACATAGTCATGTGTTTTGACTGTATTTCATTGAATGCAAAATTAGCAAGATTTTTAAAATGAAAAATAGATATCTAAAAATGCACACTAATTTTGAATTGAGACACATTCACAACTGCAAATCACGAGATAATTGTTTCTGGGTAGGACTATGACTTTATAATCACATAAGGATAATAGTATCTTCTATTGGGGGAATATGAGGGCTGAGTACAAATATGATTAGTCATCAAATGTCACGATCCTGTTCTGAGCTTGTCTGTGTTTTATTATTTTGGCCATGCCTTCTCTGTGTTTTGATTTTGGTTACTCTGTGCCTGGGGTTCAGTCCTGTCTGTGTGTCTTGTTGGGGAGTCTGGGTTTTTGTTCCATGTCCTGCCCCTATCCTTGTGTTATAGTTGGTCAGTGCTTGTCTGGTATTTTGTTACATGTGTTCTGTCTGTATTGGTTATTTATTCTGCCCCATGCCTTCCATGTCTGCCTGCCTCTCTGTTGCCCCCTGTTGCCTCTGCCTGCCTCTCTGTTTTCCCTGCTGTCTCTCTGCCTGCCTCGTTATCTTGATCCCTGTCACCTGTGTTGCTCCCGCCCTGCTCGTTAGTCCCGTGTGTGTGTGTGTGTGTGTGTGTGTGTGTGTGTATATATATACCTGGTGTTTCTGTTTAGTCCTTGTCCGGTCATTGCTCAGTTTGTCACAGTGAGTCCAGTGTGTTGCTTCGTCTCGTCGTCTCGTCTTGTCTTGTCTCAGCTCATCTCGTGTCCTGCCTTGTCCTGTCCCGCCTGTTCTATGGTTAGTTGGAGTTTGTTTTTTGAGTTCTGTTTTGGATCACCGGTTTCCTTTGGATTGTTTGTTTCGTTTGGACTTCTGTGTGGATTACCTTGTTTTTGGATTCAGTTTATCTGCCACTCTGTTAGTAGTGTGCTCGCCTTTCGTTTGCTCAATAAATCACTGAACTGTACCTGCTCCACTCCGTGTCCTGCATTTGGGTCCTCACCTGCTCTGCCCTGCACTCCACACAAACCCCGCACCCAGACCGTGAGTCACTGCTATGGTTTATACAATAAGAATTTAAAAAATACATAAAACCAGTACAAAGACAGTAAAGTGTGAATATTATTAAGGTGAGTGAAGTACAATGAATGATAGTGCCATCTATCTGTTAGCGTTTGTGAGAGGAAGGAGGGGGCGTAGTAAGATTCTGGCAAAAAAACATTCAGCAAAAACATTATACTGGCCACAAGGTGTTGTTGGCTTATCGCCTGGATTTCCAGTATATTGCTGAGTTATCATGCTACTGTACAACTGAAAAGACTCCTACTTGCCAGAGTTATAATAACAAGTAATCACTTACCACATCAAGAATAGCATAAAGTAGTACATCCATGTGTACCACTGTGGGCTCTTTGTGGTTATTAACAGGCCGGATGAGGGAGTGCCGATCTTTGTTTTCAGTGAAGTTCAAGTGCTTTAAAACATCATGATAACTGCAGATACGCTCAGAGGACAGCCCATCTACAGAGAAAATATAAATAAAGAGCACCTATGTTAAAATAAATCATTGTGGGTCATGGTTTTGTTTTTGTATTTCCTGTTTTGGTTTGTTAAAAACTTCCTGTATCAGTGTTTTCTATTCTTTGTATTTGATTTGTTCTGTGCTTTCTGTTTTATTTTGAAAGTGTCCTTCCTAGTTTTCTTAATGTCTGTATTCTCCTTGATTGTCTGATTGTTTCCACCTGTGCTGCCTTTATCGACTACCTGTTGTGTACTAAATTCTGTGTCTTTGCATTGTTTGTACTCGTAAAGTCCCTCGTATGTTGTCGAGTGTCTCTGCTGTTTTCCAGTGTATTCTGTCGTGGTTGGTAGGGATGTCACGACAACTGATACATAAATTCTGCAAACATGTCGGTACTCATTTTTCTAGATACCATGGATAATGGGGACCCAACACACTGGCAAAAAGCACCGCTGCAGCGACCACTCTGCCTCCACTTTAAAAAGAAAAACAGGAAGAGTCGTGTATGTAAGTACTTTTCATTACCATCACTTTTGTTTGCTGGCATTGGTGTGTCGCCTAGCCAACTATGTTCCAAACACTGTTTGCAATGGCTAAAGACTAAATGCTACCGTGTTTAGGCTAATGTAATGTGAACATAGCTCATAGTAGTAAGCTACTGTTCGTATGGTTCAAGCTGTCATCTGTCATAATGTTGTTAGTGTTTAAAGAAAAAAAAATCCGGACTAATGATTGGGTCACCATATCAGTAAATTTAAATCACTCTGAGTAGAGGTGGTTGTGTGGGTGTGTGCAGCTTCTGCTGTTTTGAGGTTGTTTTTTTCAATTATTGAGCTATACCTGATATGTTATGAAAGGAATATATGTACACAAATACATACAATTACTGGGTACTTTTGGAGTGTTTGTTTCCTCTACATACTTTCCTCAGAGCTCTGATTGAAGGTCTGTTGATCATCATGTGGCTCTGGTGGCTCTGTGTTATTGGAGGTACTTTCAACATGTTTTCCTTGCACACACACCTCCTGCTTTCCTACACAGAATGATTAAGTGTAGACAACATTTATTAGTTAATTATTAGTTGACTCTATCCCAGGCCACCCTGCCCACACAAACCACCAGACTGCTAATTTTGTAGATTCAAACCTATTTGTTGCTGTAACGGGCACCAAACAAGGTACAGTCTTGGCCACTAAGTTCATCTGGCAAGAACGTTTTCACTATTAGATTATACAAACATCTGGGACTGACCAACAAGTAACCTATCTGAACACTGAGTTTTCAAGGTATGGTTATGGGTGCACCTGTCAAAACCAATTTAAAAAATGTAGACTAAGAAACAATTAGTAAACACTTTTAAAAAGAGAATATATATAGAGTTTGCTCAAATATCTTAAAAATCATGTGATCATGTGAGCAGCTAAGCACTCTTGTCTTAGTCTGTTTTTTCCAGTCATTAATAATATATAATATTGATTCATGTCAGTCCAGCTTACAAATATCTGTAGTAATATGCTGTGGTTTGTGGTCACACAAGCTTCACCAACTCTACTCGACCACTAAAAGGATTTTAAACGTGGGCACTTTCACAGTACACTGACTCTAAATAGGCTCTTCATTTGAGATCCATCTGCTATATACCACCAAATGCTCGTTGATAAAATTATGAGCAGCAGCACTTAGAACTGTTTCTGAAATACTCATTACTCAATATCTCAATAATACTCAAATATAGATTTTCAGCAAATCAAGTACAATAGAAGAATCAGAATAAAATACAGTGAAAGTAAGTTAAATATTAGAATAGCTTAATACAATTAAAAAAAATTAAAAACAGTAAAGATGTCTGTGAAAGTTCTCTGTCATCCAGGTCATAGTTATCTAACAAAGGTTGAGGTCAAGGGCAACTGGACCGTAGAAGACAGATATTTCGTCCCTCGTCCAAGAGACTTCAGTACTGGTTATGGAGAACTGAAGAACTCTCTTCGACAAAGTCCAGTTGCTCTTTATCTCAATCTTCGTTGGATAAAATAGTGAAACAGTTTTTAAAAAATGTAAACTGGCAACTGAGTGTATATAAGCTAATAAAATAAAAATAAAGACAAGTGTCTCACTGTAGTTTACAGATAGTGTTTGAGTTATTCTTTCGTTTTGGTGCTCACAGCATGAAGCATAACATTAAAAAGGAGTCAGCAACAACACATCTTTTGAGAAAATGTATCCATATTAGTCTTGATTATCCTTCGACTTCACTGAAACAATTTCCTTGGAAGAAATTAATTCCAATGAAAGCTGTTGACAGTGAGGTCTGTTGATTATTCAGAGCAACAGGGACACTGAGTGGATGAACGAAACCTTACCTCTGAGAAGGAGGAGAAAGAGAAAGCCAGCAAGCATCATGAATGCAGGACCAGTGAGAATCCAAAGTCTGTGAGAGGTGTGTAAAACATGTGCATCCCTGTCCACTCTGGGCTTTCTGGAAATATCATGTTACTATACAAATACCACTTCCTCTCACTAGAAGTGGGCTGGGTAAACTGAATGACCAACCCTTAGTTGAAAGACCAAATGCAGAAAACAACAACCACTTATGTCTACCACACTGTGGGCTGATCAATAGTGCTGTTAACCCACTACATTTCCTGCACCCTTAAATATTTAAGGCATAATTACTGCAGGCACTGTGGAAAAGGCTCAGTAGCTGTTAAATATACTACTGTAGTACTGTAGTGTTACTATCCTACTATAGTATATCCTATAGTGTATATAGTACGTTCTATATGCTAGAATAATATATACTCAGTAAGAAAAATCAGACCCAACCTTACTCAGTATGCCACCCAGCTTCTGGTACTGGCCATGGTTGTCTCCTGCCTTGAACATTGCACTGCCTTCCTAGGAGGTCTTCAGCTTGTGGGGTGAAACCCCTACAAATAGTTCACAACACAGCTGCACTTCTTGTTTTTGATCAGCCAAAAAGGACTCATGTCACTCCATTACTCAGTGACCTCCACTGGCTACTCAATCAAATTCAAGTCACTAACTCTGCATACAGTGACAACTGGGTCTGCACCATCTACCTAAACTACAAAATACAAGCCTACATTCCTTCCGGCCACTGCACTCTTCCAACGAACGCCACCTGGCTCTGCCATCCCTACACACAAAGCAATCTCAGTCCCAATTTATGTCATCTGTGACACCACAGCGGTGAAACAAGCTACACATGCCATCAGAGCAGGGGCGTCCCTCTCTAACTTCAAGAAGCTCTTGAAAACTCATTTCTTCTAAGAACACTTTCTTTACATCACCTCTAACCCCTAACCTCTAACATGCACTTCCTGTGCTCTTCCTCTCCTCTTCTATCCCCTTACAATTATCTTGTATTGATTGCACTTTTATTGTTAACTCTTACTTCCTTCCCTAGGTATTAACCCCCTTGATGCCGTTCATATTAGCTCTTACTTGTATTTATTGCTGTCCTTACTAGTATGTATTGTCAGTTTTAGATATCCTGCTGTATTGATGCTTGTATGTTGTTCCTCAAATGTAAGTTGCTTTGATAAAAGCATCTGCCAAATGTGTAAATGTAAAAGTATCCTACCAAAGAAACTGTTCTGGACTGCAAAACAAAATCTCAAATTACAAAAAAACATATTTACATGCTTTTTGCCTTTTATATAGTATATGCTTAGTATAATAGATGAGCAAACAAATAAATAAAGAAGGAAACTTGATGAAAATCTTAAAGATGCAACAATTGCATTTTTAATATATTTCGTTATGTATCTGATGCACTGAGTATTGTGCATGTTACACATCAAAGGCATACTTTATAATACAATCAGACTGCTGTCATAAGCTTATACAGAATATATGTTAGATATATGGCGGTATGTAGAACAGCAAACAACACTACTGATGGACTACATGTATCTAAACAGCTAATAACACATTTCCCCATTTTTTTCTTGAACTAAGTGTGACTACAGACTACAGATATGTAAAGGTCTTCTTGAGATTATAAAATTCATCCTCAGCACTGCACCATGCAAAATAGTTTATTTCTTTATCTAATTTTATAAATTTTGCATATAACTTTTGCTTTGCAGCTTAAAGGGAACAACAAACAGCATCTCATTTTACAACCCTGTTGTATTATGACAAATTTGTTACCTTGTATGTTGAATTAACTTTAATTCCCAACACTCAGAGGTGGGTAGAGTAGCCCAAAACTGTACTCAAGTAAAAATACTGTTACTTTGCAAAAAAAAAGTACTCATGTAGAAGTACAAATGGTCATCAAAATAACTACTTAAGTAAGAGTACAAAAGTATTTACAAAAAAATACTTGAGTAGTGAGTAACTTAGTGAGTAACTTAAGTTTTGAATTTGATGACCATCTGAGATTACTAATGATTTCAGATGGTCTTCCTCATGTAAAGATAAAGAAGTGAAAATACACTTGTATTAATTTGTGATGAAATGACAAGTCATCATCTCCTTATTAGATAACCTGCCACATTTGCACCAGGACAATATTCCCAGTGTGTAGCTATCAAGTGTGATTACAAAATAGTGTAATTTATATTATAGTCTGTTAGTACTCCAATAAGTAAAGATTGTTTAAAAATATAAACTCTTTTCTTGTTGTTCCCAATATTAAAATATGACTTAGCAAGCAAATCAAATTAGGAGATAATGCTGTGATGTTTCATAATTTATTGCCTATTAAATACGGATGTGTTCTCTTCTTCATATTTACCTGAGGAAGATCATCTATGGTTGAGACATTACATCAGTCACATCCACATGAAATTAAGAGTAGTTTTGTGTGTGCATTATTTTGTCTGTCTTTATCTGGCTGCACCAATGAGCATGACTCCTTACTTAAATGCAGACTGTTCTACACTGTTAGCTTGAACATTTACATTAAGGCAGAAAGCAGGAGGAGTTTATAAGCATGATATACTGTGTGTAGCTATTTATATTTAACATGTTAGCATTAACACAACTGACACTGCTCTCTGTCAGCTCAGGATCAGCTGCTAGCATCACTTGAAAGCCATACTATCATGCTGTAGCTTCATCCATTATCTGCTCTAACAGAGTCATGTGGATGCTTGTAGTAAGAGTAAAAGTACAATACATTAAAACTACTTTGACAAGTAGGCTACAATTTACTCAAAAAAGTTACTTGGGTACATGTAATGGAGTTAATCTAACTTGTTACTACCCACCTCTGCTTTCACTTAATCATGTTTTTAAACCTTAGCACTACTCATCTGCTGCATAGATCCATGTTAAAAAGATACAAACTAAAAACAGACTGGCCACTGTGACATAGAGAAAGAGGAAGACTTTGTTAATTATTTTAGCCACTCTGGTCCAGTAGCCAGGTTTCCCTTCTTCCTTCCCACTGGTGAGAAGCACAGTCAGCGTTTTCTCCACCTTCCTAAGATCATCTGAGAGCTTCTCCAAGGCATGGGAGTCCTCCATCAGTTTGCTGTTACTGCCCTGCAGAAGTGGTTTAGTAAACAAGTAATTAAAGAAATTATGAAACACAAGATAGCATGCTGCTATATTTGACATTCTGGCTTTTGTGTCTATTGTGATGAGACTAAGGCCCCATCTGCACTACTCTGTTTTATTTTAGAAGAGGAGAATTAGAACGAATACGATTTCCGTCCACACCAGCGTTTTAGCTGCGAGTTGATCTCCGTCTACATTAAATGAGTGAAAACATACATCTAGTGGCTGTTCACGTGTGCATGCCAGTGTAAACATGAAGCAAATGGTCTCTTCCGTGGTTACAGATTTGGCAAGTAATGCAGAGGAACAACTGCACCAGATTTTTTTTTGCATGAATCAAGATGGAACTGGGACTGTTACTGAATGTAACACGGGAGTTAAAAGGCTGTGGTGGCGGAAAACAGACTGGAGATCGTCGCATAGTAAATATGGCTACATACACAGTACCCTAAGTACACTTAGGCTAAGTGTTATTTGCACGGTACGGTAAAATAATTCAATAAAAACACCAAGTCAAAAACTCAGTCAGTAGCATCGTGTTTCTGCTTTGCATGACTTATGAGACCAAATCAGAGAGCCAAATGTGAGCGTCTGTCTCATCGTTTCTAAAGTCCTCTGTTTTTTCCCGTCTTCACTAAAACACCCTACCGGCAGCGTTTCCAAACTTCTCCCTTTTAAGTCTTTGTTTTCGCCATTTTAGTCTGGATGGGAGGTGCAAAAGTAGCAAAAGGTCACTATTTTAAAACTGAAACATTGTAGTGTGGATGGGGCCGAAAAGGGTTGTTCATCCAAATAACAAATTAACATATTTTCTCACTTATCCATTGTGGTATATTGCATGCAAATTCTTGTTTGGCTGGTCTTAAGTTAAGTGAATGGGAAATCTTAGAAATTCAAAGGCAATGTCTTCTCCCACAAACATAATCCCTGTCTTTAATCCAAAGAGTCTACTGTCAAACAGTTTTAGACTTTTCTCTGTTTGTTTGGTTCATTTCATTTGGATGAACCAAACATTTAATTTGCAACATAATTCTAACCTCTTTGGCCACCAACAGAAGTCCAGATGGAGTTTCACCAGTAGACATATCACAGACAGACACACAGTGAGACCATTTCCTCTCGTCTGAAAAGAAAAGTTTTGCACAAAGATAGTTCAAGTATATTCAAAATGTGTACACCATTGTAGCAGGTAAATAAAAAAGTAACAGTAGTAAACTGAACAACAAGTAGAAATTTATGCCTAATGTCACCTCTACAACAATTGTGTAAGTTGACTTTGCCTCGTTTGTCCCCACAGTCCTCACTCAGGCTTTGGTCTCTGTTTGCCTCGTTGTCTTGGGATGCAGAGTCTTTCTCCATCAGATGCATCACCAAAATCGTCTCCAGGAGGCTGAGCATCATCAAACCAAAGCTCCCAATACAGTAGGTTGCTAACAGGAGGACGCAGCGTCATTAATGTGGACATATAACTACACATTCAGTCAGTATGTTGAGCTTCTTTACCTATAAGTGGAATCCTGTTTGATGAGGCTGGCAGAATTTCATTCAGAATGAGTTGCAACACGGTGACAGCAAGCAGCACAGTGACCTTGAAGCTGAGCTTCTCGGCCCCTCTGTCTGAGATCAGGAAGGAGGACAAGTCCAGACACAAGAAGAACAGGACAGGCAACAAGAAATTGACAACGTAGAGGAGCGACCGCCTCTTCATGGAGATCTGTGAAATTATTTTTAAGGGTCAGGTGGTTGATCTTCCTACTCTTATATGTTAACAAAAGGAAACGGTTTGTTTCACTTAATGTTGCCCAATAAGAATTCTGAATCTCAACAAAAGACACTGGCATCTAAAAACGTATTAACAGGAAAGAGGCAGAGGAGAAAATAACAAAATCAGGTGGGGCAGTGCAGGCAGCGCACTGAGGCCACTGTGGCTGCAGGGCATATGGCCGTAGCCTTCATGGCCTCTTTGATATTCCTACTCTCTCTGTGCCAGTAAACTGCAATATCACACACCACATATTTTAGACATCTCTGAATGCAAATGTACAGAGGCTAACCCTGTCCTGTGAAAAAGCTACTGTTGTTCCCATTGCAAAAAACCCATTTGCTCTCATATCCAAGCTGAATAAGTGTTTTGAAAGAATCATAAAATCTATTAACAAAACAGAAATCACACTGCACCACATGCAGTTTGCTGTAGGAGCAACAAAGGGATGGACGATGCAACACTCACCTTAACCTCCTTTACAGCCATCTCAAACACAGGGAAATGCATGCTATCCTCCAACTTCTGTTTTTACTGAGGAAACTTTTAATGGACTAAACAGTTATGACTCTGTTTTATAGATCCTTTATTAAATCAATTGTAACTTTTGTCCTGATCTGCTGGTTTGGAAATCTTAAGGTGAGGAGTAAGACAAGCGTGGTAAAACGCCTGCTGTCCCAGCTCAGTTCCAGCAATTGCTGGGATCCAGAAATACTTACAGTGTAAACAATTGTGCTTTGTTCAAATCCTAAAGTGTTGACACTTTTGATGGTGGTGTTCATTCTCATTAACAGCCACTCGTACACAGTCGGCAAATCATGAGACCACTCTGTCATCGAGTGATCGCCGATATCCTGAACAAGCTGTATTTCCTTGTCTGAGTTAGGAGATAAAAAAATAAAAAATACAGTGAGGTCAACAAAGAAGGAATATATGTGGTGGATTCTGCTGTGCTCATAAACTATTAAAGCCCTTAAAAAACGCAAATACAAAACATTTTGGAAGGATGTCTAGATTCAACATACAAGGTAACATATTCACACACAACAGGTTACAGGCTCACCAGAGTGTATGGCAGACTTGAAAGATATGTTGCAGCTCTGAATGTCGAACGGGAACTTGTAAACTTGCATCTTGCAGGTGCTGACCAGCACCATATCATTCAGACGTTCGATCCAACCGTTATTAAACACTCTGATATAAGGACTTGGGGGAGCCTTATCCATTTCTGTCCTGTATGAGAACACACACATGCATTATGGCAAAAGCTTCAAATTAAATTCAACATAGTGTATTTTTAATTATTCCATAAACATAAATTAATGTAACATATAGTATGATACCATTAACTATGTCTTAAACTCTTTATTTTCCTGTAATTTACCTTCTGTTTCTATAAATACACTATCCACACAGTGTGACAATATCACATATCTGCCTGTTCCAACATTTTAGTCAATATTTTGTAAACGTAGGGTAGTACTTCTCAATTACTGTAATAACTGGGTACATACCAGTAGTTCATGGATGAAGTACAGGGAATAAGAGGGTAACAATCTTGCAATTAGGAAGATCAATAGGAATTAAAGTATGTTGTAAATGATTACCCAGTACATAGTAATTAGAAACTAAAAATGCACTTCTTGCATAAAATGTCCTATTACCGACAGCTGAAATGTTTTGTTTGAAAAGCTGGAAGCTGAGATGCACTGCTGAAAAGCTGAACTGTAGGAAGTGTAAGAGTTTTCTGAATACTTTCAGATATAGAAAGACTGAAGACTAAATGAAGAAGGCGCTGAACTGAAATGACTTGAAATGACAGCTAAGCATGGAAATAAGCTTGATTTATTTTATCATTGTATCTTCTTGTTTCCCTGCAATACTAATTGTACTGTCATTTCAGAGCCTGCCACTCCCTCCAAACCTATCATTCCCCATCACCTGACTGCTCCACCCACCTGTTACCAATTCCCTTAATTGCCTTGTTAATAAATACTGGCCCATTCCCACCTCTTCCCTGTCAGACCGTCTCGTATGTTCCAGCTATTTCTCCTGCCTGCAAAACCTTCTGTATAAACCTTGGACTCCTGCCTTTTTATATAATCCCTTATGGTAGCACTTTACATTACAGTTTAGTAACAGCATGGTAATAGTGAGCCAAACGTTGTAGTAGTAGTTGATAAAGAGGTAATAGTAACAATATGGTTACTCTGTAACAATGAAATGGTTATATGAGTGCAATATTTATAACAATAACAATTTGTCATTTAGCTGACGCTTACATCCAAAGCTATATACAATTGCCATATATGTCAGAGGTCGCACGCCTGTGGAGGAAATAGGGGTCTTGCTCAGGGACACATTGGTGGATGAACTGAACCCAAGTCCCCCACACCAAGGCATAGGCCATATCCACTGCACCATCGCCACCAACAGTTTTATATACAAAAATGGTACTAAGGTGACATTAATTGGGTAATAACCTGATAATAATGTGGTAATATGGGTTGATGTTCTGAAAGTATTAAGTTTATCTAAGACACTGTGTTGGATGAAATGATCAAAAAACTATACACAAAAACAAACTATAAATGCTTTTAACCATATGTACAAAGCTTCCTGTGAAAAGCGAAGACACTGTAAGGTGAGGTTGGAGGCGAAGGTAACGTTACTGTAGAGTTGACAGGAAATAAACAATTTGATACGTCAAATTACAAGGTGCAAGTTCTAAGTCTCCTGCAAAGGTTCTTTTTCTCACATCAGGGAAACGGAAAGGAAGACAATGACATTACCAACTTGACTACCAAGACTTTCAATGGGATTTTGACAGATGATATAATAATATGAAAACATCAACCTATATCACCTCATTATTATCAGGTTATCATTCATTTTACCATTTTTTAATCCAAATATTTCACTGACAGAACCATTTTACTGTTAGAAGGTTACCATACCGTTACCAAAATATAACTATATATTACTAAACAGTTTTGCCTCATTGCTCTTTAAATGTGTTTCCCCATAATTCCTCTTCCTTTTGGTCCCCTTATTAACCTGTTGTCATTAAATGACAGCCTATATATTACATGGTATTACTTAATTATACCTCTTTATTATCACACCATTACCCCACTCTTACTATGTTATTACTGAGATGTAGTGCAACTATTCTTATTTTCAGTTGATTAAACAATAATGAAAACATACTTCCATTGCATTTCTGCCATATTGTGCAATAGATCCCCCTAAATTTTAATTTTTTTTAGTGATTTAGTGATTAGTGATTTCACTTGTTCTTTAAGTGTAATCTTTAAGTGTAATCACTTAAAGAACTTGACTGTACGTTACATTGCACTATAGGTGAAAAGAAGCACTGAAGAACAACTATAATCACTGATGTCATCTAAAGTTAGTGAAAAGATGATCAGTGTTTTAACATATTCCGCAGTGAAATGGAAAGAGAATTAGGAGAACTGGATACATGTGTTCCAAGATGAAGGTTGTTCACTGGGCGCAGAAAAAGTGCCCATTAACCCTGACATTGAAATGCATTTCATATCCAGATTGTATCTGAAAAATTCAGAACTGTCTCTTTCCATGAGGTTTGTTTTCCTTCAGGGATTATACACCTATATTTTTATTTCTCTTCAGCAGTGTGCTGAGTCAATGAACACAGAAACTGTGTGGGTCTGTAATGATCACAGAATCAGTATTATATAATATATTACGTAATTTCAAAAGTATTCAGGAGTTTAAGAAATATGTAATTTAAGTCTCCACACAAAAGTATTACTTTCTTTTTCATTTACCTGTGTATTACTGATTCTCTAATTACACTAATCTGTTGGGCTATCTTGTAAACTGTTTCCAAATATTCATATCAAAGATGCTATGTGTTTTATGGATGCACCAATACATTAGTACATGGGGCTTAGTTAAATCTTGATTGATTCTAAATGTTTCTGACTTTTAAAAGTAATTTCACAATAAAAATACAATACATATATGTAATAGATAATATATATTATAAACAACACATTTAAAACATGTATAAATGTTGTGGCATCCAAATACTTCCCTTTTTGTGTCATTTCAGTAACTGTTGACAATTATTTTGTAACATGCAAACACATTAAAACGTACATTTCTTCAATAGTTATATCAGGCCGCCACAATGTTTCAATAGGGACCGATATACTCGAAAGTCCACAGAACTCATCTGGTTCCCACTGAATGTGTTCATTTAGCCACCCCTACACAGGAACATGGGAGAGGAAGGGGTAAGGAATAAAGGAAAGTGATAAAGAGAAATAAATTGAGTAAATTAAATTAATTTCCACTAACTATGAACAGATGAGAATGATCAAAAAGTGCCGTCCATCTCAGAGAAAACTCACCATATAAATCCAGATGTAAGGAACAAAAGTCTGGTCTGTCTCCTTCTACAAGAAAAGAAATGCAATTTGTGTGAAAATCTTTTCAGCAGCACAATTAACATTGTCATAAGATGACCATGCACACAGCCACACCATCAAAAAACATTGCGCTATGCCTTCCCTATACTTTGAAACATATAATATAAGAGAAGCAAATACTTATCGTTCTTTTACTGGTCAGCTTAAGAACTGGCTAATTGATAATCAGATATGTGCACATTAAGACTACTGACTGCCTACTGAGAATTGTTGCTTGTTTGCAGATTGTCTTTTGTCAGTCGTTTAAATCTCTCCTTATGTTTTTGTCTTTGTTGTGTGCTGATGTTGTTTGTCACTTATTGTTGTGTGTTGTATCTGTCTTATTATTATCTTTCTATATTGTTATTACTTGTGGACTGTAATAAGTCATTTTATTGTCATTTTAAATCTTCATTTTAGGTTGCCTTCATAATAACAGGCCAGGGACAACAGATGAAAATTAGCCTGTTGAGCTAACTCTGGCTCATTTACAGTTATTTTACTGTTGATCAATGAGCACTGTCCCTGTCAAATAAACAAATAAATGAAATGAAATATCAGACTGAAATAGTTTCTTAGGCATGAATGGATGTGATGCATTTTTTTTCTTTCTAATTTCAAACCACTATGCCAATACAGCAAGCTAAAAATGGCTGACACGGGCGGGGTGGATTGTAATACTTATTCAAAAAATATTAAACATACAAATCATACAACTAGGGACTTTCATGATGGTAATATTTTACAGAGTGTCCTTTGCAGTCTGGGTCCACCAAGCCTGCACTCCAGGGTTACCAGCATTGTGTCCAGTACTTTCCATTCACATGTTGTTGGTGTGTGTATCTATCTTTTCTCCATCCCTGCCGGTCGACAGGGCAAAGAAGCATACGGGTAGCTTGTGAAAAGCGCCGAAGGGCAAACAAAAGTGCTTGTACTGTGTACCTGAGCACCGGACCACTTCAAGCTTGACTGTCACTCTGATTAAGAATATACATATACAATATAGAAAATGTAAAGCATAATTTTAAACTTACCACATCTAGGATGCTATGGACCAGCATTTGGAGGTACACATTTGTAGTTGTTGTGTAGCTTTTAACAGGCCGGGCCATTGTGTACAGATCATTTTTTTTGGTCAGGTTAAGGTGGTTTAAAACATCCTGATAACCACATTTACCCTTAGAGGAATGATTATATCCTGGAAGAAAATCAAGATACATTCAGAGTTTATTCTTTAAAGCATAAAAAGTAAAGAAATTTGACTTCCATGCTCTTATCTTTGCTTTTAAATTGGAAATTCAGAGTTTTATGTTTATGCTTGTCTGTACATCAGATTTACTGAGTTCATTACTTATTATAAATTAAAATAAATGACAAACATTTGTCTGTGAGGACAAAAGTCTAATTCTTCTGACTGTATTATCAAACCTTGAAAAACACCAACTCACAAGTATCTGTGGTAATATCCACTGATATTATGAGATGGGAGTTAACTGGGTGGGTGTAACTTTTATGTCATCAGTCCACTTTAATGATTTATTAAATGTGAGCATTTTTGCAGTGCTTTAAGTCTAAACATGGTTTCCATTTGACAGCCATCTGCTACATATTGTCAAAATGCATGTCGTTCAAATCAATGACAGCAGTGCATTTTTCTACTTTTTTTAACCCAAGGCCAGACTGGCATAATAATTCATGCTGACAGTCCAGGCTAATTCTGATGCATTCATAACAGACCACGTACTATTTGTTGAAATACTTTTTCTGTTTACCAATAAATTATTTTTAGTTTTATAACTTTATAACAAAAAAACTGCTTAAAAACAGAACAATGTTTTCAGTTTCAAGACACATCTATGAACATCTATGAATAAATATTCTTACATATAATTACTGGGTACTTTTGGAGTGTTTGATTCCTCTACATACTTTCTTCAAAGCTCTGATTGAAGTTCTGTTGGTCATCAAGAAGTTCAGGTAGCTCTGTGTAATTGGAGGTACTTCCACCTGAAAGAAAAGTGTATACAGGTCTTTATTGTCAATATTTCTTGCTAACAAATCTCCTGCTTTCTTACACAGAACAATTAAGTGTTGACAACATTTATTAGTTATTTAAAACATAGATTCAACTCAGGAAGGGTAGCTGTGACACGATGTGCTGAGGGCGGTCTTTCTAATACCACTTATTTACCCGGACTCAAACTGATTCAAGTTTAGCAGTGTTGCAATTGCAAGTGTTGTTAAAACTGTTCGAAATCTCAAAGCAATATCGAAATCTTATGAATCGTATCTTTTGACATCCTGAAAAATTGAATTTTGAAAAATAAAGAGGGTCAAACAAAATTTAGTAAATATTTTCTCACTTATCTTTGGTGTAATTAAAATATGCAGATGGTTGTGGTTTTAACTGGTTCGAGATATCCATCTATCCATAATCCATATTTTCTGTCTCTAACCTAAAACAATGGAGGTAAATGGGATTTGTTTGTGGAGCTCACAGTACTGTTAAATGGCAATTTAAAAAATCAACAGAACAGAGTCCCTGTTACTCTGAATTATCCACATACCGCACAGTGTGAACATATTCAATATTTTTTTATTTATTTGTCATGCTGTAAGTTTCACAACATAACCTCATTCACTTCCATCGTATTGAGCTGGCAAGAAGAATTTGATATTTATTTTATTTTATTTTTTAAAATTTATTTTATACATTTTATATTTATTCTAAACATGTATTCTAGTCTTCTAAGTGTTTTCTTGTCTTTAGTATGTAATTGCTTTTGTGTTTTATTGTTTTAAACTTGTAACAAAAGCACTTTGTAACTGTTTTTAAAAAAAAGTTCTATAGATAAAGATTATTATTATTAACAATTATTATTAATAACAATAATTTCACAAAGAAACAAAATATTCTGGGTGGCTAGATACCAGTTAGGGTTTTTTATAATTGTGTGAACAGATCCATTAATATTTAACCCTGATTTAAACTGATTTACTGTGTGTTCTTAATTACTTATGGTTAGCTGCCTCTGAATCTATTATCAAATCTTGAAAAACACCAGCTCTCAAATATCTGAAGTAATATCCAATGATTCCAGTGGTCACTGAAAGGCAATTATGAAATGAGTGTTGGCAGTACTGCAGAGGGTGTCATTAGTCCACTAATGGACAGCTGACTAATGATTCATTAAGTGTGAGCATTTCTGCGCACATTTTAATCCAAACAGGTAGATAAGAATTCAGGCCTGTAATTTTAACGTCAGTCCAGGAAAATTCTCATGCATTTACAACAGGCGATGTATACTGTATGTTGATTTTGCTCGTGAGAAAGGAATCCTATTCAATAGATGGTGTACAGCTTGCAAGGCAGGCAATCTGATCTCGATATGAGATTTGATTTAGCTTGAGGAATTTAAAAACTGTCTGAGGAAGTGTACTACAGCTGGAAAGTCTCCACTCTGAGACAAGCTGCTTTACGCTCATGCATAAAACTAGTTTCACTAAATGCAATTCTTTCTCCCCTAGAGTTCTTCTAGAAAATATTTGACTTTGACTTTGTGTGTCTTACAGGGAAACCTGAGCATCAGAGCCCAATTAAAATACTGCCAGACACTGCTTGATCACAGTCGCTGATCCTCTCTGGTGCTTTACTCGTAAAGGCGGACTACTTCTGTTTATACTGTTTTCTGGAGTCAGCTTAGCAGACTCGGTCCACACAAGCACAGTAAACTCGTTGGTGCCCTGGTAGGGTAGTCGGTCTGAAGATGTGCCTTTTACTCTATGATGCCAAGCAGGAGTTACTGGGATTTAGCCCAGCCAATCTATTGTTTGGCTGCAATGTGCGTGATCCATTAAAAGCGTAAAAGGAGAAGCCGGTTTGTGATTCTTCTCCTAAAAGTTATCTGTTGGAATTTATTTCTAGAAGCAAAGAGCGTCTGCACCTTGCTACTCGGTTAGGGAAGGAGCCCCTGTCCCCTTCCCTGATTAGCACGAAGAAGCGGTTTAATTCGAGAGCGATGGAGTGACAGTTTAAACCAGGTGATGAAGTGTTGGATTTACTGCCTACACCTGGCTCTGCTGTCCTTAAGTGGTGGAGTGTAAACTTTCTGACACAGAATGTCAATCAATGTCAGATGCTGAACACATTTATGTTACATAAGCAGGTTGAAATCTTTTCATTCCAGAAGTACTGATCCGAGCGGACTAGAGAGAGCTCTAGAGAGTGCTGCTGTTGTGGCTACTTCTCTCGCTAGTGTTACACCTAAGTGGGAGACAAACTTAACCCTGTGTGAGGATCATATGAGTGTTAGACTAGCTACTATCAAGCAGCAGCTGTCTTACTTCCCTGCACCTCAAAAGCAGGACGTGATTAATCTGCTTCACACATGTTCCCTTGTGCTGAGTGGCAAGCCACCATGCATCAATGTGTTGGAGCATGACATTGACATGGATGATGCCAAACCTATTTAGTAGCATGCTAACAGATCTCTCCATGGACTTGCACCTCAGTAGCTCACAGATCTACTCCACCCCCACACTCAGTCACGGTCCCTGCGATCCTCTGACAAGGACCTGCTTACTGTCCCTAATTCCAGGCTCCGGACATTTGGTGACAGAGCTTTCTGTGTCAGTGCACCATCACTCTGGAACAAGCTTCCTCTTGCTATCCGCTCTACTTCCTCTATAATAACCTTTAAGACCCAGCTTAAAACATACCTCTTCAGTGAGGCTTAGGGATTCTTCCGTGGCCTAACACCTCTAACCTTGCTTGTTTGTTTTGGTTGTTAAGCGTCCTAGCGTTGCTTTCAACTCTGCCAATCAACTTTGCCAAGTCTCTGCTGTGCCTATGTCTTAACTGCCCCGATTGTTCTGGGCACTTTTTAGCTTGAGGTGGATGCTAGCGCCACAGTAGCTGGTGCGGTGCTGATGCAAGCCAGTGACGGTGATGTGTGTCAACCTGTGTGTTACTTTTCGACCAAGTTTAAAAAAACATCAGTTTAACTATTCTACCATCAAAAAGGAGGCAATAGCCACCACGCTTCTTCCAACAATGTCCTCTTTGGCCTGTTCACCTTTGCCATTGGCTAATATAGAGGCTGCTGAGCCCGCTCGCCCAGCTCTTGCACAACACAAGCACCGCTCTCCACCAGCAGCAACATTATGTTGCTTAAAACTTGGGTGGCAAGCTAGCCAACAAAGCCAGACAGCAATTGAAGCAAGAGCATATACAGTAACATTACTAATAGAGTGTTATCAAGTAAGTTTACTAACAACAGCTCAAGATTTATAGCTAGCGGCTAAACCTCTATGTGTGAAAAGTGTTGCTACATTTTGACAACTTTGCTTATACAGCCAAACATCAAGCAAGCATGGCAACACAAGACACAGCATGCAAATAAGTTATTACTTAATAGTCTAACAGAAAGAAGTCTGACCAAGCCGTAAAGCAATACGCTTTTCTTGCAATTGAAATCCTTCCCGGGAATTCAGTCTTACATAGTGCTATAGAAAACCTACAGGGCCCAGAGCAGCAATGATGGAGACACCATTCACCCTATTACAAGTCAGTGTACCATCAAAATGATTTTGAAGCTAAAAATACTACACAATGTTGCTTTAAACATCAAACTGTTAGCAAAAGCTCTCTCAGAAAACAATCACAATTCTTATCTTTTGACATCTTAAAATATGTCATTTTGAAAAACAAAAAGGGTCAGTAAACCAAATTTACTAAATAACTACTTTCTCACTTATCTGTTGGGATTTAAATATGCAGATAGTTGTGGTCTTAACTGGTTTTGAGATATCCATCTATGCATACCAAAATTTTTTAGCTCTACACTTAAACAATGGAGATAATGGGATTTTGTTTGTGGAGCTGACAGCACAGTAAAATGGCAATTAAAAAAATCATTCACTCATTTTTTTCATTTTCACAGTAGTATTACAAATAAACCCCATTCACTTCTACTGTATTGGGGTGCCAACTTATATTTCACACAGACAAAATATATATTTGTAGCTAGATACCAGTTAAGGTTTTTATAATTATGTGAACTGACCGATTGATTTTCAACTCTGATTTACTGTGCGTATTATTTGTGTTTAGGCATCCACTGCTTCTAAATGTATTATCAAACCTTGTGAAACGCCAGCTCACAAATATCTGCAGTAATATCCAGTGATAGTGGTCACTGAAAGTCAATTATGAGATGGGTGTTGGCTGGACTGCTGGGTTTAATGTAATCAGCCCACTTTAATGATTTTTTAAATGTGAGCATTTTTGCAGTCATTTAAGTCTAAATAGGGTTTCCATAGCAAGCTTCCTGGGAAACAGAGCTGCAATGACAAAGACGAAAATTATTTTAAGATAAATACTACATAATGTTGCTTAAAGTGTTGTTAATACTGTTAAATTTCTCTCAGAAAACTATCTTAAAACCTTATGAATCTCATGTTTTGACTAAAACATGGCATTTTGAAAAACAAATATGGTCAGAACCCAATTTACTAAATATATATTTTCTTACTTAACTAGGATAGGATTTAGCTATGCAGATAGTAGTGGTTTTAACTAAAGCAATGAAGTTGAATGGGATTTTGTTCGAGAGGCACAAAACTGTTGTATTGGGATGGCAACAAAAAATTTCCCACAGGCAAAGTCACAATTATCTGGATGTCCAGATTCCAGTTAAAGGTTTTATAATTGTGTGAACAGACAGATTAATATTAAATACTGAAAATCCTGGAATTTGGAAGTTTGTCAACAGGACACACTGAAGCTATAGTATGTGTCAGTTAGCAATTTAGATGATCAGCCAACTTCTCCTGTTCCTTACACTGACATTTTTCTTTAAATCAACAAGCAGTCGGAATGATGAGGAATTAACCAAAATGCAGAACATTTCTCCGTGTGCTCCTGCATGCATCATACACAATTATCCCAGCTTACCTGTGAGGGGGAGCAGAAAGAGGAAACCTGCAAGCATCATGACTGTCAGAGGACTGCACATTTAATGAGCATCGCTGTCCTCTGTGTTGTCTGGAGATGTTTGTTGCAGCAGTAATGACACTGCCTTGTACTGGAAGGGGGCTGGGCAAATGTAATGACTGTTACGGTTCATGGTGGTGATGTGGCAGGTTGCAGGACCCAAACGCAGGACGCAAGGCAGACGAGGTATGATCCAGTAGGTGATTTATTTAACAAACAAAAAGCGAGCACACTTACATATAGAGTGGCTGAGTCCATAAAAAGTCAAATGAGAAACAAAACCAAAATCCAACTCAGGTAATCCAAAACACAGAAATCCAAACTCCAAAGGAACACGGTGACTAGACAAACGGGGGCAGACAGGAGAGGTAACATGAACAATGACCGGACAAGGACTGAACAAGAACACCAGACATATATACACAGAGGTAACGAGCAGGGCGGGAGCAACACAGGTGAGAGACATGAGGCTAACGAGACCAGGCAGGGAGAGAGGGACAGACAAGCAGGCGGGCAGAGAGAGCTGGGAGGAACAGAGAGACACACGGAGATGCAAAACACAAGACCATACATTAACTGGAACTCAAGGAATTAGTGGACAAGGAATTACAGGAGGAACAGACACCAGCAACAGATCGCAAATAAACAAGGAACACAGACTGAAGCTAAGAACAAAACAGAACTCAGACATGGGCAAAATAACATATAAACACAGACCAGAAGTAAACACTAAGACATGAACTGAGACAGAAAACTAGGAGCTGGGAGACAGGGCTGAGATGGAGGGAACAATCTGTATATAACAAATGACAACCTGGTACATGAACAAGAGCACACACACAAGGCTAAACAGAGAACACAAGACCAGGAGTAAACACTAAGGACAAGAACTAATGTACAGGACTAATAACTCAGACACTGAACCAGGAACTAAGATATGAGACAAGACGTGGATGAATAACAGGGCTAAGAACTAACTAAACAAGACTACAAAACTCTAAACCATGAAAATATCAAATAAAACACAGGAAAAACAACCACACAAAACCCAAATCCTAACAGTACCCCCTCTCAAAGAACGTCCCTGATCGCTCTTAACAAAACCCCACAAAACAGAGTCCCAAACAAAAAACCCGAGCCAGGGTGGGCGGAGGGAGGACAGGAGGAGGGCCAGTCGAGCCAGGGTGGGCGGAGGGAGGACAGGAGGAGGGCCAGAAAACAAAAAAAACCCGTAGTTCAGAGAGCAGGCAGGGAGCGGACCAGAGGTTGACCAGAGGGCAAAACAGAGGGGCCAGACAGAGGAACTTGGCTGGGCCGAGGGCAGAGCAGGAGGGCTACAGAGTTCGGGAGGTTGCCCAGGAGGGCAACCTAACAGGCCGGGCAGACCAGAGGGGTGAAACAGTTCAGGAGGTCGCCCCGGAGGACGACACATGAGGCAGAGTTCAGAGGATAAACAGAGTTCAGGAGGTTGCCTGGTAGGGCAACCCAACAGGCTGGGCAGACCAGAGGGGCAACAAAGTTCAGGGGACTGTCCCGGAGAAGGAGCCTCAGGCGGGCGGCCTGAGAACGGGGCAGGACAGCTCGACAGGGAAACCTCAGGCAGGTGGCCTGAGAGCGAGGCAGGGCCAGACAGTCCAGGGGGACGGCGGCAAGGGAGGAACCTTGCTGGAGGCCGGTGACGTGGGTAGAGCCTCTCCGGAGGTCGGGCAGGAGGCCGGCGGCGAGGGCGGAATCTTGCTGGAGGCCGGCGGCGAAGGCGGGATCTCTCCGGAGGCGGATCTGGACTGGGAACCACAGGAGGCAGAGCTGCTGGGCTGATGTCCACGGACTGAGCTGCTGGGCTGATGTCCACGGACTGAGCTGCTGGGCTGATGTCCACGGACTGAGCTGCTGGGCTGGGGACCACCAGCGAGACACGAGGGGCAGGAGTCGATGGAACCACCGACTCGACAGCTGGGCTGGGGACCATGGACCTGGCACGAGGAGCTGGAGTCGGCTGGGCCACCGGCGGAGCTGGTGCCGGTCGGACCACCGACGAGGGACCAGGAACAGGAGAAGTCGGCTGGGTCACCGGCGGAGCTGGTGCCGGTCGGACCACCGACAGAGCACGGGGAGCAGGAATCGGCTGGGCCACCAACGGAGCTGGTGTTGGTCGGACCACCGACGAGGAACCAGGAGTCGGCTGGGTCACCGGCGGAGCCGGTGCCGGTCGGACCACCGACGGAGCACGGGGAGCAGGAATCGGCTGGGCCACCAACGGAGCTGGTGTTGGTCGGACCACCGACGAGGAACCAGAAGTCGATCGGACCACCGGCGGAGCTGGTGCCGGTCGGACCACCGACGGGGCACGAGGAACGGGAATCGGCTGGGCCACCAACGGAGCTGGTGCCGGTCGGACCACCGACGAAGAACCAGGAGCAGGAGTCGGCTGGGCCACCAACGGAGCTGGTGTTGGTCAGTCCACCGACAAAAGTCCATGGGCAGAGGTCGGCTGGGTCACCAATGGAGCTTGCGCAGTTTTCTTGGAAACCCGCCGACGAGAACCACGTCGCCCTCCAGCTGGCCTTACTGGAGGTGGATCTGGCGTGGAACTTGCCTCCTGGCTAGCAGGCCGCAGACTGGCTGCCCGAGCTTCCTCTGACTCCCTGGCCTTCATAGCAAAATAGGCCAGGAGAGTCATAGTCCCAGAGTCTCTTTCAGAGGGCTCGGGCAGGCAGACGGGCGGGGCAGGCTGGTGGTTAGCTGCTGAAGCGCTAGCAGGCTGGGAAACAGGCAGAGAGCTAGCCACTGGAGCGCTAGCAGGCCAAGAAACAGGCAGAGAGCTAGCCGCTGAAGCGCTAGCAGGCCGGGAATCAGGCAGAGAGCTAGCCACTGGAGCGCTAGCAGGCCGGAGATCTGGAGAACACACAGGAGCTGGTGTGAGCCTAACGCTTGACAGCCGAACGCTGCTGCCAAGCTGAGGAGCAGAGTTGCAGAGGAAGCGATGAGCCCACGGTGGTAATGAGTCCCTCAACCAAGGCTTGGCGGCAACTCTTCCATGAGCCATGGACCCAAAAACCTCCCGTTCCTGAAGATTAATGGCTTCCTTCCACAAAACTTTTAGCTCAATTAGATCACACACTAGCTCACAAAGTTCGTCTGAATAGTCCGCTGGGTCCATTTCTGGGCCGGTCATTCTGTTACGGTTCATGGTGGTGATGTGGCAGGTTGCAGGACCCAAACGCAGGACGCAAGGCAGAGGAGGTATGATCCAGTAGGTGATTTATTTAACAAACAAAAAGCGAGCACACTTACATATAGAGTGGCTGAGTCCATAAAAAGTCAAATGAGAAACAAAACCAAAATCCAACTCAGGTAATCCAAAACACAGAAATCCAAACTCCAAAGGAACACGGTGACTAGACAAACGGGGCAGACAGGAGAGGTAACATGAACAATGACCGGACAAGGACTGAACAAGAACACCAGACATATATACACAGAGGTAACGAGCAGGGCGGGAGCAACACAGGTGAGAGACATGAGGCTAACGAGACCAGGCAGGGAGAGAGGGACAGACAAGCAGGCGGGCAGAGAGAGCTGGGAGGAACAGAGAGACACACGGAGATGCAAAACACAAGACCATACATTAACTGGAACTCAAGGAATTAGTGGACAAGGAATTACAGGAGGAACAGACACCAGCAACAGATCGCAAATAAACAAGGAACACAGACTGAAGCTAAGAACAAAACAGAACTCAGACATGGGCAAAATAACATATAAACACAGACCAGAAGTAAACACTAAGACATGAACTGAGACAGAAAACTAGGAGCTGGGAGACAGGGCTGAGATGGAGGGAACAATCTGTATATAACAAATGACAACCTGGTACATGAACAAGAGCACACACACAAGGCTAAACAGAGAACACAAGACCAGGAGTAAACACTAAGGACAAGAACTAATGTACAGGACTAATAACTCAGACACTGAACCAGGAACTAAGATATGAGACAAGACGTGGATGAATAACAGGGCTAAGAACTAACTAAACAAGACTACAAAACTCTAAACCATGAAAATATCAAATAAAACACAGGAAAAACAACCACACAAAACCCAAATCCTAACAATGACAGTTTATGTTTCTTCTAATGACAGAAAGACGTCTAATGCACAAAACTGCAAAGAAATGCCAGCACTCTCACAACTTAGCCGCTTTTGGCGGATCAATTTTGCTTATTAAACCAAAACTCATTAAATTCTTGCTTCTAGTGTTATTGTGGTTTAGTTTGCAAGTAAATTAGTTCAATGTAGAAACTCTGAAATGATTGTATGTCAAGCATATTTACAAACAAACTACAATTTACATTTATTTACAATAAATAAATAAGACAGGAACACTGGCAACACAGTGAAGTGAAATAACAAAAGGAGACACTTGGAAAACACTGATGACAATCACATTAATCATTCGCTCCCCTGTCAAATGACATCCGCTGTGATGCAGGTAGTGTCCACTGTTTATGATTAGCAGATGTCTATTAGGCCTAAACGTTACCTAGCATGGTGTTATTACTACATATGTAGTAGTAGTAATAACACCATGCTAGGTCTGCCAGCTATTTACAGTTTATATATAGCCCACAGCGGGGTTAATAACCGCATGTCAGCAACATTTAGCCTAATGTAGCTAACTTGCTTATGTTAGCATCCGCTGCTTTCTCGTCAGACAGATAGCGCCAATCTTAAATGGCTAAATGACTAAATGCCCAATTCTAAATACCAAATTCATTCTCCGACTGTTTTTGATTTCGACCTTTAGTTTCTGACTGGTGATTGTGCAGCAATGTCAAATTGTTTACATGACTCACAAGTCAGGTATGAGGGCCCCAACACATATTTTTTCTTAGGTGCATAAGTCCTTTCTGACATGACAGCGCCAATATTACAGTTTTTTTTCGTTTGCTAATCGACGAGTGAGCACAACTAACATGTGCAAAACTCTAACTACAGTCTGCACAGCAGCAGCTCATGTGGACCAAACTCTAGTTCGTTTTTCATTGCTTAAACACAGTTTTCAAAACTCTTATCCCATGACCTTAACCACAACCTGCACAACACTGTGGATTTACAGCACTTTGTTCAAATGCTAACACACTGCTGTCAAAACTGTGAACCACACATTCAAAACATAATAGATTTCAGCCTTGTGCCTTTCAAACACTGCCGATTGCATTTTCAGCTGAAAGGCTAAGCAGATGTCTTGTTTTGGACTTGTTAGTGAACACACACACACACATATATATATATATATATATATATATATGTAGAGCTCAGAAAGACTACTTTTGGAAATGGAACGAGGAAGACGGGTTCGTGGAGGGAGACAAAGAATACAAAGAGCTGTTATTTCAGATAACATAAGGGCTACACTTATAGACCATGTCGTGAACCATGCATGGTCTCTCATTGAGAGAGGCAGGGTTGAGGGTGCAACCCAATCCGCAAAGACCAACAGCGACATCTGTAATGCGAATTTTCCATCATACAAACAGTTGAGAGTGACAGCCTTACAGTAAATGAAAACATTACTGGAATTTATTTTGTATTGCAATTATAGAATATTTACACAGATATATATTACAGCAAGTTTGACTGTAACATATATTTTACAACAGGACCCAAAGGCTGCCCCCAACAAGAGGAAGAGGAAAAATATTTTCAGATGTGCAGGAAAATGCTATTGTTGACATGATTGTTGTCAACAATGCAATAAAACTGCGGGAGATTCAAGATAGAGTGCTGGCTGATGATGATATATTTGAAAATGTTAATTCTGTGATAATGTTAATAAACAGTGAATGGGTAAAAGAGCAAAGATACCAATATGTCCAGACGTCTGAGGTTACATACACAGCAATAAAAAATATTTACAGTAAAAAAACACTAGCATTACTACAGTAAAACTGTGCACTTACTGTTTTTCAGAGAGTAATGGAAGTGGAAGCACTGGAAACACCACATTCAATTGTATTTATTGTACCTGCCTGCATATTCACCATTCCTCAACCCAATAGAGGAGTTTTTCTCTGCCTGGGGGTGGAAAGTGTTTCATCATCACGCATATGACCAAATGTCTCTTTTGGAAGCCATGCGTGCCGGATGTGAGGACACGAGTCCAGAGGACTGCCAGGGATGGATAAGGCACTCCAGAAGGTTCTTCCCCAGGTGCGTGGCAAGAGAGAACATTAGATGTGATGTTGATGAAAACCTGTGGCCTGATGCCAGAGAGAGGCACTCAATTATTTGTTCGAATTACAGTATGTACTTTTAGTTTCTACCTTTTTTCTCATTACTGTAATTCTGTAAATTACTACAGACTATTGAAGCAAACTGGTAATTTTCATTTACCTTAAGGAATTGTTATGTTCTAAAAATTTAAATAAATCATGTGAAAGAATGTCACTCTTTTCTTTGAAGAAAATATTACTTTGTATGAAGTCACTGAAATTGTTCAAACTGTAAAGATGAAAAGTTTGTATTTTCTGTACTGGTGTTTGATGCTAGTGTTTTTACTCTCAGTGTGTTCTGAGTGACAGTGTGTGTTATCTCAGTGAGGGTTGTGCATAGTGTTTGGCTGCACTGAGTCTGTTTTGAGCCATGTGTTAAGAGTTGTGTTGCTTGGAATGAGCTTTGCAGTTGTGCTCACTGTCGTTTAGCAACCGAAAAAAACTGTAAGACATAAAAAACAAAATCCTATAATAGGTCTCTAATTGGCAGACCGCGGTCTGGATCTGGACCCAGCTGCCATCCTCTCTGGACCTGGACCAATAGCCAATTTATTATTGAGAATTACGACCTCCTGATGAAGCGTTTCTATTTTAACCTGGCTGGCTTACTGTACTGGCTTAGCGGCCCAGGAAACTCACAGACCAATTGTATGTGTTCCAATCTTCTCATGTGATGCTGCTCAGCCAATCACATAACATTGCGAGTTGAGTCCACAAGTGAGATACACACACGAAGTGAGGAGACAAAAGTGAAAACAGATTTCACATGGCTTTTAACCAAGAATGTACATTTTTACATGTAAAAACTAGAATATCTCATATATCTCTTGAATTCTAGCCACAGCTCACGTGTCTCACTAAACAAGAGAAAGTAGGAAAGTGGTATAAGAGGGAATAAAAGAGAAGACAAGATATAAAACTTACTGAGACTACACTTCAGTCACTTCAAACTACACTTTTTATTTTATTTTTTTCTTAGATTAAGCACTTTATTTTAAGATGCACATTTAAAAAACTCTTACGTTTTTTTTTAAAATGCAGCCTTTATTTTACATTAACATTTATTCATTTAGCTGATGCTTTTATCCAAAACGACTTACAATTGCTATACATGTCAGAGGTTGCATGCCTCTGGAGCAATGAGGGGTTAAGTGCCTTGCTCAGGGACACAATGGTGGATGGGTTACAAAGGGGGTTTGAACCCCGGTCTCTCACACCAAAGGCAAGCGTTTTATCCATTGCGCCGCCACCACCCCTTAAATTAATGCACTACATTAATTTAGAATTTATTATTAGAGAAGTTATTATTTATTATCCCTCCAGCTTGATGTGAAAACTGACAATAAATATTGCTGTCAGTTGTTGACTAAAAACATATGTTGATACAACTATGTTATGGTACTGAATAATAACCCAATTAGTCGTTATGATGTTCTGGACCTTTGCTACTGTAATTTTTCTCTAACTGGACCTCTTTGAATTTTAATTGAATTCTCCTGTCCTATAAGATGGGAGATTCTGAGACAAAATCTTAGTAAATCGGGGTCCACGGTCTTATTTGTGTCACTTTAGGGGTCCTAGAAATTAAATCACATGAAAAGGTCGAGAGAACTACTGGTTTTAAACATCTTAAAACTATACACTTTCTCAGAAGACTCCCCATCCACAGCACAGGCACATTCACCATGAAAGAGATCTTAAAATGTCAGTTATCATCATCACATTATCATGCGTTAAATTAAAACCTCAAAGCCCATTGATAGTCTAATTATCCACTGCTTCTGAATTTACTATCTTAAGTTTATTAATTTTTTATCAGTCTTTCAGTATCAGTCCACTGTAAACACCAGCTCGCAAATATCTGCATCCGGGGCTTTCGCCAAAGATGCAATTTGGCGGGCATGTAGCCAGCCTATCTATAAAACAACTAAATACATTTTAACAATCATCTGAGTCTAAATAGGCTATCTGGTTTATATCCATCAGCTGGGACACTAAGAGGACAAGAGAAACCTTACAGGAGGAGAAAGAGAAAGCCAGCAAGCATCATGAGTCTGTGTCTGTGAGAAGAGTCTACAACAAATGTGCATACCTGCCCTCTATGTGCTCTCTAGAAATATTCCCTTGTGGTAAAATACCACTTCCTCTCACTGAAAGGTGGGTTGGGCAAATTGAATGACCAATCCTTTGTTGAAACACCAAATGCAGGAAACACCAGGGGCTGCTGATGTCTACCACATTGTGGGCTGATCAGTTTTGCTGTCAACCCAGTACAGCTCTTGCACCCTTGAATATTTAAGGCATCATTACTGCATGCACTCAAAAGTGGTACAAGCATACGCAAGCAGCTGGAAAACGCTGAATAGTTATCATATTAGCACATTTTAAGGTTCTCAATCAGGGTTCATGTCTTTCTTTCCTTGAACCTAATGTCTCCCTTGGTGCCTCAATCAACCTTTGAAAGCTTATGACACAAACACTTAATGTAACGTCTCCAACCAAAGAAACTGCTCTGGACTGCAACAACAAAATCTTGCTTCCTGAGATTGTTGAGACACTCAAAATCCCAAATTGATGATGATCACAATGAACCAGAACACATCATAACAATGCTTATTTCAGAAGTCTAATACATGTTTTCAGATCCACATGAAACTTTCAGAACTGAAGAAGTCTCTTGGATGAGGGACAAAAGGTCTTCGACTATCTCGAATTTATCCTGGATGACTGAGAACGTTCACAGACATAAAGATGTCACACACTCATTGATATACAGTATGTGTATTTTATTATGTATCTGATGGACATACTGAGCATTGTACATATTACATATCATAGCCATTTATATTACTACAACTTTATCATACAATCAGATTGGTGTTATGAGCTCATGCAGAATATATGTTATATGTGTGGCAGTGTGTAGAACATGCAAACAACACTACTGATGGACTATATCTAAACAGCTAATAACACATTTTGTTATTGGAACATTTTTACATGTAAAAACTAGAATATCTCATATATCTCTTGAATTCTAGCCACAGCTCACGTGTCTCACTAAACAAGAGAAAGTAGGAAAGTGGTATAAGAGGGAATGAAAGAGAAGACAAGATATAAAACTTATTATAAAACTGGCTGAGACTACACTTCAGTCACTTCAAACTACACTTTTTATTTAATTTTTTTCTGAAATTAAGCACTTTATTTTAAGATGCACATTTAAAAAACTCTTACGTTTTTTTTTAAAATGCAGCCTTTATTTTACATTAACATTTATTCATTTAGCTGATGCTTTTATCCAAAACGACTTACAATTGCTATACATGTCAGAGGTTGCATGCCTCTGGAGCAATGAGGGGTTAAGTGCCTTGCTCAGGGACACAATGGTGGATGGGTTACAAAGGGGGTTTGAACCCCGGTCTCTCACACCAAAGGCAAGCGTTTTATCCATTAGCGCCATCACCACCCCTTAAATTAATGCACTACATTAATTTAGAATTTATTATTAGAGAAGTTATTATTTATTATCCCTCCAGCTTGATGTGAAAACTGACAATAAATATTGCTGTCAGTTGTTGACTAAAACATATGTTGATACAACTATGTTATGGTACTGAATAATAACCCAATTAGTCGTTATGATGTTCTGGACCTTTGCTACTGTAATTTTTCTCTAACTGGACCTCTTTGAATTTTAATTGAATTCTCCTGTCCTATAAGATGGGAGATTCTGAGACAAAATCTTAGTAAATCGGGGTCCACGGTCTTATTTGTGTCACTTTAGGGGTCCTAGAAATTAAATCACATGAAAAGGTCGAGAGAACTACTGGTTTTAAACATCTTAAAACTATACACTTTCTCAGAAGACTCCCCATCCACAGCACAGGCACATTCACCATGAAAGAGATCTTAAAATGTCAGTTATCATCATCACATTATCATGCGTTAAATTAAAACCTCAAAGCCCATTGATGTAGTTGGTTAATAACAAGTCAGTGCAAACCCTCAGTGGAGTACGTAAATCAACAATGGGTCTTCTTGAACTACAGGTGTGAACTGACTACAAATGTACATATTAAGTGGAACAATGACTTAATTGTATTTTTTAACTTTAGCACTACTCGTCTGCTGCATGGTACCATTTTAAAGAGATACCAGCTAAGAACAGACAAACCACTGTGACGTAGACAATGATGAAAACTTTGTTGATTCTTTCAGCCACTCTGGTCCAGTAGCCAGGCTTTCCTTCTTCCTTCCTGCTGTTGAGGAGCACAGTCAGTGTTTTCTCCACCTCTCTCAGGTCATCCGAGACCTTCTGTAAGGAATTGGACTCCTCCGTCAGTTTGCTGCTGCTATCCTGCAGATGTGGTTTAGTAAACAGTTAATTAATGAGATTTTGGAACACAAAATAGCATGCTGCTATATTTGACACTCAGGTTTTTGTGTCCATTATGATGAGAATAAAAGTGTGAGAATAAAAGTGTTGGTTCATCTTAGTTAAAATCAAACACATTTTCTCACTTACCCATAATGGTATCTTGTCATGCAAATTGTCTAAAACATTCACCAGCTACATTTTCTTCCCAGAAACAGAATCCCTGACTTTAATCAAAGGAGCAGCATACTGTCTACAGTTTTTAGAGTTTCTTATTTTTGTTTCTTATAACCTGCATTTTTTTTAAGTTATTGTACTTAGCCCAAATACCTTCGAGACACATTATCTTCAAAGTTCAAGGGCCGCCTTTTTTCACTTACTGCACATCTCAGTGATACCCTGTCCCAAAATAATAATAGTACATGCATTTCTTATTTCTAGGCTGAATTGCGGCAATTCCTTATCAGGCTGCCCGAATAAGTTCCTTAAAACTCTCCAGCTGATCCATAATGCTGCAGCATATGTATTGACAAGAGCTAGGAAAAGAGATCATATTTTTCCCTATTAGCTTCTCTGCACTGGCTCCCTGTAAAGTCCAGATTAGAATTTGTTATTAGTTAGAATTTGTTATTATTAGTCATATTAAATTCATTAATATTGCTATCATCCTGTTTTATGAAAAGTGCAATGAGATAACTTCTGTTGGTGCTATATAAATACAATTGAATTAAAAAGTGCAACTCGATTCTAACCTCTTTGGCCACTGACAGCCGTCCAGATAGAGTTTCACCAGTAGACACATCACAGGCAGACCCACAGTGAGTCCATTTCTTCTCGTCTAAAAGGTTTCACACAAAGATGGTTGTAGCATTCAAAATGACAAAATTAACCAGTGATTATTATAAATTGTAAATGTGTCAGTGAGTATTTAAATCATAATTTAAGGTGTACACCATTATTGCTGGCGAGATCCAGAGTTGAGTTGAGATCCAGAGGTTTGTAGAAATCTATGCTAAACCTCACCTCTAAAAAAGTTGACTTTACCTTGTTTGTCCCCACAGTCCTCACTCAGGCTTTGGTCCCTGTCTGCCTCGTTGTCTTGGGATGCAGAGTCTTTGTCTATCAGATGCATCACCAAAATCGTCTCCAGGAGGCTGAGCATCATCAAACCAAAACTCCCAATACAGTAGGCCGCTAAAGAAAAAAAGCAACATCATTAATGTGGACAAATAACCACACAATGTTCGCTGTAGCATCTTTACCTATAAGTGGAATCTTGTCTGATGAAGCTGGCAGAATTTCATTCAGAATAAGTTGTAACACAGTGACAGCAAGCAGCACAGTGACCTTGAAGCCGAGCTTCTCGCCACCTGTGTCTGAGATCAGGAAGGAGGACAAATCCAGACACAAGAAGAACAGGACGGGCAACATGAAGTTGACTATGTAGAGCACAGACCGCCTCTTCATGGTGATCTGTGAAATTATTTTAAGGGTCAGGTGGTTGAACTTCCTACTTATAATCATATAGTACCCAGGTTGCAAACACAAGGTAATCTGCTCACATCTGCAGTGGTTGAGGAAGCTTTCAAATTATTAACTAAAAGCAGCTATAATCTATAGATTATTAACAATGTATCAAATGATGTAAAACCATGTGACAATGTGAAAGGGATCACTTGTAATGATGAACCAACAAAGAATTATTGTATGAATCCGGCCCACAAACTTTTGGTTGTGATGCCTTCAAGGACTGGTTTCTGATTTCAGATCTGATTCAGATTTTAGCTGCCATAGTGCCAGATATATAACTGAAATAATGCAGGCCAAGGGGATTAAGACTATGGTGGGGGTGCAAGAGAAGGTGAGTGGGGATGCTGTTCCATGTGGCTCCTTTGACAATAATGCTGACCTTGCAAATGGACTTAATGACTTTAATCTGAGATTTTATGAACATTACTTTAAAGAAGAACTTGACTGTATCAGTGCGCTTGTGTCCCCTTGAGAATGAGTTGTTATAGAGCAATCAATGGTGTTGAAATCTTCTAAAGTCTTGTCCCAGACAACTTTTCAACATCATACACCAAATATTTCAGATCTCTCTGAATGTCATTTCCATTACAATTTTTTTTTTCCGAAGTGCTGAGCGACTCTTACTCACTGCTCTCAATGCTGCTGATGAAGTGTTTTGATAGAACGTATATCTATTAGGGCTGACCCCGAATAGTTGAAGATTTGACACTTCGATGGGCGGAGCCTGATTCTACTGTCAATGACACAGTGGAAGCTTCTAAACAAGGATCATGCCATTTTGGTGATATGGAGGTACTATCAGTTTTCTCCCAATAAGTAAATATTATATAGTATATATAGTATACTGCTATAAATAAACATGTAAAAAAAAAAGGATTTAACAAATGTTTTTTGTCAAGTGCATGAATAAAATGTATTTAAACGTTTATCACGATTGATGAACCACACAAAGAATATATCATTTTTAAATAGTAGGCTACCTGAAATAGAGAAGCTAATATACCACTTCACATAAGACCTCTCTGTATACTGGACAAACAGACCCCAGAGAGTTACTGGAGTTCTGTTCGATGAATGGCTTCCCTCCACTGTCTATGAAGATTCTCAGTCATCCAGTTCATAGTTATCCAATGAAGGTTAAAGTCAAGGGCAACTGGACTTGGTTGAAGATACTGGAAGTATCCCTCACCCAAGGAACTTTTTATCCCCCTTACTGTACATTTTGTATTCTGACAGTTGGCATGAGCCTGCATGTGAATGGTAAGTCTGCTTTACAACTGAGTCTGTGCACTGGGGAAGGTTTAAGGTAATTCTATTGACTGGTAGAATTCATCTCACTGAAGGTCAATACGAGCATTACAGGACATGCTGATCGAATTTAGAAAAAAACCCATCTACTCCATCTCAGATTGTCACTGCAGACAACACAGATGACATTGTTACTGGAAATAATACTGCTGAAGGATAGTTTGTGGTATATTGTATGTATATAGCTTTTCTCTCTGCCTTTCTCTCCTCCTTCTGCTTACTAACCCCACATGATCTCTGAAGCTAACCAGACCTGTGACCCACAGCAGGCTAGCATCAGAGTGCGTTTCCAAATTTTTTTAAGTTCAGGGGAAAGTGAATTTTGCCATCTTGATCTTGAAATCACATGTTCTGAACTGCCATCTTGATTTCTAAGTCAGCTGGCCTCAAGCCCATTTTGAACCGGATCTGTCAAGAGAGATCCACCCCTCTCTTAGTCTCTCCCCCTCCTTTGTCTTTCACATACACACACACACACACACACACACACACACACACGCTTAGTGGCTTGTTGTATGCTTTTGTATGATTTGTTTTATTGGCTTTATTTAATTTTGCTTAGAATAGTTAATAGTGATATACTAGCTAAAGTAGTTGATCATTGATTTATGCTTGAGTTGAATAAATCCTATTATAATTTTAAGAAGCCGTTGCCTGTGATTATTTGTGTATAATGTCGTAGTAACAGTTGTAGTAACATGGCGAGTGTATGGATTTACTCGTCTGCCATCTATAGGTGGACAAACCCTCTTCCAGGGTGGTGCCCTGTAATTATTAAGTATAATTAATAATTTTGAACATTAATAGTTTTAATATTTCTAGAATATCTTTGATATTCAGCTAATAACCAGACCTGACCAAACCCCAACAATACCTGGGAGTAATCACTGATGACGAACTGCAACGGGATGATAACTAAAACGGCATCCACTCCAGAACGCAACACTGTTTTCACTGAGGGAGGTCTCTCTTAATATTAACTCTTAATATTACAAAACGGTTATGATGCTGTTTTATAGATCCTTTATTGAATCAGTTTAAATTTTTTTCTTAATCTGCTGTTTAGGAATCTTAGGTGAGGAGTAAGACAAAGCTATAGAGTAGAGAACTCCTGTTTCTGCTGCCCCCAGGTACCAAAAGAAAAAAAAATTGGCAATTGTAACTTTCATGAAGAGTAGCAATAGAACTGATATCTGCTTAAAGAAACAAGTATTTGCAGTAAAATAGTAGAAGCGCATGTACTTACTTGAGTGGAAAATAATTTCCAATTCTGTGTGTTTGTATCCAGAATACTTACAGTGTAAACAATTGTGCTTTGATTGAAGCCTAAAGTACCGACAGTTTCTTTTTTGGATGTCATGCTGATGACCAGCCACTCAAACTGGGTCGGCAACTTCTTAGTCCACACAGGAAACGTGCGATAGTTGTTATAAGGAAGAAGCTCTATTTCCTTGTCTAAAGAGGGAAATAAAAATAAAACTGTGAGGTTTATGATCAGGTCAACAAAGAACAAATGCTGTGGCATCTGCTGTTGTGTGCTCATGTGACAAACAGTTAAAGTCATTACAATATAGAAACACAAAGACAACATGTTAAAGGCTTACCATTGTGTACGACAGACTTGAAAGTTATGGTGCAGCTCTGTGTGTCAAAGGGGAATTTGTAAACTTGCATTTTGCAGGTGTTGATCAGAACCATATCATTCAGATGTACAATTTCACCGAAATGACGAACGATGAGATAAGGACTCGGAGGGGCCTTATCTCTCTCTGTCCTGTATGAGAAAACACACACACACACGCGCATTATGGCAAAAACTTCAAATTATATTTCACATAGCATATTGTCAATTATCCCATTAAACATACACACACATTCAAACATCTATAATCTACAGTTATCATTGTTTGGGGATTTTGTTTTGAATTTGTTTAATTTAGTTTAACCCCTCCACATGTGTCCTTATTTACTTCACTTCCAGCTCTTTGTATTGTCTTATGCATTTCATGAATTCTGTTTCCTGTTTTACTTTGTTAATCATCTCTCCTCCTTGTCCTTAGTTTCACCTATTTCTTTTTATCCTCAGCTCTCTCATATATTATAGCCCGTGCTTAGTTCCCAATGTTTTTGGATTATCTCTGATTCCCTTGGACCTTGCCAGATTTTTCACATACACACATACAATCTAAATGGTGTGACAACATCATCATGTTCCAACATTTTAGTCAATATTTGTACGCAGGCTATAGGGTAGTAATACTGAATTACAGTAGGCTACTTACTGTGTATACATAAGTATGGAAGAAGTACAGGGAATGAGGGGTATCGAATTTGCATTTAGGAAAGACCCTGAATTAAAGCATATGTTGACAGTATTGTGTAATCACTTGCACTGTCAGAATGCGTATTGCAGGTTTATAAAAATAAAAAGAATTTCTCATGGGGATTACCTGACATTTTCAGTCTAGGAGCAGTTTTGTGTGTGACTGGGCTCAGCATCCAGTGCGCTGGGTTCCACAGGTTTAGGTAGACCCAGCTGCCTGCCAAGTTTACTATTCATGGCACTTCCACGGGCACCAAAGTCAGTGAACACAGAAACTGTGTGTTTCTGGTAAAGCGGGAACTGCACTTGGAGTAGAAGGCAAGAGGGCAATTCAGGTTTTTGAGTCTGGCCCACCACCCTTTGGGTTGACTGTCAAATGGATTTTGTTGCCCCTTCCCTTGTACCTAAATGTTTGTTCCAGTATAGGTACATTGTCATTTTTAAAACATAAACATAACCACTTTATCTTGGAGTTAAGTTCCTTACAAAAGTTACACTCTCCTTCCAGGATCTAGTGCTTTATCCCCCAGTAAAAATAATATGTAGTTCATTAATCAGTCCTCTATATTTAAACAAGTCTAAGGCTACGTTCAAACTGCAGATTTTTTCCCAGATCCGATTTTTTTGTCTGACAGTTCACATTATTGTTTAAATGTGGCCCATATCAGATTTCAGTGTGAACTGTTCGTGGCCTGAAAATGACCCACATGCGCAGAACAATAAAACAACGTCACAACAGAGGTTAGCTCCGGTTAGCTCATGCTTGTGTAGCAAGACGAGGGTGTGATTCTATTTAAACTAGTGATAAGTTAAATAAGTTGCCAACAACGCCACCTGGGGAGTTTCACCCCAGGAAATAGTAAGACATAGGTCACACAGGTTCGTTGAAATAAGGCCAGGGCAGAGAGTGTTTCACATTTAGAAAAATATAATTTTATTAACAAAAATAGGCAACAGAAACAAGAATATTATAACAAAAAAACAATTCTACTAAATAAACCAATTAAGAGGGCATGCCATTTCTGAATAAAATAGTGTGTGTGGGCCTAGTAATTTAATATAGCCTACTATACTATTTAAAATACACAGTGGCAAACGAATAAGGCACAGCACACCAGAAATAAATCAAAACATGCAAATCAATTAATTCAAACCAACCAAAACGGAAAAAATAACAGAAAATTGGCCTGCACTAAACGCACACTGCAGACTGTTCCATCGACACACAAGCAGACAACACTTACCACGCGGACCGGGAGCAAAGTCGCGTGCATACAGAACGCCGCACAAGCGACTCCACAGGTTTAGGGCTTTTAACACTGGCTAAACTGTTGGGCTACGGGCCATGACAATTCTAAAAGGAAAATTCGGCCGGGTGTCACAGCACGGGGCGAGAAGCAGACGAGGGAGCGTATAGCGCAAACTATTAACGGGTCATTCTCGTTGTGCGCAAGAAGGAAGCTGCTATATTCATAAATGCAGTTTTTTGAGCCTGCAAGGTGGGAATGTCCAGTGGAAACGTGCTGTAATTGTTTGTGTGATCACGCTTACAGAAGGTTGTGACAGACCCAAATCATCACCGCTGCATCGCCAAATATCCTATAGTGATAAGCTACTTCATTCCTGCGCTGTGTCGGAGATGTTAGCGTGTATCTAATAAGATCAGTCACAAACACGATCCCTGCATGATCTAATCTATAGCGTCTGATTAACTCAATGTCATCCGTTGTCTGCGACACATTTCTTCTCCCTCTTCGTCTTTCTGCCATTTTCTCCTCTACTAAAGAAACTCTTAAGCCTCTTGAAAGTCCTCGTCCTTGCTCCTAACAATTCCGAGCTTAAGAGCTCTTTTAAGGGCTAAGATGCTTTATGAATTACTTTTTTCTTTACTAGGATTTTTTCTTTAATTTTAAGAGTAAGCGCCCACTTTTCTAAGAATTTTCTTAGAATTGCGTCACTAGGAGCTACTCTTAGCCTTAAGATTCTTTATGAATACGGGCCCAGGTCTGTGGGTGTGGCTTAGTTTAATCTTGATTGGTTTTGATTGTTACACAGTAAAAATTCATGCAATATGTATTATGTTAAATAAACAACACATTCAAAACATGTTGTATGTTTAGGCATCCAAATGCTTCTGTTTTGTATGATTTGTCAACAGTAATGATGATCCATCTACACTTCTTGTTGTAGGCCTATGTGGATTTGCGACATAAAAATACCTTAAAACTTACATCTCTTCAATAGTTATATCTGGCTTCCACAATGCTTCAATAGGAACGGTTACACTTTCAATTCCACAGAACTTCTTTGGAACCCAGTTAATGTGCTCATTCTTCCAATCCTACACAGGAAAACAAGGGAAAGAGGAATGGGGTAAAGAATCAAGAAAGATGGACGGAAAGAAAATCATTTGAGTTTCCACTAAAGATGAACAGGTGAGAATAATCAAAAAGTGCTGTCCATCGCAGATAGAACTCACCATATAAATCCAAACATAAGGAACAAAAGTCTGGTCAGTCTCCCTCTGTTAGCAAAGAAATACAGTTTGTGTGAAAAACTTTCCAGCAGGACAATAAACATCCTCATAAGCTGACCATACACACAGCAAAACTGTCATGACCGACAGAACTATGCCAGATTTAATATAAAATACAAGAAACAAACAACAGTTAACACATCAAATATAAGCACAAATCCCCCAAAGGCTGCACAGTGATATTATGTTAATTGAAATTTGAAAATGTTTAGGCATTTGCAGAGCCCTTTAAAGAGAGAGTCGCGTCAGCGGGGGTCCAAAACGCTACATCGTCACGTGGTTCACGGAGACCGCAGATAGTTCCCGGAAGTCCTAGGCGGGCAATTCAAAATGAGCGAGAGAGACGACAAAACGGCGATTTTAAGCGATTTCTGGTAATTTAAACAACAAATGCGTTGATTTACAATATGTGTACAGCACACTGACACTTAACTGTAGTTACATTAGTATTTTTTTTAAAAGGAGGACATATAGTTTTGACAATAACAGCTACAATCACAGCTTAAATCACAATTTTTGGCAAACCTTGCATTGGAAAGTGTTGCAAACATGTTTAAAATTCAGATGAGATTTACCTTTCTAACATTCCTATTGAGCTTACTGAATAATGTAATCTTTTTGACTTCAGGTAGAACAGACAGGTGACTATCAATGATTGTCATGGATTAATTTAATAAATCTCCAATAAACTTAGAAAACAGCATGTTAAGTGGTTTGTGTCTGAACTGTGTCAGAAAAATGAGTATGAACGTTTGGTTTCCCAGCTGACATGGAGAGGAGGAAAAAAATGGTTGAATCAGGTCAGGAGCGACCTTACAATCACTAAAGAGGCTAACAATAAAATATGTGAGGTACTTTTTCCACAAAGAAATAACACATCACAGGCTTTATATTTGTTTTATTAAAACATCACGGCAGATCATCTTCAGGCTCCACTGAACCCCTGTGATTCTTGTGCTGAGAGAGGGAGAACAAGAGAAAGGGTTAGACAAACCTGCACATCTGTAAAGATTCATCCAGGTCATGTTTATCCAAGAAAAGTTGAATTGGGAGCATCTGGACATTTCAGAAGAAGTCCAGTTGCTCTCAATTCAACCTTTCTTATAAACGGCTGCAGGTTTGATTGAGAAAGTTATGGATTGTTAAATTTTGGAACTTCATTAACAGCTTTTGCGGCTGATGTTAGCATCAGTTACTGTATAAATTGTTAGTGGATGTTTTGTTTTTTCATACAGTTCTCATACAGGAACTTTGATGATGTGATATGAATTTATACAAAATAATTATGTAATTAGAGTAAACATATCCAGTAGGAATTGAGTGTTCACTCAATATTAATATATAATATTAATGTGGGTAAATAAATCTGAATTGTTGTGTGGAAAATAAGCTCATAAGACAGGATGCAGACACAGAGAAGGGAAAACAAGTATAAGAAGTGTATATACTTCTTATAAATGGTATAATCATGTGTCTACTGCTCTAATATAATTAATGTTTAATATGAAGATTGTTTTATAATATGCTAACATACTACTTTCAGTGTTAGAGGTAAATCCCCCCTAAAAAAAATAAATTTTTTAAAAATCCTTTATTCATACATGCACCACTAATATATTTAAATTAAATTAAATACCACCCCCCAAAAATACGTATTTTAAAATAAATGAATAGGCTGCCCTGTTTATATTGTCGTCTGCTAACTTTATCCATTGCCAGTATGTTAATTTGTTAACCGTTAATGTCCCTAAATCTTCTAATTTAGTGGGGAAATCCACTAATATGTTTCACTGCGCATATGTTTACTTAATTCAGTTTTGCTAAAAATATATATGTGCTGACAAACTGCCTGGGAGCTCCTCCTCCCCTTCAATCAGTGGTGAACCAGGTGGAACAAATCTTTCAGGCAATTAGATTGTGGCAGAACCTGGCTCTGTGGTTGTCTTTAGTGGAGACCGCAGTGGAAGGAGCATTTATAGCACCACAAGACCAAGGGAACTTCATCTTTGTTATCAAAGTGATTGTGCAAGACCAAGCCCTCCACAAAACTGTGAAGGACAGCCGGTAAGCGCCATATTGGCCATGGTTTTGGCTAGATTGACTTAAGCAGTGTGCTAATAATGCTCTGAGGAAAACACGGACTTTAAATTCTTGTTGACTTTGATAGGAGTTTTGCAGTAGTGTTTGTAACTTCAAATGTGTTTGAAATGGTTAAAAGTAACTTAAACATTGTAGAAATCTTAATTAACCTAAATATTAAATAAATATAAATATTCTTGGTTAAAAGATAAGAAAAAATACAATTTTGAAAATTAAAATACAAACTAATTTGTTTTGGTGGAACATATCTAGTTGTGTGGCTACAATGATACTTTATGATAATTCTTTACTAATACAGCTAAAAATACTGATTGTGATAATTCTGATAAATGCTAATGGGGTGTATTTGTTAAAAATTGGAAACTTAACTTATAATGGCAGTAATGTGTTTATCTGAGTTAAAGGTGAATATATTTATTTAATTTGGCTGTTAACTCAGATAATTTAGATTTGTCATCTCTCTTTTGAGGTTTTTCACCTGTTTACTGCCCAAGAAAGAATGATCAATAAACGAACAACTGATCCCATGGCTGTTTATTGAGTGAAATCCAGTTATGATCTTCATGTGGAGGGACTATCCTTTTCAAGTGGGGAATTGCACAAGAAATAAATCACAACTTGACAATATATAACATTTTTTACACATCTTACCTTTCAAACGTGCATCCCAGTTAGCCTTTTCTATTGCTGCCCTGCTGCCTGCTCGCATTTTATGCTAACTTCCGGGAACTATTCAGACGCTCCATGATCCGCCATTGCTGTAAAAAACTGGTCCATTGGAGCGAACGGAGATGACGCGACTCTCTCTTTAAAGGGCTCTGGGCATTTGTATCTGGATCGGCCAATCAGCTTGATTACAGACAATCATGCTCATCAGCTTCAGGTGCTACTTTTGCCAGACATGTTGGAAACAACAACAAATGACACACCTGTGAAAACCCAATTTAGGATACTGCTGCAATACCTGATTATAGAGCTGCACTTATACTTGAGTCAAGAGGTTTTGTTTTGATTTTGTCAATTTTCGGCCATCGGGTATCCACAGCAAAAGCTAATCACTTGTTCCAAGGTGTTAGGTCCTCACATGGCTCAAGCCCAGAGGTGGCGAGAGGAGTAACAAATATAAATGAAAACCGGGTCTAAATAAACAGGAAACAGATTATGTGCAAACAAATAGATATTTATTAAAAATATAGCTTACAGAGAAACAGAAGAGACACAGAACTAGACTATTTAACAAAAGGTGGTGATATGGGTTTTAACCAAAACACAAACTAGCAACTTTAACACATTTAACACGCTCCCTCTTGCGAGGGAGTATGGGAGCCCACAGCTCCGCTAGTCCCAAGCACACAGCTCCAAACGAGCAGCTCCACTCCTGCTGCACCCAAACACCGCCATCTGACCCACTGGTCGGCACCCACCTAGGCTGGCCCCCACAGGACCAACCTCACACACTTGCCTCTCAAGACCAGCCACATAGCTACTCTGCTGCAGTCTCCTTGCTCTCTTATCCTCCAGGTACTGCTTGGAGAATCAGGTGCAGCTGCTGCCCATTACTAACTGCAGCTGCACGGTGGGGGGGAAGGGCAGTACCTGGAGAACTACAGGAGAAGAGACACACCAAAAAACCCCACAAGACCCACGGCTCTAGGGCCGTAACACTCCCCCACTTAAGAACAAACTCATAGTTTGCATAACCAAGACAAACTTCCCAAACATGGCTCACAGACACACTACATTTAAGTCTACCCCCGAAAGATGCATGTAAGACATATGAACTGGGTACCTTACCAAGCCAACAGCATGACAGCCAGTACCCACAGACAACAGACAGACACACCCAAATGACCACATGTCCCCATGGCCCACTTGCAACCAGATTGGGACACAAGGCCTCAGGCATGACCGTGATGTCAGATATATATCACTAGTTCAACCAAACAACTCCTCAGATCCTGCCTAACCCAATCTTAACCGACCTGTCTTCTGGAGCCTGCCGGGCACAAGGCAACATTTAAAGGCAGAACATCAGCGGCTAGAGCCCTGATATGCCTTCCTCTCCACCTGCGAGAGGTCCCGGGTTCAAATCCTGGACGAGCCCCCAATTGTTACGTCCTCACGTGGCTTAAGCCCAGAGGTGGCGAGAGGAGTAACAAATATAAATGAAAACCGGGTCTAAAAGGCACAGGAAAGGCACATGGCCTTGATATCTACAAAATGTCATTGAACTGTCTGAACAAGTAGTTCAATAAAGGAAAAAAGGAAAATGAATCATTACCATTAAAAAGAAAAAAATGACAGACAATCTAAAGCTTAATATAAAACTTACCACATCTAGGATGCTATGCAGCAGAATTTGGATCCATACTACTGTAGTTTCTTTGTGGTTTTTAACAGGCCTGGCCATGGTGTACAGTTCTTTTTTCTGGGTCAGATTCAGGTGGTCTAAAACAGCCTGGTAACCGCAGTTAGATGAATCTGTATCTATATTAAGAATAAGAAGAATATTAAGACACATTTAGAGTTTATTCTTCAAAGCTAAAAAGACATTCAAACTTTTTTAATTAATTAAACTTTACAGCTCTTCTATGTGTCTATATATCAATTGTGCTTTGTGTTATTAATGACTTGTAATTTTGAAGAAATGACAACCATTAGTCTGAGTCTATAATTAAGGATACAGGAATAAATATTCATACATATATTTACTGGGTACTTTTCCTTTGCATACTTTTCTGTTGATCATCAAGGAGTCCTGGCAGCTCTGTGTAATTGGAGGTGCTTCCATCTGACAAAAAATAGTAAATATCCAGCATTATTTCCTTGCAAACACAGTTGACAACATTCATTAGTTATTTCAAATAAACTCAGGAATGGTTGTTGTGATTTAATGACATGCTGAGGGTGGTCTTACTTGTATGTATGTATGTGTGTATGTGTGTGTGTGTGTGTGTGTGTGTGTGTGTGTGTATGTATGTATGGTATGTATGATCTATCGCACGTGATGACTCAACCTGATTTGATTGCAGCAGTTTGAAGTGTTGTTGTAAAAACTGTTCTCAGAAAAACTCTCAGAAAACAATTTTGAAATCTTATGACTCTTATCTTTTGACAAAAAAATAACTAAATAATTTTGTAAAAATATCAGAAAATCAAATCCCTCTCTGGTGGGATTTAACTATGCAGGTAACTGTGGTTTTAACTGGTTTTGGATATCCATATCCAAAAAGTTTGCCTCTACCCTAAAACAATAAAAGTGAATGTGATTTTGTTTGTGAAGCTCACAGTACTTTAAAATGGCAATTTAAAAAACTTATTCAAATCAAGGACAGCAGTGCAATTTTCTACTCAACTCTACCCAGAGCCGGACAGTAGGCCTGTAGCGACGCGTCGATGACGTCGACGCGTCGACGTCAAAATTACGTCGACGTCAAATTTTTGCGTCGACGCAAAGTTTGTTTTGGTTTTGCACCGTTCGCGGATGTACAGCTCGCCACACCGAAACATTACAGAATGGAGGACGAAACAGCAACCAATAAAAGCCCCAACAAAAGAAAAAATCGCCCTAAATCATGTGTGGCGCGTGTGCTGGCATGTGTGTAAAAACACTGGCTCTGATTGGCTACCGAGAAGCATGACTCTGCCTTAGCCAGCATAATCGCTGGTTGAAAGGCACCCCAGCTTCTCGTCTCTCGTCTCTCCCCGCCGACAGAGTTTAGCAGGCAGGCGAGAACGGGAACAGGTGAGCCTACGTTAGCCCAGAGAACCTGATATGGAGAGCGCAGCGTACCGGTCCACTTCAAGCACTGCATACCTCGTTATTAACCCACCTCCTGACTAGCTGTGTGAGCCAGCTGGTGCTTTCGGATTACACAGTTTATTACATAGTAACGCACTGCATTTAACGACCAGTAACGTTGACGGGGTTGTAACGACGGGAAAAGTAATTAGTTAGATTACCCCCTTACTGAAAAAATAACGCCGTTACGTAACGCCGTTCTTTTAAACGCCGTTATTCCAAACACTGTTAATAAGTATTTATTTGAGATACATTATGGTTTTATTAATCGGAGCTACAGAAAAATAATCTTTAAAATAACCGTCCAATTAGTCGTTAGATTAGTCGACTAATCGATAAAATAATCGCCAGACTAATCGTTTAATTAATAATCGTTTACCCCAGCCCTACCGGACAGTAATAATGATTCAGGCTGGGAATCTTAACATCAGTCCAGGCTAATTCTCATAACAGACAACAACAGACCATGTATACATTGTTGAAATACTTTTTCTGTTTACTGTTTATACCAGTAGTCTACTACACACAAAACCTGCTTCAGAAATATCCAAAATAGTTAAAAACAGAACAAGCTTCTCTGCATTGGCTTCCTGTAAAATCCAGAATAGATTTTAAAATCCTTCTTCTCACCTACAAAGCTCTTAATGGTCAGGCACCATCTTATCTTAAAGAACTCATAGTACCTTACTACCCCACCAGAGCACTGCGCTCCCAGAATGCAGGGTTACTTGTGGTTCCTAGAGTCTCCAAAAGTAGAATGAGAGCCAGAGCGTTCAGCTATCAGGCTCCTCTCCTGTGGAACCAGGTTCCAGTTTGGGTTCGGGAGGCAGACACCATCTCTACATTTAAGAGTAGGCTTAAGACTTTCCTTTTTGATAAAGCTTATAGTTAGGGCTGGCTCGGGTGAGTCCTGAACCATCCCTTAATTATGCTGCTATAGGCCTAGACTGCCGGGGGATTTCCCATGATGCACTGAGCTCCTCTCTCTTCTTCTCTCTCTCTCCCTCTGAGTGCAATCTCATCCCACTAATGCATGTTACTAACTCGACTTCTTCCCTTTCCCGTGGTTGTGTGCTTCCTCCTCCTGTCGCTTCCTGCGGGTGTTGCTGGCTCTGGAGCTGTGGAGTCTGGATCTGTGGTTGGGAGTCTCCTGCTGCCCCAGTGTTCCTGCTCGACGCCCTCTGCTACAGTTGCAACTGCTGTTGCTAGTCCTATTGCTATTATTACTGTTATTACTATCATTAACATTACTATAAATATCTGTACCATTTTTCATTCAGTCTATAGCAACATTACCTTTACTGTCTGTACCTCTATGTGTGTACTGTGTAGGCTGCCTCCCTCTGCTCTCTCTCTCTTTCTCTTGCCCTCTCTCTCTCTCCCTCACCCCCAACCGGTCGAGGCAGATGGCTGCCCACCCTGAGCCATGGTTCTGCTCGAGGTTTCTGCCTCTTAAAAGGAAGTTTTTCCTTGCCTGTGTCGCCTAGTGCTGTTCTTGGTGGGAATTGTTGGGCTTCTGTAAATAACTTAAGAGTACGGTCTAGACCTGCTCTTTATGAAAAGCACTGTGAGATAACTGTTGTTGTGATTTGGCGCTATATAAATAAAATTGAATTGAATTGAATTGAACAATGTTTTCAGTTTCAAGACTTACATAATGACTACAGGAATAAATGTTCATGGATGTAATTACTCTACATACTTTTTTCCAAACTCTGATTGAAGTTCTGGTGATCAAGAAGCTCTGGTGGCTTTGTGTAATTGGAGGTAATCTCACCTGACACAAAAGAGTATACAGGTCTTTATTTCAAATACGATTTCCCTGCACACACATCTCCTGCTTTCTACACAGAACGATTAAGCGTTGATTACATTTATTTAAAACATAGAATCAACTCACGAAGGGTAGGGTGCTGAGAACAAATCTTACAAGAATGTATGTATGTATGACTAATCACGTGTAATGACAGATTGAGATGACATTAGGTTAAAAGCTGTCAGAGGGCTGCTGTGTTGTTATAAAAACTGTTAGCAAAAGCTCTCTCAGAAAACCATTTATAAATCTTTTGACTAAACACAGTTTTGGAAAAATGACAAATGAGTAAATCACATCCCATATCTCTGGTTGGACTTAGACATGTCAATTGATGTGGTTTTAACTGGTTTTAAGACATCTATAAAAATCCAAACAGTTTGCCTCGACCCTAAAACAATGAAAGTGAATGTGATTTTGTTTGTGGAGCTCACAGCACTGTAAAATGGCAATTTTAAAAAGTCAGCGGCAACTTTGTCCTTGTTACTCTGAATTATCCTCATACCACTCTGTGGACAGTTTTTTATAAGACATATTTATGGAACTTTTAGTTCCAATTAACATGATGTGATTATCACAAATAAAACCCTTTTCACTTCCATTGTATTGGGGTGGCAACAGAAATTTTAAAAGACAAAGGCAAAATTATCTGCATGGCTAGATACCAGTTAAGATTTTATATAATTGTGTGAACTGACCCATTAATATTCAACTCTGAAACTCTGATTCACTGTGTGTTCTTCATTACTTATAATTTAGAAGAAATGTTTGATGTATGGTTTCCATTTGAGAGTCATCCACTACTTGTGGTCCAAATGCATGTTGTTCAAATGATTCAGGCTGGGAATCTTAACATCAGTCCAGGCTAATTCTCATGGATTCACAACAGACCATGTATACATTGTTGAAATACTTTTTCTGTTTACTGTTCATACCAGTAGCTTACTACACTCAAAACCTGCTTCAAAAACATCCAAAATAGTTAAAAAAAGAACAATGTTTTCAGTTTCAAGACTTACATAACTAAGACTACGGGAATAAATATTCATGCATGTAATTACTCTACATACTTTCTTCCAAGCTCTGATTGAAGTTCTGGTGATCATCCAGAAGCTCTGGTGGCTCTGTGTAATTGGAGGTAATCCCACCTGACAGAAAAGAGTATACAGGTCTTTATTTAAAATATGATTTCCCTGCACACACATCTCCTGCTTTCTACACAGAACGATTAAGTGTTGATTACATTTATTAGTTATATAAAACATAGAATCAACTCACTAAGGGAAGGGTGTTGAGAAGAGTCTTACTAGTAAGTAAGCATGTACGTATATATATTAATCACGTGTATTGACAGATTGAGATCAAAAACCAGTCAGAGGGCTAAAAAACTACAGTTGTGTGTTTTGACTCAACCTGATTCAACTTTTCCACACAGCTACAATACTACAATTGTAGCTGTATGGAAAAAAGTTTTGTACTTGTGAAAATGTTTTGTACTTGTTTCTGAGTTGTTCGATAAGTGCTAAAATATCTAGAATAAATATGTGGAAATAAAACTAGTCCAGGTAATACTACTAATTACATAGTAAAAAATGACATATTATATAATAGTATATTTATTTAATATAGTATAACACTATATTTACCAGCTTTACATGGTTTGTAATTTTTGAATTGCTGCTTTACAAATAACAGATGGACAGTACAAGGCCCTGCACTTTTCTGACCCTTAGAAAATCCTCAAGATTCTGAGCCTGATCTGAGTGATTACAATGACCAAAGAGAGGATCTTGATCATTTTGATTATCATTATTAATGCTAATATTTTGATAAAGTAGATGTCTAAATTAAAAGGAAAACTTTGGGTTTGTTAAATAATATCACAGAGTAAGGTCTACTCCTGCTCTTTTATGAAAAGCGCTTTAATTGTTGTGATTCAGCACTATATAAATAAAATTTAATCAAATTCAATTGTTGACTTCTTTTAAAAAACAACAATGACTGTTATTATTGCCCCAAGGAAATAAAAATGCAAAGACATTTTGCATTGCTTTTTTCTTGGGGAGGACTTCAATGGCTTGTTTCAATTAAAAAGCAGAGCAGCTTTGCAATCTGTCCCTGTTCTTATATTGACATTTTTCTGTGACACAGTTAAAAATAAACAATGTTGTTTAAATTAACAAGCAACAGGAATTATATGGAAATAACAGGTTTAACCAAACTGCAGAACATTTACACCTGCATGCATCATTCAGAATTATCCCAGCTTACCTGTGAGGAGGAGCAGAAAGGGGAAAACTGCAAGCATCATGACAGTCAGAGGTCTGACCAGTCAATGAGCATCCCTGACCTCTCTGTGTTGTTTGTTTATTGCAGCAGTAATATCACTTCTTTGTACTGGAAGAGGGCTGGGCAAATGTAATGACTGTTTTTTTTTTGTTTAATGATCGAAACATTAGGCCAAACAAATCTAATGCAACAAGGCTGCCAGTAACTGACAACACCCTCATACTTAGCCTGTGGTTGGATCAATTTTGCTACCAAAATAAAAGCAGTTTATTGCTTCTTGCTTTTACTTGTTGTTGGTTTTTCCATAAGTAAAACAGTTTATTGTAGGAACAACAAATGTACAAGAAATCTCCGATTTGACTGGTTACTGCTTCAGGCTCTCGCTTCCCTTCCAGGGCACATTACTCACAATAGCCACTTTTGATGGGTTTGATGTGGAAGGAACCACTGGTTCTGGAAATATTGTTCCCCATGAAGTCTCTCAAATATTTTTTCTTTTGGTATATATGGTTTAATTATCAATTTTGATTATTCCAATTGGCCATACCAATGAGCATAACGTTGCTATGGAAAAGAAGCTGGTGAACGGCACAAATCAGAGCTGTAGCAAATTCAGAGTTCTTTGTTTTTGTCACATTTAGGATATAAGACTAACAGTCTATAGCCATTTTACGCACATGGCCAGAATGCTAACATCAGCACAGTAAAATGATATGGAACGCCAAAAGGGTCACAATACGGCACTTTCCTACCTCGTTTTGTTAAGAAAACAGCGTAAAAAGCACCGTTTGAACGACCAGGAACGCCGCTTTTTACGCCGCCGTAAAGCAAACGTCGTAAAAAGCGCCGTGAAATTGTGTAAACAACGACGCATTTTTTCGTCGGTCTGGAGGCGGCGAAAAAACGCCGCCAATATGCTCATATAACGCCGCTTTTACGGGCATCAGTGTCCCCAATGACGCGTATCATAACGCGTTACAAGACGCGTAGTGTTAAATGATAATGATCTCCACCCTGTCTTTTCCAAAGCCAATCAATTTGAACTGTTATCATTGTCATGTTGGAAGACCCAGCCTCGACCCATCTTCAATGCTCTAACTGAGGGAAGGATCGCAATAGGGAAATCTCGCAATACATGGCCCCGGTCATCCTCTCCTTAATACAGTGCAGTCGTCCTGTCCCATGTGCAGAAAAACACCCCCAAAGCCTGATGCTACCACCTCCATGCTTCACAGTAGGGATGGTGTTCTTGGGATGGTACTCATCAATCTTCTTCCTCCAAACACAGTTAGTGGAATTATGACCAAAAAGTTCTATTTTGGTCTCATCTGAGACACTTTCTCCCATGACTCCTCTGGATCATCCAAATGGTCATTGGTAAACTTAAGACGGGCCTTGACATGTGCTGGTTTAAGCACCTTCCGTGCCATGCATGACGTCTTAGTGTATTACCAACAGTAACCTTGGAAACGGTGGTCCCAGCTCTTTTCAGGTCATTGACCAGCTCCTCCCGTGTAGTTCTGGGCTGATTTCTCACCTTTCTTAGGGTCATTGAGACCCCACGAGGTGAGATAGAGCCCCAGTCCGAGGGAGATTGACAGTCATGTTTAGCTTCTTCCATTTTCTAATGATTGCTCCACAGTGGTCCTTTTATCACCAAGCTGCTTGGCAATTTCCCCGTAGCCCTTTCCAGCTTTGTGGAGGTGTACAATTTTGTCTCCAGTGTCTTTGGACAGCTCTTTGGTCTTGGCCATATTAGTAGTTGGATTCTTACTGATTGTATGGGGTGGACAGGTGTCTTTATGTAGCTAACAACCTCAAACAGGTGCATCTAATTTAGGATAATAAATGGAGTGGAGGTGGACATTTTGAAGGCAGACTAACAGGTCTTTGCAGAATTCTTGCTGATAGACAGGTGTTCAAATACTTATTTGCAGCTGTATCATACAAATAAATAGTTAAAAAATCATATATTGTGATTTCTGAATTTTTATTTTTTTTAGATTATGTCTCTCACAGTGGACATGCACCTACGATGACAATTTCAGACCCCTCCATGATTTCTAAGTGGGAGAACTTGCAATATACCAGGGTCTTCTAATACTTATTTAATAATACTCACTATATATATATATATATATATATATATATATATATATATATATATATATATATATATATATATGTATATGTTTCACTTTCACAAAAATATGAAACTAACCAAATAACTAAATGAATTTTCCACTATATTATAATTTTTTGAGATGCACCTGTAGAGTAGCCTACATTTTAGGTGGCAAGTTTTGCACCTGCAGCAGTTCAACTTCATCCTTGATTAGGAGAGTGCCCTAATCAAGCAGATGGGAATGAGCACAGACTCACATTTCCTTTAGCCAAACAAGTATGTGCTGGTAAGTTGTACCAGACCAGGTTTCAAGATGTATCATGAAGGAACACACTTGCTGTTCTGCCCGTTCTGCTCCAGTGGTCTGATCGTCTGTGCTGCTGCATCCAACCAACTGCAACCAAGACTTTCATGACAGAAGTAGGCCTAAGCATGTTGTTGACTTGATACATAAATAAATTGTTGGTTCGGATGAATGCACATTAAGTCTTTCAAGCCTGATACAATAGAATTTCTCTAGAAATTAAAATATACAAGAATGCATGTGTACTGTAGCCAAATCCTTAAAACGTCTAATTTATTGGTAGTGTGTGAGTGCCACCTAGTGGAGGTCTTGCATTATGTTTGGATTGTGCTGGATTACTTCTGATTTGTTTATAAAAGTAGGGGGACTCAAATTTTGTCCAGACTGCATCTTTTTTATTAAGTCCAAACTGGGCCAGCATGCTCCTCTCCTGGCTCCTCTTTCCTCTCCTGCATTTGCTGAACAGTCTGTTGCACACACCAGCTTTCCTCCTTTCTCAAGCCTGCACACACGTTGCACAGTCGGCACATTAATATATTAATTTAATAAAATTGAAGAAAACACAGTAAGGTTTGTGTGCCTACAACTTCAGTTTACCTACTGGCATTGTAATAGAAAACAGACGATACAAACATCGCTCAAAAAACAAGATGTGAGTAGGGCGCGAACCTGCGATCCCCAGGTGTTACATCTTACAAGTCGGCGCCGTTACGAGCAAGCTAAAGCACCTGGCGGATTCCCTACCGCTATTGAGTAAATTTATCAACTATGGCAGGGAAGCTCATCCTTGCGCTGGGTTGGATTGCTGTGGTCTGTTCTTGTTCTTTACTGATTGGGTGATAACAGTTCAAATTGATTGGCTTTGGAAAAGACAGGGTGGCGATCATTATCATTTAACACTACGCGTCTTGTAACGCGTTATGATACGCGTCATTGGGGACACTGATGCCCGTAAAAAGCGGCGTTATATGAGCATATTGAGCGACGTTTTTTTCGCCGCCTCCAGACCGACGAAAAATGCGTCGTTGTTTACACAATTTCACGGCGCTTTTTACGGCGTTTGCTTTACGGCGGCGTAAAAAGCGGCGTTCCTGGTCGTTCAAACGGTGCTTTTTACGCTGTTTTCTTAACAAAACGAGGTAGGAAAGTGGCGTATTGTGACCCTTTTGGCGTTCCATAAAATGACACCATGACAACGCTAACATGCTGATGTGTATCAGCTACAATGTTTACCATGTTTACTACGTGTTAGCATGCTGACATTAATAATTATTCAAGGAAACATTATGCAGTATTCTTATCTTAAAATAACAATTTCAGAGTAATTTTGAGATGCTGAGCAGCCTTCTTGCTGTTGGACTATATAATTAAGGACTAATGTTACACATTCGTGCCAATAGTACACATTTGTGGATCGTTCAAGTAATAACTTTTTAGCTGGCTTGCTATGTATTGTGATGTTGCACGTGCTTAATGTTTGAATGTGTTCGCAAAGTTGTTGAAATCAGCCAGAGGTTTCACAGAGGTTAAGCTGCCAGCAGTACCCTAATTCTCTAGTTGATGTAGCCTACTTACTAGATAATACACTCGGGCATAGGTAAGATTACTGTACGTGCTCTTGCATCTGTTCATTTCCAGCTTAATTGGCTAGCTTGCCACTGAAGTTTCAAGCAAAATAATGCTGCTGCTGGTGGTGGAGAGCGGCATCAGTGTGGAGCTTGGCAACAGGGCAACATATCTGGGCTCAGCAGATTTGTCTAAAAACCTAAGAATTAGCTTTATGTGGCATAAGAATAAGTGGCACACACATCATTCAATCTCTGAATTTTAAACTTGGTGACTGAATGAATGAACCAAAATCCTTACTTACCTTTTTGTCTTCTTAGCTGAACTAGCCTTTCACCTTTTCAAAGAAGCAGAAGATGTCTAATCTATTGTACAAAACATTACATAACTAACACAGTTAGTAATGGTTGTACTGAGGCTGTGAGAGCTGATTTCTGCTCAGTGCCGCAGACGTTTGACGATGCAGGTGAGGATGAGAGCGCTACACCTGCTGGTCCATGAAACAGCCACGGCAAAAACGCTGGAATCGAATTTGTCGATTGAGAGGTCGACTCAATCGAACTACACTGCACTAGCTAGTTTATCAGCCTGCAAGCCAAGTTAAGCATTGATCGTTAGCATTTTGTTTTTTTAAATGTTATTTGGATAACCGCCATGAAATATGAAACTATTTTCTGGAATGAAGACTGGGGGTGGGGGGGGGGATCTCGCAAATAGAGAGAAACCTTTGTAGATCCTATAGGCACATTGTTGACACTATGAGCGAGTACAGCATTATCTGTATCTGTTAACCATATGAATTATCTGTATCTGTATCCGTACTCGGCCGCCCACCCTGAGCCATGGTTCTGCTCGAGGTTTCTGCCTCTTAAAAGGAAGTTTTTCCTTGCCTGTGTCGCCTAGTGCTTGCTCTTGGTGGGAATTGTTGGGCTTCTGTAAATAACTTAAGAGTACGATCTAGACCTGCTCTTTATGAAAAGCGCTGTGAGATAACTGTTGTTGTGATTTGGTGCTATATAAATAAAACTGAATTGAATTGAATTGAAATTGAATTGAACTCCATGACTAACTTTGGCATGCATGGAGGACTCATCGTTAACATGTACAAACTGAAATCGATCTGATAAAAAGCTTAGAGCGGTTCCTTTAACGCCAATGAAATGTTCCAGTCTCTGTAATAGGATCTGATGATGAGCTCTAAATCCTGACTGAAAATCCTCAAATAAACTATTGCTATGTAGAAAGTCACACAGCTGTTTGGCGACTGCTTTCTCCAGGACCTTAGAGAGAAATGGAAGGTTAGATATAGGTCTATAGTTGGCTAAAACATCTGGATCCAGGTTGGGCTTTTTCAGAAGAGGTTTAATTACAGCTACTTTAAAGCACTGTGGCACATAGCCTGTTGATAAAGACAAATTGATCACATCCAGTAGAGAAGTGGTGACTAAGGGTAAAACTTCTTTAAGCAGCCTAGTCGGGATGGGGTCTAAGAGGCAGGTTGATGGTTTAAATGAAGAAATTATTGAAGTTAGTTGATAAAGATTGAGGGAAGCAAAGCAGTCTAAACATATACAGTAACTGATACAGCTGTTTCTAAAGTTCCTGAGTATAGAGTTAAGTCGGTGCCAGTTGAGGGCAGTGTGAAGGGGTTGTAATCTGACATTAAAATGATCCACATGCCGGGTTTGGCTATTAACTCTGAAGGCAGGTATTTCTATTCCTATTTGAAGGCTCTGGGTCGGATTTTCCGCGAAATCCAGTGACTGACACGTGCATCCGCGCTCCCGAGCCTCTCGCTGTGTCTATACTGACTTTGCACTCAGCAGCGAGGACAGGCTTACGACATGGAGTCTGCTAACACTAAGAAAACCTGCTCCCAGCACAATACAGACTCCAACATAAACTTATAAACTCCAACTTGTCAAAGCCTGCAAGAAATGATGTAACGTTAACAGTAAAAAGCTAATGTGGAGCGATTTGTTTACGATCCCATAGTGATGCAGCCACGAGCAGCTAGCTAACGCTACATTAGCTCAGACCCGCCGCTGTTTGCTTCGTAACTTCGTAAATTTAGATTTATTGCCTTTTACTGATATGTACACAGCTTCTCCACCTCTCAGTCACTGTAACTAACATGAACCACATAATATAATGTTACAACACAGAGGAAGAGCCATCCACTAACACTAGTTACAGTAAATTTACTTACTACAGTCTGACTTATAAAGTGTGACACAGTCTTATAATATTCAGTCCAGCTCACTACCCGTTTCATTATCATCCAGTACATGTAGCTGTGCTGACATTGCTGAGCAACCGGTGACAGATTCACAGATAGTAAAGATAGTTACTGAACAAGCAACAGGCTAAATGCAGTAAATGTACCGTGATCATGTAACGAGCGTGGATTAGTTCAACCTGCAGCCGATAAAACTATTACTGTAACGTTGCAGTGGGAGTTTACCTGAGTTCCCAGCTCTGTCTGTCTATAGCCGCTGTCACTCTGCCTTTTTTCGGGAGTACTGTGCTGATATGCCGGTGTCTCACTGCGGTGAATGAAGTAACGTTACGGTGCCGGTGTTGATCCGCCTCTGAGACGGAACCTTTAAGTAACAGAGCCTGATCATGTCTGAGTGAAAAGCCACAGCCTGCACGCTGCTGTTCCTGCGTTTATTGCAGGATTTCTGTATGAAAGCGGTTGTGTTTCGGATTCTGCTCATGAGTTCAAGCGAGCACGCGTACGAGCACACGCCTGGTTGCAATCTTAAAAAGGCACCGCTAGTGGCCGCTGGAAACTCCATAATGCCCCTTTAATGACGAGTAGTACTCTGCTTTGGCATTACGGAGGGCCTTTCTATAAGTTTTAAGGCTTTCTTGCCATTTTAAACGAGAATTTTCCAGTTTGGTGGAACGCCAATTCCTCTCAAGTTTCTGCGATATTTGCTTTAATTTGCGAGTTTCGGTATTATACCAAAGAGCTAACTTACTTTGTTTTAGTATTTTCCTTTTTAGACGGGCTACAGAGTCGAGTGTTGTTCGCAGCAAGCCTGCAGCACTATCAACAAGATGATCGACTTGGGAGGGACTGACATTAGCATAAGAGTCCTCTGTTAATTTGATACCTGATAGTGAATTTAGAGCTGATGGAATCGCATCCTTAAATTTAGCTATAGCACTATCAGACAGACATCTTGTATAGAAATTTTTGCCCAATGGAGGATAGTTCAGCAATACAAGCTCAAAAGTTATCAAACAGTGGTCAGATAAAGAGGGATTCTGTGGGAACACTATTAAATGTTCAATTTCAATACCATATACCAGAACAAGGTCGAGGGTGTGGTTAGAACAGTGAGTAGGTTCATGAACACTCTGAGAGAAGCCAATTGAATCTAATAGAGAGATAAACGAATGAATATTAAAATCCCTTACAATAATAACTTTGTCCGTTTTAAGGACTAAAGTTGACAAAAACTCTGCAAATTCAGATAAGAATTCAGAGTTCGGACCAGGTGCTCGGTACACTATAACAAATAGAATAGGTTGCGAAAGACTCAGAACAAGGCTTTCAAATGAGTTATAATTTAGTTTAGGTTTAGAGCTGATTACTGTGTTTCGAGGAATTTGAGTATTCAGATGACTGGGAGGGGTAGATTCATTTAGGTTCACATATTCTCCATCACTCTGCCAGGTTTCAGTAAGACAAAATAAATCAAAATCATAATCTGATATTAGTTCATTTACTAGTACACCTTTAGAAGAGAGAGATCTGATGTTTAAGAGTCCACATTTTACTCTCCTATTCCTTTGCACTATTGCTCCTGTGGTTTTAATTTGTATGAGGTTTTTATGCACAGCTCCTCTTCTGTTTACCTTTGATTTAAATAATTTCAATGGTCAGGGGACAGACACCGTCACTATAGGGTTTTCACTAAGTAACACCTCGAACGGAGGAGCAGAGAAGTGTGTTAGACTGCAACTCTGCCTCCTGGTCTCAACTCTGGGTTGTCATGGATTTGGTCCGCTAATAAAGTTGGCCAGATTTCTACAAATGAGAGCTGCTCCTTCCCAAGTGGGATGGATGCCGTCTCTCCGAATCAGACCAGGTCTTCCCCCAGAAAGTCTGCCAATGATCTACAAAGCCCACATCGTTTGCTGGACACCACCTCGATAACCAGTGGCGGAATGACGACATGCGGCTATACATGTCATCACTGGTCAGATTGGGCAGGGGTCCAGAGAAAACTACGGTGTCCGACATTGTTTTTGTGTACGTACACACCGACTCAACATTAATCTTAGTGACCTCCGACTGGCGTAACCGGGAGTCATTACCCGCCGACGTGAATAACAATCTTACTGTATTTACGTTAATCCTTAGCCAGCAGTTTCAAATAAGACTCGATGTTGCCCGCTCTGGCCCCAGGGATGCATTAAACTATGGTCGCTGGCTTAGCTAGCTTCACGTTTCTCAAAATGGAGCTGCCAATGATCAGAGTTGGTTTCTCAGCGGATGGGGTGTGTTGCTGAGTGGGGAAAATCTGTTAAAAACGTGAAGAGATTGGTGGTGCCAAGGGATCTAGAGGGCCCCATATTGGACCAAACTGAAACCCCCAACCGTTCAAGAATCACATCAAGGACACATCAATCCAATATTTAAACGTTTTTTTGTTTTCCAGGTTGGTTTTAGAAAGGGCATACACTGCATATACATACTGTAAAGTATAGTAAATTTAAAATGCAAACCCCACCACCATCCCATGTTAAAATTTAAAAATCACCCTTTTTCATTAAAAAATACACATATATATATATAAAAAAATCAGGGAATACACATTCATAATAATGACATGCAATAAGGACAAAAATATGCCAACAGGGTCAACAGCCCTGCCACCCTACGTTCATCTGTGGAGACATCTTTTAAAGGTGGGTTCACTGAGCTATGTGGTAACTTAGTATCTTTTTATATTTTCTTAGTAAGATATTTTAAAATTACCTATTACCTAAATGGCACCACATAACTTACTTATTTATTCACAGGTTTTCAAACCTTAGGTATTTTGTACCTTTTAGGCCAAAACAAGCCTGCTTCATTATCCTTCCAAAATATTTAGTCCTAGATTACATAAAGCACTTGTGATTGTTGTCTCAAGGGTTAGGAGTAACAGAAATAATATATGAATCTTTAAAACATTTAAATCAATATGCCACAGGAATAGGAGCAGGAGCGTGTCTAAGGGGTGGCATTGGGTGGCCTGTGCCGCCTGTGAAACCTAATAGGCCAGGTGCCACCCTATTTTCCTAAAATATGATTGGCTATTTGCGCCAGTACAGTCAATGATGTAACCTTAGTTACAACCTCATGTTGTGAACTTTTGCACTACTTGTCAGTATTGTATTATAGTATATAGTATATGCTCGCAATAAAGCATGTGCTGCAGTGCATGTGTGTGCGCGTCCCGGCGTTTGATACGTATTCATGAACCTATGGACACTAATTTTCATTTGCCTGAAGAAATTCAGGGGAATCCAATTACATATTTTCTGGCGGCTTTTTCAGAGGTCTGTCAAGCAAGTCAGAGAATCTTTCGAATGACCTTTAGAAGTTTTCAAAGTAAAAGCTCTCAATAAACTCAACATAAAGCATTACTGCAAAAAATGTTCTCGTGCTCTTATTTTGGAGGCACAATCACTTAAAAAGAAGTGATTATGTGAGTAACTGTAGCTGTCATGACTGAGATCCATTTCAGCATCAGCTGCTATCAATTTGTTTATTTTTTATTGTTCCACTATCAAAGCAATCTGGCCACGGGCCACATATTAATCAATAACAATACAATAACATGAAAGATTTTACGAACAAAGACTTTATTGACGCATCACTCTACAGTACGAACATCCAAATTAAGTTTAAAGGATTAATGAATGTCCAATTTTATATTAGAAAAGTGGAACGTGTGTCCACACAGAATTCTGTAATTGTCAGGGACTGTTCCAACAACACTGAAGAGTATGCTAGCTAGTGAAGTAACAGCAACTGAGAAATGTGACATGGAGTTTATATTCAGTTACCTTAAAATAAAAGACGGGATAGCAGCAAGCCTGAGTTGAGAGCAAGAAGAGGAGTCACCTGTAGCTACCACAAGCATTGCACCCTCAGAGAGCATCTCAAAAGTGAGAGGAATACAAGAACTAACCAAGATGTTGGTTTGGACCAAATTTTGTCAGTCATGTCAATGATGCATGTTACTGATCAAAATACTTTTTATGTGTGTCATGGTGTGCTGTCAGTAATAGGATGTTGTCATATGACTGAAAGTGGCTGTCAGCTGTTATAGTTTTTCATGTGTTAAGGTGCGCTGTGTTAGTTCTTCTGTGCAGTGCTTTTCATTGTTGCGGATTGTCTTGAAGATGCATACTTCCTCTTCTGTAATCCGCTGCTGACATTATGTTACTCTGATTGTGATGAGAAGTCCTGCTGTGGGCATCTTGCATTGAGGCTGTAATGCATGAAACTATAATGATTGTAATTAAAGTAGATCTGAGCAGTGGATACAGAAATATTAATGGAATGCTATTTCTATGCATGTGTCTGTGTGTGAGAGTGTGTCTGTGTGTGTACGCATGCAATAATCATGTTACAAAGTGCTTTCACAGGGGCAAAAAATAAAGCTGCAAGCAGTGTTTGACGGGCCCTCGCGGGCCCCTGTCAGGGTGTGGTATGGCCCAGTGGCCAGAGGTTGGGGGATTTTTTTATGATCAATGCCTTTAGATTGCACAGCAAAAATCTGAAGTGGATTGGATTTGTAGGAGGAGTTCTTCAAAGTGTGCAATGTGAAAATTGCCATTGTTTCATTTTTTTCTTGAACTGTTGGTGTGAACAGAAGATGTTTTAACATCCATGTTATACGGAACAATGACTTCATCATGATTTTAACTTTAGCTCTACTCGTCTATTGCATAGTACCATGTTAAAGAGATACAAGCTAAAAACAGACCGGCCACTATGACATAGGCAACGAAGAAAACTTTGTTGATTCTTTTAGCCATTCTGGTCCAGTACCCGGGCTTTCCTTCTTCCTTCCTGCTGTTGAAGAGCACTGTCTTCTCCACCTCCGTCAGGTCCTCTGAGATCTTCTCCAAGGAATTGGACTCCGTCAGTTTGCTGCTGCTATCCTGCAGATGTGATTTAGAAAACAGGTAATTAATGAGATTATGGAACACAAATTTGCAATTTGCTATATTTGACATTCAGGATTTTGTGTCCATTATGATGAGAATAAAAGGGTTGGATTATCTAATTACAAATAAACATTTTCTCACGTATGCCAAGAGGTATCTTGTCATGCAAATAGTTTTTGGGGTGGTTTAAGATTTAAGTCAAGTGGAAAAAAATTCAACAGCAACATCTCTTTCCAGAAACAGAATCCCTGTCTAAAATCCAAATACTCTTAACAGTTTTTAGACTTTCCTATCTTGTTTTTTGTTTTCATTTGAAAACAACCGACCATTTACAGTGCAACACTTTGTGTACTAACCTCTTTGGCCACCAACAGCAGTCCAGATGGTGTTTCTTCAGTACACACATCACTGACAGACATTTGGTGAGTCCATTTCTTCTCATCTGAAAGGATTTTTTTCGCACAAAGATGGTTGAAGCATATTCAAAATGCAGAGTCGGGCAGTAACGGGTTGCTCACTTATTTAACTTTTTTGAATAACGCGTAATAAGATTATTAAGGGGTGGAGGGGGCTGAAAGTGATAAAGTAACGTAACGAATAAAGTAACAAGTTACTTTTATGACCCAGTAATAAGTAAGTGTTTGTCCCCACAGTCCTTACTTAGGCTTTTGCTTCTGTCTTCCTCGTTGTCTTGGGAATCAGAGTCTTTCCTCATGAGATGCATCACCAAAATGGTCTCCAGGAGGCTGAGCATCATCAAACCAAAACTTCCAATACAGTATGTTGCTAAAGGGAGAAGGCAGCATCATTAATTTGGACAAATAACTTCACATTCAGTCAGTATCTGCTACTCTTACTGTTAAATGCAGTTAAATTAAGGAAAGAGCATTTTTACCTATAAGTGGAATCCTGTTTGATGAAGCGGGCAGAATGTCATTCAGAATAAGTTGTAACACAGTGACAGCAAGCAGCACAGTGACCTTGAAGCTGAGCTTCTCGCCCCCTCTGTCTGAGATCAGGAAGGAGGACAAGTCCAGACACAAGAAGAAGAGGACGGGCAGCATGAAGTTGACAACGTAGAGGAGAGACCGCCTCTTCATGGTGATCTGTAAAATTATTTTTAAGGGTCAGGTGGTTGAACTTCCTACTTATAATCATATAGTACCGTATAGTACAGGCTGCAAACACAAGGTAATCTGCTCATAGTCTGCAGTGGTTGAGGAAGCCTTCAAATTATTTAACAACAGTGGCTATAATAGATTTATTACAAAACAATGTATGAAATGCTGATGTAAAGATATGGGAAAGGGACACTTATTTGCAATAGGTTTCTGGAGTTTCAGGGGACCCAAAGCTTGCTATGTACCCAAGTACAGACTAGCTAGAGAGAGTAGATTAAGTGTACTTCTCTGTTTATTCTCTTTTCAAAATAACTGTAACTCAATTATTTGCTCAACCCCTCAGCCTGTTTTTATTTTCCATTTAACTCTTTTAACCCTGATTGTACACTGCAACTTTATTATATCTTATGTTGCTTTTAAACTTTTTTATATTTCACTGTTGCTTTTATGTTTTATGTAAAGCTCTTTGAATTACATTGTTGCACTTCTTTACTCATTGCACTTTGTATATTTGATGCTATTACTTGTTATTTATACTGAGTAAGCAAAGGTTCACCAACAAGTTTACTATATAAACTTAGAGAGTGATGATCCGTCAGTGTTTCCACTGCCCTTAAGTGCCAAAAAATTAAGTATTAGCAGTAAAATAGTAGAAGTACATGTACTAACTTGAGACAAACAGAGATGGAAAGTAGTTTTCACCCTTGCGTTTGTATCCAGAAGTACTCACAGTGCAAATAATTGTGCTCTGCTTGACGCCTAATGTGCTGACAGTATTTTCAGTGTATGTCACGTTGATGACGAGCCACTCGTACTGTGTCGGCACCCCGTGAGACCACTCTACGCCCTCTGAGTCGGCATTCCATTTAAGCTGGATATCCTTGTCTGAGGGGGGGAGATAAAAATTAAACTGTGTGGTTTCTTATCAGGTCAACAAAGAAGGAATGAATGTGGTAGAATCTGCGTGTGCTCATGTGACAATAAACTGTTAGAGTCATTACCCCACACAAACAAAACATACACATTTAAGATGAATATCTAGAAACTGCCACTCCAGCTTTTCTGTGTCTTTTCCCTGCTCCTCCTCCCCTGGGTGTCTGTCTATGTCCTGTAAAACTTAAAAGCATAACCTTTTCTTTTATTTGCTGAAATCACTGAATTCACCCTGCCTATACTTGGGACAGGCTTTTAACTCATTTACCATGCCGGTAAATCTGAAGGAATAATACTGTGGTACTCATTGTTTCTGTAAAATGAACTGAATGACCGAATTATGGAGAATCTAATCAGTCCAATCAATTCATCAACTCCCTGCTTCAATATTCCAGCTCTCCTTCCACTTTTTTAGTACAGTACCTTATATTTCTCCACTGAATCATCTGTGTGTTTTAGAAATTATTTCTCCTTGTGCTTTTGCTTATATGTTTTTCTCTTGTGGGTCAGGATTCCAGTACGAGAGTCTCCGTCCAGCCATTGGCCACTCACCACCTCAGCTCAAATCCTATTCATCCTCCTCCTACCTTCGTCGGCTCAGCAAAACCCTTCATCCGTTACTTATTTGTTTGTTTAAATTCTTTTACTTAAACCACTCTCTCCATGTCTGTTTCTATTCCTGGGTCTGGTCATAAACCAAACTTAACAGAAACCGTTAAATACAACAGGTTATGGGCTCACCAGAGTGTAGGGCAGACTTGAAAGATATGCTGCAGCTCTGAATGTCAAAGGGGAATTTGTAAACTTGCATCTTGCAGGTGTTGACCAGCACCATATCATTCACACGTTGAACCAAACCGTTATAAGTAATGTAGACATAAGGACTCGGAGGGGCCTTATCCTTCTCTACCCTGTGTGAGAAAACACACACACAGAAATAGGGGTCATAGGGATCATTTCCTTTCCCTAAAGGGTACATTTGTTGAAAAGGTACCCTATAAGGTATGGAAATGGTCCTTAAGGTGTTAACCGTTGATCTTTGTTTATTTTTAAAGGTACAGAATCATTGCATAACTGTACCTTTAACAAGCTTAAGCTTAAGTTACAGGCAAATGATGCAGAAAATCAGTGATCCCCTGCATCCAGGACATAAAGGGTTGGCGATGGCCCAGTGGATAAGCCACATGCCATAAAACACTTAACCCTTCAGTGCTCCAGAGGCGTGCAACCTCTGATATGTATAGCAATTGGAAGTCATTTGGATAAAAATGTCAGCTAAACTGAATAATTGTAAAGGTACATTTTTGTCACTAGGGGTGCAGAAGTTTTCTTTTATAAGTACAAACAAGAAGGTACAAAAATGGACCAACTTCAAAGGTGCAGTCCTCTTACCCTGCTAGGTTACAGCTGGCGCGACAAAGCATTTGTACCTTTTTAGGTCCATTTCATTCCTCAGTTTCTCTGCACGCACGCACACACACACACTATGGCAAAAGCTTTGTGCTTTAAATTACATTTCATATAGCGTACGTTCACTGATAATATAAAAACATAAATCCACATAAGTTACAGTAAAACTTAATTATTTAATTAATTTTATATTTGCTTTGTCAGAAATATCACAGAACAAATGTAGGTCACCTGCAAAAATGTGGCACAGTTGACAAAGGGTAATCGGTGTGTAAACAAAAGTGGCCCATATTTGACATGCAAATACGGCCCTAATATCATAAACCAGACATGGGCCACTTTAGGTAAAGTCGGGCACAGATGTGAGCCTAGGTGGCCCACATGTGATGTAGCAAATGTGGCCAAATATTTAACAACAATTTGGGCTACTTTTGGCAAATTTACGCCAAAGCCAGCACTGGACAATCAAAGTGTGAGCCTAACGTTGCCCACATTTAAAATGTTAAATATTACCCAAATATGGTTGAATAGTATTTGGCCACTTTCGGTAAAGATGCAACACGATTCACACTGGCTATCCGGATGTGAGCCTAAAGTGGGCCAGAATAAACTAAAAATAAAAAGTAACTGCTGGCCAGAATAGGGCCAGTTTGGGTATTATATTATTTGGTTTGTTCTTGACTCGGCCATGCTGGGGCCTGCTTGTGGCCCAGATCTGGCAAACAACCAGGTATGTGGGCCAGATGAAAGTGTGAGGTGTGGGCCTGATCAGGGCCACAGCGATTTTGCTATCTGGGTTGCATGTGTGAACCTACTTGGCAATAAATCATATTCTGACTAAGAGTTTACAGCCATGCTAGCAGTTATGTCTTATTATCTAATTATAATACATCAATACCCTGTAATTTTTTATGAATATTCAGAAATTCCTCCACAAATATGGTATCCTCTCATTCTCAAAAAACACTAACTTGTTGGGCTATATGTCACCAAATATTCATATAACATATAAGATGCTATATGTTTATGGATGCAACATTACATTTGTCCAAACTTTAGGCTGATGTATCTTCTGAGAATTTTAAAAGATAAAGGTGTATTATTAGGTCTAATAATTTAGGTCCACTAGAATTTGTAGGTTTGAACAGCTTGTTAGCAAAAACAGGAGTTTACATGGAGCCATTAGTTGGTGTGACTTGGTTTAATATTGATTAGTTTTGATTGTTTCAGACTATCAGAAGTCATTACAAAGTAAAGATACAATAAATATTTTAAATCAACAACACATTTAAAAACTGTTGGATAAATGTTTTAGCAACCAACATGAAACTGCATCAACTTTTGAGAGTCTATGGCTACTTTCAGACTGCAGGCTTTAATGCTCAATTCTGATTTTTTTTCCCCCCAGATTTTACATTATTGCTCAAATGTGCCCATATCAGACTCCAGTGTGAACTCTATCAGCCTGAGAGTGATTTGCATGCACAGAAAAATAACATGACTTCACACGCAGCAGCACGCTGTTGTACAGAAGTAAACAGAGCCACAGAAGCTCCTACTTGCTGATTCATTGTCCTCTCACAGGCGGGGCCGGATATAGGCATGGGCAAGGAGGGGCAATGCCCCCCCAAATGCCATGACTGCCCCCCCAAACGTGATGGCATGCAAAGATCCCAAATTTAAAAAATATTTCAAGAAAAATGGTCAGAGTGAGCGCTCTCTGCTCTCTATCCCTCATTCAAAGTAGCTACTGATTGGAAGATGCATAGGGAGGGCGTGGCCAGTCGCTTCACCGGCTTGTGGTGAACCTGCAGAGCAGTGTTGCCAACTTATTTTTAGCGACTTTTCAGACCGCTTTAGCGACATTTTTTCAAAAAAAAGCGACTAGCGACAAATCTAGCGACTTTTTGGACAAACCTTAGCAACTTTCAAAATTCCAAATATCGCCAGTACTGCAAGTGTGAGGTCTTACTTCCCCGCTGCGTCTGTTCAGTCAGTGAGCGGCCGAGAGGAGCAGCACATTCTGTTGACTGCACGCCAGTGAACATAGACATGAATGAGCTGCGCATGTGCACGCTGTGTTAACAGGAACCAATCAGTGATCACATAGCAGCTGTCTTCTCCTTTGTTTTAGTCTTTTTACAGTCTATGGCAGAGGTCACTAATAGGCGGACCGCGGTCCGGATCCGGACCCAGCCGCTGTCCTCTCCGGACCGCCGACCTACAGCCGATTTATTATTGAGACTTACTACCTCGAGACGGAGCGTTTCTATTTTAACCCGCGCAGCTTTTCTAGCATTTACTGTACTAGTTTAGCGGCTCGGGAAACTCACAGACCAATTGCATCGTCTCATGTGATACTGCTCAGCCAATCAAATCTGTGCATTCGAGTCGAGTCCGCATCCGCGAGTGAGATACACCGGAGACGTTTCGGAAACGCACACCAGTGTTTCCCACAGAATGACAATGTCCTTGTGGGGAGGGGGATATTGACTACCAGCTATAGGCTATATTTTGGTAGCCTCCAAAATCCAGCTGCATTCCAACATTAACTTAGCTCTCCTTATTAGCTCGGCTCCCTGCATGCTGGTTAATAACTTTTTTTAAGCTGGGTCTCTGACGCTGACAGCGTTGTGTTGGACAGATTTATGCAGCGGTGTTCCATGAGGGAGAGAGAGCGAGAGAGGTATGAGAGCTACGGGTGAGTGAGAGAGAGAGAGTGTGAGAGAGGGAGAGAGAGGGACAAGCGAGAGGACGTGCTGCACAAATGGCTACGGCGCTCTGCAATCAAATACGATTTTAAATAGGCTTATTTAAAAAAAACAAACGGAAAATCAATCTGTGGCGGTCAGCATTGATATTGTGGCGGTCCACCACAAATAAATGAACGTATGGGAAACACTGCACATGGAGAGAGGAGGCAAAGAGAAAAGACATTTTACAAGAGTGTAGAGATTTTTACATGTACATTCCTCCCACGGGCAGTTCAAAACCAGAATATCTCATAGATCTCCAATGCTAGCTGGCAGGACAAGTTAGAGCTCACGTTTTTCACTGAACAAGAGAAAGTAGGAAAGTGGTTTAAAAGAGGGAATGAAAGAGAAGAGGAGGCATTACAGCTGTTCATTTGATGATGTTTGAGTGTTTATTATAAAATTGGTTAAGACTATCACTTCAAGCTACCCTTTTTATTTCAGTCTTTCTTAAAAAAAGGCACTTTATTTTAGTATTCTTAAATTTAAAGTTTATTATTAGAGTATTTATTTTCCCTCCAGTTTGATGTGAAAACTGAATATTGTTGAAATATTGTCAGTTGTTGACTAAAAACATATATGTTGATACAACTATATGTTATGGCAGTGAATGATAACGCAAGATAGTCGGTATGATGTTTTGGACCTTTGCTTCGGGAAATTTTCTCTAACTGGACCCCTTTGAATTCTAATTGAATACCCCTGGTCTATGGTTTTAATTCAAAACATTTAATTCGACCGTTTTCTTGGCATGCGCGCAGCGCGCTTATATTCACTAGTGCTGAGCTTCACCTTTCAGTCAGTCCTCTGCAGTGACTGACTGAAACATGAAGCTCAGCTTCACAGACATGTGAAGAACCATGTGAAGAAGACAGACAGACAGACAAGACAGACAGACAGACAGACAGACAGATAAAATAAATAAATAAATAAAAAAAGATAAATGCAGCCTCAACAGGGCACAAGCCAGTGTCCTATTTGTGCCGGTCCCAAGCCCGGGTAAATGCAGAGGGTAGTGTCAGGAAGGGCATCCAACATAAAACCTATAAGACAAATCAAATGGATCAAAGGAGCTGATAGATTAGAGCTGGGTGATATAGGATTTTTTCATTTCACAATATATTTTTTCATTTCTGGCCATATCGATATATATCACAATATAAATCAAATCACTATATTTGTCAAATTTAAATGTTCCATTAAATGACTTGCCCCCCCTGATATTCTACCTGCACCCACTAGTGGGGCTGGCTGAATCCGGCCCTGCTCACAGGTCACATTTCTCCCGAACCATGACAAGTGTTCACAACTTTCTGTTCTTTTCATTACGGTTTCTGGTGCTGCGCAATGCAACTGCCACACAACTCACTCTCTCTGTCTCTCCACTATGTCCGCAAGGGAAAATATCATGCGCATAACTCAGAAGAGAGCTTGTGGTCCAGTTAATTTTATGTGTAAGAAAGGAAATTTGTGAGCAGATGATAGCAAGGAAGAGAAGATAGAGAGCCACACGTTTAATTATGGCTTTTGTGGAGCTTTTTCCTTCACTGCGGCTCTGTCTACAGCAGAACTGTGACAACAGCTGTTCTAGAGTGATGTCAAAGTCGCAGACTAAGGTCGCATTTATAAAGATTCGATCTGTGTCGGATTTGGACCACATATGGCAGTGGTCCAAATCCGAACAGAAAAATATCAAATTCCATGTGACCTGGCCTGTTCACACTGTCATAAAAACATCAGATCTAAGTCACATATGAGCAACAACAACAAAAAAAATCAGATTTAGGTAACTTTGGTCAGCAGTCTGAACGTAGCCTATGAGGATTTGTCACATGCACATACATTACAACTTACATCTCTTCAATAGTAATATCTGGCTTCCACAATGTTTCAATAGGAACTGATAGAATTTCAAGTCCACAAAAGTCATCTGGATCCCAGTTAATATGTTCATTTTCCCAAACCTACACAGGTAAAAACAAGGCAGGGAGGAGATAAGGAATGAAGGAAGAAGGAGAGAAAAATTAATGGATGGAGTTTAATTATTTGTGTTTCCACTAGGGCAGTGGTTCTCAACCTTTTTTGGGCCAGCGCCCCCCTAGCCACTATCCAGATCCCTTACCGCCCCCCATCAAAAATGTTAGCTATTTGCCCTGAATATATTTTGATTTTTTTATTGTTACTATTGTTACACGGAAAAGGTTACAAAAAGCCCTGTGAAAAGTAATTATATTTAACTAATAAGTGAAGGTTCCTCCCAGAAACTGTGTGTGAAGGAAAATACTGTTTTCTTGGATGGGGCATTTAATAAGCACCAATTTAGGGTGGAAATGTCTAAAAAATTCAGGTGACAATTAAAAATATATAATTATAATAGAATATAATGTAGTGAGCATCTCAGGCATTTTTAAAATATTTTTCTCCTGTAGATGAACTTATTTAATATCATCCCTGCTTAGTCAACACACGTGATTAAGTCTTACTTTCTCTTTTGTGGGGAAGTAACCTATTTAAATGTGTTTATGGCCCCTTTTCATCTCAGTGATAAATTAATCTGTTTTAATTCAGTAACTGACCGGACTTTAGCTTGTCCGTCAGTGTTTCCCACAGAATGACAGTGTAACTGTGCTGCAGCTGTACAGCATGCTAACCTCGAAAACCCAGCTGTATTTTAACATTAACTTCGCTCTCCTTATTAGCTAGGCTCCTTACATGCTTGCTAATAACTTCTATTAGCTGTGTCTCTGACATTGGCTGCGTTGTGCACCTGTGTTCACGAGGGAGAGAGAGCATAGATCGAGGCCTCGTAAAAAAATCAATATGTTGCGTAAGCGTTGATATTGTGGCGGGCCGCCACAAATAAATGAACGTGTTGGAAACACTGTAATTTATCTGCTCATGTTCAAAACTTTCTGCACATTCAGAATCTCTCCCACATTTCCGTGTTCTCCGACATTTAAAGAAAAAAGGACGTTAAAGGAGACTAAGATCATTCGCCTATTTAAAGAGAATTAATAATATTTTACTACATGCCCTGTACTGCATTATGTTACTGATTCGCTCAAAGTATCCCCCTCGCTGTCTGACAGACAAAACTGAATAAACACCTGTGATCAGACAGGAAGCTCACGAATAATTCCACACACCTTAACTTCAGCACCTCTGAAAAAGTGCCGCTAAAAGTCCCCAACAGAGTGTGGGCTCTGCTTGTAATGATTCCAGTGTAGCATAAAGACAACAATTTTTTTATGATCAATTCCTGATAAAATGTGCCTATTGTGAGGTTACAAAAAACTAAATATTGTGAAACCCACTGCCAGTGTGACTTAATTGTGCATTTATCTTTTGCACTACTCGTCTGCTGCATTGTACCATATAAAAAATATATAAACTAAAAACAGAATTGCCACTGTGATGTAGAGAATGAAGAAAACTTTGTTGATTCTTTTAGCCACTCTGGTCCAGTGACCAGGCTTTCCTTCTTCGATCCTGCTATTGAGGATCACAGTCAGTGTTTTCTTCACCTCCCTCAGGTCATCTGATACCTTCTCCAAGGAATGGGACTTCTCAGTCAGTTTGCTGTTGCTAACCTGCAAAACAAATTTTGAAAACAACTTTGCAATATATGTTATATTTGACATTCCAGTTTTTGTGTCCATTATGATGAAAATAAAAGTGAATGCTCATCCAAATTACAAACATAATTTCTCACTGGTATCTTGCCACGCAAATTATTAATTATTATTAACATATTCATCTCTTAATAAAGTACTGTCAACAGTTTCCTATTTTTGTTTGTTTTTTTTAAATTTGGGTGAATCAACCCTTAAAAACAGGCCTAATCTATCGGTGGCTTGCGTGCCACATACGGCCCAGAAACAACGTGGCCCAGTATACATGAATCTGCTATATGACGAAATAAGTAAACTACGTACAGTGTATGTAAGTAGCTAACAAGTGTGCCATCTTGTTTCCATCTCATCTCTGCTAAGAGTTGCACACAAGCAGGAGCAGATGTTTACAGATGTAGCGACACCGTCAGTCATATCTTTCACAAATCAACTTTGCTTAGTAGCAAGTGTAGTAGGTTGGGAACGCTACATGTTTAGTTTTAGGTAAACAGACACCCCCCATTTTTTCTTTATAATTGATCTATCCTAATACACTAACTCATAACACAAGGTAATGCACTTACTGGTCAGTAGATGGTGCTCTGGTACTGCTGTGGATCAAGTAGGGAGGCTGCAGCTACAAGCTCCGCTCATGCGCAGCTCAGAAATAAACGAGCTCTGGCTTGAGCAAGACGCTAACTTTGGTCATCTCTCTATTAATCCACAGGTACAGTAAAACTTGTTTTTCTGTGTTTAGCTTGGATCAGTATGTAATGTGAATGCTGTATGAAATGTTCTGTTGTAAGATGATTTCAAGATGTGTGTAAAGTGTAGTAAGCTTCGTTGTGTAGCTAACTGCTCCGACAAGCGTCGCCATGTTCAGTAGTTTTTTTTCATGAACTTCAGTCTCTCACAGTAGTTTGGTAAGTGTGAGTAACTAACATTAACATTCTGTAACAGACGAAAATGTGTTCTAGACATTGTTAAGAGTTTTAGCCAGCCAGTAGTGAGTAAATGGTCAGGGGAAAGATACCATATTCAAACTAGTTCACCTCGCTGATCACACACGGGCGTGTAGTGGTACCGCCATATTGTCATGCGCTGCGGTTAAGTGCAAGTGTATGGAGGACCAGCTCTATCATATTTAAAAATAAATACAGAAATAAATAAATGCTCAATAAATAAATAAGCATACAATTAATTGCCCTAAAAATACAATAAACAAATAAATGTAGGTAGAAATTAAATTATACAGTGAGACATAAATGTATATATCTCTTTTAATTAGCTTCTTTATTTATTCACCTTTGTAATAATTACCTTATTTATTTATTGTCCGTTATAATCTTCAACTTTATTTAATAATTACTTATTTTTTTAAGTATTTATTTATGTGCATGTTATAATATTTTTGTCTGTTTTATTCTTCCTTTGTATTTTTTTACCCTATTTATTTCTTCAATGCTATTTATTTCTGCCTGTCGTTTTTACATTTCTGTATGCATTTGTGCCTCATTATGCAAATGAGGAGGAGCTGTGTCTTAAGGGGTCAACTTCTGCCCATTGGTTGGTTAGCATTTTACTGCATCGGTCGAATCTACATGGCTTACATGCCACTAGGGGCGCTAAAGACGGTGGTCGCTGCCACACTGGTCGGTGTGGTTGCTGCCACAGTTTATGTTTCTTCTAATGACAGAAAGACGTCTAATGCACAAAACTGCAAAGAAATGCCAGCACTCTCACAAGTTAGCCGCTTTTGGCGGATCAATTTTGCTTATTAAACCAAAACTCATTAAAATCTTGCTTCTAGTGTTATTGTGGTTTAGTTTGCAAGTAAATTAGTTCAATGTAGAAACTCTGAAATGATTGTATGTCAAGCATATTGACAAACAAACTACAATTTACATTTATTTACAATAAATAAATAAGACAGGAACACTGGCAACAAAAGGAGACACTTGGAAAACACTGATGACAATCACATTAATCATTCGCTCCCCTGTCAAATGACATCCGCTGTGATGCAGGTAGTGTCCACTGTTTATGAATAGCAGATGTCTATTAGGCCTAAACGTTACATCCATATGTGTATGTAGTCATAATACCATGGTCTGCCAGCTATTTACAATTTATACATACAGCCCACAGCAGGGTTAATAACCTCTGCTTTCTCGTCAGACAGATAGCGCCAATCATAAATGGCTAAATGACTAAATGCCCAATTCTAAATACCAAATTCATTCTCCAACTGTTTTTGATTTCGACCTTTAGTTTCTGACTGGTGATTGTGCAGCAATGTCAAATTGTTTACATGACTCACAAGTCAGGTATGAGGGCCCCAAAGCATATTTTTTCTTAGGTGCATGGACCGTCTGGTCAAAGTCCTTTCTGACATGACAGCGCCAATATTACAGTTTTTTTTCGTTTGCTAATCGACAGTGAGCACAACTGGAGCTACATGTGCAAAACTCTAGCTACAGTCTGCACAGCAGCAGCTCATGTGGACCAAACTCTAGTTCGTTTTTCATTGCTTAAACACAGTTTTCAAAACTCTTATCCCATGACCTTAACCACAACCTGCACAACACTGTGGATTTACAGCACTTTGTTCAAATGCTAACACACTGATGTCAAAACTGTGAACCACACATTCAAAACATAATAGGTTTCAGCCTTGTGCCTTTCAAACACTGCCGATTGCAATTTCAGCTGAAAGGCTAAGCAGATGTCTTGTTTTGGACTTGTTAGTGAACACACACACACATATATATAGAGCTCAGAAAGACTACTTTTGGAAATGGAACAAGGAAGACAGGTTCATGGAGGGAGACAAAGAATACAAATAGCTGTTATTTCAGATAACATAAGGGCTACACTTATAGACCATGTCGTGAACCATGCATGGTCTCTCATTGAGAGAGGCAGGGTTGAGGGTGCAACCCAATCTGCAAAGATCCACAGTGACATCTGTAATGCGAATTTTCCATCATACAAACAGGTGAGAGTGACAGCCTTACAGTAAATGAAAACATTACAGGAATTTATTTTGTATTGCAATTATAGAATATTTACACAGATATATATTACAGCAAGTTTGACTGTAAAATATATTTTACAACAGGACCCAAAGGCTGCCCCCAAGAAGAGGAAGAGGAAAAATATTTTCAGATGTGCAGGAAAATGCTATTGTTGAAATGATTGTTGTCAACAATGCAATACAACTGCGGGAGATTCAAGATAGAGTGCTGGCTGATGATGATATATTTGAAAATGTTAATTCTGTGATAATGTTAATAAACAGTGAACGGGTAAAAGAGCAAAGATACCAATATGTTTACAGTAAAAAAACACTAGCATTACTACAGTAAAACTGTGCACTTACTGTTTTTCAGAGAGTAATGGAAGTGGAAGCACTGGAAACACCACATTCATTTGTATTTATCGATGAAGCTGGATTTAACCTTGCCAAAACACGGCACAGAGGAAGAAATGTTATAGCTCAAAGAGCCACTGTAGAGGTTCCAGGCCAAAGGAGGGGAAATATCACCATGTGTGCTGCAATGGCCAATGATGGTTTGCTTCTCAACATACCACTCATTGGCTCATACAACACAGAAAGGCTTATAGCTTTCTTAGAACAGCTCTATGCACAGCTAGTGCCAGCAGAACAGGGGGAGTCAGTAAGAAACCCCCAAGTTTTTGTCATAGTTTGTGATAACGTTGCTTTTCACCACTCTGCAGCTGTCACAGATTGGTTTGCAGCACATCGCAGATTTATTGTTTTGTACCTGCCTGCATATTCACCATTCCTCAACCCAATAGAGAGGAGTTTTTCTCTGCCTGGGGGTGGAAAGTGTTTGATCATCACGCATATGACCAAATGTCTCTTTTGGAAGCCATGCGTGCCGGATGTGAGGACACGAGTCCAGAGGACTGCCAGGGATGGATAAGGCACTCCAGAAGGTTCTTCCCAGGTGCGTGGCAAGAGAGAACATTAGATGTGATGTTGTTGAAAACCTGTGGCCTGATGCCAGAGAGAGGCACTCAATTATTTGTTCGAATTACAGTATGTACTTTTAGTTTCTACCTTTTTTTTCTCATTACTGTAATTCTGTAAATTACTACAGACTATTGAAGCAAACTGGTAATTTTCATTTACCTTAAGGAATTGTTATGTTCTAAAAATTTAAATAAATCATGTGAAAGAATGTCACTCTTTTCTTTGAAGAAAATATTACTTTGTATGAAGTCACTGAAATTGTTCAAACTGTAAAGATGAAAAGTTTGTATTTTCCGTACTGGTGTTTGATGCTAGTTTTTTTACTCTCAGTGTGTTCTGAGTGACAGTGTGTGTTATCTCAGTGAGGGTTGTGCATAGTGTTTGGCTGCACTGAGTCTGTTTTGAGCCATGTGTTAAGGGTTGTGTTGCTTGGAATGAGCTTTGCAGTTGTGCTCACTGTCGTTTAGCAACCGAAAAAAACTGTAAGACATAAAAAACTAAATCCTATAATAGGTCTCTAATTGGCAGACTGCGGTCTGGATCTGGACCCAGCTGCCATCCTCTCTGGACCTGGACCAATAGCCAATTTATTATTGAGAATTACGACCTCCTGATGGAGCGTTTCTATTTTAACCTGGACAGCTTGTCTAGCATTTATTGTACTGGCTTAGCGGCCCAGGAAACTCACAGACCAATTGTATGTGTTCCAATCATCTCATGTGATGCTGCTCAGCCAATCACATAGTCGAGTCGAGTCCACAAGTGAGATACACACACAAAGTGAGGAGACAAAAGTGAAAACAGATTTCACATGGCTTTTAACCAAGAATGTACATTTTTACATGTAAAAACCAGAATATCTCATGTATCTAGAATTCTAGTCAGAGCTCACGTGTCTCACTAAACAAGAGAAAGTAGGAAAGTGGTATAAGAGGGAATAAAAGAGAAGACAAGATATAAAACTTACTGAGACTACACTTCAGTCACTTCAAACTACACTTTTTATTTTATTTTTTTCTGAAATTAAGCACTTTATTTTAAGATGCACATTTAAAAAACTCTTACGTATTTTTTTTAAAATGCAGCCTTTATTTTACATTCATTTAGAATTTATTATTAGAGAAGTTATTATTTATTATCCCTCCAGCTTGATGTGAAAACTGACAATAAATATTGCTGTCAGTTGTTGACTAAAAACATATGTTGATACAACTATGTTATGGTACTGAATAATAACCCAATTAGTCGTTATGATGTTCTGGACCTTTGCTACTGTAATTTTTCTCTAACTGGACCTCTTTGAATTTTAATTGAATTCTCCTGTCCTATAAGATGGGAGATTCTGAGACAAAATCTTAGTAAATCGGGGTCCACGGTCTTATTTGTGTCACTTTAGGGGTCCTAGAAAATAAATCACATGAAAAGGTCGAGAGAACTACTGGTTTAAAAAATCTTAAAACTATACACTTTCTCAGAAGACTCCCCATCCACAGCACATTCACCATGAAAGAGATCTTAAAATGTCAGTTATCATCATGACATTATCATGCGTTAAATTAAAACCTCAAAGCCCATTGATAGTCTAATTATCCACTGCTTCTGAATTTACTATCTTAAGTTTATTAATTTTTTAGCAGTCTTTCAGTATCAGTCCACTGTAAACACCAGCTCGCAAATATCTGCATCCGGGGCTTTCGCCAAAGATGCAATTTGGTGGGCATGTAGCCAGCCTATCTATCAAACAACTAAATACGTTTTAACAGTCATCTGAGTCTAAATAGGCTATCTGGTTTATATCCATCAGCTGGGACACTAAGAGGACAAGAGAAACCTTACAGGAGGAGAAAGAGAAAGCCAGCAAGCATCATGAGTCTGTGTCTGTGAGAAGAGTCTACAACAAATGTGCATACCTGCCCTCTATGTGCTCTCTAGAAATATTCCCTTGTGGTAAAATACCACTTCCTCTCACTGGAAGGTGGGTTGGGCAAATTGAATGACCAATCCTTTGTTGAAACACCAAATGCAGGAAACACCAGGGGCTGCTGATGTCTACCACATTGTGGGCTGATCAGTTTTGCTGTCAACCCAGTACAGCTCTTGCACCCTTGAATATTTAAGGCATCATTACTGCATGCACTCAAAAGTGGTACAAGCATATGCAAGCAGCTGGAAAACCCTGAATAGTTATCATATTAGCACATTTTAAGGTTCTCAATCAGGGTTCATGTCTTTCTTTCCCTGAACCTAATGTCTCCCTTGGTGCCTCAATCAACCTTTGAAAACTTATGACACAAACACATAATGTAATGTCTCCTACCAAAGAAACTGCTCTGGACTGCAACAACAAAATCTTGCTTCCTGAGATTGTTGAGACACTCAAAATCTCAAATTGATGATGATCACAATGAACCAGAACACATCATAACAATGCTTATTTCAGAAGTCTAATACATGTTTTCAGATCCACATGAAACTTTCAGAACTGAAGACCTTTTGTCCCTCATCTCTTGGATGAGGGACAAAAGGTCTTCGACTATCTTGAATTTATCCTGGATGACTGAGAACCTTCACAGACATAAAGATGTCACACACTCATTGATATACAGTATGTGTATTTTATTATGTATCTGATGGACATACTGAGCATTGTACATATTACATATCATAGCCATTTACATTACTACAACTTTATAATACAATCAGATTGGTGTTATGAGCTCATGAAGAATATATGTTATATGTGTGGCAGTGTGTAGAACATGCAAACAACACTACTGATGGACTATATCTAAACAGCTAATAACACATTTTGTTATTGGTTTGGCTAAAACTAAGGTGTAGAAAGTTGTCTTCCCTTGGTGCATACTTTGCTTCCTGTCGGTGTTGAGTTTCCCTGATTGTGTCCACCGGTGGTTTTGTAACCTGCCTCTTGGGTATTTAGGTATGTATGTTCTTTGTTCTTGTCTGATCGTCTTGGTATTTTGTCAGGTGTCTCTGCTAGTTCCCTCAACTATCTTTGCTGTGGTTATATTTATGTTTTGTATTTACTATTAGATTCATGCTCTCCACTTTCTGTTAGTACCTGTGTTTGGACTTATTGGTTGGTTGGTTCTCCATCAACTTGTTTTCCATGCAGCAATCAATCAAATATAACCTGCAGCGAGGGCGTAGGGAGGTTCAATTTCGGTCAGCTCTTGTTGTCCCCACATGGTTTGCTTAAAAAAAGATTCTCTATAAACTGCACTTAATGTTGTGGCTAAAACTGTGATCTTCACTGAGACTGAGCTGTGTTATAGAGCACAATGTAACACTGCCATAAATGAACATTACGAGTAATTATTTGATTGCAGAGGTTTTGTAAACTGCACAGTAAACTGCTGCATAAGTTACTTTCAGTCATCACAAACTAATTCCCCTACGGGTCCATGTAGTTGGTTAATAACAAGTCAGTGCAAACCCTCAGTGGAGTACGTAAATCAACAATGGGTCTTCTTGAACTACAGGTGTGAACTGACTACAAATGTACATATTAAGTGGAACAATGACTTAATTGTATTTTTTAACTTTAGCACTACTCGTCTGCTGCATGGTACCATTTTAAAGAGATACCAGCTAAGAACAGACAAACCACTGTGACGTAGACAATGATGAAAACTTTGTTGATTCTTTCAGCCACTCTGGTCCAGTAGCCAGGCTTTCCTTCTTCCTTCCTGCTGTTGAGGAGCACAGTCAGCGTTTTCTCCACCTCTCTCAGGTCATCCGAGACCTTCTGTAAGGAATTGGACTCCTCCGTCAGTTTGCTGCTGCTATCCTGCAGATGTGGTTTAGTAAACAGTTAATCAATGAGATTTTGGAACACAAGATAGCATGCTGCTATATTTGACACTCAGGTTTTTGTGTCCATTATGATGAAAATAAAAGTGTGAGAATAAAAGTGTTGGTTCATCTTAGTTAAAATCAAACACATTTTCTCACTTACCCATAATGGTATCTTGTCATGCAAATTGTCTAAAACATTCACCAGCTACATTTTCTTCCCAGAAACAGAATCCCTGACTTTAATCAAAGGAGCATACTGTCTACAGTTTTTAGAGTTTCTTATTTTTGTTTCTTATTGAAATTTGGGTGCAAGGACCCCTTTAAAATGCCTTAAGGACTTAAAAACCTGGATAACCTGCAATTTTTTTTTAAGTTATTGTACTTCGCCCAAATACCTCCGAGACTTATTATCTAAAGATACTCTAGACAGCATCACACTGCAGCACCACCGTGAGATATCTCTTGAGATCTTTGATCAGGATATGTCTTTTAACTCCTGTATAAAACGAAGTTCAAGGGCCGCCTTTTTACACATACTGCACACTAGTCCATGCATTTGTTACTTCTAGGCTGAATTGTGGCAATTCCTTATCAGGCTGCCCGAATAAGTCCCTTAATACTCTCCAGCTGATCCATAATGCTGCAGCATATGTATTGACAAGAGAGGAAAAGAAAAGAGATCATATTTCCCCCTATTAGGTACTCTGCAATGGCTCCCTGTAAACTCCAGATTAGAATTTAAAATCCTTATGCTCACATAAAAAGCCCTCAATGACCCCACTAGAGCAGTGTCCTCCCAGAATGAAGGGTTACTTGTGGTTCCTAAATTCTCCAAAAGTTGAATGGGATCCAGAGTGTTTAGCTATTAAGGTCCACTCCTGTGGAACCAGGTTCCAGTTTGGGTTCAGGAGGCAGACACCATCTCCACATTTAAGAGTAGGTTTAAGACTTGCACTTTGATAAAGCTTATAGTTAGGGCTGGCTCAGGTGAGTCCATCCCTTAGTTATGCTGCTATAGGCCTAGACTGCTGGGAGACCTCACATGATCGACTGAGCCCCTCTCCTTATCTCCCTCTCCACCTGTATGCATTGTTATCCCACTAATGCATGCTACTAACTCGACTTCTTCCTGTTCTTCTTCTTTCTGCCTTCTCGTCTCTATCCTATCGTTTTCTGGCTCCGTGCTCAACACCTGCTGCTTCTATTATTATTTTTATTATTAGTCATATTAAATTCATTAATATTTCTATCATCATAATATTATTCATTTTCACTGATGTCTGTACCACGACCACATTTACTGTTTTACTTCTGTATGGATATGGCATTGGTCTTCCCCCAACCCTCCAACTAGTCGAGATGGCCAGCCACCCTGAGTCTAGGTTCTACTCAAGGTTTCTACCTGCTAAAAGGGAGTTTTTCCTTGCCGCTGTCATCAAGTGCTTGCTCATGTTAGGAATTGTTGGGTCTCGGTAAATAATATTAGGCTACAAAGGGTGTGGTCTAGACCTGTTTTATGAAAAGTGCAATGAGATAACTTCTGTTGGTGCTATATAAATACAATTGAATTAAAAAGTGCAACTTGATTCTAACCTCTTTGGCCACTGACAGCCGTCCAGATAGAGTTTCACCAGTAGACACATCACAGGCAGACCCACAGTGAGTCCATTTCTTCTCGTCTAAAAGGTTTCACACAAAGATGGTTGTAGCATTCAAAATGACAAAATTAACCAGTGATTATTATAAATTGTAAACGTGTCAATGAGTATTTAAATCATAATTTAAGGTCTACACCATTATTGCAGTAAAATGTAATAGCATTAACAGCAAATAACAAGGCGAGATCCAGAGTTGAGTTGAGATCCAGAGGTTTGTAGAAATCTATGCTAAACCTCACCTCTAAAAAAGTTGACTTTGCCTTGTTTGACCCCACAGTCCTCACTCAGGCTTTGGTCCCTGTCTGCCTCGTTGTCTTGGGATGCAGAGTCTTTTCCTATCAGATGCATCACCAAAATGGTCTCCAAGAGGCTGAGCATCATCAAACCAAAACTCCCAATACAGTAGGCCGCTAAAGAGAAAAAGCAACATCATTAATGTGGACAAATAACCACACAATGAGTCAGTATGTTCGCTGTAGCATCTTTACCTATAAGTGGAATCTTGTCTGATGAAGCAGGCAGAATTTCATTCAGAATGAGTTGTAACACAGTGACAGCAAGTAGCACAGTGACCTTGAAGCCGAGCTTCTAGCCACCTGTGTCTGAGATCAGGAAGGAGGCCAAATCCAGACACAAGAAGAACAAGACGGGCAACATGAAGTTGACTATGTAGAGCACAGACCGCCTCTTCATGGTGATCTGTGAAATTATTTTAAGGGTCAGGTGGTTGAACTTCCTACTTGTAATCATATCACAGCTATAATCTATAGATTATTAACGATGTATCAAATGATGATGTAAAACCATGTGACAATGTGAAAGGGATCCCTTGTAATGATGAACCAACAGAGAATTATTGTATGAATCCAGCCCACAAACATTTGGTTGTGATGCCTCCAAGGACTGTTTTTTGATTTCAGATCTGATTCAGATTTTAGCTGCCATAGTGCCAGATATATAACTGAAATAATGCAGGCCAAGGGGATTAAGACTATGGTGGGGGTGCAAGAGAAGGTGAGTGGGGATGCTGTTCCATGTGGCTCCTTTGACAATAATGACCTTGACCTTGCAAATGGACTTTAATCTGAGATCTGATGAACAATACTTCTCTGAAATATTTTTTCAATTTTTCTTGCCAAAGTTCTGAGCGACTCTTACTCGCTGCTCTTAATGCTGCTGATGAAGTGTTAATAGAGTGTGAATAGTTGAAGATTTGACACTTCAATGGGCGGAGCCTGATTCTACTGATCTGATTTTACATAGAACTACCAGTTTTCTCCCAATAAGTAAATATACTGCTATAAATAAACATGTAAAAAAAGATTTAACAAATGTTTTTAAAGTGCATGAATAAATTCAAAATTGTAACCCTAACTGTGGAGCGTATGTGTGACGTATATTTGTGTAATGGCAAAAGACGAACAATTGCTCCACCAGTGTTGTGCCAAGTTGTTTGCACCTCAGAGGACTTTCAGATCATTTATCACCATTGATGAACCACACAAATATTATTATATCGTTTTTAAATAGTAGGCTGCACATGACTGGTGAAGGGCAGGTGATCAAAGAGAAAATGGTCAACAATAAGCCTCAGTTTAGCTGGAAATGTACAGTTTAAGTCACAGTGACTAATGAATACAGACTGCAGCTCTGCAGCTTCTCGAGATTAAAGCGGAGCTACCGTGTGTTATGGTGCTTTCAGACCAAAAGCAAAGTGAGCGTTCAGGGCGGTGAGTTGAATATTTTCAACTCAAGCGAGAAATTTGCATGACGCTGATTCGTGATAGCCTATCAGCATTGAGATTGTCCATACGTCACCAAAGGCCGGCTGAGAGCTGCTAAACTTGGGCTAAAGGAGCAGGGAGCAGCGGTCCATCTTTCGGACAAATAAACACCCGTGATCGGACTGGATTCTGACACCTACGTTTGCTCGAAGGAGGAGCTCGGAGTAAACTGCTTTTATAAAATTAGCTTTTTACTATAGTTTTTAGAGTTACATAGTTGATTAATCTTCACTCAAGCTTCTAAGCAGCTAGATTCTGTGCCTTCTCGCGTTGTGTGCGAATGTAATCACGCGAGGAAAGCGTCTGGTCTGAATACTGCATTTCCCGACCCCGCTCTCAAACGCTGTGCACAAAAACACACATGATTCGACTACCAGTCGACCATAGGCAAGACTTGACAATTCTGATTCAGATTCAGAGTGCAATTGTTGCAATTGGAGACATTGTTCCGAAACAAAGGGGTGTTTCCCTTTTGGCTCGGTTCGTTTGGTGATATGTGAACACAACAATCGCACTCTGAATCGGAACAAAACAACCGAGCCGAGACCGCCTAGAAGAGGTGGTCTCGGCTCGATTCCATACGAACCCTGGAGCGGTTCGTTTGCAGTGAGAACACAACCGACCCATGAACCGGAACAAATCAATGTGTTGCCTGGCAACCGACGCTAAAAGATCGCATTTCAACAGCTTCAGCAGCGTATTTTGCTGCGGTATGTTGTGGTAGTATTATGTATGCCTACTGCTGTTGGAGTTTTTTTAACTTTGTGCACAACCCCTGTCTTTAATTTTATCACTGACCCGCTTGTACTCTTCAATGTTCTTGTGTGTGATGTGCAACATCCGAGAGATGTGTTGTTCCGACCAAACATCTATTTCAACTTTTTGTAACGCGAAGTCCATCCGCGATTCATTTTGTGTTACTGTTGTCATGGAGATGTCCCCCAATAGAATGCGCGACCTGCATGCATGAGGTAGTCACGTAATGGCGTAAGGAAAGCCCTGGAAGGGTGAGCGATTTGGACCACTTTACAACAGTGTGGTGTGAACACGAGTGACGTATTTAATTGATTCGGAACAAAGTATCTGTTCCGGAACAAAACATATCGATCCAGGTGTGAAAGCACCCTTAGCACACACACACACACACACACACACACGCTTAGTGGCTTGTTGTATGCTTTTGTATGATTTGTTTTATTGGCTTTATTTAATTTTGCTTAGAATAGTTAATAGTGATATACTAGCTAAAGTAGTTGATCATTGATTTGTGCTTGAGTTGAATAAATCCTATTATAATTTTAAGAAGCCGTTGTCTGTGATTATTTGTGTATAATGTCGTAGTGACAGTTGGTTACCATGGCGAGTGTATGGATTTACTCTTCTCTATCTGCCATCTATAGGTGGACAAACCCTTTTCCAGGGTGGTGCCCTGTAAGTATAATTAATAATTTTGAACATAGTTTTAATATTTCTAGAATATCTTTGATATTCAGCTAATAACCAAACCTGACCAAACCCCAACAATAACTGGGAGTAATCACTGATGACAAACTGCAACGGGATGATAACTAAAACGGCATCCACTCCAGAACGCAACACTGTTTTCACTGAGGGAGGTTTCTCTTAATATTAACTCTTAATATGGACAAAACGGTTATGATTCTGTTTTATAGATCCTTTATTGAATCACTTTTAAATTTTTGTCTTGATCTGCAGTTTAAGAATCTTAGGTGAGGAGTAACACAAAGCTATAGAGTAGAGAACTCCTGTTTCTGCTGCCCCCAGGTACCAAAAGAAAAAAAAAATTGGCAATTGTAACTTTCATGAAGAGTAGCAAAAGAACTGATATTTGCTTTAAGAAACAAGTATTAGCAGTAAAATAGTAGAAGCACATGTACTTATTTGAGTGGAAAATAATTTCCAATTCTGTGTGCTTGTATCCAGAATACTTACAGTGTAAACAATCGTGCTTTGATTGAAGCCTAAAGTGCCGACAGTTTCTTTTTTGGATGTCATGCTGATGACCAGCCACTCAAACTGGGTCGGCAACTCGTCAGTCCACACAGGAAACGTGCCATGGTTGGTATAATTAATAAGCTGTATTTCCTTGTCTGAAGAGGGAAATAAAAATAAAACTGTGAGGTTTATGATCAGGTCAACAAAGAACAAATGCTGTGGCATCTGCTGTTGTGTGCTCATGTGACAAACAGTTAAAGTCATTACAATATAGAAACACAAAGACAACATGTTAAAGGCTTACCATTGTGTACGACAGACTTGAAAGTTATGGTGCAGCTCTGTGTGTCAAAGGGGAATTTGTAAACTTGCATTTTGCAGGTGTTGACCAGAACCATATCATTCAGATGTGCAATTTCACCGAAATGACGAACGATGAGATAAGGACTTGGAGGGGCCTTATCCCTCTCTGTCCTGTATGAGAAAACAAACACACACGCACTATGGCAAAACAACTATACAAACATACAAACATCTATAATCTACAGTTATCATTGTTTTGGGATTTTGTTTCCTGTTTAATTTAGTTTAATCCCTCCACATGTGTCCTTATTTACTTCACTTCCTGTCTTTGCGTTTTCCAGCTCTTCATGATGTCTTATGTTTTTCTTTGCATTTTTCATGAATTCTATTTCCTATTTTACTTTGTTAATAATCTCTCCTCCTTGTCCTTAGTTTTGTTTCTTTTTATCCGCAGCTCTCTCGTATACAGATGTCTTTAGTTCCCAATGTTTTTAGATTATCTGTGATTCCCTAGGACCTTGACAGATTTTTCTTTAATTTAACTCAGGTTATATATATATATATATATATATATATATATATATATATATATATATATATATACATACATACATACATACATACATACATATATATATAACGCACAACTAACATTACAGTCTCTCTCTCACTCCCTCTCTCTCTCCACTGCGTCCGCACAGACACAAGTAGTATGCTCATAACTCAGAAGCGTGCTCTCGGTCTGGTGGATTTCAGGTGTAAAGGGAGAAGAAGGAGAGCAATGTTTAATTATGGCTTTTTGTGGAGCTTTTCCGTTCACCACGGCTCCGTCTAGCTACTGCAGGACAGTGACAACAGCGGCTCTAGAGTGACATCAAATTTGTATCAATTCGGGAGTATCCAGACTGAGGTCCCATTTCAAAAGATCCGATCTGTATCGGATTTGGACCACATATGAAAGTGGCCCAAATCCGAACTGGAAAAGATCCTGGCCTGTTTACACTGTTATAAAAAGATCAGATCTGAGTCACATATAGGCAAAAAAATTTGGGTCACTTTGGCCTGCAGTCTGATCATAGCCTAAAGCTGATGATACACTGGGCAACTTTTTGAGCAATGTTGCTGAGCAATCTTGCTAGTGGCAAGTCCGACTATGTTTTGAACGGATAGCGGTGTGGGGCCGGTGGCAGAGTGGTGGGGGAAGGGGATTACGGTTGTAATATTTACTCATTACCATTGACAGCAACATTGCCCTGCACGATTGCTCCATGTAGCAACTTTTAGAGCAATTGTGCAGGGCAACGCTGTCGTCAATAATAATGAGTAAAGATTACTATCGTAATCCCCTTCCCCTACCACTCCGCCACCCGTCCTGCTCGCCGCTATCCATTTAAAACATAGTCGGACTTGCCTCTAGCAAGATTGCCCAGCAACATTGCTCAAAAAGTTGCCCCATGTATCATCAGTAAGAGTATACAGCCACGCTAGCAGCTCTGTGAGGCTGTTGTACATTGGTTCTATGAGCTAAATGCTAACATGCACACAATGACAATGCTGACATGCTGATGTTAAGCAGAAGTAACATTTAACATATTTGCCATCTTAATGCATCTGTAGGTTTGAACACTTTGTTAGCACAACAGGATAGCGATAGGATGAAGTCATTAGTGGGTGTGGCTTAGTTTAATCTTGATTGGTTTTGATTGTTACACAGTAAAAATTCATGCAATATGTATTATGTTAAATAAACAACACATTTAAAACATGTTGTATGTTTAGGCATCCAAATGCTTCAGTTTTGTGTGATTTGTAAACAGTAATGATGATCCATCTACACTTTCTGTTGTATGTGGATTTGTGACACACAAATACCTTAAAACTTACATCTCTTCAATAGTTATATCTGGCTTCCACAATGCTTCAATAGGAACTGTTACACTTTCAATTCCACAGAACTTCTCCGGATTCCACCAAATGTGATCATTCATCCAATCCTACACAGGAAAACAAGGGAAAGAGGAATGGGGTAAAGAATCAAGAAAGATGGACGGAAAGAAAATAATTTGAGTTTCCTCTAAAGATGAACAGGTGAGAATAATCAAAAAGTGCTGTCCATCGCAGATATAACTCACCATATAAAACCAAACATAAGGAACAAAAGTCTGGTCAGTCTCCCTCTGTTAGCAAAGAAATACAGTTTGTGTGAAAAACTTTCCAGCAGCACAATAAACATCCTCAGAAGCTGACAACAGCAAAGCTGCCATGACCGACAGAACTATGCCAGATATAATATAAAATACAAGAAACAAACAACAGTTAACACATCAAATATCAGCACAAATCCCCCAAAGGCTGCACAGTGATATTATGTTAATTGAAATTTGAAAATGTTTAGGCATTTGGATGTGGATCAGCCAATCGGCTTGATTACAGACAATCATGCTCATCAGCTTCAGGTGCTACTTTTGCCAGACATGTTGGAAACAACAACAAATGACACACACCTGTGAAAAAATCGAATTTAGGATACTGCTGCAATACCTGGATTATAGAGCTGCACTTATACTTTTGAGTCAAGATGTTTTGCTTTGATTTCACTTTGCTAATCACTTGTTCCAAGGCACATGGCCTTGATATCTACAAAATGTCATTGAACTGTCTGAACAAGTAGTTCAATGAAGGAAAAAAGGAAAATGAATCATTACCATTAAAAAGAAAAAATGACAGACAATCTAAAGCTTAATATAAAACTTACCACATCTAGGATGCTATGCAGCAGAATTTGGATCCATACTACTGTAGTTTTAGTGTGGTTTTTAACAGGCCTGGCCATGGTGTACAGATCTTTTTTCTGGGTCAGATTCAGGTGGTCTAAAACAGCCTGGTAACCGCAGTTAGATGAATCTGTATCTATATTAAGAATAAGAATATTTAGACACATTTAGAGTTTATTCTTCAAAGCTAAAAAGACATTTTTTAATTTAACTTTACAGCTCATTTATGTGTCTATATATCAATTGTGCTTTGTGTTATTAATGACTTGTAATTTTGAAGAAATGACAACCATTAGTCTATGAGTCTATAATTAAGGCTACAGGAATAAATATTCATAAATGTATTTACTGGGTACTTTTCCTTTGCATACTTTTCTGTTGATCATCAAGGAGTCCTGGCAGCTCTGTGTAATTGGAGGTGCTTCCATCTGACAAAAAATAGTAAATATCCAGCATGATTTCCTTGCAAACACAGTTGACAACATTCATTAGTTATTTCAAATAAACTCAGGAACGGTTGTTGTGATTTAATGACATGCTGAGGGTGGTCTTACTTGTATGTATGTATGTATGTATGTGTGTGTGTGTGTGTGTGTGTACGTTTGTATGATCTATCGCATGTGATGACTCAACCTGATTTGATTGCAGCAGTTTGAAGTGTTGTTGTAAAAACTGTTTTTTGTGTTAGCATGCTGACATTAAATTTTGAAATCTTATGACTCTTATCTTTTGACAAAAAAAATAACTAAATAATTTTGTAAAAATATCAGAAAATCAAATCCTCTCTGGTGGGATTTAACTATGCAGGTAACTGTGGTTTTAACTGGTTTTGGATATCCATATCCAAAAAGTTTGCTTCTACCCTAAAACAATAAAAGTTAATGTGATTTTGTTTGTGAAGCTCGCAGTACTTTAAAATGGCAATTTAAAAAACTTAAGCATATTGTTCAAATCAATTACAGTGCAATTTTCTACTCAACTCAACCCAGAGCCGGACTGTAATAATGATTCAGGCTCTGAATCTTAACGTCTGTCCAGGCTAATTCTCATAACAGACAACAAAAGACCGTCTATACATTGTTGAAATAATTTTTCTGTTTACTGTTTATACCAGTAGCCTACTACACACAAAACCTGCTTCAGAAATATCCAAAATAGTTAAAAACAGAACAATGTTTTCAGTTTTAAGACTTACATAATGACTACAGGAATAAATGTTCATGGATGTAATTACTCTACATACTTTTTTCCAAACTCTGATTGAAGTTCTGTTGATCATCAAGAAGCTCTGGTGGCTTTGTGTAATTGGAGGTAATCCCACCTGACACAAAACAGTATACAGGTCTTTATTTCAAATATGATTTCCCGGCACACACATCTCCTGCTTTCTACACAGAACGATTAAGTGTTGACTACATTTATTTAAAACATAGAATCAACTCACGAAGGGTAGGGTGCTGAGAACAAGTCTTACAAGAATGTATGTATGTATGACTAATCACGTGTATTGACAGATTGAGATGACATTAGGTTAAAAGCAGTCAGAGGGCTGCTGTGTTGTAAAAACTGTTAGCAAAAGCTCTCTCAGAAAACCATTTATAAATCTTTTGACTAACACATAGTTTTGGAAAAATGAGTAAATCACATCCCATATCTCTGGTTGGACTTAGACATGTCAATAGATGTGGTTTTAACTGGTTTTAAGACATCTATCTATAAAAATCCAAACAGTTTGCCTCGACCCTAAAACAATGAAAGTGAATGTGATTCACTGTAAAATGGCAATTTTAAAAAATCAGCGGCAACTTTGTCCTTGTTACTCTGAATTATCCTCATACCACTCTGTGAACAGTTTTTTATAAGACATATTTATGGAACTTTTAGTTCCAATTAACATGATGTGATTATCACAAATAAAACCCTTTTCACTTCCATTGTATTGGGGTGGCAACAGAAATTTTAAAAGACAAAGGCAAAATTATCTGCATGGCTAGATACCAGTTAAGATTTTATATAATTGTGTGAACTGACCCATTAATATTCAACTCTGAAACTCTGATTTACTGTGTGTTCTTCATTATTTATAATTTAGAAGAAATGACAAACATTAGTCAGTCTTCTGTTTCTGAATGCATTATCAAATCTTGAAAAACATCAGCTCAAAAATATCTGCAGTAATATCCAGTGATTGGGGTCACTGATAGGCCTTTATGAGATAGGTATCAGCAGGACTGCTGAAATTCATGTTATCAGTCCACTAATAATTTATTAAATGTGAGCATTTCTGAAGTATGTTTGATGTATGGTTTCCATTTGAGAGTCATCTGCTACTTATGGTCCAAATGCATGTTGTTCAAATCAAGGACAGCGGTGCAATTTTCTACTCAACTCAACCCACAGCCGGACTGTAATAATGATTCAGGCTGGGAATCTTAACATCAGTCCAGGCTAATTCTCATGGATTCACAACAAACCATGTATACATTGTTGAAATAATTTTTCTATTTACTGTTTATACCAGTAGCCTACTACACGCAAAACCTGCTTCAGAAACATCCAAAATAGTTAAAAACAGAACAATGTTTTCAGTTTCAAGACTTATATAATATAAGACTACGGGAATAAATATTCATGTATGTAATTACTCTACATACTTTCTTCCAAGCTCTGATTGAAGTTCTGGTGATCATCCAGAAGCTCTGGTGGCTTTGTGTGATTAGAGGTAATCCCACCTGACATAAAAGAGTATACAGGTCTTTATTTCAAATACGATTTCCCTGCACACACATCTCCTGCTTTCTACACAGAACGATTAAGTGTTGACTACATCTATTAGTTATATAAAACATAGAATCAACTCACTAAGGGAAGGGTGTCGAGAACAGTCTTACTAGTAAGTAAGCATGTACGTATATCTCTGATTAATCATGTGTATTGACAGATTGAGATCAAAAACCAGTCACAGGGCTAACGAACTACAGTTGTGTGTTTTGACTCAACCTGATTCAACTTTTCCACACAGCTAAAGGAATAAAGTTTTGTACTTGTGAAAATGTTTTGTTTCTGAGTTGTTTGATAAGTGCTAAAATATCTAGAATATCTAGGTAATACTACTAATTACATGGTAACAAACTGACATTTTATTCATTTATTTATTTAATACTGTATACTACTTTATTTATCAGCTTTACGCCAGCATGGTTTGTAATTTTGATTTTCGATTTGCTGTTTTACAAACAACAGATGGACAGTACAAGGCCCTGCACTTTTCTGACCCTTAGATCCTCAAGATTCTGAGCCTGATCTGAGTGATTACAATGACCAAAGAGAGGATCTTGATCATTTTGATTATCATATTTTGATAAGGTAGATGTCTAAATTAAAAGGAAAACTTTTAATTTAAACTGGTTTGTTAAATAATATCACAAAGTAAGGTCTACTCCTGCTCTTTTATGAAAAGCACTTTAATTGTTGTGATTCAGCGCTAAATAAATAAAATTTAATTCAATTGAATTGTTGACTTATTTTAAAAAACAATGACTGTTATTATTGCCCCAAGGAAATAAAAATGCAAAGACATTTTGCATTGCTTTTTTCTTGGGGAGGATTTCAATGGCTTGTTTCAATTAAAAAGCAGAGCAGCTTTGCAATCTGTCCCCGTTCTTACATTGACATTTTTCTGTGACACAGTTCAAAATAAACAATGTTGTTAAAATTAACAAGCAACAGGAATTATATGGAACTAATAGGTTTAACCAAACTACAGAACATTTACACCTGCATGCATCATTCAGAATTATCCCAGCTTACCTGTGAGGAGGAGCAGAAAGAGGAAAACTGCAAGCATCATGACAGTCAGAGGTCTGACCAGTCAATGAGCATCCCTGACCTCTCTGTGTTGTTTTTAAATGTTTATTGCAGCAGTAATATCTTCTTAATCTTAATATCTTCTTTGTACTGGAAGAGGGCTGGGCAAATGTAATGACTGTTTTTTTTTGTTTAATGATAGAAACATTAGGCCAAACACATCTAATGCAACAAGGCTGCCAGTAACTGACAACACCCTCACACTTAGCCTGTGGTTGGATCAATTGTGCTATCAAAATAAAAGCAGTTTATTGCTTCTTGCTTTTACTTGTTGTTGGTTTTTCCATAAGTAAAACAGTTTAATGTAGGAACAACAAATGTACAACAAATCTCAGATATGACTGGTTACTGCTTCAGGCTCTCGCTTCCCTTCCAGGGCACATGTCATTTCTTGCCCTGTATCATGTTACAGCCACTTTTGATAGGTTTGATGTGTCCCAAATATTTTTTCTCTTGGTATATATGGTTTAATTACCAATTTTGATTATTTCAACTTGGTTTAAATCTATTTTTTGTCTATTTTGGATGTCTCTAAATACTAAAATACCAGGATTCAAGATTCCTTTAATTGTTATTCAGCCAAACACAGAAATATGTAAAGCATGAAAGAAATTACTAGCTCGGCTCCTTTGGCTCCATTAGCCATACCAATGAGCATAATGTTGCTATGGAAAAGAAGCTGGTGAACGGCACAAATCAGAACTGTAGCAAGTTCTTTATTTTTGTCACATTTAGGAAATAAGACTAACAGTCTACAGCCATTCTACGCACATGGCCAGAATGCTAACATCAGCACAGTAAAATGACACCATGACAATGCTAACATGCTGATGTGTAGCAGCTACAATGTTTACCATGTTTACGTGTTAGCATGCTGACATTAATCATTATTCAAAGAAACATTATGCAGTATTCTTATCTTAAAATAACAGTTTCAGAGTAATTTTGAGATGCTGAGCGGCCTTCTTGCTGTTGGACTAATAAGTAAGGACTCAGTGTTGGGCAAGCTACTTGGAAAATGTAGTGAGCTAAGCTACTAGCTACTCTACATTAAATGAAGCTTCACTACACAGAAGCTACCCCCCAGTGAAATGTAGCAAGCTAAGCTACAGCAACGTGGCAAGAGTAGCTTAGTTACATCTAAGCTACTTTTAATTTTAATTTATAGTTAGGTCATTTATATATAAATATTTATATACACACACTCACACACAACATAGGCCTAGTTTATATTGAACCAACTTTAAAGACTAAAAACCTGCTCCAATGTGCGAGAGAGCTAAATAAGACACAGAAACTCTCCTACTTACTGCCATGTCATTGCTGCTAAATGTACTTCCTCATGCAACAAACGGAGAACCATTGTTGTTTGTATAAAGCAACTTAATTATCATATTATTAATTAATTAAATTAATTCATTATTAATTAATTCTATATTTTTTATAGTTTATGTGACTTTGTGCTCTGGCAACATTGCAACCTAAACAACCTAAACATTCACGGCAGAGAGAGAGAGAGACCCTCCGTCGCACGTTTCTTTATTCCCCTGCAGCAAAGTCGCAAACATCAACCCAAGGATCGGTCCGTGATGTCACCATCACACGGAAGCGCTTCTGCCGGCTGCACATTCAGGTCCGTGTGTGGCGGTGGTGTCACTTACTGATCCATCAGAATTGCTTGGAAAAATGTAGCGTGTGTGGAAGCTACCGCGCTACTCGGCCAATAAAAGAGCCTCGTTACTGAAAAGCTATTTGATTCAGAAAATAGCGATGCTACCACCAAGCTACTGAGAAATGTAGTTAAACTAGTAACGGTGCTACTTGTAGCGACGCTACTGTCCAACACTGTAAGGACTAATGTTACACATTCGTGTCAATAAAGCTTATTTGAATTTGAAATGTTTGAGCATCCTAGTACACATTTGTGGATCGTTCAAGTAATAACTTTTTAGCTGGCTTGCTATGTATTGTGATGTTGCACGTGCTTAATGTTTGAATGTGTTCGCAAAGTTGCTGAAATCAGCCAGAGGTTTCACAGAGGTTAAGCTGCCAGCAGTACCCTAATTCTCTAGTTGATGTACTTACTAGATAATACACTCGGGCATAGGTAAGATTACTGTACGTTCTCCTGCATCTGATCATTTACAGCTTAATTGGCTAGCTTGCCACCCAAGTTTCAAGCACGTATACGTGGTGCTGCAAATATGTAGTCAGAGGTACGTATAACCCATGAGACCAGGTTGAAAATAATGCTGCGGCTGGTGGTGGAGAGCAGCATCAGTGTGGAGCTTGGCAACGGGGCAACATATCTGGGCTCAGCAGATTTGTCTAAAAACCTAATAATTAGCTTATGTGGCATAAGTTGCACACGCAACATTCAATCTCTGAATTTAAAACTTGTTGACTACATGAATGTCTTCTTAGCTGAACTTTCTGAGCCTTTCAACTTTTCAAAGAAGCAGAAGATGTCTAATCTATTGTACTCAAAACGGCAATTTTGCGTGTGTATGATACGCTGGAGTTTTGCACTAGCGTTGCAACACAAAGGAGCGTTGCAACCCTACAGTTTTGCCTCACGGCTGATGTACTAGCAGGTGGGGTTAGCCGGTTGACATATACATTTATTTACTGACTTAGGTTTAGGCACTAACTTTTGTGAAGGTAAAGATTAGGGTAAGTCCTCGGGGGGGCGGTATTTCTCAAAGCGTGTATATATATACGCTTTGAGAAAAATATGGCTAGGAGTCATATATATATGACATCGACTAGGAGTCATATATATATGAGTCGATGTTAGATTATTCAACCAGGAGAATTGTAAGCCCCAGAAATGCAATGTGTCTTATGTTGTCTAAGCAGAAACAAGCAAAGGGGATTCTGCACTCATGGTCACTCCCACAGTGTCCGTGTAAACATGTGGGAGTTTAGCTGCCTGTAGCACATACTATAGAATGTTTCAAATTCAAAATATTTTGCTGTTATTCCAATTCTATGGGATTCCACATAATACATACAGTGATAAGATGAGGAGATGAAATTCAACTGTGTGTTAATAATAGAGATGGCCCTCAAAAGTGACCCAAAAATCAGTGGTCACTGACAAAAACATGAATGTGTGTGCTGGTGTGTTTGTTTTTGTATGAGGAGAAATAATTGATTATCTTGTTGTTTATTTGTGCAAACAATGCCAGTACTGTACATACAATCGATCACTGATATTCCATAAAATAAATACATCAGGACATAATGTTAGCTAAAGCAAACAACATTAATTACATTGATCTCCTCAGAAGAAAATGTGATATTAATATTAAAATGATCTAAAACATTCCTTCAGTAATCTAGACAATCTGTGATAGCATGTACGTTACATGCAAATTGTGCGTTAATGTTTAAACTTTTTTTTATTTACCAGGTTAGTTTGCATACTGTAAATTATAGTCAAATTAAAATGAAAACTCCCACCACCATCCCATGCTAAACTTTAAATATCACCGTTTTTTATTTAAAAAAATACATATATATAAAAATCAGGGAATACATATTCATAATAATCACACGCAATAAGGACAAACATGTGCCAGCAGGGTCAACAGCCCTGCCACCCTACGTTCATCTGTGAAGACATCTTTTAAAGGTGGGTTCACTGAGCTATGTGGTAACTTCGTAGCTTTTTATATTTTCTTAGTAAGATATTTTAAAATTACCTATTACCTAAATGGCACCACATAACTTATTTACTTATTCACAGGTTTTCAAACCTTAGGTATTTTGTACCTTTTAGGCCACAAGAAGCCTGCTTCATTATCCTTCCAAAATATTTAGTCCTAGATTACATAAAGCAGTTGTGATTGTTGTCTCAAGGGTTAGGAGTAACAGAAATAATATATGAATGTTTAAAACATTTAAATCAATATGCCACAGGAACAGGAGCAGGAGCGTGTCTAAGGGGTGACATTGGGTGGCACGTGCCGCCTGTGAAATCTGATAGGCCAGGTGCCACCCTATTGTCCTAATTTATGATAGGCCACTTGCGCCAGTGCAGTCAGCGATGTAACCTCAGTTACAACCTCATGTTGAAAACTTTTGCACTACTTGTCAATATTGTATTATAGTATTATTGTATTTTTTGTATACTATACATTTTTGGATATCATACTTATTCAATTATTTATATTTTTATTTTTCTGTTTATGTTCATGTGTGCTGTAAGCACCAATTTATACCAAGGTAAATTCCTCGTATGTGAAAATGTACCTGGCAATAAACCCGATCCTGATTCTGATTAGTCCGATCCATCATGTGTCTTACAACCCCTCTCATATCAGTATAATTTAAATAGAGAGAAGGTTGTTTAACATCATAGGCAAACAACAACACAGTGTCAGTCACATTAGGTTTTTAAAGTAGTCAGTGATTAAGCCCCTTGCTCTATGGCAGGGGTCGGCAAATAAGTTTGATATCGGGCCAATTTTTTTTCAAGCCGTTACATGGCGGGCCAGAACATTATTTCAGTCAAATTATTTCAGACCCTTGGATTCTCATGTGCGCGTTTGAGTGGGCAGAGTGCGGGACTCCTGATGGAGGTGTTGTATGGTTGATTCCACAATCTGGCAGGCTTTTTTTTCTCCATTGATAAACAAATTGATTAGCCAATAAGGACACTTTTTCACATGCTCGCAATAAAGCATGTGCTACAGTGCATGTGTGTGGTGCGTCCCGGCATTTGATCCGTATTGATAAACCTATGGACACTAATTTTCATTTCCCTGAAGAAATTCAAGGGAATCCAATCACACATTTTCTGGCGGCTTTTTCAGAGGGTGTATCGAGCAAGTCAGAGAATCTTTCGAATGACCTTCAGAACTTTTTAAAGTAAAAGCCCTCAATAAAACTCAAAAGAAGGCATTGCTGCAAAAAACATTATTGTGCTCTTATTTTGGAGGTACAATCACTTAAGAGGACGTGATTATGTGAGTAACTGTAGCTGTCATGACTGAGATCCATTTCAGCATCAGCTGCTATCAATTTGTTTATTTTTTTATTTTTCTGCTATCAAAGCAATCTGGCCACGGGCCAGATATCAATCAATAACAATACAATAACATGAAGGATTTTACACACAAAGACTTTATTGATGCATCACTCTACAGTACGAACATCCAAATTAAGTTTAAAGGATTAATTAATCTGCAGTTTTATGTTAGAAAAGTGGAACATGTCTACACAGAATTCTGGGTAATGGTAATTGTCAGGGACTGTTCCAGCAACACTGAAGAGTATGCTAGCTAGTGAAGTGACAGCAACTGAGAAATTAATGTGACAGTGAGTTTATATTCAGTTACCTTAAAATAAAAGACTGGATAGCAGCAAGCCTGAGTTCAGAGCAAGAAGAGTAGTCACCTGAAGTTAGGAACAGCATTGCACCCTCAGAGAGAGACATCTCAAAAGTGAGAGCAATACAAGAACTAACCAAGATGTTGGTTTGGACAACATTTTGTCAGTCATGTCAGTGATGCATGTTACTGATCAAAATACTTTTTATGTGTGTCATTGTGTGCTGTCACTAATAGGATGTTTTCATATGTCTCAAAGTGGCTGTCAGCTGTTATAGTTTTTCATGTGTTAAGGTGCGCTGTACGCTGTTAGTTCTTCTGTGCAGTGCTTTTCATTGTTGCGGATTGTCTTGAAGATGCATACTTCCTCTTCTGTAATCCGCTGCTGACATTATGTTACTCTGATTGTGATGAGAAGTCCTGCTGTGGGCATCTTGCATTGAGGCTGTAATGCATGAAACTATAATGATTGTAATTAAAGTAGATCTGAGCAGTGGATACAGAAATATTAATGGAATGCTATTTTGATGCATGTGTGTGTGTGTGTGTGTCTGTGTGTGTACGCATGCAATAATCTTTATTTATAGAGCTTTTGAAAATCCATGTTACAAAGTGCTTTCACAGGGGCAAAAAATAAACACATGCAACAGATAAAAATTAAAGCTTCAAGCAGTGTTTGACGGGCCCCCGGGGCCCCTGTCAGGGTGTGGTATGGCCCAGTGGCCAGAGGTTGGGAGATTTTTTTTATCATCAATGCCTCTATATTGCACAGCAAAAATCTGAAGTGGATTGGATTTGTAGGAGGAGTTCTTCAAAGTGTGCAATGTGAAAATTGCCATTTTTTCATTTTTTTCTTGAACTGTTGGTGTGAACACAGATGTTTTAACATCCATGTTATACGGAACAATGAATTCATCATGATTTTAACTTTAGCTCTACTCGTCTATTGCATAGTACCATGTTAAAGAGATACAAGCTAAAAACAGACCGGCCACTATAACATAGGCAACGAAGAAAACTTTATTGATTCTTTTAGCCATTCTGGTCCAGTACCCGGGCTTTCCTTCTTCCTTCCTGCTGTTGAAGAGCACTGTCTTCTCCACCTCCGTCAGGTCCTCTGAGATCTTCTCCAAGGAATTGGACTCCGTCAGTTTGCTGCTGCTATCCTGCAGATGTGATTTAGAAAACAGGTAATTAATGAGATTATGGAACACAAGTTTGCAATTTGCTATATTTGACATTCAGGATTTTGTGTCCATTATGATGAGAATAAAATGGTTGGATTTTCTAATTACAAATAAACATTTTCTCGCGTATGCCAAGAGGTATCTTGTCATGCAAATAGTTTTTTTTGGGGGGGTTAAGATTTAAGTGAATGGGAAATAAATTCAACCGCAACATCTCTTTCCAGAAACAGAATCCCTGTCTAAAATCCAAAGCTAATACTCTTAACAGTTTTTAGACTTTCCTATCTTGTTTTTTGACCATTTACAGTGCAACACTTTGTGTACTAACCTCTTTGGCCACCAACAGCAGTCCAGATGGTGTTTCTTCAGTACACACATCACTGACAGACATTTGGTGAGTCCATTTCTTCTCATCTGAAACGATTTTTTTCACACAAAGATGGTTGAAGCATATTCAGAATGCAGAGTCGGGCAGTAACGGGTTGCTCACTAATTTAACTTATTTGAATAACGCGTAATAAGATTGTTACTTGTTACCATAATAAGATTACCTAATACTGCTCTCATAAATACATGTGCAGAAAAATCAGGATTTACTTGAGGTGAAAGTGATAAAGTAACATAACGAATAACATAACAAGTTACTTTTATGACCCAGTAATAAGTAAGTGTTTGTCCCCACAGTCCTTACTTAGGCTTCTGTTTCTGTCTTTCTCGTTGTCTTGGATATCAGAGTCTTTCCTCATGAGATGCATCACCAACATCGTCTCCAGGAGGCTGAGCATCATCAAACCAAAACTTCCAATACAGTATGTTGCTAAAGGGAGAAGGCAGCATCATTAATTTGGACAAATAACTTCACGTTCAGTCAGTATCTGCTACTCTTACTCAAATGTAATGCAGTTAAAAAAAGGAAAGAGCATTTTTACCTATAAGTGGAATCCTGTTTGATGAAGCGGGCAGAATGTCATTCAGAATAAGTTGTAACACAGTGACAGCAAGCAGCACAGTGATCTTGAAGCTGAGCTTCTCGCCCCCTCTGTCTGAGATCAGGAAGGAGGACAAGTCCAGACACAAGAAGAAGAGGACGGGCAGCATGAAGTTGACAACGTAGAGGAGAGACCGCCTCTTCATGGTGATCTGTAAAATTATTTTTAAGGGTCAGGTGGTTGAACTTCCTACTTATAATCATATAGTACCGTATAGTACAGGTTGCAAACACAAGGTAATCTGCTCATAGTCTGCAGTGGTTAAGGAAGCCTTCAAATTATTTAACAACAGTGGCTATAATAGATTTATTACAAAACAATGTATGAAATGCTGATATAAAGATATGGGAAAGGGACACTTATTTTCAATAGGTTTTTGGAGTTTCAGGGGACCCAAAGCTTGGTATGGACCCAAGTACAGACTAGCTAGAAAAAGAGAATAATGTTTTTATTTTCCATTTAACTCTTTTAACCCTGATTGTACACTGCACTGTAACTTTTATTATAGCTAATGTTGCTTGTAAACTTTTTATATTTCACTGTTGCTTTTATGTTTTATATAAAGCACTTTGAATTACCTTGTTGTTGAAATGTGCTATATAAATAAACTTGCCTTGCCTTAGTGTCAGAGCCAGCACCTCTACAGTGTCACTCTCACCAGTTTCATAGTATTAATTTTGAGCAGTACAAGGCAGCAGTTGTTGTCAAACTGTAGTCCACTTTTTTGTACATTCCACAACTTGGGCTTCTTTACTCATTGCACTTCGTATATTTGATGCTATTACTTGTTATTATACTAAGCAAATGTTCACCAACAAGTTTACTATATGAACTTAGAGAGTGATGACCCATCAGTGTTTCCACTGCCCTTAAGTGCCAAAAAAATAAGTATTAGCAGTAAAATAGTAGAAGTACATGTACTAACTTGAGACAAACAAAGTAGTTTTCACCCTTGTGTTTGTATCCAGAAGTACTCACAGTGCAAAAAATTATGCTCTGGTTGACGCCTAATGTGCTGACAGTATTTTCAGTGTATGTCACGTTGATGACGAGCCACTCGTACTGTGTCGGTACCCCGTGAGACCACTCTACGCCCTCGAAGTCGGCATTCCATTTAAGCTGGATATCCTTGTCTGAGGGGGGGAGATAAAAATTAAACTGTGTGGTTTCTTATCAGGTCAACAAAGAAGGAATGAATGTGGTGGAATCTGTGTGTGCTCATGTGACAATAAACTGTTAGAGTCATTACCCCACACAAACACATACATACACATTTTAGATGAACATCTAGAAACTGCCACTCCAGCTTTTCCGTGTCTTTTCCCTGCTCCTCCTCCCCTGGGTGTCTGTCTATGTCCTGTAAAACTTAAAAGCATAACCTTTTCTTTTATTTGCTGAAATCACTGAATTCACCCTGCCTATACTTGGGACAGGCCTTTATCTCCTTTACCATGCCAGTAAATCTGAAGGAATAATACTTTGGTACTCATTGTTTCTGTAAAATGAACTGAATGACCGAATTGTGGACCGAATCTAATCAGTCCAATAATGTGCAGCAGGTCATTATAGACAGTGGTTGCACCAAATAGCTTAGAACTAGCTCAAGCAGGTGAATCAGTGGGCTTCAAGAGGTTTTATACATCCACAGAAAATTTGACCAGGTTTCTAACTAAGACCTGTGTTGATTTATCCAAACGTGTAGCCACACAAGGCTAGTGGGTGCAGCTTACCTTCTCTGGCACCTGGCTCATCTCCACACCTGACTTCAATCAATTCATCAACTCCTGCTTCAATATTCCAGCTCTCCTTCCACTTTGTATTACAGTACCTTATATTTCTCCACTGAATCATCTGTGTGTTTTAGTAATTATTTTCCCTTGTGCTTTTGCTTATATGTTTTTCTCTTGTGGGTCAAGATTCCAGTGCGAGAGTCTCCGTCCAGCCATTAGCCACTCACCACCTCAGCTCAAACCCTATTCATCTTCCTCCTGCCTTCGTTGGCTCAGCAAAACCCTTCATCCGTTACTTATTTGTTTGTTTAAACTCTTTTACTTAAACCACTTTCTCCATGTCTGTTTCTGTTCCTGGGTCTGTTCATAAACCAAACTTAACATTAACTGGTAAATACAACAGGTTATGGGCTCACCAGAGTGTAGGGCAGACTTGAAAGATATGTTGCAGCTTTGTGTGTCAAAGGGGAATTTGTAAACTTGCATCTTGCAGGTGTTGACCAGCACCATATCATTCACACGTTCAACCCAACCGTTAGAAGAAATGTAGACAAAAGGACTCGGAGGGGCCTTATCCTTCTCTACCCTGTATGAGAAAACACACACACACACAGAAATAGGGGTATCATTTCCTTTCCCTAAAGGATACATTTGTTGAAAAGGTACCCTATATAAGGAATGGAAATGGTCCTTAAGGTGTTTTAACCGTTGACCTTTGTTTATTTTTAAAGGTACAGAATCATTGCATAACTGTACCTTTAACAAGCTTAAGGTACAGGCAAATGATGCAGAAAATCAGTGATCCCCTGCACCCAGGACATAAAGGGTCGGCGATCGCCCAGTGAATAAGACACATGCCATAAAACACTTAACCCTTCAGTGCTGCAGAGGCATGCAACCCCTGTATAGCATGTATAGCAATTGGAAGTCACTTTCGATAAAAATGTCAGCTAAAATGAATAATTGTAAAGGTACATTTTTGTCACTAGGGGTGCAGAAGTTTTCTTTTATAAGTACAAACAAGAAGGTACAAAAATGGACCAACCTCAAAGGTACAGTCCTCGTACCAAGCATTTGTACCTTTTTAGGTCCATTTCATTCCTTAGTTTCTCTGTGTGCACACACACACACACACACACACTATGGCAAAAGGTTTGTGCTTTAAATTACATTTCATATAGCGTACGTTCACTGATATTATAAAACATAAATCTACATAAGTTACAAAAAACCTAATTAACTATTTGTGTTAAACTCATTATTTTCCTCTAATTTTTATTTTTGTTTCTATAAATACACTATCCATGCAGTGTGACAATATCACATATCTGCTTTGTCAGATTTTGTGAATATTTTTTACATTTACTGAGTACCTACCAGTAGAGCATGGAAGAAGTACAGGGAATAAGGTGGAAACAAATTTGCATTTACGAAGGACACTGAATTAAAGTACATTGTACATGATTACATACACTCATAGCCCCCTAACACCTTTTACATTACAGTATACTTTCTTTTATTATTCTTTCATAGTTTTTATAATCATTGTCACTTTTATATTTATGATTCTTGACCTGCAGCATTTGCTCTGTCTTTTTATTGTATTCCACCTACTAGGGTTATTCTTTTGCACCAAAATACCAAAGCAAATTCTTTTCCAGGTACAGCATACAATTATGGCCCACTTCAGGCAATGATGCTGCACCCCTGGCCTTCTTGTGACCCTGACAGAATGGATGTGAGTCTGAAGTGGCCTTTTGTTTGGCAAAGATGCCATGCACTCAGCAGTGTGTAATCTGGATGTGACCCAAAGTGGCCCGTGTGATAAATGGTGAATGTGGTCGAAATATCACAGAACAAATGTAGGCCACCTGCAAAGATGTGGCACAGTTGACAAAGGGCGTGTAAACAAAAGTGGCCCACATTTGACATGCAAATACGGCCCTAATATCATAAACCAGACATGGGCCACTTTAGGTAAAGTCTGGCACAGATGTGAGCCTAGGTGGCACATGTGATGTAGCAAATGTGGTCAAATATTTAACAACAATTTGGGCCACTTTTGGCAAATTTACACCAAAGCCAGCACTGGACAATCAAAGTGTGAGCCTAACGTTGCCCACATTTAAAATGTTAAATATTACCCAAATATGGTTAAATAGTATTTGGCCACTTTCGGTAAAGATGCAGCACGATTCACACTGGCTATCTGGATGTGAGCCTAAAGTGGGTCAGAATAAACTAAAAATAAAAAGTAACTGTTGGCCAGAATAGGGCCAGTTTGAGTATTATATTATTTGGTTTGTTCTTGACTCGGCCATGCTGGGGCCTGCTTGTGGCCTGCTTGTGGCCCAGATCTGGCAAACAAGGTATGTGGGCCGGATGAAAGTGTGAGGTGTGGGCCTGATCAGGGCCACAGCAATTTTGCTATCTGGGTTGTATGTGTGAACCTACTAAATAATAGTTTACAGCCATGATAGCAGTTATGTCTTATTATCTAATTATAATATTTCAATACCCTGTAATTTTTTATGAATATTCAGTAATTCCCCACAAATATGGTATCCTCTCATTCTCAAATCACTAACTTGTTGGGCTATATGTCACCAAATATTCAAACACAAGATGCTATATGTTTATGGATGCAACATTAAATTTCTCTTCTGAGAATTTTAAAAGATAAAGGTGTATTATTAGGTCTAATAATTTAGGTCCACTAGAATTTGTAGGTTTGAACAGTTTGTTAGCAAAAACAAGAGTTTACATGTAGCCATTAGTTGGTGTGACTTGGTTTAATATTGATTAGTTTTGATTGTTTCAGACTTTCAGAAGTCATTACAAAGTAAAGATTCAATAAATATTTTAAATCAACAACACATTTAAAACCTGTTGGATAAATGTTTTAGCAACCAACATGAAACTGCATCAACTTTTGAGAGTCTATGGCTACGTTCATACTGCAGGCCTAAATGCTCAATTCTGATTTTTTCCCCCCAGATTTTACATTATTGCTCAAATGTGCCCATATCAGACTCTGACACGCATGCACAGAAAAATAACATGACTTCACATGCAGCAGCACGCTGTTGTACAGAAGTAAACAGAGCCACAGAAGCTCCTACTTGCTGATTCATTGTCCTTTCACAGGTCACATTTCTCCCGAACCATGACAAGTGTTCACAACTTTCTGTTCTTTTCATTACAGTTTCTGGTGCTGTGCAATGCAACTGCCACACAACTCACTCTCTCTGTCTCTCCACTATGTCCGCAAGGGAAAATATCATGCGCATAACTCATAAGAGAGCTTGTGGTCCAGTTAATTTTATGTGTAAGAAAGGAAATTTGTGAGCAGATGATTGCAAGGAAGAGAAGATAGAGAGCCACATGTTTAATTATGGCTTTTGTGGAGCTTTTTCCTTCACTGCGGCTCTGTCTACAGCAGAACTGTGACAACAGCTGTTCTAGAGTTATGTCAAAGTCGCAGACTAAGGTCGCATTTATAAAGATTCGATCTGTGTCGGATTTGGATCACATATGGCAGTGGTCCAAATCCGAACGGGAAAATATCAGATTCCATGTGACCTGGCCTGTTCACACTGTCATAAAAACATCAGATCTAAGTCACATATGAGCAACAAAAAAAAAAAAAATGAGATTTGGGTAACTTTGGTCAGCAGTCTGAACGTAGCCTATGAGGATTTGTCACATGCACATACATTACAACTTACATCTCTTCAATAGTAATATCCGGCTTCCACAATGTTTCAATAGGAACTGATATAGTTTCAAGTCCACAAAAGTCATCTGGATCCCAGTTAATATGTTCATTTTCCCAAACCTACACAGGAAAAAACAAGGCAAGGAGGAGATAAGGAATGAAGGAAGAAGGAGAGAAAAATTAATGGATGGAGTTTAAAGGAAATTATTTGTGTTTCCACTAGGGGCTTGGAAAATAATTGATTTCTAGAAGAATTGTCCAAGTCCGCATCGCGATTCTGAATTTATTTACTAATGTCAATAATCGCTTATCTAGAGGTAAATTAACTTAATGTTGATTGAATGAAAAAGGCGGAACTCGGAAATGCGGAAGTGCAGCACCGGACTGTCTGTGGTGTGCACACAACAAAGACGTGTAGTTCTCCTTGTTCGGCACAGACAAAGCTGTCGCTACTAAACTTTCACATAATCAATAAAATCTATGCGTAAATAATGCTGATGATTTTCACCCACACTCTGTGCAGCATGGTAGCACTTAGCTAGCGTCCTCTCCTCATTCCTCAAAGGACAGTAGCAGTGAAAGCTAGCGGAGCAGAGGAAAAGTGAATGAGAGTGCTAGGTTTCAGTCTGGCAGTAAATGTACAGTGCAGGTCACAGTGTTTCCGTTAATTAAAGTATTCTGTTGTTTTCGAACTGCTGGAAAACTGAAGGCGGGTAATCGCTAACATCTCCTCATTAGACTAGTCTGGAAGCTGAGCAGGACATTTTTTGGCTGCTAGTATTAGTTTAATTTGTTGTCATTCATCAACATATCGAGTACACAAATAAACAAAATGCTGTTTCTCACGGTCCTTGGAATATATAAGGTACAGATATATTTAGACTATATTGTATAGTGCATAGTTCAACCTGTATCGTAATTTATACTAATACTTAATACTTTAATACTAACAGCAGCATCAGAAATGAAAACAGCAGTAGCAGAGGCCAATGATAATGCTATAATATAGTAATAATTCTATGTAATGTTAGCTATATTTGAAGTAATATTAGATAGCTGCAAATACTTTGCTTTAAAAGTACCAAGTAGTCACACAGTGAGAAAAATACATCGTTATTGTGATCGTTTTATCATCGCATCGTAGCCCTCATAAACGTAATGAGGTGCCTAGATGTTCCCACCACTAGAGGTGATGCATCAATTTGAATCAAATTGAATTGTGAGACCAGCGAAGATGCCCAGTTTCAACTAAAGATGCACAGTTGAGAATAATCAAAAGAGCTGTTCATTTCAAAGAGAACTCACCATTAAAATCCAAACGTAAGGAACAAAAGTCTGATGAATCTCCCTCTATGAGGAAAGAAATACATAATGTGTGAAAATCCTTTCAGCAGCACAATTAACATTATCATAAAATGATCATAAACATAGCAAGACTGTGACAAAACAAAGCACTATGCCAGTTTTAATATAAAATACAAGTTCACACAAATCAGACTTCATGTAACACTTTGAGGAAACATATAACAGTTCCATTAATAGATAATCCACGGAGATGACCCTGTGAAAAAAAACAAATTTAGGCTATTGCTGCATTAACCTGACTTTAAAGCTGGATTTCTTTCTTGTGTGTCAAGGAGTTACACCGTATGTTCAATGGCTACAGTGGTGTAAGTTTTTGAGGTGACCAAAGAAATAAACCTGTTTGAGCACAGGTTGGGGGTGCATAATGAGACTTATGAATTTAAGTGACTTGGGGATTTGCCTAATAAAGACTCATTGATTTACCTAATAAGGCCACCTGCCAGCTGAGCCATGGTTCTGCTCGAGGTTTCTGCCTCTTGAAAGGAAGTTTTTCCTTGCCTCTGTCGCCTAGTGCTTGCTCTTGGTGGGAATTGTTGGGTTTCTGTAAATAATATCACAGAGCACGGTCTAGACCTGCTCTTTTATGAAAAAGTGCTATGAGACAACTGTTGTGATTTGGCATTATATAATTTAAATTGAATTGAATTAAATTAAATAACATGATACTAGTGAGTTAAGGAGTGTGTGTAACAAGGGCCAGCCAACTAATGTATATAGGTCACAGTGAGGGTGTTATATGGGTCTCCAGTAGCAAAGCAGATCGCGCTATGAACCACTTCTAGTTTATTTAAATGGGAGTTAGAGGAAATTCTATATACCACATTACTGAAATCAAGAATTGGTAGGATAGTCATTTTCGTATTTCGCAGAACCAGTAAAGGAATCCCTATGACGGGATAAGAAACCTACTCTGGTCGATGTCTCACTGATCCACACTACCAGGATCTACAGCAATGACACTGGAATGTCGTTCAGACTGGACAAGTGTGGTCGCATGGTATCAAAAAGAGGGAAGATGATCAGAACCAAGGGGGGTTGAACTACCAGAAGGCCACATTGCAGATGTTTGGGACAGCTACAAATACCTTGGGGTGCCACAGGCTAATGGTAACCATAAGGAGGCAGCAAGGAAGACCGCCACAGCCAAATACCTACAAAGAGTGAGGCAGGTCCTGAAAAGCCAGCTGAATGGGAAAAAACAAGATCCGAGCCATCAACACATACGCCCTGCCAGTCACCAGATACCCTGCTGGTATAATAAACTGGCCAAAGAAGGAGATAGAGGCTACTGACATCAAGACGAGAAAGCTCCTCACAATGCATGGAGGGTTTCACCCCAAATCCAGCACCCTGAGACTGTACACCAAGCGTAGCGAGGGAGGCCGAGGGCTAGTGAGTGTCAAGACCACTGTCCAGGATGAAACAACGAAGATCCAGGAGTACATCAGGAAGATGGCCCCCAAAGATGAAGGGCTTAGTGAATACCTCAGGCAGCAGAAACCCGAAGGTGAGGACAAGGAAGATGAAGAACCGTCATGCAGGGACAAGCCGCTGCACGGCGTGTACCACAGACAAATAGAAGAAGTGGCTGATATCAAGAAATCCTACCAGTGGCTGGAAAAGGCTGGACTGAAGGACAACACAGAGGCACTAATCATGGCGGCACAAGAACAGGCACTCAGTACAAGATCAATAGAGACTGGGGTCTACCACACCAGGCAAGACCCCAGGTGCAGACTGTGCAAGGAGGCCCCTGAGACAGTACAGCACATAACAGCAGGGTGTAAGATGCAGGCAGGAAGTGCGTACATGGAACACCATAACCAGGTAGCTGTCATGTCAGCTGGACTTGGCGTTGCAAAGAGGTGAAATAGATGTTTGGTCGGAACAACACATCTCCCCGATGTTGCACACCACACACAAGAACGATGAAGTCTACAAGCGGTTCAGTTATAAAATGAAAGAGAGAGTTTGTTATCGTGATCAAAACCATTGATCTGAAGCTCAATGCTGATGCTGTCATGTAAAGAGTTTTTTAATCAGTAATAAACAATAACAATTTCTGATCAACACATATCAATTGCATGCTTAAAAAAACAGACAGGTTAAAGCCCCGCCCATTTCAAGACAACCGCCCCGCCCACTCCTGGGTTAGGTCCCGCCCAGTCTGAGTATAGCTACAGATACAGATAATGCTGTACACGCTCATCCCTAATGTAAACCACTGCACAATAATGTCTTTGATCAGTGGCACATATTATATTGTTCAGGACCTTGAGTGTATCTGTGGCACACCCATGACCAGCACGGTAGCCAGACTGCATAGCAGAGAGAGTATGATAGGATTCGATAGGATGATTAATTAAAAACCCAGAGACAGAGAGATGCAAAACAATCATTAACACTAACAGGTATTAAATTTTGTGTAATTATCAACCAAACTTCAGCAGCAAGTCTGCAGGTAGCAGGAATAGTTTCAACAGGCTAACAAGCATCAGGTATAGTGCTGACTCTGGTACATTAAGTCCAAAAAAACCCAAGCCTTGTCTTTGGTATTCTTTGGCATGCAGGCTGCAGTTTGGCATGTACAGGAAATGTCAAGGGCAGCGAGTATCATCAGCAGCCGAGTCAAGTCTACAGATTTGTAGTACTAAACGGTCTCAACAGCCGTTTAGTCCTGAGGTCAAAACATTTATCAGTCAGTCACCACCGACACTGAGCCAATACTGCATATCTACAGCAAAGACTAATCTACTGTTCCAGGGCACATGGCCTTCATTTCTACAAAATTTTATTGTTAATTAATTTTATCTTTAATATTATACTCATTGAATAAGAAGTTCAACATACCCAAAAAGACTTAACTTTAAACTTACCACATCTAGGATACTGTACAGAAGCATGCGGAGGTATACGACTGTAGTTGTATTGTAGTGTTTAACAGGCCGGGCCATGAAGTACAGAGGATTTTCTTTCGTCAGGTTCAGGTGGTTTAAAACATCCTGAAAACCACAGTTACCCGCAGAGGAATTCCTGTATCCTGGAAGAATATACATTCAGAGTTTTATCTTGAAATCTTCCATGGTTTTTGCTTTTAAATTAGAACTTCAGAGCCCCAGCGTTTACTATATGTGTTCTTAGTCATTTATCATTTGGAAGAAATTACAAACATTAATCTATGTGGGCAGGTATCTTCTGCTTCTGACTGTATTATCAAACCTTACAAAAGACCGGCTCACAAGTATTTGCTGTAATTTCCAGTGACTGTGGTTACTGACAGGACTACTGAGTTTTATGTCATCAGTTCACTGATGATTTATTAATTGTGAATATTTTGCAGTCATTAAAAAATGGAGTAAGTGGATATTCACTGAATTTCACAAAAAGACGTGTATTGGATTAGAATTGATAATAATCCATAAGAAATCCATCGGTCCAGATGCACGTTGTGGTGTAATTCAAGGACAGAAATGCAATTTTCTACTCTATTCATCCCAGGGCTGAACTGGAATAATTGTAATTTGGGCCAGGACCAGTCCAGGCCAATCCCTATGCATTTACAAAAAGTTAACTTTAAATATTTTTATTTAAGTTAGGCAAGTTATGTAAATTGACATAAGTGACATTAGTTAACTTACTTGTTAACTGACGTACATAGTTATTTTAACCCAAACCATGATTTTTTCCTAACCTTAAGTTGTTTTGTTGCCTAAACCTAACCAAACTGCAACGTTTTACGACTTTAATAATGTGCCGTTCCAAAATGCTGATGTTTCGAAACACAAGAGTTTTATTTTGAAGTCTAACTAGACGTTGTATATTTATTGTTGCTAACTTGACCACGGAGCCCTAAGCGTCAAAAAATGACAAAAAAAGTGAAAAACAAATGTGTAGATAAGTCTACTGGCAGAGCCAGGATCAGAAGTGTTTCAATTAGTTTTGGTGTGTTGGTAAATGTGTCGGTAAAATGTCTGAAGGGGAATTCTCACCCTAAATTCTGTCTGTCTGTTTACATAAATAATACACCATAAATAAGTGTAAAAAACATCAGAATGCAAGAAATTAAGTGTTTAATTCTCTAAATTTTCATATAATTCCGAATTGAAGGTTTCCTACAAATAGTGTTAAACTCTTTTCTCGTCTCGTGAGCTTAGTGTCTCGTCACACCACTACTATTTACACCAGTAATATATCTTAGTTTTTTTTTTTTTTACCACATTCAAAAGCTGCTAAATTAACACATCCAAAATGGTGCGAGACAGAATGGTGTCTTCAGCTTCAAGACTTCCATAATTAAGGCTAAAGGAATAAATATTAATACATATAATTACTGGGTACTTTTGGAGTGTATGTTTCCTCTACATACTTTTCTCAGAGCGCTGATTGAAGTTCTGTTCATCATCATGTGGCTCTGTGTAATTGAAGGTACTTCCACCTGACAGAAAAGGATACAGGTTTTAATGTTCAGTATGATTTATTTGCACACACATCTCCTGCTTTCCAACACAGAATGATCAAATGTTGACAAAATGTTTTAGTAATTTAAAACATAAAATCAACTCAAGAAGGGCATTGAGGTATTATAATGTTCTCAGGGTGGTCTTACTAGTATGTATGTATGACCAATCGCATGTGATGATAGCATATCAAACCATCAGGTTGAAAGCTGCCGGAGGACTGATGGTCTACATTTCTGAGTGACTGCAGTTGCCCTTCTCTTAGAAGACAATTTTGAAATATTGTGAATCGTTGAATCATCTATGAATTTTCCACATTCCACTCTGTGAACAGTTTATAGAAAGATATATTGACGGTATTTTTCACGCTGTTAGTATCACAAACAAAACTCCATTCATCCCCATTGTATTGAGGTGGCAACAGACAGATTTCACACGGACAATAACAAAATTGTGTGTCTGGTTGGGTGGTTCTGATTCTGTTTAGTTCATTATTATTTTGATTATTCTGCTTTGGTCTGTTCTGTGTTTTGAGTTCCAGTTGGATTCTTGTCTTATGTACTCGGTCTTTTGTAACCTGTTTCTGTTGAGATTTGTCTGTGGGTTTGTTGGTAGTTCTGTTAGTTTGGGCCTGTTTGGTATCTGTATGTGTTCCTGTCAGTTCATCACCCTGCCTGCCTGTGTCTGTCCGCTGTCATTATAAGTATCACCTGTTTGTGCTCCGTCCTCCTCATTAGCCAGTGCTTAAATGTTTGTTGCTTCTGTTTAGCTGTTGCTGGTTCATTGTATGTTCATCCACTGCTGTATGTCTTGCCTGTCTGCTTCTGCTGCTTCGCTTTTGAATAGCCTTTTGTTGAATTCTGGATTATGCCATAAGTTCTGTGGGCTTAAATAAATACTCAGAAACTGTACCTGTTCTGCCTCTCTGTCCTGCGTTTGGGTCCTAAAACCTGTTCCTGCCTGCACACACGACAAACTCTGACATTTACAAACACATTAATTTGTGTCAACTTAGAAGATCAGTCAACCTTTACTGTTCCTGACACTGATATTTTTACATGACACTGTTAAAAATAAGTGTTGCTTAAATAAATTAAATGGTGTTTAAATAAATTAACAAGCAGCGGGAATAATCAGGAAATAATAGGTTTAACCAAACTGCAGAACATTTCTCAAAGTACACCTGCATGCATCATTCAGAATTATCCCAGCTTACCTGTGAGGAGGAGCAGAAAGAGAAAAACTGTGAATATCATGACTGTCAGAGGTCTGCACAGTTAGTGAGCATCCCTGTCCTCTCTGTGTTGTCTGGAAATGTTTGCTGCCGCAGTAATATCACTGCCGTGTAATGGAGAGGGCTGGGCATATGTAATGACTAATTGGACCGTTTTTTTTTTTTTGTTTGGTTGTTTTTTTTGTCCAGTAATAGAAACACAACTAATGTAACAAAGCTGCCAGTAACTGCCAACACCCTCAACACTTAACCGCCTGTGGCCAGATCAACTTTGCTATCAAACCGAAAGTAGTTTACTTCTTGCTTCAACTGTTGTGTAGTTTAGTAAAGTAAGTAAAGTAGTTCAATGGCAAAACTTCAAAAACACATACAAACAAAATACAATTTATATTTACAATAAATGTACAATTAATCTCAGGTTTGATCGGTTACCACTTCAAGCTTTTCTTTACCTTCAAACTTAATTTCTTGCCCTCTTTTGCCACCAAACACCATGTTCCTCACAATCATCACCTCCTGATGCAGGTACAAAAGCATTTTTTCTCATGCACCAACAGTCTCTCACATACTCAAATTTAACATTAAAACAGGTTTAATGTTTGGTCGTCTATTTTAATATTCCAAATTAATCAACCTAACTAAATAATTTTTTGGTCCATTTTGGTTGTCAGTGGTACCTCTAAATACTGCCACACCTATAAGCCTCAGCCACCGTTGTTATGGAGATGAAGCCTTTTAGGAAATAAGACTTATTGGATCCTGGTTAGCTCTCTTGGTAGAGCATGTTCCTCCCGTACAAGCGTCATTCCATATTGCAGGGTTAGAGTCCTGCCTCTGCCTTACTGCATGTCATCCTCCCTCTCTCTCCCCTTCATTTTAATTAACTCAGTAAGCCAAAATAAACATTGTGTAAAATAAAGTTATTATGCCTGTATTATTGTATAAGTAAGAACATCATGAGCATTATACAATCCAGAGTCAAATTCCTCGTATGTGTACACATACCTGACAATAAAGCTAATTCTGATTAAAGTATGGGGTATGAATAGCAGTTTCAGTCGGATCCACACAGGATCATAGTTGCATGGGTAAGTGTGTGTTAGGGTGTTGCAATGTGCAAGAAACAAGGCAAATCCAACTAACACAACATATCCAAAAAACAAACGTGGAGCCTGTGGGAAGAAAAAGAGGAATCACTTAGCAGGAAGGTCTACCACCTCATCCCAGCAGAGCTTCCCTAAGAATGAGAATAAAGACTTAAAGACAAATACTACTATTGCGTTATTGTTTCAAAACAGAGAACTTTTACTACGTTTGCAGCTGCCGTCCAGTCCAAAAACGTCAGCAAAAACGAAGACCTAAAATGGAGACCCTAAATGGTTTGAAAACGCTGTCGACCCCGTTTTTCGAGTAGTGTTTTAGTGAAGACGGGCAAAAACGGAGGAAATGATGACACAGATGCTCACGTTTGGCTCTCTGATTGGGTCTTATAAGTCATGCAAAGCAGAAACACGATGCTACTGACAGAGTTTTTGACTTGGTATTTTTATTAAAATATTTTGTACCTTGTAAATAACACTTAAGCTAGGCTATTGCCTCCACTTGTGTTACGGCCACCACCATTATCTCTGAATGTGTATCTGTGTTGTGCAGCTGTGTGTCATGTTAAGCAAAATGTGTGATTCCTTGCCGAGGATTGGCTGGCTGAATTCTAATCTAAAGCATCATCATCAGCACCCCCCCCACTGCTAACACCAAGGATGCTCTGAGTGTGGTCTACCGCTCCATCAGTGATTTGCAAACTACACGTCCAGAGGGTGTTTTCATTGTTGCTGGGGACTTTAATCAGGCCAACATGAAGACAGTTCTCCCCCATTTCCATCAGCATGTGAATTTTGCAACCAGAGGCTTAAAACACACTAGACAGAGCCTACACAAACATTAAGGCAGCATTCAATGAACATTCAGGGAAGCTGCAACTGAAAACCAACACATCAATGTAGCGGAGTATGCTGAATCAGTGTCTGCATACATCCAGATTTGCATGGAGGATGTCTCTGGGACCAAGACCAAATCAGAAACCCTGGATGACCAATGAGGTATGTTCAAAGACTGTGATGACCAGCTGGCTCACATCCTCACGGACATATTTAACACCTCGCTGACCCATGCTGTCATCTCATCCTGTTTCAAGACTGCCACCATCATATCGGTGCCCAAAACCCCCACAATTTCATCACTCAACGATTACCACCCTGTCGCACTCATTCCCATCATGATGAATTGCTTCGAGAGGCTGGTGAAGAACCGAATCATCTCCAAACTCCCCCATTCTTTTGATCTGCTCCAGTTTGCTTACTGCTCCAACTGTTCCACTGAGGATGTTGTCTCCTCCACACTCCACCTGAGCCTGCAACACCTGGAGAAGAACAATACCCACGTGCAAATGCTGTTTCAGCTCAAAATTCAACACAATCACCCCCAGTACCTGATGAGCAAACTGCTCCCTCTAGGAACAGAAGTGTGGGTGGGGGTGTGTGTAAGAAACAGAAGTGTGGGTGTGTGTGCGAATATCCAGTTCACCAAATCAAAAACCACAGTGAATAACTACAAATCTTAGGTCCAGCCCTGGTGCACTGGCTTCTAAATATCTTTTATGTTGTAAGTCTTGTCTTATAGGTAGTTGCAGCTGGATGGATTTATTATTGTTATTGCTGTTGTTTCTATTAATAGTTTTATTATTATTTTTATTTTAGAATTATATTGGCATAACTGTTGGACTGTTGGCTTGATGGACTGAAAAATATTTGTATAATGATAATTATTTTGATTATCAATCTAGGAATAACATGATGTACACATGAGACACATTCTGTGCTTCAATACTCTGGTTACTCTGTCCTGATACTAGAGTTTTTAAGGATTTTTAGGGATATGTAATCCATTCCGCATCAACCCTACCAGTACTCATTATTACTACTATTATTTATTCACTTCTACTGTTCATAATTATAATTCTGTTAATAATGTAAATCTTGTACAAATCCACACTCTTTTATATTTTGTTTGTATTTAATATTAATACTCTTTAAATGTATATATTTATTTACTTATCAACTTTCTATTATTATTTCTATTCCTTTGCTTTGCTTATGCTTTGATGTGTAGTGTGTGCAACTGTGACACAAGAATTTCCCTTCTGATTCTGACACAAAGTCAGTGGAAAGATGTGGGTGGATAGTGCTGCAAAACATCGGTCCTCTCTGTCTAAAATGTGCACCTGGTGGTCTACAAAGGATTGTCCTTTATCCTTCAGATGTGGGTAAACCGCTGAGACCACATAAAATTGCAGGTGAACATAGAACAGATACAACACAAGGGCAAATTGCACTCAGTCTGGAGGCTGTAGGAGGCTTGCAATCATTGAGCCAGACTCCACAGCTCGAGGCAGAAATGCCCACTGAAAGTTACAGAAAGAGAGAGGAGAGAGATAAGAAAGCACAAAACTACGGGGAAGAGCAGGAGTCAAGTTAGTAACACGCATTAATGGGACAGAGGAGGAGGGGCTCAATGCATTTATGTTTTGTTTTTTGTTTTTTTCAGGATTTATATCTTCATTTGGGTGAAAAAATTAAATTGTCTGAGTGCCACACACAAGGTAGGGGAATTGGAAAGTTTAGAAAGACACATTATTTTTGTTTAATGGTATTTGTTGACAGAAAATAATAGAATAACACAAACCTTTTCCTGTAGAGTTTCCTTAACATTCTTATAGTTCCCACAGATCTTGGTTCCCACAGATGCTTTAAATTACAACTTTAGAACCCATTTGTACATTTCTCTAGGCTTCTGAATTTACCATATTAAGTTTATTAATTTTTTTTTATCAGTCTTTCAATATCAGTCAGTCCACTTTGCATGCTAGCTCACA